>OZ020492.1:4480856-5205494 GCA_963971405.1 Psococerastis gibbosa
GTGGTTCACCCATGAGACAACCGGAGCGAAAAAAACTTCTAGGCGTAGAAAATAAAAAATGCCACCATATAGAGCTTATAGCACGGTATAACCTCGCTATAAGCTGTGGGGCTCGCTGAGAGTTTGTAGTGAAAATTGTAGAATCGGACATGACACACAATGGACTATGGAGCATATTGGCGATTGACTACATAAAACGAACAATATTCTTAATAATATTATATATATAATTTTTTGAAGGAATATATTTTACTTTACTTTACTATAGTAAGTAAGAATTCTCAATTTTCTTGAAAAATGACTAAAATACGTATGTTGTAGGTGCTAAATAGAGGAACGAAACTGAACAGTTGCCATAGCACGGGGCACCATGTTAGCTTATTACCGCCGTGGTTTTTACAATGCAAAAAACGACTCTTTAAATATTTTCTCTATATTTCTAGCCCCGGTAACCAGTAACGGCTGAGGACAGTTTTCCCAAGGAAAGTTCTTTTTTAAAAGAGAAAACACTTTTTGAAGTTATAAGGGATAATACCCCAATGCATTTCATAGCATGCCATTGTTATTGTAGTATTATATTAGTCTTGCAATTTTGTGCAATAGTCCCATCGATCATTCCAGTGCTCAACGAGAGAGGAAATTAAAGCAGCCGAAATTTAACCCTGTTGCAAAGATGTACAATGGAACTACTCAACATTTTGATGCCTATACTAATAGGTAAATAGGAACGCATGTACGGAATCTCTATTTAAGCCCTGCATCCTGTATTAAGGCGCATATTCCACCGACGTCAATAGTGAACTATTGACGTCAGTGGAATAAGCGCCTAAGTACGCCGGTCTTAAGGAATAAGTCAATAACACATGCAAACCATCATTGATGGAGCCACCCCCCTCCCCAATCCAATACCCACACATCAACCTTGAGGCAATGAGCATTCAAACCAGGGGACACATTCTCATTAAGATTGGCCTCTTGACGCATAATACTGTAATAAAGCCCGATACACACGGACCATCGTAACGCCAGCGAGGCGCCCGGATACTTGTCATTGGATGAAATTGATACTTGAGAAGATTTCTGATTTCTTGGCATCCAGAACTCAGTCAGTAACATTTCTACAGTGTGTTAACGAAAACAAGGGCTCTTTAAATGGTGCCATTTTTGTGGTCAACGGCCATACCATGTTGAATCCAGCCTGTTCCAAACAGCGGCAAACTTGGTAGTGTCAAGTGTGCACAGCGTTGGCAGGGGAACATGGTGGGACATCATCAAGCGCTGAGACTATACCAGTCAGTCGAAGTTCGTGTCGAGTGCTGGTCACCTCCGAATCAATCGTGTGACTTTACTATGTTCCGCAAGTGGTTCGAAATCTACTATTAACACCCTATCAGTTAACTCCCCTCATCCCCGAGGTGAAGGAGACTGCCCTCAGGGTGCCTTAAGTAAAGAAAGAGCCTCACTCCCCCGCCAGGCTGACAGGGTTGCTTAAAAAGCAGAAATGCTGAAAGCAGGCGTTGGAAAACAAAACAAAAAATTTTTTTGTCTCATTCTTTCCTGTACTAGGATGGGTACGATAGAAGACACTAAGAAAAAGGCATGAAATATCTCTGTACCTTGATCACACTAGCTCTAGTCTGATACACTTTACTTATAGGCCCGGTTTCCACTGACCTGCAAGTGCAAAATACACATACGGTGACGTGGCAGCAGATATCATTAATAAAGGCGGGGTTTCCACCGTCCTCTCATTGCAGAATGCAAATGATATTGACGGAAATTTTTGTTTTACTCTATGCCATAGTTAAAATTGATCAATGATCATAGAGTTAAAATCACAAACAAACAAACTAAAATTAAAAAAAGACTTCATGGGGTATGTTAAGTACAAACATTTTAATAGATTTCTATAAAAAGAAAAATTCAAATTTCCGTCAATGTTATTTGCATTCTGCAATGCGAGGTCGGTGGAAACCCGCCTAAGTCTTGAATGTCTGCTACCACGTCATCGTATGTGTATTTTGCACTTGCAGGTCGGTGGAAACCGCGCCTTAGAGTTATAAGCGACTTCGATGGCAATGTGGAAGCGTGCTTGTACTTGTACGAGTATATCTACTCACCTTGCACAAGTAACTATTACGTGACTTAGTGAGGCGACTGAAGAGGTTAATCGAATGCATTCATTAAATTGATTGTATGCGATTTAACCATTTATTAAATAAAAAAAACAAAAGAACAAAACAAATGTAGGAGATAGGACATTAGCTACCCACCAATTTTTTTTTTTTTTAATTTTATGGCCACCCACCACTTAGTCATTTTAAAAGCGTAGCAGAAAGCCTATACAGAACTCCAGCTATACATCTCCACATGCATTTATAGCAAAAATCAACACAATTGAATTTCTCGCTCTATTGAAATATAAATAGGGATGCAAAAAACCGCACGCTATAGAGCAAAAAGTTTTGATTACAACGTGTCACAATAAACTGGCGCGGCACTCATGGTTAATTGGATACAGGACAGTGTATGCCAGGAGCTCAAACCGATAACCAACCTTAAAATTTTGCCGCTAATGCATGGATGGATTTGATGCACAAACAATAGAGAGGCGGGAGACAATGCCAAATGGGACGTTCACACACGAGGAGAGGCAAAATAAATTGGAGGTAAAACAAAAAGGGGCGCCGGTATCAATAATAAAACAGAAATGTGATACCAATTTAAATTCACACTCAAAAATTTATTAGAATGGGCTTTCTCTTGTTAATTAATACACCTAGTTTTGTAATTTTCGTGTTAATATCATGCATGGGTATAAAAAGGAGAGAAGCTTTTTCGAAAAATGAAATTCGAGCATCTCTGTGTCACCTGCAGAACCTTTACCATCGCGTTATTTTTCAGTTTGAAATTATCCAGGTTATGGTTGAGAGTGGAATATAAAGAACTGCAAAAAGATAATCCAGTGTTTATATATCGCATATATACATGTGAAAATCCGTCACAAACAATTTTATTATACAGTTAGAGGAAAAGTCAGTGGAATGCTGTGTGGGTTTTGGATTACAGCCTTTTCTGAATGTTCGAATACACAGAAATTTAATTATTCAGTAATGAAACTCTTGAAATAATTTAGTATAATTATTTAAAGTGCAAATTATAAAATAGCTGGTAGGATTATAGTTTCAACTACACTCTACACAACTACTCTGTATGGGTTTTGGATTACAGCCTTTTCTGACTGTTCGAATGGACAGAAATTTAATTATTCAGTAATGAAACACTTGAAATAATTCAGCAGTTTAATTTAAAGTGCAAATTAAAAAATAGCTGGTAAAATTAGTTACAAGTACATTCTGAATATTCCAACCTAGTGAATATTAATAACTAACTGTTGAACTTATGGAAACAATGCAAATTATTACATAGTTTGTGTCCATTTTATTAGCCAGCTAAATACATTTCCATGGCAAAAGAGATTACCATGACAGAAAATAAGATACTTCACAGCGCCTGTGTCGCCTGTGTGCATGGAGGATACATTTTAAGAACGATTTAATTAAAACTGAAGCATTTAAGTAGGCGTTTAGCGCATTCCTAGGGTTCTATTGAAGGCAAGGCCGTAGCCAGGTTTTTTTCGGTGGGGGGGGGTTTAGAAAATTCATTGGATATTACATTGTGGTTTTTATTTTTCCTCTCAAAATCCGATTCTATCTACTATCAAGTCATTTCATTTCGGGGGGGGGGGGGTTTGAACCCCCTGAACCCCCCCTGACTACGGCCTCGGTTGAAGGTGTGTTGTTTCTAACGCCTGCTTTCAGCATTTCTGCTTTAAGCAACCCTGTCAGCCTGGCGGGGGGAGTGAGTCTGTTTGTTAACTTGAGGCACCCAAAGGGGAAAGGGGAGTTGACTGACAGGGTGGACCTACTGATTATAGTGGATTCCGAACCACTTGGGGAACATGGTAAAGTCACACGATTAGATCGGAGGTGACCAGGACTCGACTTATACTGCCTAAGCGCGTTATCATGTCCCACCATGTTTCCCTGCCAACGCTGTGCACACTACCAAGTTGCCGCAGTTTGAAACTCTCTGCTCTGCTCTAATGGAGTCAACATGGTAAGGCCGTTGGCATTGGTTGAAGGTGTAGATACCCCATATGTGTAGTTTGGCTCACGAAGAACCTTATTGTCAGGACGTACAGAGTAGTGGTACTGACTCCGGGTTTCACCCGAAAGGTTGTTGGTTCGAGTCCCACAATGGCTACGTTTTCTGGCCACGCTTCGAAGGGCAAGTCAAGCAGGCAGTCCCGGGCCTTCCTAGTTGAGTGTAAGAGAGGGTTTTATAGCCCTAACTCCGCTAGGTTGACTTAGTAAATTTAATGGAACAAGAAGTCAATATTTTTTATTTATTTTCCGTACAAACTAGCTCTGGTGAAACGAAGTAATATAGTATAATAATATAATATAATATAGTATTCATGTCGTAAATATGATGAGTGATTTTATGTAAATAAATAAATAAGGACTTTTTGTTCCATTACTAAGCCAACCTAGCGGAGTTAGGGCTGTAAAGCCCTCTCTCACACTCAACTAGGAAGACACGGGACCGCCTGCTTCACACGCCCTCCGAAGCATGTAAATGTAGGTAGTGTGGGACTCGAACCAACAACCTTTCGGGTGAAAGTCAAGAGTCCGTACCACTATTCTACATGTCCTGACTACATGTTATGTATTGCTCCAACAAGGATTCATCTCAACAACCGTGCACTATTTATATAATATATGGGTTAATATTTATTTTAAATTTTAATAAATGTATCCGATTGACCTCTTCAGTTGCCTCACTAAGTAACTTAATGCTTGTGTTGAGTTACAACACGTTTCCGATCGCATAATGTTAATGTGTAGGGGACCCGCAGTTCGCACAAGTATATGTACGCTACCAAAGCCTATATGATTATAATTAAAGTTCTCGAAAGTCAATGCCGAATTTTAACAAAATTCATTGAGTTTTTAGTCTACCTCTACAAATCGTTGACCAGACAAAGCTTGAGAACTGTAGGCAGACAGACATTTTGTAAAGAAAAAACCTATTTGGCGTCCTGTAACCTCAAAACCTGTGGTTCCGTTGAAATCTTGAAATCAAAAATTTCGAAAACCACAAAGCCTTCCTTGTACTAACGCATAAATAGGAGATTAAAAATAGGCTAGCTAGAAGTATAGCACCAAGGCTCAAAAACTCTCGTAAAATACATATAAACACCCACAACCAGGCCTGTGATTTCGATAATTTTAAGATCTTACATGTAGCCAACAAGGGGAAACTTCTTGATAATTTTGAAACCATTGAGATTAGGGAAGCTATGGTTAAAAACAAATCGTTACTTAATGACATAACCTTTTTAAGTAGTTCCCCCTTGTTGGCGCTTCCATTGGTTAATGTTTAATTGTTCAATTTAAATTGTTTACTTTGTGCGATGCTGTATGTTATCCTGACAATGAGTTTTATTTTGTTTTAGCTTGCACACCTTTTGTTTTATCTGTTTTCAATCGCTCTTGACGATGGCGTGAGCCAAAACCGGTTGTGAATTTTTAATTTTATTTTATTCTTAAACTATACAAAGTTAATTTTAACAATGAGTGACAGCAAGTTTTACAAAGTTACTAAGGAGACTATTATGTTTAATCGTAAAATAATGGTCAATTTGCATTCAAATTAATTTGAAAAATGAAAATTAGGCCTACCTTGTGTTGTCTTCATCGACGAACATAATGACAGCACGGGCGTTTGCTTTAGAGCTGAGCTTTTCAATAATCGTGTCGAAGTCCCGCTCCTTTGCATGTCGGTGAATTTTCTCTGACATTGCAATGCAGATCCCTTCCGTGTCGGCCAGTGACAAAAAAGCACCAATCCCCTAGAACAAACCAACAAATAAATTACCTAGACCATTTGGTAGAGGATACCTGCTGTGTTAATAGTCATAAGAGGCATGGGCCTCACAGTCATCGAGCAATTAGGGGGAGTCCATTTTCAAGGGAAGGGGGAGATGTTTCGGGAGTAAGTGCTACTCCCATCATCAGGAGAACGGTTGTTTGAATCCTCAAAGGGATCGGATTTACTCAATAATTCAGAGTATATTACAAGAGCAATGAGTCAATCGTCCACAAACCATCACTCCTTATCAGGACTAAACCATCAGTCCTTGTCAGGACTAAACCAGCAGGCCTTCTCAGGACTTACCCTGATGATGGGAGTAGCACCTGCTCCCGATTCATCTCCTTCCCCTGACAATGGGCTCCACCCTAATTACGCAATGGCTCATGCCTCTAATGACTATTAACACAGCAGGCAATGTAAGTCCAACTAACCCATTGTTAATTAGGTTGTTTTACGTTTGATCCGGGATAGTTCAGTTGGTAGAGAATTGTAGGGTAGAAACGGTAGATCGAGTTTCGTAAGTCGTCATTCCCTCCTATTACACACTCGAATATTGGAAGTCAGTGCATGAGCCAAACAGGGGTATGCCAACTTACAACATACAATGAACAATCCGAAACATCCCCCTTCCCCTGACAGTGGGCTCCGCCCTAATTGTTCAATAACTATGAGCCCCATGCCTCTAGTGATTATTACCACAGCCAAGCAATGCAAGTCCAACTAACCCTTTGTTAAATAGTATTACACCATTGCGATTAACGTTTATCAATAGAGTAAAACCACCTGAAAATGTATCCAATGCAGTAACGAGGTGGGGTTTCCACCCAGAAGCATTATATATCAAATTCCGTGAACTCTATATCCACAAAACAGACCGTAATGAGAATACAGGGTGTTATGAACAACGAGATAGTAAATTAATTGCATGACGGCCGAAAGCGATTCCTGAGCTTTCTGTTATGAATAGAAGGAAAGGGTCACCTCGTTAGACAATGAGACGCTATTTCCCTTTAAACCCGTTTCTAAATTATAATCAACCCTCCCCCCCCCCCCCCCAACTTCCAATGCTGCAGGTCTTTGTGTGAATGACATTTCTACTAAGTTTATGTGTAAAACCGGAGTTATATGTACATTAGACCGTGGTCTTAGCCATGTATAAATTAATTGCCAGGCAATTTTGAAGTTTCTTTTTACTTCTTCTTGTTCTGGCTCTACAGCCCTTGATGACCTTTGGCCTGCTCGACAGTCGACATCACTCATCCAGTCATCTCGGTTTTGTACAACGCTCAACCATCTACGGACTCCTAACTCGCGAAGGTCAGTTTCAAATTCTTCTTTCCAGCGTTTTCAAGGACGCCCGGCCAGTCGTCTTTCTGTCATATTTTTGTACATCTTTTTCAGCATGCGGTCGTCTGACATTTTTACGACGTGTCCCAGCCAAATTGTTAAAGTTGTAAATAGTAAAAGTTAAATTATTAGGCTCTGATATAATCGATACTACATACGTTTTTCCTATTTTGACCCACAACTTCCCCCTCCCCCAAAAATGAGCTGGACCCATCCCTGGCTGGAGAAGTGGCACATTTGAGGCCACTAAAAATATTTTTTGAATCCCGCTGCCCCCTGCTACGTCTTCACAATGACTGGTCATAGGAGATTTGAATTTAAAAAAAAAAATGTGTTTGTCGAACCTCTTCAATAAAGAACTCTACGTCTTCAGCCCTCAACAACTCACAATATAGAGGTGCAGTGGCGCGGAGTAATGAATACTGCACCCTTGTTAGCCTCTGATTGGCTGCCTCAAGGTCAGGCGCACCCCTCACTTCTTAGTAGTTTTAAAATATAGGTTGTTTACATTACATTACTTTCATATAGTTATGCCGTATGTGCCATCGGTCATCGGAGACAGTGTTTCCACTAGCATTACAACAAATTTCTCATAGGGAAACACCAAAATATCCCCGTTTTCCCTCTCTCCTTCAACAAATTTCCCATTACGATTTAAATGACCCAAGCGCTAGACGTAAGTTCTGCTGACTGTTCAGCTTAATCCATACTTTCTGTGTTATCTAGCCTAGGTCTAGGCCAAGGATCAGGAAACTTTTGGCGGCGGAAGCCAAATTTTGAGAATTTCAATATATATCTCTTAGAGGTATGCTCAACTACTGAGCATTTCCACTAGGAGGAGAGAAATCGTGCGAACGACAAAGAATGTGCTATGTATGAATAGAGAGTCCTTGACATTTTTTTTTCTTAACGAAAGATTATTCGCATACAAACAATTCAATGATTATATCCGAGTAACCTCTTCAGCCACCTCTGTAGGTAATACCTGTGTCACCGATATCGATATCTGTAGATATCATCGATATCGTTAGAGACTCGCACAAGTACCCTGTAGGGCAATTGCAATTGTAAATGTAATTTTTGAAGGACTTTTTATGGGCCCGAGCTTACTTATAGTAGCCCATAGGTCCCTTGTCCAATGCCAACGACCCCATGGATTTCGGACATTATTTGTAATGTTTCCGTATGAAATTTTGGCCATTGACAAACTGGTATACGTTCTCTATGTCAACCTACACATGCTACAAACGATAATGGACAAGCTGAGAAAAACTTACCATTGGCGCAATGAAACAAGGGAAAGCATGACTTAATCAAGTACCGATACGAGTCACTCTGAACGGTAGATAAAGATAAAGAAGAAAATATCAAAACCGCTTGGTGTAATGCTGGAGATGTCAGGGTTGATATTTTATTAATTTTTTAATTATTATTATTTAATATTCATTATATCTACAATTTTATATGCAGTCACCGTGTATGAATTGAGAGTCCCTTGACTCACTGTAGGGTAGATACAGATACAGAAGGAAAATATCATAACTTCTTGGGGTAATGTTGGGGATGTCAGGGTTGATATTTTATTAATTTTATTATTATTACTTAATATCCAATATATCTACAATTTTATATACAGTCAACGTGTATGAACTGGGAGTCCCTTGACATCCTGTAGGGTAGATAAAGATACAGAAGGAAAATATCATAACTACTTGGGGTAATGTTGGGGATGCCAGGGTTGATATTTTATTATTATTACTTAATATTCAATATATCTACAATTTATATACAGTCAACGTGTATGAACTGGGAGTCCCTTGACACCCTGTAGAGTAGATAAAGATACAGAAGGAAAATATCATAACTACTTGGGGTAGTGTTGGGGATGATATTTTATTATTATTACTTAATATTTCATTATATCCACAATTTTATATACAGTCACCACCTACTTAACTTATGAACCTCAAGCATTTTCAAGAGAAGAGAGGGAACTCACATATTAAGGGTTGTAATTTTAAATGAATTAACACTTGCTGCTTAGCGCACCGGATTACGATAACACATAAAGCGGATGGGGCACAGTAGGAAAGGGGGGGGGGGGAAGGAAGGCAGAAGGAACATACGGTACACCGATCAACAAACTAAATAGAGAGGCGGAAAATGCGAACATTTTAACTATATTATCAGGCACAGTATCACCCCGTTAATGCTTTGAGGGCTTTAACGACCTTAGAGTGTTTCTTTGACCACCCACTGATTAAAAATTACCCTAACGAGGGTGACTGCCAGAGCTTTGGGGCTGTTTTAGGTGTACCTGAAGTATTTTTGCTTTCACATTTATACGTTACTATACAAATTATAGCAATTATTGCCCTCCCATTTATACGTCAGTATAAGGAATGCTTTGTGATGGTGGAAAATTCAGATTCTGAGATTGCAACGGACCAACAAAACCAAAAAGTGCCTGTGTTTACAAAAACAGAGACTGGGAAAGGGGGCTTGTCCCTAGAGTCCTCAGTAGTACTAGAGGTAAGTGCTTGGGAGTTGAAGGTTCTAAGACGTATATCGGTAAGTGTTGCGCCATCTATCCATCAAAATCAGGTAGGATTCTTTGAACAATTTACTACATCAATATAGTCGTTAATTTTCGTTTCCCCAATCTATTATATTTATATTAATCATCAGATATCATCCCTAACAACACTAAATACATTTTTAATCAAAATTGGGAAGAGTCAAGCTTGACCGCATCTGACATGAGAGCTAATTATTGCCACTACATGTAGAGTTGTGGTACACACTCCGACTTTCACCCGAAAGGTTGTTGGTTCGAGTTCCACACTTTCTACATTTTCTGGCCATGCTTCGGAGGGCATGTAAGGCAGGTGGTCCCGAGTCTTCCTAGTTGAGTGTAAGAGAGGGCTTTATAGCCCTAACTCCGCTAGGATGACTTAGTAATAGAACAAAAAAGTCAATAATTATTTATTTAATTATTCAATTTCTCTGCTCAGAGCCCTCATATTAACAAAAGTTATTTTTAAACCCCTCCCAAAATATATAAACTGTGATAAACACGGTAGATATTGTCCTGTGAACTATCGTTAATCCATAAAAATCGATAATGTAAGTTTTAATACTTCAAGCCTTCAAGCTCTTCTTCATTTCAGATTATTTTATTTTGTAGATAACAATAGTACATATAAACAAATGCATTGTGTATTATCAAAGTTTATGTATTTCAGATTTTGCCAATTTGGCCACTGTGAAATCTGAATTCAATTAGTTGTCCTCACGCCATGTCTTTTTCCGTTATAAACTTTGGAAAGATTTCCCTGAAAAGAAAAAGAGGAATTTACAAAAGTTTTCCCCACCAATAAAGAAAATTTTGAATTTCTTTGGACCCTGAAGACATCCCAGGAAATTTTGCAGCTTCTAACTTGACAGCTAGTTAGTAAAGTAGGAATAACGTCCCGGAGTCCGACGAAAATAACTGGCAGCTGTATATTAATGTCAAAATGACAAAATATTCAGGTACAAATTCCAAATACGAATTCATTTGGACTAACTTCGCAACAATTGCAAAGTGTCTTTCCATTAAGGCTTGGCAGGCAACTGACAACATCTTCGTTACTGTCTATTACTGTCTTTTTCTTAAGAATTTAATTCTTCACCTCAAAAATAAGAGATAAAGTGTAACACTAAACTTCTGTCAAGAGTGGTGCTATTCGAAACTAAGTTTCTTTCGTTGAAAGCAACATAGTATTCAGAAGGCAAAGCCCGTATAATAGTAATTAGTAAATACAAACAAAGATATTGTACGATTATGTAGAAAATCATTAATGCTTAGCATATACAGTAGAATAATAAAATAATCGAAGTATACTTTGTGTACAAAGTCGATTTTCATAGGAGATATTGAGAGCAGGGGGTCAAAAATATCGTTCAATTAGCAGAAACGCTCCTCTATAATACGATCTATGAAATGCGGCTTTCACTAACACCAATAATTGGCCACAGTTCTTGAACTCCTTTCTCGAGACTACCACGCCAATAGCTTTTGTAAAAATTAAAATCAAGAATTGTGGCCAATACTTGAGAGGTACATACCATATCGTACTCCTTTATATTACCGTATTTACCGTCTATGAAATGCGGCTTCCGCCATCACCAACAATTGCCCGCAGCTCTAGAACTCTTTCCTCGAGACGACCACACCAATCATTTTTTGTACAAATTCAATAATTGTGGTCAATGCTAGAAAGAGATACATCTTGTATCATATCATACATCCGATGCAAAAGGGCCGCAACTCGAAGAAAAAATAGATTTTCACTTTGTTGTTGAGTATAGCTCGGAAAAGGTCAATAAATCCATTACATTTCAGTGCAGCATATTGTACACTTTCTGACTTGTAGCCCTATTGCATTGGATGTGCGATACATGAATATGCTCAGAAAATTTTCTTTTGCCTGTCCTGAGATTTTTGACAAGCATACAATTAATATTTCATGATAGATTATAGATAGATTATGGTTAACATGAAAAAAACACTTTATAGACTTATTGTTCACCATTTGTATTGCAATAAAGTCGTTTATTGATTCATTCATAGATTCGATTTTCCCCTCCTATTGCCCCATAAGTGAGGCCGGCACAACTGTAACGTTTCGAGACAACCCTTTTGCTTCTTCAATGAGATCGTCACTCGATCATGTTCTGTTCCAGATAGATGAGAGCGTCGTTAGACCTTGTTCAATCATTCTGGGGAGTGTTAGAAACTCTTCCCCGGGGGCGATGTCCAGGCACCTCCATCTTCTGGATTCTTTTAATCAGTTCGGTTTCTTCCCACCTCAGGACGTGGCCTCTCCAGTTTATTCTTCTATCCTTCAGCTTGTCCACTATTACGGTGGATTTGATCGTATGCTGTTTTCGTTTCTTCTATGGTCTCTCAGGGAGACCTCACACGACTTTCGTAGCATTCTCATTTCAACCACGTTCCACAGGTTTCTTTCTTTGTTCTGAACCGCCTAGTATTCCGTTCCCTAGAGCATAGTTGCATACGTGTTTTTTGTTAGGTAGTTGTCATTTTTCTGTCCATACGCACTAAGTAACGGAGCAGTGCCCATCCTGCGTTTATTCAACTCTTCACAACCACCGTCATAATTTACACTAGGTATAAAATTGTCCAATAATTAGCATATGACAATGGGGTTCATTTGTGACGTCATTTTGTAGATGGCAGCACCAGTTGCAATGATATCAAAGCGTTGATTTTTCCATAAGCCTCAATACTATTTTAAAATGATTTTTAATTACGTATTATTTTAAAGCGATATTTTTCTATAAATCATGGAAAATATATATATTAAATTATATGCAGCGAAATAAGGTCCAGGCATAGTAAAAATACTATAAAAAATATTAAAAGAATTAATGAGATGCTGAGAGCTTAGTTTTCACATGCAAACGGCGGCCATATTGAATAATATGGATATCGGTTTGTCGTCAGCGAACCTAGTGACCAAAACTGTCCTTACAGAACCTCATACAGGCTTACTATTACATGACTAGAGGTGAGTTCGACTTTGGTGGCAAGTTCGTTGGGTGCTTTTACTTGTGTGAGTAAATCAAAAAAAGTACCTGTTAGGTTACTTAGGGAGGCGACTGAAGGGGTTAATCGATCGGATACATTCATTTAATGGTTTGCACGCAATTAACCTTTAAATAACAAGACAAAAATAAAAGACGTGTATATTATTATTTTTTTAAATAAATAACTTTGACAAGTATAACTAAAAATTATATCATAATTATTTCAGTACTGGGTCATCGTCAGGCCACAGACATACAGTACAAACAACACTAAATAAATTAACAAGTAAGAACAATGGTTCGAGATATTTATGTTGGTGGTATTGGAAAATTGGCGGCAAGCTCCACTAGCGGCGATCTGATAAAAGTTACATCATTTATAAAGTTTTTCCCTGAGTTTATGGCTTTTTGTTTTTACTTGGTAATTTATTTAGTGAAACCGCAACCCGACGCCGTTATATATGATTTTAGTAATACTTGACAATTTGACTGACTACTGACTGACGAAGTATTACAGTTTTTTTTATTATTTTTTTTATTTTTTATTTTTTATTTTTAAGGCGCGGGACTCTTTCAAGTATTTGCACCGGTCGGTGTGTGTGTATGTGTGTGTGTGCGGAAGTCATGGGTGTTTTAGAATGGTTTTGTCTACAGTCTACAGGTCTACAGGGCATGACTCCGGTCTTGAAAAAAAAAAAAAAAAAAAAAAAAATTACAAAGTGAATGTGGAAAATATTAATTGCCATTAAAAATGTATGTGCCCGTTTAACGACGATGGCTATGGCGTGACCTTGTGCCCGAATCTTGCTTATATTCTCGTTTAAACCATTTGTAGAACACCAAAATTTGAAAATACCCTATTATATGATGAATTAATTAGTCTTCTGCGTTATTGTATGTTTATCATAATTATAACAACAATTAGAGGTACATAGGGTACTTGTTTAATTTTGTTGAAGGCCTCCACAGGCATGAGAAATAGAAACAGGAAAACATGAAAAAATGACAGAAACGGGATTCGAACCCCTTTGGTGCAGTGATGGTTAGGTTAAGCAAGGTTTTCTAACTCAAACTGACGACTGAAAAGACGGGGTGCTTCTACTTGTTACTAATTCCTGCCACTGGCGGCCATGCCTCCCCCCCCCTTGCTTTACAGTTCACAGGAGCATTTTAGTATACTCCTTTTGAAAAAAAAATAGTGAAAAGTGTTTGGAAAACCCCAGTATTAAACTAGTCGGGTCTGGTCTCTTGTCAATGCCCCCATCCGTTTTGAAAATTCTCAAACCGCCACTGATTTCTGCTGTGTGGACTACAAGTGCATTTGAAATGTGGTTATACAGGCGAATGCTGCACATTTCCTGGAGAGATCGCGTCCCTTGATGCAAATAGATCCAGAAGCCGAGCTGCTGCTGACGGTTAAGAAAGGGAAACTAACATACTTCGGCTGTGTGATGAGGAAGGAAAAGTATCACCTTCTGCATATAGTAATTCAAGGGATAATAGAAGGACTGAGGGCTCCTTGAGGCCGAGTTGCTGCGGACGGTTAAGAAACGGAAACTAACATACTTCGGCCATGTGATGAGGAACGAACAATATCGCCTTCTGCATGTAACAATCGAAGAATATCCTGGTTGAAAAACCTGTGGCACTGGTTTGGCAAGAACGCGACTTCCCTTTTCAGAGCAGCAGTCTCCAAGGTCCAAATTGCCATGGTAACCGCCAATCTTCGATAAAAGAGACATTTAAAGAAGAAAAAAGAAGGAGAAGAAGATTGGACATTGGAAATTGTCATACTAGGAAATTTATTAAACATATCAAACTCAATCCACTTGTAGACAAATTTTAATTTAGACAAACATGCTGCAGCTTGTTTATGCGTCATATAATAAAGAAATGTTAATGTTTGGGATGTTCCGAATTAAAATAAATAAACTAATTACAATAAAATAAGCTGCATTATCATGCAATTTTTATTTATTTCTTTTATTTCATTATTATTATTATGAGGCTATTATTATTACCACTTGTTATTATTGTTCATACATCCTTAAAAACCATTCCTTTATAATAATTCTCTTTAATAATAATAAAGGGGCTGAATAAATAAAATTTGGGAAAATTGTTTCAGCTAGGCCCTATAGAATGATAAAAAGGTTCAAAATCAAATTCTGTCTCGAGAGGGATAAACTAATTATGTATACAAGGAAAATTAAATTATATTTTTATACTTGAAAAAGTAATAAAAAGTGTTTGGGTTTTCGAACCAATTTTAACGGGGCTCCCACATTCACGAAAGTGGAGTAATTAAAATGGCACAGATGCATTGACTCTCACGGCTCTCCTCGGCAAAACGATCAGCTATACAACCTGCTTCAATAACGCTTCCTACACTTTCAACCCCTTCTCCCCCCCCCCACTCCCCCCTTATCACCCTCCTTCCTCGCCCCAAATAACTTTCCAGCCTTCGCTCTCCACTAAGGATGAAGGTTTTTGTGAGTGAGACAGGATTTTTTGGTGAGTGGGCAAAAAATGTTTCTTCAATTGAATTCTAAATTACTCAATTTACTATTTCCCTTTTTCCTTGCCATTTGCTGTGTTGGTTTGGCTATGCTTTGTCATGGGCAATGAGAGCGTAAGTAAAACATGCAACATTATTTTAATGCCAAAAGTGGAGGGGGGGGGGAGCCCGTCATTGTCTAGTCCAACAAAAACATTAGCAATACAATTTAATGTGGTTCAGAAACAATTGTGAGGCAAGCATCATACAAGAATGTTTTTGTCAATAATAAAATAAATCTTACCTGATGTCAAGGGATTTTTGCATTCCTATTTATACGTAGCCAAGTACAAGGAAAGCTTTTTGATTCGAGGTCCCAGGATCCGAAAAATGGGGGTTTTACGAAATGTATGTCGGTCTGACTGTCTGTTCGTCAATTTGTGGGCAAACTACTTGATGAATTTTGATGAAATTTGGCATGTAGCACAAAAACCATACCTCGGGACCATTTTCTCTATTATTTCGGGCCAACTCAATTTTGGAGGTTTTTACCTCCAAAAACACCAATGATTTTCTTTGAATTCACATAATATATTACATTGTAGTTGTTATTTATGTAAACAAAATACAATAGATCACTTGCCCTTTGATAGTTTCGTTCTAGAGGCAAAAAAGAAGTGTTAAATAGAGAACCAAACCAAATAGATTGCTTTTCTAAACAAAGTTTTGATTTTGAAAAAAAAAAAATTGTTTTGGAAAAAATAGGGATAATTCATGCCCCAATACATTTCATAGGTATACCCTGCCATTATTACTATGTTGCACTATATTGGATGGCCGTTCTAGACTATGGAATCGTCCCATCGATTAATTAATCGAGTTCGATGGCGAGGTGGTAACGTGCTTGCACTTGTGCGAGTCTTTACACGTCATGCGATTGGAGACATGTCTTAACTCAACACGGGTACTAACCTACATAGGTGACTGAAGAGGTCAATCGGATACATTTATTAAATTAAATTGTTTGTATGCGGTTAACCTTTTATATGTTTAAAAAAAAATCAGTGGTTTGGAATTTGGATCGTTGAGGCAACCGAAATTTAACCCTAGGGCAATGGTTTATCATGTAACTACTTATTTGATCTATTTCGGTACCTATACTTATTCATAAATAGGAAACCATGTACGGGTGCACTCGTACCGGTTCTTTTAAAACCACAATCAATTGAAAATTTACAAAAAAATGTGTTGGCGCCTGAATTCCATGATATCCCTCCATTTCAGGCCTAATGACCGTGACCTACCCACAAGGACAGAAGGTCATATAGGTAGAAAATAGAGCACTAGAATTGTTTAGCTACCGTACCGTACGTGTATCTCACATGAATTTGGGGATGACAGCTATCAACGGCAGCGCTTCCCCAAGCTGACTTGCCACGTTCAGACGTAACCACAGTACAGTCTTGTACAGCAGCCCGACGTCCCAGATCCACTCAATTATACACCGATAATATTGCCTAGAGCAGAAGCCGTCAAACCATAAAACCATTTTGAATTCCCGGAATTCATCAAAATTAAATGATTCAAACATGTCTAGGACAGATGTTTTGCTTTGCTTGAAGTCTGGGTCCCCTATCCTGCATACGTAGTAGTTTATCTCGTATGCTAAATGGTTTGTTAGGTTGCTGATCTATTTGTTTATGTTTCTTCTATGTTCATGGCATTATTGCTTAGAGCAGAAGATGTCAAACCATTTTGAATTCCCGGAATTCATCAAAATTAAATGATTGAAACATGTCTAGGACAGATGTTTTGCTTTGCTTGAAGTCTGGGTCCCCTATCCTGCATACGTAGTAGTTTATCTCGTATGCTAAATGGTTTGCTAGGTTGCTGATCTATTTGTTTATGTTTCTTCTATGTTCATGGCATTATTGCTTAGAGCAGAAGATGAATTAAATGGTTTTTGAAAACTCCCGAAAACAAACGTTCTTTTATGCTTTACAATATATTTAATTAACGGCGGGTTCGAATATGTTCCCTATAACGCTATAGACTACTTTAAGTACGCACCGATATTTACCACTATAACATAATAAGTCCGATTCGACAAACCACCCTGTAAACTACCATTGTAACATGTCAGGACATGTAGAGTAGTGGAACGGACTCTAACTTTCACCCGAGAGCTTTGAGTCCTACACTAGTTACATTTTCTGGCCATGCTTCGGAGGGCATGTAAAGCAGGCGGTCCCGGGCTTTCCTAATTGAGTGTAAGAGAGGGCTTTAAAGCCGTAACTCCGCTAGGTTAGCTTAGTAATAGAACAACAAAAAAGTCATTATTTATTTTATTTATTTATTTATTGTAAACCTATATTAAATTTACCTGATGCGCAATAGCAGCATTTTTCTTTACTTTTCACTATTTTGACAGATTCTCTACTTCTATAATTTTTTTAGCACGATATCCAATGGGATTCATAGGATATTTTTGTATTTTTTTTTTTTAAATTCGTAAATAAATACATGGGCTTCGTTCAAGCGCTCGGTAGGTGTTATAGGGAAGTTTAAATGACCGATCATACAAATTAAAGAGGAATTTATGGTCAAGGTTAGCGACTTATACAGAGAGAAAGGGAAGATCCTTGCCGCCGACACCGTGGAAGAGATAAGTCTGCGTTAAAATAAGTACAGATAGATCTAAAGAGTACTTTACGAAATAAATGCTACTGGTGAAAATACAATTGGTATTAATGGTAGGCCTGGGTCTTCATAGAGTTCTAGTAGTGCAGGAGACATTATCCAAATTGTTAACTTTTTCAAGTATTAGTGTAACTATTATGTTGCTGCGCATTTTCTTTATTTGTATCCGGCAAATTAACGGCATGTCCTTTATTAAGCAATTTACCATATCTCAATTATCGCTAATCATTCGGTAATGATTGATGTATAAGTATAACCTTTCTTCGATCAACTGCCTGACACTATTGAAACGTAATGCGCTGGACAAATTTGTTTGTTGTCACGTTTTCCCCGGTCCCAAAGCACTGGCAATTCCCCAGCAATAATTGCCTGCATAATTTTTGCCACATAGTTGGCATGGTTCAATGGTAACTCAAAGCTCTAGAACTTCACCAACCCGAACAAAGGCCGGCCGCCATACCAAGTTGAATCCAGCGGACCAGAGCAGGTTCAAAGCTGCTGATAACTTGGTCGTGTACAGTGCCGGTAGGGAAACATGGTAGGACTTGTCCTGGTCACCTCCGAACTAATTGTGTGATTCCACTGTGTTTCCCAAGTGGAAGTTCGGAATCCACTATAATCAGGAGATCCACTGTCCTATGGGCCCACACCGTGGCCTGGGACTGTGTCCAAAGATACTACTAACATGAACGAAGCTCGCCTGAAATGGGGGTGTGAATTATTTCAAAACACACGACTTAATAAAAAGGGGGATGAAATGATTTTGCAAAATCCACATTTTCCACCCTTTACAAAGCTTTCAGTCATACTTCAATATAACCAATTAAAGTTACAAGTACCATTGGATGAATGAGTGAAGTGGGGTATTTCACAATGAATTAAGTTACTAAGCGGTTATCAGGGTGCACCATTTTCAATTAAAATTAATTGTGTATGGTTAAGGTGGGACTAAAGGAATGGGGAAGGTTCAAGGAGTATAGTAATAAATTTTACCACAGGAATTCCGGCTTCTATAGAAACGAATTTCATAGCCTCTTTAGTCTCTTTAACTGCCGCTCGTTAAGTCTTTCGATATAACAAGTGAAAGGACTCGAAAACTAGCCCCAGAGGGTTTTAATACTGTACACCAATAAATAACGACAATTTAATTTGAATGAAACCAACAGTCATTCAAGAGTGGGACATGATATTTGGAGAGTTGTATGTTGAGGGACGTAAAACATTATTGACGAAATCCAGGGCAAGTCTGTAGGGTGAGACAACTAGGGCATTCCCCGGGAGAGAATATCGAAAATATAGGTGTAAAATACACGTTAGCTTAGCTTATGTAGGCTATTACAACAATATTTATGAAACGTGAAACATGTTTTATTTCAACACTTGGTGGGCCATATGATACTTGGGCACCGACCATTGGCCCAAATGTCCCACCCTGTCTACAACCCTGCATGGCTCAAGGGCGGATTTTGCCTCCAATTTAGGGGGGGGGTCAGCGGGCTAGTTTAGTGGATTATCACATTAAAAAACATACTTAATTATTTTTAATTCCCACTGTAAACACATTGTTATCTAGTGTAAGTTAATTTAATGGGGGGGGGGGGGGTCCGGACCCTCTGCCCCCCTAAAATCCGCCCATGGAATGGCTCAGTAGTTGCCCATCGCTGCGCTGTGGGAGCAACTAATTCTCAGGAAGAATATCAAGCAGGCAACCGTAGGGGAAAAACCTTGTAAGTGTAAAAATCAAATATCTCATAAATTTAAAAAAATGTCACGACAAACAGAAAAAAATTTTCTGCGCATTTTGATGCATGCCATAGGGATTCTTTACAGGAGATATGGAATATTCGTGGCACTAGGCCACCTGCCACGAGTTTTCTTTGCTGACTGGGTAGCCAGAATTTTTTTTGGGGGGTTCCAATTTTCAGAAAGTTTGCCCGCTTACGGTAGGTTCTTGAATGTTGTGGTGTTTCATTTGGGGCTACCACCCCCCCCTCCCGGGATTGTTTTTTTAAAAGAGAGGCCTGAAATAGTTTGTCGGCAAAAACGTTTGATTTTGTAGACGATAACTTTATTAACAAAACATGAAAAAGGGGGACCGGGGTTAGATAAATATCTAAAAAAAAAATTGCCAATTTGCTAAATTTGAGGGGGGGAGGTCCGGACCCCGCTGACCACCGTTGGTTACGCCACTGCTGGGCAGGAGGCACCGGAAATAAAAAAAACTGAGCGAATGGCCCTACTCTCATCTACTAGGCGCTCTAAGGTCTCTCACTTGATCTGATGAAACTCCGGCTCCTTCTTGTACAATAGGAACGGTCAGTAAGACAAGCCACAGAGTCTATTAAGGCTTCTCCAGTCCCCGCACATCATCTCGAAATTGTGAAAGCGACCTCACATACACAAAGTAAGTAATCCTAACTAACCGCCCCCCCCCCCCTCCTTCTCCAGCTTTGCTTTGTTATGCTGTTCTCTAATCTCCAGAGTCAATATTACTTCCAGCTATGGAGTATTTCTCAAAGGGAAGCATCTGCCATGGGGGGGATGCTTAATCGATGGCTCTATAGTCTTAGCTCAAATTACTTGTGTAATATGGTTCACTAATTAATAATAATTGAGTCAAGAGACATCAAGATGGGAGGCTTCTATAATGGGATTTGAAAATATATTACGGAAGCGGGTTATGTGATATGAGACGTTAGAGAACTTTCTATAAAGGAGAGATGGAACAAAAGATAATAAGGAGGATCAATGGACCCGAAGGGGGCAAAGAGGGAAACCTGACTGTGGAAGGAATGACTTTCGAAAATGTCCAGAGCTTCGTATACCTATAGTAGCAGAAGTGAACGACACCAATAAAATTAGCGACGACATAATTAGGCCCCCATTCCACATACGTACAACGTCAATGAAAATTATGAAATTGATGGTGGCAGCAGAATTTTTAGTATGTAAAAATGTCTGCTGCCACCATCAATTTCATAATTTTCATTGACGTTGTATGTATGTGGAATACCCCCCTTAGAAGAATAATAGCAACCAACAGAGCATTAAAAAAAAAACTTCGCGAACCTGAGATTACTCAAGTCATGACTTATATCCAGAGCCAGTTAAAGTAAAGCAGGTGGTCCCGGGCTTCTTAGTTGCGTGTAAGAGAGAGCCTTTCAGTCCTTACTCCGCTAGGTTGGCTTAGTAATAAAACAAAAGAGTCAATATTTATTTTAAAGTTATAAAAAACCCTTATCAGACCTATTGCAACATACGGCTCAGAAACCTGGAATCTTACTGTCAATGACGCAAACAAACTGCGAGTATTGGAAAGAATGATAATAAGGAGCATCTATGAACACCTAAGTGATGACGGAGAGGGGCGCCTAAGAAACAATGCCGAAATAGACGCAATACTCAACGGAGAAGACATAGTCCGGTTCATAAAAGCGCAAAGCATAAGATGGCTGGGAAACGTCGTAAGAATGTCAGACGACCGCATGCCAAAAAATATGTACAAAGCACGCATGACAGGAAGGCCGGACGTCCTCGAAAACGCTGGAAGGATTTGTTTAAAACTGACCTTCGCGAGTTGGGATTCCGTAGATGGTGGAGCGTTGTACAAAACCGAGATGACTGGAGGGGTGTTGTCGAGAAAGTCAAATATATAAAATGGCCTCCTTTGTAACTTTGTAATATTTTGAACACATTATATTGAGAGTTAACTTTATAAAATATCACGTAAAAACATATAAAACATAAAAATATCATCATCGTGTTTGTAAATGAGAAGGTGAAAAGCTTACTATACTATAGGGTCAATGGGAAGGAAATTGATCAATTGCAAGTCAAAAATGGGGAGAAATTGGAAATCAGGGGTATACCAACTATTATGTGACGATTGTGATTGTTCTTATGATGGGCAAACAGGTAGAAATTTTAAGAAGAGCCTGCATGAGCACTTTAAAGGAATAGGTAAAATAGATACGCAATCAATGCTAGCCCAACATATGAACAACACAGGACATTCATGTACCTTTAAGGATTTTAAAATATTACACATAGCCAACAAAGGAAAATTGCTGGCTAATCTGGAAACCATTGAAATAAAAGATGCTGTTAATATGAATAAGCCCCTATTAAATGATATGACGTTTATCAGAAATTCTCCTTTGTTGGACTTGGCAGCAAGATCGTATATGTAATGTATTTTTATTTTTATTTATAACGTCACTTAATGTTTATAACTTGCAATTACTTGTTTTGATTTTAAGTTTTATCTGTTCACTTGAGAATGACAAACTGTCGAAACCGGTCGTGACGATATTTTCATGTTTTATATGTTTTTATGTGATATTTTACAAAGTTAACTCTCATTATAATGAGAACGTCAAAGCTCATCAAGGGCTGAAGAGCCAGAAGAAATCTTTTTAAATATTTATTTCTGGACCCACTCGCCACATCCCCAATGCCAAGCCATTTAAAAAATGTAGCAGGTACCCAGGTTTAATTTTTTTAGGCGCACTCAAATGCCCAACTCTCCTACATTAACTCTATGTGACGCCATTTACTTAATATTTAGAAATATAAATTTTGACCTTTTTTGCTTTCCAATTTATACGTAGTATAAGGAAAGCTTTGTGATGGTCGAAATTTTCGATTCCGAGATTTCAACGGATTTACACGTTTTGAGGTCCCAGGAACCCAAAAAAGTGGTTTTTACAAAATGTCTGTCTGTCGGTCGGTCTGTCTGTCTGTCGGTCTGTCTGTTCGTCGATTTCCGGGCAAACTACTCAGTGAATTTGAGTGAAATTTGGCATGTAGGTTCACAAAAATCATACCTCGGGACAATTTTTTTTTTTGGGCTAACTCAATTTGGGGGGGTTTTATTTTCAAAAAACTCCAAAAAAACGTCTAAAAAAATTATTTCTCAAAAACGGCTCCAACGATTTCTTTTAAATTCTCGTAGATTGTAGTCGTTATTAATGTTGACAAAATGCGGGGGGTCGCTTGCCCCTTGATAGTTTGCTTCTGGGGGTAAAAAAATAAAAATAACTAAATTTTAATGAAAAAATGACTAAAAAATGCGAAACCTTTCTATCGATGATTTCTACCTTCAAGCATGTTTTAGGTGTTAAATTGAGTAACGAAACCGGATAGGTTGCTTTCCCAAAAAAATATTTGGTTTTGCCCAAAAAATTATTTTTTGAAAAAAATGATAGAAAATTCGCGCTCAAATGCATTGCATGCCCTGCCATTATTGCTGTGTGGTAATTAATGTGTTTGTTTGACCTATCGAGAATTTACCTCACTTCCAGTGACGTCAGGTGGACAACCGCCCCCCCCCCCCCGAGATATCGGAAATTTAACCATAGGAAAAATATTTGCCATAAAATTACTAATTTTCTCTATCTAATAATTTTGATAAATTAGAAAGCATGTTCGAGTGAACTCGGACCGATTCTTTACTAATAAATTTAGACATTCGAGCAGATTCTTTTATAATACTACTGAATTAAAAAATCTTTAATACTTGCCAATTTCAGGGGAACCACATCCTTGCATGTTGCGCCCACGTTAACACCCCCTTTCAATTTTTTCCAAAGCGTTCGAAAATCCACCACAACGGCAAAACAACCCCCAACCCCCTACTTGACAGATATACGCATTGTAGACTTAAGGGCCTTGTATGCACGTAATCCTACCTGTTGTTGCCCATTACGTCTCTATCGTGTTTTCAGACATTATAATATAATAATAATAATTCGTGTATTTTTTCTAAATTTGATTTACATAGGTAGAAGAATGTTATTCGTATTGTTTCCGAATTATCAGTTGAGAATTATCTGCTGAGCCTTCGAGATGCAATGTTAGAAGTCAGGCGCGGAACTCGAATGAGACCAAGGAGGGGGCTAAGATTAAATTTCGATTTTTTTTTTTTAAAATAGGGCTGAAATATTGGGGTGTTACGCATTTTCAGAGCAATAAGGGTTCTATATTATAGGTAATTAATACAATAGAGCATAAGGGGTCTCCCCCGGGAGAAAATTTGTGAAAAATAGGACTGAAATCAAGGGGGTTTACGTATTTTGAGGACCCTACTGGGGGGGGCATAGCCCCCATAGCCCCCCCCCCCCGGAGATCCGCGCCTGTTAGAAGTCTAAGCAGTTCCACTGAAGGTGTTGACCGCAGATGTTGACGAAACGTGGAGGTAGGTACGCTTTCAGAACGACCACGGCCTATCATCCCAGATGAAAGCCATTGTAATTACAATGTTTCAGAATTAATTTTTGTATGTTGTAAACCCACAACGGCTACAAGTAACAATCAATCTGAGACACACTGACCATTGACCAGTAGCGCGAGGGGGCCCCTCGCCCCCTCGTATACGGAAAAACGTATAGGACGAAATGAACTAATATGAGTTGTTGCAATGCATAATTTTCGGGGGTAAGCGCTTTGGTTGGTAGAATACAACGTCGTCTTAGGCCTCTGCCCCCCCCCCCAATATTTTTCATATATACGCCACTGTCATTGTGATTGTAACAGACGTTAGCTCGACTTTTCCAAGTACGAGAACGAGTCTTGACAGACGTTTAATAATTCTTTTTTCCTGAAGTCGGGTTAACCAATAAATAAGCATCAAAGAAATTAGCAAAAATTTGTCGAGACTGTAAAAAATTTAACAAAGGAGAAAATATTTGAAATATGTTATTTTGAAAACAGCAATGCGTGTGAATCTGTGTTGGAGGTTTGGCAGCTGAATGTTAGGATACAACAGGGGTGCCAACAAAGCTTCCCACTCAGTCTAGGAATAATTGGTATTCACTCCCATTTGTTTGTTTTGGTTTAACTTTGAGCTTTCATTCTGGTTTCAGACGACGAGGCGCTGGTTGATTTCCATGTAACGACCTTAATTAAACTGTCAAATAACAAGTCAACACACCTAGTCTACATACCGTACACAAAGCGTCAAAGCGTCACAGTATTCTGTAGGCTTAATAGTTAGGACTATCATTTTCTTCATCAAATTTTACAGCGAATTACGGTCGTAAAGCCGTCACACTTATAAGAAGAAATGTTTCTCTGCATTTGAATCTGTAGTATATTGGTTATACCTAACACCGTTTGACCACAGCGATGGAATTACCTCCACTGGACACCTTCGCAACAAATCCAAATCTCCAGAGCCGTGCCCACGGGGGTGGTCCATGGGGTTCGGACCCCCCCCCCCCCCCGAAATAAACTTTTGTATGTAAACCTGTATGGCTTGAAGAATTTATCCATTAATTCATTAATAAATTACTTATAAAAAATATTGGACCCCCCCCCCCCTGAAAACCTGGGCACGGCCTTGAATATCTCATAGGAAGTATCGATTGTATCGATCAATTACGTCACGCCCCCTTAAAAAATATTCCTCTATATTTCTTATTTGTCATAAACACCGATTGGCCACAGTTCTTCCATTGGAAAAGTCCACAACCTCCTTCTTATAAATTAATTTCTATTATACTGAGGCCAATCGAAGTTAATGTTGGTCATACACTGTATATTCAAAAATCTAGAGGAGGTCTTGAGAGATCTAAATAAATAATTAAAAAAATAATGACTTTTTGTCCTACTACTACGTCAACTTACCTGAGTTACGGTAATAAGGACCTCTCTTATGCTCAGAGACAGTCCAATAATCACGTGAGGTTCGAAAGGGGGGGGGGGGAAGGGTTCGGCAAAAATCACGAAATATCACAAGGGGGGAGGGGGTATAGCTAGAAATCACGTGTATTTACTTTTTCGTCAAACGCGTGATTTCTAAACTGAAAAGCGGTGTGTAGTGTGACCTAGACGCCGTTGCCCGGCGCGTCGCGCTGTCTAGACATTTTTATCATGGTCCTTAATTTTCTATAATAAAATTAGATTATACTTTATACCTGTATTGAAAAATAATATTATAAAAATTTAAAGATGCTTTGTAGGTTCTAAAAAATACGTGATGTTGGGTGAGGGGAGGGGGGGGGGGGTAGTCTTAAACCTCACCACGTATCACCAAGGGGGAGGGAGGGGTTAAAAAATGTTTTAAAAAAACATCACGTGATATATGGACCACCCCTCAACTATAGGAACGCCCGGGATCGCCTGCTGTATGTGCCCTCCGAATTAAGTCAATGGTAGGGAATTTGATGAACTTGGTAGACCAGCATCTTGCAGACTAACTTTCAAGAAACTAAATATGCTAACGTTCCCAATCCCATGCATTTATATTTTTGATTGTATAAAATATTTGCTTAATGAGTCAAAATTTGAATTCTTAACCGATGAACATAGATGCACCAGAAATAGTAATAACACACTTTATATTACATAGGATACAAAAAACGAGCAATTTAGAGAAAACTGTTTTTTTATTCAGGCTGCAAATTTTTCAACTCCCTGCCTAGGAATTTAAGAGAGAAAAACAAGAAAGAGTTCCTAAAATATCTAAAAACTTTTCTAATTGAGAAATCCTACTATACTATACATGAATTCATGATTTGATTTTGACTGACAATGTCTTTCTCTTGTGATCACATTTGACATTATTTATCCATATATATTGTATTTGCTATCTATGTTTGATGATAAAATTTATAAATGGTTTTGTGTGTTTATTATTGACGATTGCCGAAAGGACTGTTGTGTGTCTTAATGGATCTTCTTCTTCAAGTTACAGCCGGATGATGGCTGGTTGGCAGCGACATATTGCAGCGATGTCTCCAGTCTCCGCGATTTTGACATGCCCTCTTCAGCTCCACATAGGACGTTATCCCCAAATCATTTTTAACTTGTTGGAGATATTCGTTTCGTGGCCGTCCCCGTCGATTTACGCCTTCTATTGTCCCTTCAATGATGCAGCTGACTAAGTTATCATGCCGAAGTAGGTGTCCGATCCAGCGTGCCCTCCTAGTGGATATGGATGCAACAAGGGCCCTTAATGGATCAATCAATTCTATTCTATTCTAAGGCCAGAAAATGTAGCAAGTGTGTGACTCGAAAACCAAAAACCCTTCCCGTGAAAGCTAGAGTCCGTACCACTAAGAAAACTAAAGCAATAAAGTCGTTTTTTCATTTCATTTCATTTCATTTCAAAAAAGTGGGGATAGTATTGATATTTAAATTTGTCGTGTTTGCATGTTGTACAGATAACCAATCGTACCCCTTTTGATTTTGCTGAAGGAGAATCTGAATTAGTTTCGGGGTTTAATATTTTTTGGCAGAAATCTGTAGGTATACATGTTATAATTTGAAGTTATTTGGACGGCTATTGTATTCAATATGAATCAATAGAGATATTTTCTATTCTATCCTACATGTCTTGAGCTCTAAGATATGGATATGCCCTGTAGAATTTGATACACTGATTATTGATTTCCCTTTCAGGTTTTCTTATTTGTTTTACGGATTTTACACATCTTTTTTCAACATTGTGCAAACAATTCAACATTTTTTAGTGGGAAAGAGACCTCCATATGGATAGTGGTTTGGAGTACTATATCAGACACACTTTAGAATTCACCCTAAATACATAATACATTTCGTATTGGCGATACATTGTATATTCGAGCATTAACAAACAATAACAATCCCAAATCCGCATGGGAAGCAAACAACAGAAATGGGGGGAGGAGTGGTTCGAAGCTAATAAATGCACTAACATGAACGGATTTAAAGCTCAAATCGCGTTGTATTATTGGAAAGCTTCCATTTAATTTGGTATTACAGATGAGCCGGTCAGTCCCCAATATTAATGCCGAGTATGTTTAATGGGCCTAAAGTAAATGTAGGGGCTGGGGAAGGGGGTGGCGGCGGGGAAGCGTATGTTCTGTTGCTTAAAGCGTATGTTCCGTTGCTTAAAGCGTTTGAAGCAGACCATTACGTCCAGTTTATCGCACTATAACCCGTTTGTAAGTCATTTACAAAGGCAAAATTTCAGAGCAACTCTATCTATACAGAAATGACGAAGACGTAACTTATTTATGACGTAGAACGTAACCACATAATGGGGTTTTCTCCACCACTTCTTTATTTTTTACATTTTGTACAATATGAAGGTTTTTATTAAGATTTACGTACTGGATAGGGAGGTTGCTTTTAAGAGAAGAAACGAAGATATTGGCTACCCCTGGATCACCCATAAACCAGTCAGTTCCTACTTTTTATTTAATTTACTACGTAAGCTATAAAGATTTGGTCTGTCTACGTTCTAGAAGAATACTTCATACGCAATATCAGAGGTGTTGCCATTTCTCCATGAACTTTACAAAGCCTGAAATTTTATCATACTGTATGACTACTTACGATAATTTTTATAACGCAATTTCTTGTAGGCTATTATGAATGGGATAAACTTGGTCTCCCATATAATTTATATAATTAAAATAAAGCTCTATTGTTATTAGTAGTCCTCCGTTAAGTTCATTAAATAATTACAACACCAGCAAAAAATATGCCCTTTGATCCCTCTGACCCTCTGAAATTAACTTGCTCCATTATGATATGCCTCGTAGTCTATTTGGAGTTTTTTCTTAGGATGAAGAACCACGTCAGGTCAATAGGGTAAATGGTATGGGGTAATAGGGAATCATTGGCTAGGGTAAATCACAATTATTATTGCTTGAACGGCTTTTTATGGTATTTTGGTGGTCTAACTTCCGTATGCTCTACATTACAGATCATTTTTCAAACTACAATATAAGGGCTCATACTCAGCAATTATGCTATAGAATACAACATACCTTCTCTCCATAATCTCCTTCCACAGCGACGGTGCTGACGTACTTCCAACCCAACAGTTTTACAATCTCAACCATAGCCTGGGCTTGGAAGCTGTCTGGGGGAACGACACGACTGAAGTACTCAAACCGAGATTTATCAGATAGCTCTGTACTGGTGGACGCATAGCTGAGTTGCGGAATCTAGAAAAAAGAGAAAAGAAAACATTAGATTACTCGTGACTTTATGTTATTTCATTGAAGCAAACAAACAGAAAACTGATTTTATAACTATTTATAATAACTAATGATTAGTGATTAGATATTGATTATTTCGGAAAACCGCAGCGCCTAAGCGAGATGGCTGGTCAGAGATGAGTGTTGTAGAGCAGGCCAAAGCTCACCAAGGATTGTACAGCCAGATGAAAGAGGAGAAGAAAAAGAAAGTAGATTAGTAAAGTTAGTAACAAATAACATTTTCAAAGAAACCCATTAATATTAATAAAAAACCCAGAGCGCTTTTGGCAAGAACTGCCATCTACAGAGGGTAACCCACTAGCACAGTTACACGTTACCTACGATTCGAGACTTGCTCAACTCTAAAAGAAGATGCAAATGCTATTATAGCAATTTTTATTAATCGATATTTTTTGTTTGTTTATTGTACAAAGAGAAATGGTGCAATGAACTTTTTTTCTGTATAACTTGGTAGTATCCATTATTTGAAGATGCACACCCTGCAGCTATGAGCAGTGGCCTATTATATTTTTATAATTTGAAGGGCCTTTTATTGACGTAGGCCTACCCCTTCGAAACATGCCCATTGCCAATACTCGTAATGTTCAAAAGGTTCAAGCGTCACTATATTATGGTACGTTCAGAAAAAGCACTTCAAATAAAAATAATAATAATGTCAGCGTCACTAACGCCAATTGCAAATACAATAAGACTTGAATTGCAGAAATTTTGAAAACAATCCACAAAGGGATTCAGGGTGAACAGTTATCAGTTTGTACAGCTTTTTTTTTTTTTAAATAATTGTAACTGAAATTGGAAACAAGAGAGACAGTCTTTTCTGTACAATTCTAAAAGCAACAAAGCCACCTCATTAGAGTCACTTTAAGCGCCCAAGGCAAGCTTCAAATTTTGTATCTCTCATTTTGTTTAGTCTAGAAAGGAAAGCGATACTGCAAAACATTAAACACTAAGCATAGCACCTTAAATGTTTACCAATAAAATCACTGAGTTAGAAGATTTTTAACTCAATAACTCACTTACGTCGATAACGGTATACAAATAAAATGAATAAAGTTTTTAGTCGTTTTAATACAAAAATACTACAGTATCTGGGAGTTCTGCAAAGTTATTGGAAACTGTTAATTCGTTCAGTTTATTGCAGAGATAATTTTATGGAATTTCACATTGCTTTAGCCCTTGTTTTGTGTCCTGTATCGTTTTGTGGCTACTTTTTGACAAGAGACCATGATACGTATTTTATTGTTTTCCGATTAAAGAACTGCAATCTCAAAATGGCCACTGTCTGAAATTTTTAATGTACGCTGTGTCGAAATTCATATAATGTAATCTTTTGGAGGGGATTGCGGTTGCAACGAGGGCTACCAGATTTTTTTCTTCTTCTTAATCATCTACTTTAATAGTACCCCATTCAGGGCCCCAAAAAACTCTAAATTCATACATTAGCAAAATCTCTGTCGTTTGCAAAAAAAACTTCGATGATGTATTTATGATTTATTTGGCAAAATAGTGTAACAACTGGTTTTTGCTATGTAAAGGTCTTACAGATTTTAATGTAATAATAATATAGCAAAACGTATCACTACAAGTACAGACGCGAAATCTTTAATCTTTGATTCCAACAATAAGACAATTACAGTTTGTGACGATTTATATACCGCAGGGCACTAGCCCGTGTGCGGCATAACGTTAGATACCTATCTATATATTCAAATACTATTTTAATTATACTATAAACTAAATACTTACATGCGATAAGATAAATGTTTATGTTTATAATGAAATAAAATAACATAAAATGAATCATTCAATATGAAGTCGTCAAAAAAATTTGGGGGGAGGGGAGGAGGGAGAGGGAAAGGGGAGGTGCATTAGGCTATACTATTTGAGTTTCAATCCAGCTTTGCATTTTCTTTTTGAACAGCCTGGAGGAAATTGTGTTTTTTATGTCCAATGGCAGTATGTTATAATAAGTTAGGCCTGTGAAATGTGGAATCTCCCTGGGGGAAACTGTTTGAAAATATAAGCGTGAAACAACTGTTTTAAATTTTTGAAAAGAAAGAGGAAACTATTGTATTATAGTGAATATGCATAGCTGGTATGCAGCGGAATTTGGTTGAGAGCAAATCGGACCCCTCGGGGCACCCACGTTCAGGGACGGATCCAGCCCCTTGGGGGGGGGGGGGGTAGTGGATGCTCAAGATAGAACAAACATGTGTTTCTACTTTGCTCAAAAAGCGACTAGCGAGGATGCCACTTTGTTCTTAAAGCATATATTGTCCCTTCAAGGGAGTGAAATTTTTCTATCAAACAACCCAATGCTTTGGAATGTCGTTTTAGCCAAAAATAAATTATATGCCATAGAACACCATACATGGAACTATGCATTATTCGTATGGTTCTTTTCGAACACGGTGCGTTAGCCCGGATCAACGTAGTAGATATAGCACAGTAGAAGATCTCTCAATGTAAAGAACCGGCTCGAGCGAGACGCGGGCCAGTACGTGCTTAAGAACGATTGCATATTCAAGAACGGGTAGAAGAATATAATACAACTCAGTAATAATGGCGGGATATGCAATGTATTGGGTCATGAATTTCCAATAATTTATTTAAAAAGTAATGTTTTATTCAAAACCAAAACTTTGCTTGGGAAAGGGACCGGTCTGGTTTTGTTACTATACTTAACACCTAAAACGTACCTGAAGTTAGAAAACATCGATAAAAAAGATTCCTTTGAAAAATTATTTTTTAGTCCTACCTTACCTTTCTTACCCAGAACCGGTGGAAAATTTTCTTTTATGTTGAGCCTTCCATTTTATAGTCCAGTTCATTGGCGTAAATTCCCAACATTTCAGGGGGGGGGGGGATTTAGGACCCCCAAGACTTTGATCCCCCGGAGGAAAAAAAAACCAATAAATGGGCCCAAATTGATAATGAGGTTTTACGCATTTTGCAAGCAGTGCAGTAGAGATTTAATAGACGAATAAATAAATAAATAAATTAAATTAATCTTGATTTCTTGTTGTTCTATTTCTAAGCCAACCAAACTTACCACTGAGGGGGGCCCGGGGGTCTGAAATATTGGGGGTTTAAGCATTTTGAGTTATATAGTTCTGTGAAAGTTTTTGGTCAATATGTTGATTTTTTTCATGATGTCTTTCATGTGAAATAAGCATACCTACCAAGAATTAGTTTCGCTTTCGTTATTGTGGATTGTATTGGCCTTTCGCCTCCATAACGTCTTTGTCACCAGCAATCCTGGGGGAGGGGGGCTACGGGTGCTTCTGGGGGGGGGGGATTAGCCCAGGACCCCCTATCTACGCCAATGTTTTCAAGCTGTACAATTGAGATATTATAACGACGAATAAACCTACCATTGAGGGGGGCCCGGGGGTCTCCCTCGGAGAAAAATGTGGAAAAAATAGCTCTGAAGTATTGGGGTTTTAAGCATTTTGAGTAATATATTTTTTGTGAAAGTACTGGGTCAATATGTTGATTTTTTTCTTGTAAATAAATTAATTTCCATTTCATTATTGTGGATACTATGCGTTTAGCCTCCATAACGTCTTTGTCACCAGAAATCCAGAAATCCTGGGGGGGGGGGGGCTAAGCCCCCCCCCCCAGGATCCCCCTATTTCCGCCACTGGTCCAGTTCTCTACCAATAGGATTATTCAGTGACCAGGTGAAGTTCGAAATAGATGGCGGGACATACGACATCTATCTCGTATCTCCTAACTCGATCTAGAGACCCCGCGTCACAGCAAAAAGGAATATATAATCTCTTTAAATCAAAGGAGGCAAGAAAATTGACTTTCCCAGCAGCCCTCTCAAACAAGCCACCCAACTTGACCTATTTCCATGTCAAGCGCCTCTAATCAATAATCTTCAATTTTTATCTAAAATATACAATAATCTCGCCAAATCATGAATTTCAAATAGACAAGCAGACATAGCCAGGGGTTAAACTAACCAGAGTTAAAACGATCTTGCAAACAAAGCCTCATGTCAATTGTTTATTTTTATTCTTTCATTTTGTAAAGCTCCAAACGTTCAGCCCATGTTTAGCAATCAGTATTAAATACTAAATGACTGGAGTTAAAACAATCTTATAAACAAGCCTCATGTCAACCTTTTTTTTCATTTTGCGAAGCTCCAAATGTTTATTCTCTGTATAGCAATCAGGATGAAATACTTAATGACAAAAAAGCTGCCCTTCATCACTTTTTGGATTTTAATTAGGGATGGATTCGACAGGCGCCCTGCGGGAATCTCTCGCAGTCTCAACAATTTTAGGATTATTTTTAAATTCTTTTGAAACATTAAAGAAAAGACAGCACCTACGGCAGGTCATTTCACAGTCAGTTAATTTCAGATAAAGTCGAAAATTTACGTGCACTGTGCTGGAACTGAAACATGTGATACATTGCCAAGAGCCCAAGACTGTTGTTGACGTGGGTCTAATTCAACTTTTAATACTGTGAATTAAAAATTAAAATTTCTACAAATAAGTTCACTTTGTTTACACAGACATGGATAGGTCACTTTATTTCCTCTCTCCTCTTATATCTCCCTCTTTCCGACAGCTTAGAATGTTTGGATTTTATATAAAAAGAGAGAGTGATACTTCTGCAAACAGGGGGGACCGGGGTCTCCCCGGGGGGATAAGTGTAGGTTTTTGCACATTTCAAAAACTGAAAAGCTTAACTTTTACAGGCAAAAACATTTTTCTTGTTGGAAAGAAGCTTTTCAGCCTTTGTACTTTCTCGATTGACAACCAGCCTTGTCTAATCGCGTTAATATTTTATACGCCTTGATGTTGAGTACGTGGGTAAGCTACACACAGGGGTACGGTACAAACAAGACCAGACTTCTCGAATCGCGTTAATATTTTAGACGCCTTGATGTTGAAAACGAAGGTGACTTCTACTAACTGGGGTACGATACATATATGTCAACACTGGGATTTACTATCTGGTATTTATAGCATGCTAAACCTTGCTAAATTTGATAAATCCTGGATGGGTGGATTATAAGATTAAAAAACATTATTATTTTTAATTTCCACTTTAAACCCATTTTTATCTAGTGTAAGTTCATTTTATTTGGGGGGGGGCAGACCCCCTGACCCCCCTAAAATCCGCCCTTGGACTGAAGGGGCCAAACGGATGCATTCATTAGATTGTTTGTATGCGATTAACATTTTAAAATAAAATAAAATAGTTGTAGAAAACAATGGCAAATTTAATTAGCACAGATCTTCTATTTAGAAATCCTAAAAATCGTGAAAACACACAAAAAAAACAAAATAAAAATAATTACATATTTTATTATTTTAGCTTATGTACAAGTGGTATACAGGTATTCGAAATAAGTAAAAATCAGTACAATCTTGTGATTTTATTAAACACTTGTTTCAAGTTTTACTCTCTGCAGGTCTCACTGCTGATGATAGCAACTCACGGTGGGGGATTAAAATCTCAGGGTATTGTCAATAATCATAAATCATACAGAAAGGGATGGCTATATGGCCATGTAATAATGATATAATCAATATCATAGACCTTAATACAATTGAAAAGTTAAAATTAGTAAAATTAGGACTAACATTAAAATAAATTTTTTCTCTGCTCATGGTGAACATGATTCAAATTGTTCCCTAGCCATGCTACAAGCTGTACTATGATTTAGAAAATATTTTAGATTATATATAAAATAAAATAGAAATAGGGTACTTATGGAATCCCTCGTATTACTTCCTTCAACGTTCACGCTCTGTTGGAATTTCTTTGACAAAAATCCTCATATTCCTTTCGTTGCAAGAGAGGAGTAATGAAAGAAGAGCAAAGTTTTCATACCGTCTTATAAGCTTTATTAAATATTCCTTAGTATTTTTCATTCTTGGTATTTTCTCTTTTCCTATACCTAACTAAATGAATCCTTAGAAATGAATATAAAATTACAATGCAGTTCACACAAAGGAGGTAGTAAATACCAGGGAAAATTGCAATTTCTCCTCCGGTAATCTTTTGAGTAATTGCATAAGTTCTCAAAGAGGAAACACATTTGGAAAATGGGGCTCTGAAACTGTAGTAATCCTCACATTTACATTAGTGTAGCCAAGGAGAATTTCTAACTATATGTCGTCTATAGTTTCTACTTTGACAGTACCAAGTTACCGTACTTTCCGAACAACATTAATTGTTCAAGTGATTAATGAGCACTATTCAGTATTCATGGTGGGATGTTAATTATTCAACTAATTTGAATCATTTATTGCCAATAATCCTGGTTACGAACAGATAAATACCCATAGGTTAATCATTGAAATAATTTTAATCATTGCCAATAATCAGGGTTACGAAGAACTATAAATACCCATATATAGATGGATAATAATTCGTGTTTTCATCAAAAATGCAATACTGTCGTATTCATTTTTGATTTTTGATGAACTGATTTGAATCATATCTTGCCAATTTTGAAAAAATAGATCTGAAAAATTGGGGTTTTAAGCATTTGGAGAAATATATTTTTGTGAAAGTATTTGGTCAATATGTTGATTTTTTTCATGATGTCTTTCATGTGAAATAAGTATACCTACCAAGAATTAGTTTCCCTTTCGTTATTGTGGATTGTATTGGCCTTTCGCCTCCATAACGTCTTTGTCACCAGCAATCCTGGGAGAGGGGGGCTACGGGTGCTTCTGGGGGGGGGGGGGATTAGCCCAGGACCCCCTATCTACGTCAATGTTTGCAAGCTGTACAATTGAGATCTTATAACGACGAATAAACCTACCATTGAGGGGGGCCCGGGGGTCTCCCCCGGAGAAATGTTTGAAAAATTGCTCTGAAGTATTGGGGTTTTAAGCATTTTGAGTAATATATTTTTTGTGAAAGTTCTGGGTCAATATGTTGATTTTTTTCATGTAAAATAAGCATACTAAGAATTAATTTCCTTTTCATTATTGTGAATACTATGCCTTTAGCCTCCATAACGTCTTTGTCACCAGAAATCCTGGGGGGGGGGGGGCTACGGGTGGAACTGGGGGGGCTAAGCCCACCTCAGGACTCCCCTATTTACGCCAATGCCTGGAACCCAGGGTAGTTCTGAGGTTCACTCTTCACTCTATATTTCAATCAATTTCATTCGTATATTTCGGCCAAAGTGACTGTAACAGGTTGGGTGAACCCAAGCCAGGCGTAAATTTTGAAAATGAAGGAAGTGTGTGACTCAAACCAACAACCTCTCGGGTGTAAGTCGAACAGTATTGAGGTAGTTAAAATCAAGCTCATTAGTTGAAAACCACGAGCACCATTGCTGGATGCATACGCGGAATATCAAAGGTGGTGGAAATGTGACAGCGCGTTGAGGAACTTGTTAATTATCCAATTTTGAGGGCAAAATCAAATTATTAATAGCACTAGACAAATTACTGCAGATTGGAAATTCCCTTAGGAAACATTCCAATATCTTCCAAATGCTTAGAGGAAACAGCCGATTTTCATGGGATCCCACGGACCTCCATGTTGAGTCTGATAAAATAAATTTGACAGGAAAAATTGATAGTTTTTTATGTTATTATTATTTCTATTTTTGGGCTTTATATTGGCATGATTAAAATATTAAAAACTATTACAATAACGACTCTTTAATTTAGTAGCATTTTACAATAGAATTTGCTCAAATTTACAAATTATTTAGGTGTAAATTCACAATATTTGAATAAATGCCACCTGCTGAAAAAGAGTACGCCTGGACACCCTAATGTAGCTTTAATTGTAAAATTAACCGTTTTAGTGGTACGGACGTACGGTAACACAATTATCACAACAGATCTGGTAATGATGTTACCACGCAAACCAGTTAATTTTATACTGACATTGTGGTTTGCGAATTCAAGTCCATAGGTATAATTATATGTTCCAAAACCACGTAGTCACCATGGAAAATCTAATGAGAATTTAAGGTCCATCCAACCTTTCCGAACTCATTTTTTTGGGGAAGACTGTCACTGTCAGACAAAATCTGATCTTCTTCATAACGTTTCCGGTCTACGACACGTCTCTCCAAAAAGTTGCGGCCTGGATGGCTTTGTAAATGGATAAGAAGATCCACGTGGGTCACAGCTTCTTCAATCCTCGGGCAGACAAGAAGGTGGTTTGTAGTTGCCCACATGCAAATCAAATCAAATCAAATTATATTATCCATAAAACAATTACTCGAAATACTCCCGCGCCTAAAAAAAAAAAAATCAGTATTGGATGTCGTCAAATAAATAAGAGGACACACATTGTATTGTATTGTATTGCATTGTGTTCAATATAATTATGCACATTGATGCACATTGACTATGAATAGGAGGAGTGCTCCGTGAATTCCTGAAGTGAGTAAAATGCACTGTCCATCAAATATATTTTTAGTGCGTTCTAAAATTGGCTGACACATGTCAATTCCCTCACAGAAAGAGGTAATTTGTTATTTTTTTTTTTTAATTCACATGTGTTATGGGTGAAGTCACTATTTATTGAAATCACAGGCACAGGCACTCCCCTGATAGTTTGGCCCAGGAAATAAAAAAGCTATTCCAAGACTAAAAAAAACTACTGGCATGATTTAGGTGCTAATTAGAGTACGGACACCGAACAGGCTGCTTTCCTAAGCAAGGTGTAGGTTTGGAATTTTTTATTTAATAAAAGGAAATAGGAAAATAACAGGAAAAATCAGAAAAAATGTTGAGAGTGTACAGCCCGCAGGAAATAGGCAGCCCAATATTTAATATTTTTCATTTTTCTTAAATTAACTTATGCAAGTTATTAAAGATTTGGCTCATTTAAGTTGTAGAAGACTACTTCGCGTATCATATAAGAAGGAATTTTTAAATTTCGAAATTGTAGTTTTTTCATAGTATCTATTTGACGTGACAAGTTATTGTTTATAAATTATTATCATGTTTACGAAAAACTACACCTTCGATGATGCATGAAGTAGTCTTCTACAACTTAAATGAGCCAAATCTTTAATAACTTGCTCAGGTAATTTAATAAAAAATAAAAAGTGGCCTACTAAAGCTCGGACTGCCAATTTCCTACGAGATGTACACTCTTTAAGAGACAATTAAACGCTATAATTAGTAGAAACTCGATTTTCACTAACGCAAAAATAATAAATCATGTACGGGCTCGCTCATACCGGTTCTTTTAGTTTGTGACAAGCAACATCTGCATGATTCGAAAATCATGAATTTTCATGAATGAATATAATTTTTACAACCATATATAACAAGAACCGGCCCGAGTTTACTCGAACATGCTTTCATTTATCATGTAGTAGCTAGAGAAAATGAGTAATTTCATGGTAAATATTTTTCCTATAGTTAAATTTCCCGGCATCTCGGGGGGGGGGGGGGGGGGGTTGTCCACCTGACGTCACTGGAGGTGATAGGTCAGACCAACAAATTACCACACAGCAATAATGGCAGGGACGCAATGCATTTGACCGTGAATTTTCTGTCATTTTTTCAAAAACATTTCTTTTGCAAAAAACCAAATAGTTTTTTGGGAAAGTAACCTGTCCGGTTTCGTTACTCAATTTAACACCTAAAACATGCCTGAAGGTAGGAATCATCGATGGAAAGGTTTCACAGAAAAATTATTTTTTAGTCATTTTTCATTAAAATTATTAAAGTTATTTTTATTTTTTTACCCCCAGAAGCAAACTATCAAGGGGCAAGCGACCCCCGCATTTTGTCAACATTAATAACGACTACAATATATGTGAATTTAAAAGACATCGTTGGAGCTGTTTTGGAGAAATAATTTTTTTAGACGTTTTTTGAAAATAACCCCCCTCCCCCCAATTGAGTTAGCCCAAAATAAAAATAATAAGTCCCGAGGTATGATTTTTGTGAACCTAACTTACATGCCGAATTTCATCGAAATCGACAGAGTAGTTTGCCCGGAAATCGACGTACAGACAGACATTTCGTAAAAACCACTTTTTTGGGTTCCTGGGACCTCAAAACGTGTAAATCCGTTGAAATCTCGGAATCGATAATTTCGGCCATCACAAAGCTTTCCTTATACTACGTATAAATTGGAAAGCAATAATACAATTATTTATTAGTTCAGTCATTTACATAATAAATTGAATATTCACTCCTCACTTCACTCTACTTTTTTCCTTGACCAGTAACCTCGGACATGGTGCATATATTGAAAAAAAAAAACAATTTATTTTTAATAATACCATTAATTTGTTGACAATCCACTGAAAGTAAAACTTAATTCAAATACTGTAGTCTGTAGGCCTCAGTGACAAGGCCCATTCGCAGCAACACATCCCTCAAACTTCGCGAGCCATATAAGGTACATAAAAAGGATATATTGTCAACCAAGAAAAATATGTTGAGAAGAATTTATTTTATAGCGCATGTGGTTATTCCATAAATATTCCGAAACAAAGCTCTTACGATTGTAAAAATCTCACTTGTAGAAATCGTTCTTTGAGATATTCTTCAAGCTTCCTGCTCTACTTTTGAGTAATGTTTTGCATTTTTATTTAAAATACGTGCACGTTTCATGAAGAAAACCCATTCCCTAAAGACTAAAATACTGCTAAATTTTTTTTTAATTTCTCTTAAGCTGTTAAGATTGTGACTGGACGTCCGAAAAACGTTAATTCAAAATTAGAATAAACTAGTGAACCAGTGCGAACACTCAAGAAAGGATAATGAAGGCGCACAAAGGATAAGTTTAAAGAACGATTCAATGAAGTCTGAAGGATTTAAATAGAACATGAGCATGTTGGGGGTTTCCTGGGGTTCTACGGAAATTGTAGATACCGGATATGTATAGTTTGGTGCTCACTGGACCTTATTACAGGTACAGGTACAGGCATGTACCCGCTGTAATAAATATAGGTGAAAAAAGAGCCCCTACAGCACAAAAGTCATCGGCATGGCTAGTGGTAACACACTGCTTACGGGTGGAACTCGTCCACTAAGGCGCCAATTCCACCGACCTCGTTTTTCATAATGCACGTGACATTGAAGTGGTAGCAGACATCATTAATAAGTCTCCATATTATAACTTAACTTATAATATAGATAAGTTAAGTATCCACATTATAGTCTCCTTAAAATATGGCAGAAACTTATTAATGATGTCTGCTACCACGTCAATGTCACGTGCATTATGAAAAACGAGGTCGGTGTAATTGCCACCTTAGCAGAGTTGGCATGAAAATTACTCTCATTCAATCCGAGCGGAAATTTTCAAGGTCATAAGATGGAAACAATTGCTCGGATCTGATCGGATTTTCTTAAAAGTAGCATACAAACAAATTAATGAATGTATCCGACTGACCTCTTCAGTCGCCTCTGTAGGTAAGTACCCGTGTTGAGTTACGACACGTCTCCGATGGCATAGTCACTAGAGACTCGTACAAGTACAAACAAGCACGCTACCACCTTGCCACCGAAGCAGGAGTATATGGAGGGGTTATTGAGCAGCTACAATACGGGGACGAATAGTCCCACTAATAAATAAACAAAAATTTTGCCGTTTTTTATGGAGGTTTAATGGGTTACGACTTCCAAAAATAGTATAATTCCCCCAGAATTGATTTTAGTGAACCTACATGCAGAAGTAAATTGGCCACACTTCAATGCCTTGACAGAAAAACAGATAGACAATTCATAGCAAACTCTCATTTGGGGTCCTCAAAACCTGTAACCCAGTTGAATTTTTGAAACCGGAAATTTCGTCCATTACAAAGTATTCCTTATACTAGCATATAAACAGTAAAGCCAATGTTTTATGAGTACTATTGCTTCGAGCAGCCAGTTATGAAAGCCCAACTACCCTATAACTGTAAAGGTTTTATGAACAGATTTGAAAATTCAGTAAAGTCTGGTCTAAGCATCCATCAACTGGTAGGTCATCTAGGGTCAGGCGACAGGAAATTGCATTGGGTTGGAAGGGCTCCCTGCAGCTCCCGTTCGATATAATAGCAACACCTGTCCCCGATTTCATCATCCCTTATTGTACCTGGCCGGAAGCACCTGCTGCTCCCGATCAGCAAGTTGCCCACTTCCGGGCGGACATCTCGTCAATCGCCATTGTCAGCGAATCTATAACTACGTATATCGTCAACATCTAGCCTACCGTCGACACTGACACTACTATTTAAGATTCTAACTCGGAGGTTCAGTAGCTACTAACTTGGGTACTTCAATTTTCGCCTGTAGGGGGAAAACGCGGCTTCCAGTCATGTTGCTAACCACAACATCTCAACATAGAAGAAGACAAGAGAGAGAGAAAGAGATGCCTCAACCAGTTCTTAGGCGTAGATTGGGTTATGATAAAGCAGTAGTATCTAGATTGATGGGGGGAAAACAGTTGCTACCCCGTACCTTTGAGTCAGAGGTACAATTTTCAGGACATTTAGAGTAGTGGTACAGACTCTGACTTTCACCCAAATGATAGTTGGTACGAGTCCCACACTTGCTACATTTTCTGGCCATGCATCGGATGGCATGTAAAGTGCCACTTTCAAAAAAAGCCTCAGGTCTCACCTGCTAGCCCGGCAAAGGTCGGTATCCCAGCATTAGGCCTTGACACAGTCCATGCTTTTTTGAGTTCTTTTTGGGCAGTTAGGCCAATACTTATTGTTGATTTTCTCGTTTCTGTTTTGTTTTTGTTTGTGTTTTTGTTGAATTAGGGAAATACTAACCATTCCTTGCCTTACCTGGGTTAGCCCATTGAAGACTTTCTACTCTTATGGTTCGCCCAGGCAAAAATAAAGTCGTTATTTATTTTATTAATTTATTTATTTAAAGCAGACGGTCCCGGACTTTCCCAGTTGAGTGAAAGAGAGGGCTGTATAGCTCTAACTCCGCTAGGTGGCTTTGTAATAGAACAAAAATATCAATATTTATTTATTTATATTCTTAGTTGTCTGCGAAGTGCCACTGAAGATGTCGGTCGGTTTGGAAGTAGACTTTCATATCGCCCGGATCTACTGTTCCTTCAAATCACTTACTAGTTTCTATCGCGTACAAACAATTTAATGAATGCATCCGATTTACCTCTTCAATCGCCTCACTAAGTCACCTATTAGGTACTTGAGTCGAGTTACGACACGTCTCTGACCGCAAGGTATGTAGATACAAGCACGCTACTACCCTGCCACCGAAATTGTGTAGCCGTGCCAGGCTGCCTGCCTGTCTAACGTCCTCCCCTTATGATTCTGCTCTCCAGGTTGAGCTTTGGGCGTCCACGGGCTCGGCGTCCAGGTACTACCAATATGCGGCTTGAGTCCCTATTTTTCCCAAACTACTACTGTACTACTAATACAATGTCCCGGAAATATGTAGATCGTCGGTTTGAATTCCACATTGTCGAGATTTTCTTGATTCCCTATTGTCTGATATAAGATACTCATAGAACCTTCGTGGCACTACAACCCCATTTAGGGTTATCGTTCTTCACCACAGCAGCTCGCGTGTTGTGTGGCGAGGTAAGGCTGAAGATGAGTGGATCCAGGCCAGGCGAAAATTATTCCTTCGTGTCATGCCTCGAACCTCGACCTTTCTGGAGGTTGGCAGAAGCAAGGCCGCAAGGAAGAAGATCCATCGGCAGACCGAGGACAACTCTAGAGGAAAGGATTGAACAACTCACCGGAGCAAGAGGGAAAACAATGGCCGAGCTCAAGGTGTTAACGTCCGACTGGGGCGAGTTCAGGAAATGGGTTCGAGGCGACCCCCCCACGCTGCGCACGCAGCACTAAGGGGGAAGAAGAAGAAGAAGAAGAAGAAGAAGAAGAAGTGTCATGCCTCGAACCTCGACCTTATTCCAGGGGCTGCAAATTTTCATTCAGGAGAAAGTCGATAGGATTTTTACCGCAGAAAAGGTTGGCTGAGTAAAACAAGCTATTAGTCAACCCCCAGTCAGGGCCATAGGGACCAGGGAGAGCCAGTGACGCATTTTCGACATAAATTATAAAGTAGAGAAAGTTATCTGAAGCTCTAAAGCCCTAATTTAATATTTAAAAAAAATGCCAGTGAGACGAAGGAAAAAGTTTAAATAAATTCATGACGAACTTTGAAAATTTTCCCCTGCAAAATATACGTTCGATGAGGTAGGATTGGAAGTTGCCCGACTAAATAGGTCAGCTGTTGATAAAATATTGAAGAGTTCCAAGTCAGACAACTTTGCTATTTTCTCCTTATCAGAGTACAAAGACATTACACACAGTGAAGTTATTTGGCGCGACGCGAGGCGTTGGAGTGAAAAAAATAGTCATAGCTAATTTTATAAGCCCCTTATCAGTTATTGCTTTTCTGTTCATCACCTTTAGACAACTGAGGCTCTGATAGGTCACGTGAATTTGTGGGTTAGGTATGGAGTGGGCACTCCGGGCCACTTATGCGTGAGGATATGGCTGTCTGTTCCGCGAAGTCAAGAAAATAACAGGAATCTGATTTTTCAAAAATTTTGAAATTGGCAGACCAATTTCACACAGACAGACCGACAGACAGACATTTCCTAAAAACCACATTCTTGGTTTCCTCAAAACGTGTAACGTTATACTAACAAATTAATGGGAATGAAAAAATATCATAAGCATTAGAAAAATAATTCTCTACATTTTGATACTTGGTATGGGACCGTCAATAAAACCGATTGGCCAGTTATTAATTTCTTCTAAACACCGTCGCCTCACCAATCGTTTTTTGTACAAATCAATTTTCTGATCGCCACATACAATTTATCAAAATGTTTAGAATTATTTTTCTAATATTTTTTCCAGCTGAAAAATAAATAACCCCTGTGAAATTCGACTTTGTACAAAAACGTGGCACGTGGGTGTGTAGGGTAGCCCGATTTTCTCAGTTTTCCACTGATTCAAACAAAAAAGAAAATGACGATATAGTAGAAGCATGGAACGTGATCGATTTGAATGTGTACTCGTACTTCCAAACGTTTCTACTGAGCTTCCGAGATGCAATCCTTGAAGTGTACTTACATAGTGCCTATGAAGATGCCGACCGCAGATGTTGACGAAACTTTTGTAAGTACGCTTTCAGATCGACCACGGATTCTGCATCCAACTTCGGCTGTGAAAGCCTTTGTATTATATCATTTCGCATTCACCCAACTAATTATCCCAGCCAAGTATCACAAAATTACTGTAGAACCCATTTATTAACGTCCGAACCTTTTGCTGTGCCTGCATTTTATAAATTAGAGCTGGTTTGTGAAACGTAGGTCGAAAAATAATGGGCCAAAGGGTTTCTCCAGTCCGCCCAACGTGACAATGAAGACTTGAAGCAAAAACAGGGACTGTCTTTTGCTGGTGCCGCTGTCGCCTTGATTGATTTCGTCCGTATCTCGGCCATTTTCCACCCCACTTGCCCCACCTATGCTTCCCTACACATCATGCCTTATCCCTATCTCCCGTTCCCCCCCCCCCCCTGTGATGGCCTTTATATTATAGTGCAGCCATGGCCGTGGAGATCTATCTCAATTCAATGGCACCAGAGGCGTAAAAAGTGGAGATTATTTACATGAATTTGATGTAAGTGCAAATGGAACTATGTCTTGCTGTAACAGTTAATGCTTGCCTATTTAATTATGTTAATATAAGGAAAGCTTAGTGATAGCCGAAATTTTCGATTTCGAGATTTGAACAGATTTACACGTTATGAGGACCAGAAAAGTGGTTTTTACATAACTTAATAGGCTACGTACTTGTAACAACGATAGCATGTTTGCAATTTGTACGGCACTTTTTCCTTATTCTTCTTCTTTTAACACTGTGCCGGCCGCAGTGTCCAATGGACACTTTTTTGAATTTCAAAACTCTGTTAGAGGCCGATGTGCTTTTCGTCCATGCATCCCTTCCAAAACTGGGAAACTCTGGATAATTTTTGGGCTCGGCAAATGGGTTTGTAGGGAAATTAGAAGTGTACACAGAGAAGGATATAGGTCCCAAGTGGCACAATAGAAACGTTGTAAGATCTTTGGTAGCAGAAATTGAAAATAGTGGAAGAAACGTCACCTGTGACAATTTCTTTCTTAGTCTGCCAATAGCTGCTTTCCAAAAGCTTGACGTTGGTAGGGACCATTAAAAAAATAGAGGAGGGCTTCCTCTGATGGAATGCATTAATGCAAATATCCAATGATTTCAAATTCTACTTTATTTGGGGTCCAAGATGAAGTGATGATTGCTTCTTACTGCCCTAAGAAGATCAAGGTGTTCAGTAAAATGCACGACAAACCAGACCAGAAATCTCTGACACATCAGAGAAAAAAAAAACCGGACCTACAATGAAACTAAAGCTGGGGTGGATAGGGCAGATCAAAAACTGAGGAACTACTCTGTAGAAATAAAAACACGGTGTTCGCCAATGGTAGTTTTGGCAAACATGGTACTCAATGCCTTCATTATCTACTTATTAGGTATATTCACGGAAATGAATTGGAAAGGAAAAGTGGGAAAAGGTGTAAGTTGGGTTGCTGCCCCCCCCCCCTCAAAATTTAGAAAATCTATTGTAAGTTAATTTATTACGCTCTAATTTAATCGATACTGCATAATATGTTTTTCCTATTTTGACCCACAACTACCCCCTCCCCCCCCCCCCTCCAAGTGGACTGATCCATCCCAGTTCTTAATACAGCTGGGAAAAGAACCACTCGGAACAGGATGGGGCGATCAAGATATTTGTGAAAAGACAATGCGAAATCCCATAAGAGTCCAATGGACACTGGTGGCTGTTAACGTATGTCAGATGCTCCGGCCGGCACAGTGTTAATGCCTTTTCTATTGAAGATTGGCGATAATCATGGCAATTTTGTCATGATGACTGTGCTAGGGAATTTTCATGTTGTCTTCTGCATCCTTGTGCCGTTGACTCTTCATTTAGTTCTTCCACCTTCGGGACCAGTGTACCAAACCCAGGACAAAAGGGTGCCCTGCACAGAAGAGATTTTGTTTTTCGCTGTCCCTCGGTCCCCTATTTGTTCAGTGGCCATTATGCGCTTCCATCTTCACCAAGAGGAGGTGCAGATTACTGATTTTTGCGTCTTCTCCTCTGTGACCATAACCAAGGACGGATACAGGAGGGGGGGGGGTAGGGGGGTAGCTTCCCCCCAAAATGGGCTGGATCCGTCCCTGACCATAACGGATTATTCAGAAGCTCAGCTACATTGAACACTAAGCTACATTTCCTTATAGTGAGTTTATTAGTTAGATACACCAATTTTTCCACTGTGCTCTATTTGCTTCTATACATAACAAAGTTGAGTGAAACATAAGACTGGCCCACAGATCTAACGCTGAAAAAATCGCAGCCAAAGATACCAAGGGTTAAAAAGCAAGTAACTAAAAACATGGTAGGGCACAGAGATAAGAACAAATGAATAAATTGCACTGTTGTTTCCTGCATGCTCTTAGTTTTAGAATACGATTTATGTCTATAGGTCTCTGTGTCTCCTGAAATACATTCAGAAACTGTTGTTTTTTTTGTTTTGTTGACCAGACTAATGTACTGTATTTTGGAAATTAAATACTTTCTTGCCTTAAGTCCCGCCCCGTAAATATAAGACATTTCTTCTTATTATTATTATTATTATTATTATTATTATTATTATTATTATTATTATTATTATTTAGGTTAGGTGTAGCGTTTACTATGCGAGCCCCCGACAAATTTATTAACTTGGGGGCCCACAGGTTTTTTTGTATTGCAAGGGTATAATTGATTATATTTATAAATATATTCATTCGGCGCAGGGGAGTACCGGCTGAAGAAGAATTATTATTATTTTAGTAGTACAAAATTGCGAGTATTGTACTTCAGATAACTGAAAACTGAACCATTTATATAATGATTAACTCATCCGGTTGTAGATTTGAGTGGAAATGTCTTTCCTCTCCTTTGACATACAAGAGACCATTGAAAACACGAAATGGGTTCCACCCCGGACTTTTATAACAAAGGAATGGCAGTTAGAAAGTAATTTCCCAGCAACCCATGTATCTGTCATTGGGCCAGTCACTTTCCAACAAATTAGCGGCAAAGTGGCTGGGTAAATGACAACCCAAAAATGGTTTGGGAAGGGAAGTTCTAACGAAAATATACGGTACAGTACGAGAGGCCAATGGTTGGAGAATACGGGCGGATTCTAATACCTCTGCTACTTTTCGTTGGAACCTCGGACTTCCAGCAACTTGGAAGTGAACAATCTGAATACTGTGCATAATCTGCTGCTGCTGCTGCTAGGACGAGGGTCCCAATGACTGTGTTGACTGTAAATGATGGAGACTGCCAGAAAACTTGTTCGAGTGTGCCAAAACTCGTAACTCTCATTAGAGTTGGCAAGTATGTGAGACGGTTTTTGAGTGGTACCCGGATTATCGTATTAAGTCAATAAGCGTGTGCTGTCAGTCGGTCCTTGGATACCCCTGGCTATCCTTATACATGGAATGTCTTATTCAACTAACAGTAAATCAGTAACCAAGGCACCAAAGTACCAAGCAACGCACTGGAATAAACAACCCGACTTGACTGACCCTAACAGTTCAGTGGTGGAACCATCGTCTACTACACGGGTGAACTGGTTTCGATTCCCATTCTGGGATCAAGTGTTTTTCTGTCAAGCAGCCCCAACCTTCATGAGAAGGGGCAGAGCATCATCTAAATATTTGACATGCTAGATTCTATCAAATTCATACCGCTACAGCTTAACACTGCTGGTGTTCTAATTTTTTCCACAATACCATATAAGAAAATAGCTTAGACGTGCGATAAACATTCTAACGGAATGTACAGTATCTAGGCTTCTTTAAAATTTCGTTAGTTGGGTACTATAGCCTACATATGCTGTTGGTATGGAAAATGGTGTGTTGACCAAACCAACTTAAAAGACTTAAAATACGATAATATGACAGACCACTAAGTTGAAATATTGTAATATTCAAGCACCTACAAAACATTTGCCTAGTCGTCACCAATATTATTTAATATATTTATATGCGATGCAATACACACCATATTTATTATATAAAACTAAAATGAATACTTCTACCTGGTTTCAATAATTAAACCACTCCGTATAATTAGCTTCCGGGACTATAAGAGAGGAAATGAAAAAAAAAATGTCAATCGAAATTGGAATTTTCCATAAAATTGAAGCCTGGACCTCTCAATCAAATCACGCACGGCATGACAAAACGTCAATTCCAGCTCTGTGTAAAAACAAAATTAATAATCCACGTAAATGATTAAAATTTCTCTCTCTTTACCACAATAAATGAAAATATTTCCCAACAAATACGTAAAGTGAAGCTATTTTCAAATATGTCTTGAAATTATGACTGAAATCGGTGAAATGTTATACCGTGTGGTTCAGGAATTTTACCAACGGGGCGGGGCTTACGTTTTGCACTGACATGATACTGATATTACGTTTCCTGACGTTTCTAATACGGAATCAGCTTACGCAGGTTTCAAATAATGTGCTACATTAAATCGAAATTAATAGATAACGGGAAAAGCGACAGTTCACAGTCACAAAAATTAAGGATTGGATATTTCACTATCCTTTTTTTATACAAAATCAAATTAGAAAAAAAATCCTCTGCATATTGTTAAATAGTGCGTAAAAACACGTAAATTAAGAATATGGAAACTCTGAGCCTTCTGTTGTTAATAGGAAATGCTATGTGGAAAATTAGCAACCCAAAATTTATTGTTTTTATTGACATTTCATTTTTTAATTAATTAACAAAGCAAGTTATTAAAGATTTGGCTCATGTAGTTTGTAGAAGACTACTTCATGCATCATATAAGAAGAAATATTAAATTTTTGGTACCTTAGTCTTTTCATAGAAACCTATAGGGGACTGAAATTTCGCGTAGTCTGGGATTTTCGAAATAATTACAAAACCAAATAGTAAAAATACCGGATTATATGATGCACGAAGTAGTCTTCTACATGAGCGAAATTTTTAATAATTTGCTGAGTTAAAGAAATAAAATAGGATTTATTTAATTTTGGGGTGCCAATTTTCTACGTAGCATATCCTCTTAATTCTGGAATTTAAGAAGGATGTAAATTGGCACCCCTATTGTTTCTTTTAGCAATAAAAGACATTGTTCAAAAAGTAAACAATTCGAAAGTAGGTCTATTTGCAGATGATCTAAAATTAATCAAAGAGCTCTAAGAGCGCAAAAGATAGTGCTGATCTGCAGTTGGATCTGAATGGTTTACACCACAGAACAACATAATATATATACATACATACACAGGCGCGGATCTAGAATGAGACCTAGGAGGGGGCTAAGATTAAATTTCGATTTTTTTTTTTAAATAGGGCTGAAATATTGAGGTCTTACGCATTTTCAGAGCAATAAGGGTTCTATATTCTAGGTAATTAATACAATCGAGCACAAGGGGGGCCCGGGGATCTCCCCCGGGAGAAAATTTGTGAAAAATAGGACTGAAATAGTGGGGGTTTACTAATTTTGAGGACCCTCATAACCCCCTCCCCCACCCGTAGATCCGCGCCTGTACATGCATACATACATATATAAGTTATTTAAACCAATGAACAAATTAAAAATTAACTTGAGTTCAATATTACAAAATGTCATGTGGTACCATACTCATCGAACAAAATGTTAATTATTATGACTACATGTTGAACCTCACTACGCTAGATAGAAAACAGAAACGTGTGATTTAGTTTATTATTTTATTTTATTTTTTAATGCTAATCTAATATTTAGAAAACATGCAAATAAGATCTCGAATGATGCTATGCGAAGTCTGGGCTTTATAAAGAGAAGCCGTAAATATTTTAGAAGCGGAGAAACAATTAAAAGAGTCTATTGTGTATTTGTATAATCAAAATTGGAATATAGCCATTGTCTGGGATCCAAGGAGAATTGACTTGTCTCAACAAATTGAAAAAGTTCAAAATAGATTTTTAAGATATTTATGCATTAAAATTGATCATGAAAGCCCATTGTATAAATCAAATCGATTTCTTAGGCAGCGCTTTAAAATTTAATCTCTTGAAGCTATAGGAGAAAAATGGCTTCTTTATATTACATGTATAACGTTTTGAACAACAGGGAACATAATATGGAACTTCTGGAAAAACTGGCCTTTGATATTTATTTCTAGAGCCCATAGGAATAGAAATTTACTATGGATGCTTACTATTTTCAAAGAAAATGGGAAAGCCTTACCACTATATCGATTTTGTGAATTGATAAACATTTTTCGGCAGTTACCTTTTTTCTATGTATCTCTTAAAAGGAACTTTTAAATCATACTAGGCAGATGGTGAATTCTGTGTTTTATAAATAAGTCAGTCTATATTGGTTTATTGTATTTTTGTATTTTTCATTGTTGTTTTTTTGTACGTTTGGAATGGAAGATAATAACAGGAAATAACCGCACTTCCAGTTCTTTGCTATTTTTTTGTGTATGTGTAACTGTACCTGTATAAATTTAAATATATTATTATTATAATATTTACATATATAAAAATTATCTCATATCTTTCTCACTCCTGGCTCACTGCTGTTTTTGGTACTGCACCTGGCCAGCGTTGCTCACTCGACAGCAATTCAATTATAAATATCAAGTTCATAATAAAAAAATTAGAGGAAAAATCAAAGAAAATTTTAAAGCTGGACAAATAAAAAAAAGCGCACAATGCTGTCGCTACCGTTGACATGAGAATGATTTCAAGCAAGTGGAAAACGATAATTGGAGTACTTCCTTTTTAAACGCTACAAAAAACACATTGACGCGACGTTTCACTAAGTGGCAATTATAGAAAAATCATTCGTCTTTTTAAGTAACTATTGTACTACTACGTCCAGTCTCAGCGTGAGAAAATTTTCATTGCTTTCTTATTTTTACGTCAGTATAAGGAAACCTTTGTGATGGTCGCAATCATAGAAGAAATCATTCGTCTTTCAAAGTACCTAGCTACTACTGCTAACTCCAGTCTGAGGGTGAGAATCTTTTGATATCTTTCCTAGGTTTACGTTAGCATAAGGAAAGCTGATCACAATCATAGAAGAAAGCATTCGTCTTTCAAAGTACCTACTACTGCTAACTTCAGTCTGAGGGTGAGAATCTTTTGATATCTTTCCTAGGTTTACGTTAGCATAAGGAAAGCTGATCGCAATCATAGAAGAAATCATCCGCCTTTCAATGTACCTAGCTACTACTGCTAACTCAAGTCTGAGGGTGAGAATCTTTTGATTTCTTTCCTAGGTTTACGTTACCATAAGGAAAGCTGATCGCAATCATAGAAGAAAGCATTCGTCTTTCAAAGTACCTACTACTGCTAACTTCAGTCTGAGGGCGAGAATCTTTTGATTTCTTTCCTAGGTTTACGTTAGCATAACGAAAGCTGATCGGAATCATAGAAGAAATCATTCGAACTACCTACTATATACTGCTAAGTCCATACTAAGAAGCCTAACGAAGCCTATTTATATTAACGATTTATGAACAAACTGCTATAATTGGATTAAAACACTAAAATATTAAATTTTCTACAATTTGATATAATACAATATCAAAATACAAACTGATGGGGTCGTTGGCAGGCCTACATCACTAAAAAGCCATTCAAATAGTAATAATAAAGGCTTACTGCACTGTTAGTATTAAAAATGTTCAAGATCTCAAAAAAGATCTCACTAATCAAGCAAAACCTTAAAAATTAACCATTCCCTTCCATTACGATATTAAACTGGGAACGTTTCTACAATACATTCTGTGCTGGATTCCCATGCGAACAGGGGTAGGAGGTTGATTAGCCTGATTTGTATTCGTATCTCATCAGAATCCCATCAAATATTGAAGATGTGCCGCCGTGGTTTGTACTATGATGTTGAAAATCGAAACCTCTCCCGAACAATGGCCTTGTTCTGTATGCCTTTATAAAAGTTTTATACTAACATGTTTTTGCTTTCCTACTTACACATTAGTATGGGGAAAGCTTTGCGGTGGTCGAAATTTCGATATCGAGATTTCACACGTTTTCAGGCCGCAGGAACCCAAAAAGTGGATCTTACGAAATACCTCACTGTACTTCGATTTCTGGCCAAACTACTCGATGGATTTTAGTGAAATTCGGCTTAAAGCTTTGCGGTGGTCGAAATTTTCGATACCGAAATTTCACACGTTTTCAGGCCGCAGGAACCCAAAAAGTGGATCTTGCGAAATGCCTGGCTGTATGTACTTCGATTTCTGACCAAACAATTCGATGGATTTTAGTGAAATTCGGCATAAAGCTTTGCGGTGGTCGAAATTTTCGATACCGAAATTTCACACGTTTTCAGGCCGCAGGAACCCAAAAAGTGGATCTTGCGAAATGCCTGGCTGTATGTACTTCGATTTCTGACCAAACAACTCGATGGATTTTCGTGATTCGGTACAGTATGTTAACAAAATTATTGTTCAGGGATGATTTTATCATCTCGTTGATAACTTTATTTTAGGCAGTTTTATCCCTTGAAAACCAAAAAAGACTAAAAAATTATTTCCTCAAAAACGGCTCCAACGATTACTTTTAAGTTCACTGAAATTATTTAAGTTAATAGAACCCATTAAGCCGCCTACCCCTTGCCCCTTTGATAGTGGGTTTCTGGTATAAATGCTGAAAAAAAACTCAATTTTCATAAAAAAAAAGACTTAAAAATAATAATTCTGAGATACTTTCCGTGATCATTTCCAACTTCAGGTATGTTTTTGGTGCCAAATAGAGTAACGAGACCGAACAGGCAGCTTAGACAGTTCAATTTAATACTACACAACAATAGTGGTATGCTATATGCAATGCATTTGGGCACGGATTGTCAATAATTCCATCAAAAAATATATCTTTCTACAAAACCAAAACTTTGCATGGAAAACAGTCTGTTCAGTTTTGTTACTATATTTAGCACCTAAAAAATACCTGAAGCTAGGAATAATTGATAAAAAGGATCCTCGGAAACATTATGGTTTTAGTAATTTTTCATGGAAAGATATTTTTTATACTATTTTGTTGTCCCCTGAGGCAAAATATAGCGGTGATACTGCCTAATCGGGTTTGTTTCGATTAATAAGGACTACATTACATGAGAATTTTAAATAAATAGCTGGAGCCATTTTTGAGAAATATTTTTTGTCGTTTTTTGAGTTTTTGGGGGACACCAAATTTGAGTTAGCCCAAAATACAAACATGGTCTTTCCAAGTAGATATTATTTTTGTGTACCAACGTTCCAATTTTCATCAAAATCTATCTCGTAGTTTTCCACAGATCGACAGACAGACAGATATTTTGTTAACCCCAATTTAATGTGGATCCAGGGATCACATTCTCAAAAACGTGTAAATCCATTAAAATCACTAAATCTATCATCTCCACAAACACAAAGCTTTTTAATACTAATGTATTTGTTTTCTTTTTCCTTGTCCAGTACAAGGACAAGGAGCATATATAATACAAAATTCAATAAGTTACATAATAATAACATCCCTTATCCCCAAGCAGACGCTTATTTGGGACAAAAGGTTCATACACTGCTGCTAAACAAGGCTTGAATTGAATTGAATTGAAAACGACTTTATTGCACAAAAAAAAGGCGAACAATAAGACTATACAGTCTTCTTTTTATGCTAACCTTAAGGCTTCATCATATTCTTTTTGTTATTTATTTATACCGTTTGTTTTATTTACTTATCTTATTTAATAATAATAATAAAGTCTTTATTGAAAAAAAATTAATGTATATACAGCGGGATTAGGGCCTATGGCCCTCTCTTGCACCTAACGTATAAATTGGAAAGCAAAAAATAAAATGAGTAGGTAGATATTGCTGATATAACAATGTTATAGAACTCGATAGCGTGGGAAATAATGCATTACTTCAATGCCCATGGGATGTCAAATGTCAGCAATAAAATTTTATGCAACTTCGTAGAACTGGAACAGCCATTACATAAGCTAGTAATGGCAGCGATGCAGGCAACTCTTTACAATAGCAGCTGTTTTGCTCGGCAGCAAAAGGAAATTGAGATGGTGAAACTATTTTATTCTGGAGAGAAGTCGCAAAATTGTTTCCGAAAAACCTTTTTTTTTTGCAATATGAACTGAATTGAGTTCACGCAGACGACACTTCATTTTCTAATGGGCCTACAAGAGTTAGAAGGATGAATTAGAAACTGACCTCCGCGAGTTAGGATTTCGTAGAAGGTGGGGCGAGGGGGGGGGGGTGTCGTGCAAAACACGGTGACAAGGTATTAGGGGTTACGTTATAATTATTATTGAAGAGCTTTCTATAATAATAATAATTAATTCGTATATGTTTCAAAAAATCTGTTTTTGTTGTTAATGTGACCATCCGTGAGTGGGGAACTTACTAATAGCGGTAGGCCAACATGTGGTGTGTGACCGATTTAAACATGTCCTGCCTACGACCCCATCAGTTGTTTCAGAATGCATTTCTAGCCATTGGCAAACTGGTTTGCTCCTCGACGTCAACCCCCGCACCGACTACAAGACGTGTCAATTAGCAAGGTCACACATGTTTACCATTGGCATTGTAACAGGCGTTAGATCGACTGAACCAAGTATGGCAACGAGTCTAACCGAGATGAGTTTTTAGAGCTTTTCTTAGAAGAAATTTTCCTCTACATTTTCATACATAGTGTGTGTCAAGAACACCAATTGGCCATAGTTAATCCCTTACACCGGACACCATCACTATCCGTTTTTCATACAACTGTGGCCACTCAATATTTGAGACGGTGACACACTACGTACCATGTTGTCAGGACATGTGGAGCAGTGGTACGGACTTTTCACCCGAAAGGCTACTGGTGTGTAAGCAAACAAGGCCAAAGCATGGCCGAAAACGTAGAAGAAATTGATTTTGGCGAACTATCCAACGACAAAGACTTTAAAGATAGCATTAATAACTTTAGTAAAAGTGTAGAAGCAGTTCAGAAAAAAATTGATGAGTTAATGACCACCTACAATTATGAAGATCTTGAGCCTAATGACAAAGTTAGGTACGATCTATTTCTGTCATTCACAATAATTACTTTATTTTGGTGCTACTTGCGTACTCAATGTATTAATCTCAGTCGACATGACTTGAAAAATGAAATAAATCGTGTAAACGAATACATGGCCAAGTTCAGGCGACTATACAGTATACGAACAAAAAACTATAATGCCGCGCATTGACCAAGGAGCTGCCAAGCGCTTCATCCGCGCTGAATTATTTGATCCCACTCTTGCTTCATTTTCTGGCGGTGCTTTGGAGGGCATGTAAAGCTAAAGGTCCCGGACGTTCTCTGTTGACTGTAAGAGAAGGCTTTACAGTCCTAACTCCGTAGGTTGGCTTAGTAACAAAAAGTCATTACTTATTTATTTAATTACTATTGGGTTGACCCAGTTCCGGTGGAATTTTTTTCCTATTGTATCCCTTTTCCGCTTTATATCTGCTTCTAGCAACAGCGCTGTGCTGAAGCAATATAAATTTGAATAATAATAATCTATAGGGAATTATCATAAAAACATTTTCTCTTTAATAAAAATATTACAATAAAGAACTCATTGATAGAAAGAAAATTGTGAATAGATAATTTTCCGAATTTCGAACCTCGATCTTCCGTTTCTTAGTTCAGTTATCTGCCGTAAAATAGCTTTAAGGTCAAACCATCAAGCGAATGTCAGCAGTTGCCGCCACTCGACTTGCTATAGAAAGAAAAAGCACTAGTTGGTCATAGCCGTTTTGTTCGGAAGTAAGAGCCGAAATGGGGATGTGGAAACCTTAAAAAGAAACTGCCGTCTCCAGCAGGGATTTTCCAAGCGGAGAGAAAAGTCTCAGAGGGTTAGAAATGTGTCATTTTACTTTTTTTGAAAACCAAAATCCAACATTTTTAACGTTAAAGGTTTTCTGTGATCTGTCGGGGTGACCACAGAAAATTGGCAGGGCAGTTAAATGAAAATGTCAAAAGAGACTCATCGTGGAATATCGCTTCGGACATGAAAAATGTTTCCTGAAAATAAAGCTGTTAAAGATGCTGCAGTGTTGCACTCAATAAAAGGACAGGTACGTTATGTAGTTTGGTATGGTTAAATTTCGGCTGCCTCGATTTTCCCTATCTTAAAGTACTGGATTGGTCGAATCGATGAGCCAATTGCATAGTCGAGAATGGGCAGACTGATATAATGCTGCACAATATTTTTTGCCACCAGAACCAAACTATCAGGGAGTAAGTGACTTGGTGAGTTTTGTTCACATTAATAACTAAAAAGTGCAAGAGTTCAGTCAAACTCATTTTGAAAATTGCACTTTAGGTTAAGAAACTTGTAAAGAAAGAAAGAAATAAAACTGTCTTCATTTTCCATGTGGGCGAATTTTTTAAATATGCCGTACTGATTGCCATATTTGTCATATATGATTCAGGAACTGAGCATACTACTATGAAACGAGCTTTTCAAAAAAGCCATGGTGCAGTTATCTACAAATCTTAAAAAAAAATCAATTGTAAATTTTGGCCTCTATGCACTTCACATGTGAATTTGAAGAAGAAAAAATAAGTCGTTGGGGTGATTTTTAGCGATTTTTTGGCAATAAACCCTTCAAAATTGACAAAACATAAAATTCTGTAGAAAACTCGAAATCGAATATTTTGACCACCTTTTCTTATACTAAAACAAGACTCGTATCTGTTCTTGTTTAAGTCATGCTTCTATCGCCTGTTTCATTGCGTCAATGGTAAACTTGTCTCAGCGTGTCCACTATCGCTTGTAGCCGGTGTAGGCTGACATCGAGAACGTATACCAGTTTGCCAATGGCCAAAAATTAATACGGAAACATTACAAATAATGTCCGAGTTCCATGGGGTCGTTGGCATTGGCCAAGGGACCAATAGGCCACCATAAGTAGGCGTAGTTCCATAAAAAGTCCTTAAAAAAATAAAAAAATAATATAATACTAAAACGAAAGCAATAATAACAAATAGTGTTTGTAAGTTCCGAATTCCTCTTCATCGGTTACATTTTCAAATGTACACGGCACTGACATGTGAATTAGTAAGCGCTCGTGTATTGCCTGGCTCCAATCCGCAAGTGAGAAGTACAGTGGGAGACAATCAGACCCTCGTCTGGGTATGTAATGTCCAATTTGTAATTGTAATGGGGTGAGTCTATTTACTGTTGAGAGATGCAGACAGGTAACCCGTGAAATGCATTTGAAGATTTTCATCTGGCGGGTGATGCACAGTTACATTTACATACATTTTCACTATATTCAATTGGAATCCAGCCTGTGGACATACAATACTAACTTCATGTTGGAACACCCAAATGCGGCGACATGGCATAAGAGAACAATCTGCATCATGCATTTTGGTTACCTAGTTACCTAGTGACCGTGCGCACACCAGAGCTTGTAATAAATAAAATAAATATAGACTTTTTTACTAAGCCAACGCTGTAAGCCCTCTCTTACACTCAACTAGGAAAGCCCGGGACCGCCTGCTTTACATGCCCTCCGAATCATTGCCAGAAAATATAGCAAGTACGGGACTCGAACCAACAACCTTTCGGGTGAAAGTTGGAGTCCGTTCCACTACTTGTAGCTTGTAGCTTCTAGCGAAATATAAGAATTAAGACTTTAAGAGGTTCTTTCACAACAACTGTTAAAAATAACCCCCCTAAATTCTTCTTCCTTTGAGTTAATACAATATAAGTACTACCCGACCACGATAGGATGACATTTGGAACACTTAAAAAATCGAATAAATTCCGTGTTCCGCTTATGCAAGTTTTGAATAAACAATGTGCATTATAAAGGGTATTATAACATGGTATGCACACTTACAATTTTATAGATATTTTTAATTTTTAATTTGGTAAAATGGTAAAATAGGAAAATATTTCAATAATCAAATTAATTTCAACGATTTAGGGTGGGGACAGGCAATAGCTGCATACGCCCAAGGAAGCTGAAAGTTTTCTGTTTACCCGGGGAAGCCCCCGTTCCGCGCGCGCAGACGTGGTTGCAAAATTTCTAATTTCGATAATATCATTTGTTTTGATCAATGGACACAATGCAAACGTAACTGTTACAACGAATGCGACACATTCCATATCTAAAACCATTATCCGCCATCTTATCGGCTCTCGGAGTTGAAGAGTGGTGGAATAGGTAGCTAACACGACAGTCTAATCGCAATTCTGTAGGAGTAAACGACAAAATGCACATTACTTAAAAACTGCAAAATTATTTTGTATGACTTTCATATAGTAGTTGGTGTAAAGTGGGAACGATTATACAGTTTTTCATATAAACAACTCTCTCTCGTTATATTAAGTAATTATTACTTGTCAACGAAGTCTTCTATAGCATGTAAGTTATGTCATTTCAACTTAAATTTTTCCGCCTGGCCTCACCTAAAACCCAATGGGTACCTTACCATCATTGTTAAGAGTGTACGTCCTGTTGGATATTGGCAGCCCGACATTTAATTATACTTAATTTTTATTTAATTATCAAAGCAAGTTATTAAACTACTTCGATTACTTTATGCATAATATAAGTCAGAACATGTAGAGTAGTGGTACAGACTCCGACTTTCACCCGAAAGGTTGTTGGTTCGAGTCCCACACTTGTTATATTATCTGGCCGTGCTTCGGAGGGCATGTAAAGCAGACGGTCCCGGGCTTTCCTAGTTGAGTGTAAGAGAGGGCTTATAGCCCTAACTCCGCTAGGTTGGCTCAGTAATAGAACAAAAAAAGTCGATATTTCTTTATCTATTTATAATAGGGTATTTTTAATTTTTGATACCGGAGCTTCTTCGTATACATTATAATAATTTATAAACAATAAAATTTCACGTAAAATACACACCATGAAAAAACTACAAATACAAAAATTAAGGAATAGTATACGTATGACGCATGAAGTAGTCTTCTACAACTTAAATGAACCAAATCTTTAATATCCTGCTTAGTTAATTAAATAAAAATTTAAAAATTAACAGTGAAAAAACGGAATTTGGGGTACCTGTTTCCCACTAGACGTACACTCTTAAGGAAAAAACGCGGCTACCGGGTTCGTTGCCGACCACAACATCCCAAATCGAGCAGATGCGTTGTCACGCCGCGGTGTACAACGTTATAGGAAGTACTTAATATAAGGATCCGCCCTCAGTGGAAAAGAGTCATAACTACTTCTTCAATTATGAAATACTATATGCCGGAAGAAAGGTAGTTTCGACAGATAGACCATTTTAACAGCCATAAATCGCCCAAAACTCCTTATAAATGCCATGAATGAATGCCTAGGACATTGCGTGGGGAGATTCACGATAAATGTAATGTATACGTTATTGAAAACTCTTAAAAGCTCATTTGCAAATGAGTAGTTTCTTTTACGACATAAGATGGCTGAAATCCTAAGATATACCCAGAATACTTCAATTAAGCTTAATGCTAACTTTCGCTGAATCCCTTCTCAAACGAAAATGAGGCCCTTTCAGTAAGGAACTTTTCAAACGAATTTTGATGGCCCTTTGACCCCCGGGGAAGCCATTTTGCACTTGGTAGTTGGTGCTACCGCAACCACGTTCCCTTTAAGTTCTCCGTATCTTGGAATGCTGCCTCCTTAAACAGTTTTATCGCTAAAAGACGATAGTTTAAACACGGTTTTCTCGAGATTTTTTCTTTCTTATTTATAAGTTAGTTGAAGGAAAGCTTTGTCAATGTCCAAATTTTTGATTTCGAAATTTCAACGGAAAGTCCCAGGACCTCAGGTTTATATGAAATTACTGTCTATCTGTATTGCGATTTGCCAAAGTACTTGACGGGATGAGATGAGATTCGACACCTATGTTTACAAAATTATTGCGTAGACGTGGTGTTTTTGTATTTTTCAGGTAAATTAATCTTTGAGGGTTTTATGGCCTAAAAACCCCCTAAAAATGTTTTTTTCTCCAAATGGCACCGACTTTTCTTTTTAAGTTGAAGTAATTATTTTATTCCTATGCATGGGACACAAGTGACCCAATAGAATAGAGGAAACGGGACGTTGTGTAACAGATTCCACTCTAAGCCTCTACAACAACATACAAGGGACAATGTGATCCCATGGCGACTGGCCAGTGTAAATACCGGGTTCCATTGAACTTATAACTATTTTGGGATAACTGGGATCCCTTACATTTTTTGTGACCACGGTGCAAATATCTTCCATAAGGGTCAAAGGGGATAAAGCCACATATTTCACTCAACTAAGGAACATCAGAGACCTTAAAAATGTAGAAGCTAAAAATAGATACCGGCAATTCTAACCCCCCCCCCCCAATCCGACCTTCAGAAATACTAAAAAAAGGAAGGTAGTTTACGGTGTTTCCTTATCGAACCACCGAATGTTTTCTCTTAAACATACAAAAGAAAAATTTTAGTTTAGTGAAATGTTTTTATGCATGAAGAACCATAAACAATGCTGCCCGCAGCAGAATCTATATAGTATTACCAGAGATCTTTCGATAATTTTTTTATTTCTGTTGGAAAGTTTTTCACAAAATGTCTCAAATAATTTCAGGACGTTCATACTTGAGCCCTGCCACAGACCTCAAAGGTGCTTTGACATTGCGGGTTAGGCCTGGTTTATTGAAAACGTCTTAACATAACCATTCCCATAATATATTTATCCGTAACCATTGTAATTGTAATTGGATTGAAGCATTTTTTATGGACCCAGGCTTAACAGACCACATTAACATAGGTCCCATGTCCGATGCCAACGACCCCATGGATTTGTATTGTTTCCGTATGAATTTTTGGCCATTGGCAAACTGGTATACGTTGACGATGTCAACCTACACCGGCAACAAGAGATAATGGACAAGCTGGGACAAGCTTACCATTGACGCAATGAAACAGGCGGAAGCATGACTCCGTATCCAATAACCACCTTTTAAGTTAACACTATATTTAGCATTAATGAGGAACATATGCCCTATCCATAACGCATATAAAAGTTTCCAGACTTAAATTTTCATACGGCCAGTGTTATAGTAAAGGTTATGTTAAGTTTTCTGTAAATGAGGCCTTAGTGGCGTTTCCTTATAGATAAGGCAGACTAAAATATATCTTGTAAACAAAAGATTGAATGTGTTTTCTTACGGATCACCACACGACACTCACTTCTTGCACACTTAGTACTTAGTACTGAGGTCATTCTATTACACATCTTAGTTTTAAGACACAAATCTTTCCTATCTCCTTGCTATCTTCTATCTCTCTTACTATGTAAATTAATACGGTAATGACACAAAATCATTCAGACACACGAGAAGGTTTGTTGCCCTAGTGGCCTTTTCCTTCTCCCTGTTCGGCTTACACTAACATTCAGGCTATTCAATCCAGACAAGAGTCCATTGCCCTTATTCTTATTCTTATTCCTTCCGTTCAGATTTTCGGGAAGTGACTTCGGTACTTGAAACCAGCCTAGGTATTCGAAACCGGGTCGGTTGCCACCATTTCATAGAGCGAGGTTGGGGCTCTATTTAAAAAAGAAAAAAAGAAAAAAAAATGAAAGTCATTTAGACTCCACAGCCTCATAAAAGAAAATGGCATTATGAAAAATTCAATAAAAAAAATGCAAGCTTACTCAAAAGTAGAATATTTACACTCGGCTAATTTATTACCATATAAAAAATCTGTATAATGCACCTTATTGCCTTTTTTAGAGCAATATTATTTCAGGAGAGACAATGTAAGTAAATTTTGCGAAAGCTTGAATTTTTTCATATTAAAAGGCTGTGGACAGCAAAGGCTTTCACGGCCGGAGTCGAATGAAGAACCAGTAGAATCCGGGCTGATGGGCCGTGGTCGAAATGAAAACGAACTTCCACTTTCATTTCGACCACGGCCCATCAGCCCCCGGATTCTACTGGTTCTTCTAAAGGCTGTGGAATGTGGACTTAATTAATGTCGTCAAATTTAATCAGACTGGACCATCCTTTGTTTACAAAATATTTAGAAATCTCTGCTGCAGTATAGGCTACTCATTGCTTGTTATTTAACAATTTAAAGAATGACCCTCGTACACTCAACAAATAGAGTGTATTGGAAATTGGAATCTTCTATCTGAACTTCATTGACAGAGCATCCTATTTTATTTCTGCAAGGTTTAGATGAGAGCAACCTTAATTTCCACTCACCAAATCCCTTCAAAGTCTCTTCGACAAGTTGAAAATAAAACTTTTCAACCCTTTCAGACATTTTCACAACAGACGTTATCATCTATTATTCCCTCGGTTTTTGTTCTTCAAATCTCACTAGAGCCACTGCTGTTTTGGGCATTACATGACGACCAGACTTACTGTTGGAAGCCTGGATTTCTTCATTCCCGACGAGTTATCAATGAACCCCGCACACCTTCGGTTAAGAGGGCATACAATATCTGTGGAAAACTTTAAAAATGTAAAAAAAAATATGCCAATTATTATTTTATTTTATTTTTTTTAAAATTAGGGTACAGGTGTTACCTGTGTGCACTTAAGCCTATTGGCCTATTGTGCCCCCTAAAACAAAGTATCTACATCACTTTCTAGCCTAGAGCCATCAGTAAACCACTTGATTGTGTGACTTGAGAATTCCTGCTGATTCGCAGCATTCTTTCATTGTCCTTAATATAGTTTCGAATTCCCTCCTAAAACAGTATTTTGGAAGGATTCTATCGCTTGACATGTCCAGGCAGTGGTCAGACGTAGTCAGAGGCTGAGTCTCTCTTAACTGCCCTTCCACTCCTAATAATGCCATTTCGGCTGAAGTTTCCACTGCAACATGGAGGGGTGGGAAGTCCAGTACTATCTCCATTGCTGCAGTGGGACAGGATTTCATAGCCCCTGTAAAGTATCATGTTAGAGAATACGGGCTTCTGAATGTAGCCATAATTTGGATCATTTAGAGAAAAATTCTCATGTGGTTTGATTTTGCCGTGCCCATGAAGCCATGACCAATGGTATGGTTACAGCAGGAAAAGACAGGCTGAGAATATGCTAATTATTATAATACCTACAAGTTTCAATAGTGGACTAGAATTATTATCATCAGCCCAAAAAAGACTAATAATTAATGCAGAAGGTTAAAGAGGTAAAAATTATTACTTGATTGGTTTCGACTTCTGGTCATTTTTAAAAATTATATCTTTGGCTATTTTTTATTATTTTTGGACTCAACTTTGGGCAATCTTACCCCGAAAAACTCAGAGAGGTGCAACAATATTTTTTTCTCACAAAAACTGTCCCAACGATATTAATTAAAGTCACATATATTGTAGTCAATATTAACTGTAAAAAAAACCCACTCGATCGATTTTCCCTTGATAGACGGTTCTGGAAAAAAAAATTGTTATTAAAATGACTAAAAAGTAATTTTTTCTGTGGGCCCTTTTTATCAATGCTTCAGGTGTGTTTTGGGTGCTTAATATAGTAACTTAACCGAACAGGTTGCTTTCCAAAGCAAGGTTTTCGATTGGATGAAAAAATATTATTGAAGATATTATGGATAATCCGTGCCCTAGTTTTTTGCCATTATTATTGAGTAGATATTTATTATTGGTCTACCCATTCTAGGATATGCAATTGTCATTATTCCTCATAATTATCTATTATGGTACTATTTGATAAATAGGAAAGCATGAACGGACTGACTAGTACCGGTTCTTTACTAGTTGACGACAACAAAAGGTCGAAACCGGTTCTCTGCATGAATTATTATAAAAAGAAAAAAAGAAGAAAGGAAATTGTCTTTATTTTCCATTTGGGCGAATTTTGGTCCTTTCTCTTACAACTAACACATTATAATTATAACAGTGATATTGAAACAGCCGAGTTGTACTTGAAGCAATAATTATTTATTCTGTACTTATATATTAGTGGCACTGAAGATATGGACCACGGCCCACCATTCCGGAGTCAACAGCTTTATCATCTGACTCCAGCTTTAAAAGCCTTTCTAATTTCATTACCTCATTGGGTTAAACTTCAGAAGCCCCAACTTTTGAGAAGCAGGGAAAACAAATTTGACTGAATCTCAAATGAGAAAACAAATGCGATTGACAGTCTCCCCACTAATCTACATGCCAAAATTCTTTCCAGCAGTAGCCAAACACGACAAGAAAACTAAGTAATTTCCCCCCTTTTTTCCATTTGTGATGAAGGAGTATTTTATACGAGTCACTCACTGCTCTCCGTCTTTGCAACATTCGCTACTTCGGAAGAAAAAAGACACAACTCAAAAATTGTCAATTTCCACTTAACAACGCTAAAATATTTAAAAAAAAATTGATTTTGCGTTAAAGTAGAGTATATGTTTCGACCGAGGGCAGTTGTGTCGTTTTATATTTGGCGGGAACCGTCAGATAGCCTAATTCATTATAAAAAAAAACAACTTTAACTGCAATTTCAGTAAATTGATAGATTTAGAGTTGTGTCCTTTTTCTTCCGAAGTAGCGATATATTTACTTCAACGTGGGGAATTGCAACTTTGTATGACGTAGTCTTATTTCATTTCATTTCTCGCAGAGCCATGAGCACTTCCTCTATATTGTAATTTTTGTTTCTTTATGATGAGAGTGAAAATGATGGATTGAAACTCTCACGTTTTTTTGCAGCTTGCACCTCAACGGCAGCCATCTAGTTTATTACTATCTGTCACTCAAATGATACAGAGAAAGACATATTGTATTCGAATTCATTTTCAGGAAAATTTGATATCCACATGTTATTTTGACAGAAAATTGAAAATACGGAAACATATTTAAATTTTTGTATATTACTTACTTTTCACTATTACATTGATGACCTTTTTTTTTAAATAAATATGCCCAATAGCCTATTATATATTATATATTATTATTGTATTGTATATTTTTGTAAAAATATGCTCCTTGTCCAGGGAATACTGGGCAATTAAACATCATCATCAACATCATAAAAGATCATAAATTACAAAATAAAACTCTAAATTCTATATTCTATATCCTAATACAGTATATACTTATTGAACAGTGGGCTACCCCTAATAGAACCATTATAGGTTAAACATTAGGGGAGTGACGTATTACAAACGTGAGTAACAGGAGGACTAATGACCACTATAATTTCAATAACGATATTTCAATAATAATATTATTATTATTTTTATGCATATAGTACGTATCTTTTTCTAAATAAAAAAAGTAGAAAAAAATTTAAATTATTGTATGTTAACAATTTTTTATTTAATATTAACAATTTTTAATTTTAACATAAGCCTGATGGATGGTAATTAATTAATGAAGGGATCTTAGCCATAAATTGATAGATTTCTTAAATTTATTTTCATTATTAATTTGTGACTTAATTTCAATAGGTAGAGAATAGTAAAGTTTGACGACACTGTAGTGAGGGGAGTAGAATGGAAATGATTTATTTATTGTGAGTAGAGAGACCGATTCTGGTGGTGTAACTGTGTTCTACTACTGGAGCTAGGCAACTGAAGTTTACTAGATGGTAATAAACATAATAAGGCAGATTTATAAGTGAATGATGCAGTAGGTACATTTAGCTCAATAAATAGCAAGGAAAAGAAAGAAGAAAGAATACTATATTATTTGAACCTTGTCCAATGCCAGTGACTCCATTCAATTTTTGAGCATTATTAGTATTGTTTAAGACAAATTGGAAACATGTCTTTAATGTAAGCCTACACCGATTGCAAGCTAAAATGGACACGCTCAAGATTGCTTAATATTGGCACAATGTAGGAGGCGTATGCCAGACTTCACTGTGTGCGTCTATTTTGTTAGCTTAATCAATAACCATATACAGTGATAATGTAGTACTGTAACAGTATTAACAATAATTTTTATTTGTTGTATTGTATATAGGTACACTGATAGGCTGGTCCTAATGGGCAATGACCCAATATTTAGATTTTGTAAAAAAAATTTAATACAAAGCAAATACCGAAAAAAAACTAATAGTAAAGAATAAAATTAACTACGCGGGCAATTTTCTTTGATGGTAAATAATGTCAAATTTCACTACAGCAGAGGAAATAGCAGAGAAACCTTCTAATTTCAATTGAAATTGTTTTTTTAACGCCCTGCTGTTGACTTAATTTAAGTGTAAATACGAGAATGCTCCTAATTACTACATTGTGTTGTTGATAGCCCAATAGGTAGTCTACTTCAAAATTAAGTTGTATTTACATTCGGCAATAATAGGGTAGCCCAGGGCGGCACGGGGCTTAAATACGTCTCTGCAGTGAGGAGAACATTCCCCCTGGTTTTACCAAGAAGCTTCTGCTTTCAAAGCACAAATACCCCGGTTAATTGTGAGTTAAGAGACAATCAAACATCCCACCAGACTTCTCTTGTACAATGCCAAATTTCTCAGAAAACATCGATCATAGAGCAGAATTATTTGAGATGTCATAAATCAGACAAAATATTCCTCCACATTTTGATATTTTGTTTGAGACCTCCACTAATACCATTTGACTACAGTTTTGGAAGACCTAACATTTCATTTTTTACTATGGCCAAACAGGTTTAGCACTGGCTCTATACACGACCCATATCTGTAATTTGCTAAGTCACCTGCTTCATTTCGTCAATGGTAAGATTGTCTCAGCTTGTCCATTATCGCTTGTAGCCGGTGTAGGTTGACATCGAGAACGCATACTAGTTTGCCAATGGCCAAAAAATTTTACGGAAACAATACAAATAATGTCTGAAATCCATGGGGTCGTTGGCAAGGAGCCTATGGACCACTATTAGTAGGCCTGGGTCCATAAAAAGTCCTTCAAAAAGGACTACTATACGGGATCCTATACATTATAAATGAAAATGTAGAGGAGCAGCATTTCATCTGTATCTTTAGTAGTAGTCAGAATGGCGTAGAGGTAACGACTCGGACTATCATCCAGAAGGTGACTGGTTCGAGTCCCACCCGAATGCCAAAATCTTCTAGTGGTACAATTATTTATCTTCTGACTACCATGCTTCGGAGGGCATGTAAAGCCGGCGGTCCCGGCAGTCTTCCCTGACTGTCGATAGGTTAAACAGGAGGCTGTTGATGCAACCTGAAAACTCCTGTACCACGGGTAGTACCACCCCGACACGAATTTACTTTACTTTTACTTTATCTGTATCTTCTACTAAAAATGTATGATCGTTATTTTACAAGGAATTGACTTCACAAAAGAGGCATGGGCCTTCGATGCCCACGAGGCCCTTGCCTTTAATGACTATTAACACATTCAACAGGCAATGTAAGTCCAACTAACTCTTTGTTAAATAGTATTACACCATTGCCATTAACCTTTACAAATAGAATAGTTGAATAGCCCGGCGGAAAAGCTTCTTTTAGATCGAATCTGGAACATAGACCTTCTGTCTCACAGCCCTGTTCTCAACCAACTTCCGGTGCCTGAGTTTTTCATTTATGAGAAACTCAATGCTTCCTCCCCCCCCCCCTAACTGGGGTGGATTCAAGAGGGGAATTTAATTGCTGTGTGTTCAGTATGGAGGATGGGGCAGGCATTGATAGAAACCTCTCCAAAAGTACTTACACACCTTCATCAATGAAAGGGTTAATGATGCTGGGGTTTGAGCTGATCAATTGAGTAAAGGGGTTAAGTGTGTATGAATGGACCTCATTCGAGGAAAGTGCTTGCGGCAAACCAATCAGCTCTAGTGGCAACCAATAAAAAAATTGGAAGGTCACGTGATTTCTCAATGCTGCATGCATAGTCGGCACTTTGGACTTCTATATTAGCGAGTTCCATATAGCAGAACTAGACCTTCAACTCAAGACTCAACGAGAAAGGGCCCAACCAACCCTAAGAAGTACTAAGAAGTACATTATTTTAAAAACGTAAGCAGCTCCCGAATGAAACTTTTTTTGGAGGTTAACTGCATACAATCAATTTCATGAATGCATCAGATTGTCCTGTTCAGTCACTCCACTAAGCAACTTAATGCAAGCGTTGAGTTACGACGCATCTCCGATTGCATGGAATATAGAGACTCGCACTAGCACAAGCACGCTACCACCTAGCTACTACAGCCGAAAACCACCGAAAATAACTCATCTGATTATTTTGTGTATTTAAATTTTATCAACAGTAATTCTAACAGGGCCATTATGCAGGGTTCTGGACAATAACGACGGCGATGAAGAATCCTTGCAGCAAGCCTGCAACAAGGCGACAAGGCGTCTCATAACGGAAATGTCACGAACGTGCGTTGGATGAGTAAGACTAAGTAAGTAAATTGTAACAAAATTCCAGGTTACCTCCTTTTGTACTACGGAAGGTGCTGGAATTGCTTACCTGGAAAATAAAAATTAATAATTAAGTACGTTGGATCCTTAATGATATTTATTAGGAGAATCCAGGAGGGCTGTGTACGTACGATATCCCCCTCTTAGGCCCCCAGTACACACGAACGGTTGTGTACGCTAGAAACTAAAACGGAACAAGAAAGTCGTTTAAAAAAACTTCCCATTTTGTATAGGTACCGACGCTAAACTGTTTTGACTTGGTAGTTAAGTATTTCCGCTAGAGAACAATGCTAAAGGAGGGCTTTGTACGACATCCCACATTTACAGAACTAAATTACATTATAATGAGAGTTAACTTTGTAAAATATCACATAAAAATATATGAAACATAAAAATATCGTCATGACCGGTTTTGACAGATTGTCATTCTCAAGTGAGCAGATATTTATATTTATAACGTGACTTAATGTTTATAACTTGCAATTACTTGTTTTGATTTTAAGTTTTATCTGCTCACTTGAGAATGACAAACTGTCGAAACCGGTCTTGACGATATTTTTATGTTTTATATGTTTTTATGTGATATTTTACAAAGTTACCTCTCATTATAATGTGTTCAAAATATTACAAAGTTACAACGGATACATTTTATATATAGAACTAAAGACCCGGGAGAGACGGTACACACTGACGATTCGGCACGTGCGAGTTGCGGACGTTCCTTCCGTGTAGGAAATGGGCTTGGTGAATGGTTGGTGCAAAATCACAGAGTCTGCTTCAGAACATATCAATGGGAAAACTGTGCACTTTCATGTGGTAGGCTTCAATCCAGTCTCAAAATGACGTATTTTCGTGGTTGTCCAACTACCAATGTTCCACAACGGAAAAAAACGCGCGCGGGCCAAATCGCCCGAGTGAATCATTCATCGATTTTTGGCGAAACTGCAAAACTGCTTCAGTGTTCCGTCCTTTTACTCCATAAATGATCAATTCGGTTAAATTCATTATCTGTTTAAACAAAAAATTGTAATCCCAAAAGTAACTAGTTTTGGGAGGGCAGCTCCCTCTTGGACACCCCCGGATGGACGCTAAACACCTCGCGTCGTACCCGGCGATTGACCACACGCCAACAAATGAAGACGATTTCGAAAAAATCGCACGTCGCTACTGGTCAGCGCGTCACCAAATGGTCGACATGCCAAGGGTGGGCGTTGGATAGGATAAGTAAGTAAGTAAGCTTGACCCCCTCCTAAATTGAGTGCTGGATCCGCCCCCAGTTAGGTTTATATGACAAACGCAAAACGCTAAAAACTACAAAATAAAACCTCAGTATAGTATAGTGGAAATCTCAAGTATTGTGAATGAAAAAATCTAATGTGGTGCTCTTGAGTTACAAGTTGAAAACTTTTCCATCTATATTCTAAGGTGTTTTTTTTTTGGACACAAGACACAAGTTTCCTGAAATATTTTTCCATTTGGCAGAGTGCGTAAAGTTTTGGTTAATGTTAAAGTTGTGTAGGGGCCCAACGACCTCCCAGGAGCCTTAAAGCCGAGCTACATGAAAATATATTGGTACGAGGCTTTTACAATGCGTATAAAAGGCTCAATCTCCCAAGAATTTCTCATAGTTGACTTATAGCGTCGTTCAGTTTGCTGGAAATTTATTACATTCGCGTCTTCTTTTCCCCAGCAAATGTGGATTACACGAACATAAAGATTTTCAATCATCACTTAGAATTCGGATAAGAGAGTGAAAATGTTTATGGTTTAGAATAGCAAGGGGGATTGTATATGCGTTGTGATTTTAAGACGATTCTAGTTGATTTGCAAATTCTGCGAAGCCCCTTCTATAGTAGTAGTCAGTAATAGTCTACTTACAATATGTTTTTTTGTCCTTAAAGACAGATACTCTTTGCTAAATAAATAATAACTTTTGTTCTATTTTACTAACATATAAGCCAACCTAGTGGAGTTAGGGCTACAAAACCCACTCTCAAATTCAACTAGGAAGCCAGAGCCGGCTTTACTTGTCCCCTGAAAAAACATGGCTTGAAAATGCAGCAAGTAAAATGTGACTTCTTTATCCTAGCCTTTATTGTAGACTAATCATTGAAGAAGAAGGTTTTTTCCACAAATTACACACGTTCATGTTCTTCGAATTAACGAACCAGCCGGGCTCGAGGGCGAAGTGAAGGAACCACGCATTATACCTAGGTAAATTGACACCTCACCCCTTCCAAGCGCAGTCTTCGCCAATTTCTCTTAGAAGACGGGTACACGTAAGCCTTTTGTGGTTCAGGCCAGTGGCGTAGCCAAGGGGGGGGGGGGGTCAGCGGGGTCCGAACCCCCCAAAATTAATCAAAATAGCAATTTTTTTTTAGATATTTATAAAAAAAATATCGGTCCCCTTTTTCTAGTTTTGTTAATAAAGTTATCGTCTGCAATATCTAAATTTTTTGCCAACAAACTATTTCAGGCCTATCTTTAAAAAACAATCCCCGGGGGGGGGGGTGGCGCCAAATGAAACACCATTTGAAAAAAGCGGGCAAACTTTATGAGAACTGGACCCCCCCCCCCCAAAAAAAAAAAAAAAATCTGGCTACGCCACTGGTTCAGGCGGATCTTTTTCAATATTTTAGCTACGGGTAAAAGCGTGTTCCCCCCTTATTCTCTATGTGCATGTAAAAGGCATTTTTATCGGTTGAAATTACCGTAGAATACGTAAAAGCTTATATAAAGAACTCCCAATGAATATTCCGGTAAAGATCTGCTTGTAAGTTTCGCACAAGAAGCTAGAATTCTTTTCCTTCGCAGGGCATGAAGCGAAAATTAGCTTAGGCAAGAAAAATCAACCCCCCCCCCCCTGAAAGTCAATGCAAGACGTTGTTGGCATTTCTCCAATGCAAGATATATTTCCTTGTCTTGCGCGAGCAATTAATTGCTTCATGTTGACACCCAGGATATGCAGGTACGGTGGTCCGGATGTTCACCCAAAGGTTTCTCGGTTTGAATCTCACAAGTGCTAAATTTTCTGGCCATACATTGGAGGGCATGTAAAGCAGGGATTCCTGGATCTTATTAGTTAAGGGCTTTATTGCCCTAACTCCGCTAGGGTGCCTTAGTCATAGAACAAAAAGGCCATTATTTATTATGGAAGCGGCGTGCAAGTGTATAGCAAACCACAGCGGAATTGAAGTGTTTCAAAAAGGGAATCAGAGTTTAAACTTCAAAGTTCCGAGTGAAATTTCGAAGGAAGACTTATTAATTAAGTAGCTAACAATACTTGTTGCAAGTTCATTAAAAGAGGTGGAAGTGCGAAGTAAAGGAAACCCCATGGAAGTTTTGCCCCGCTCTTCTTAACAGGTTAATACGAGACTGTTTAAATTGCATTTACATGAATAAGCATTAACAGATTTAGCTAAAACTTTACACAAACTTGGAACTAATTAACCCCCAGTTATGGGCTGGAATTAGATGGGCTTGTAACAGATTTCGAGGGTTTCAAATAAGGCAGTGTGAAGAGTAACAGTGTATGAAGAGCTATCACAGGAGTTAACAAGTTTGCACATAATTAAATTTATATCAGTTTCCTGAGATGTTAATACAACAATGTATAAAGCCAAAGTAGTAGTTATACTGTTAATTCTAGGTGAACAAGTTTAACCTAGTTGGGTATTAATTAATTAATCGCAAGTAGCAACGATCTCTCTCCGTGTTATTATTTATCCATACACCTGGTTATCACAGATAAATCATTATTCCTTGCAATTCCAGGGAAATTCGTTGCACAAACACAATAATTTGCCAAACTTCCTACTCCGGATATATATTATGGCATAAGGAATGCTTTATGAAGAGCAAATATAGAATTCGATAGATTTACACCTTTTGCGGTCCCAACTCCAAAAACACCAAGAAAGAGGCCTTTACAAAATATCTGTCTGTAGATCTGTCTGTTCTTCGAATTGTCAGCAAACTAATCGATGAATTTTGTTTTCATTTGGCACGTAAATTAATAAATATGAATAAATAAATAAATCGTATATTTTGTAAGAATTTATCAATGTACATATGAATTCAGTGGAATCTCACAACGAAATAAACTATTTCGAGCAGAAGACTAGAAGGTATTCATAGCTTTACGTAGGTACGCTACGTAGGTGCATTAAAGTTTTCTTTTGTTTTTTTCTTAACACTATACAAGAGGGGTTGGTTTTGCCACTTTGTGAAAAGACAGGAAAAATAAAAATATACAAATTTTGTTATGCAGAGGGTACTCTGGCGAGAAATAGGATAGTCGAAACAGCTTTTTTTAAAAAGAGCTTCCCTTCTACGTAAATCCGCTGCATAAAAATGCTGTGTTTGTCTAAGACAATTAGCATTAAACAAGAAGACTTTCTTATTTATTTTTCTTGCTTTAGTAAATGTTTGCAGTATAAGGAGTTTGCAATTACATTTTTTTTAACGTAATTGTTTAAGCTTTTCAGTGATTTTGCCACGGTCTGCTTCTGCTCTACCAACGATGCGACGGTGAAAGAATTTGAAAAGCGTAGGATAAACGTTTTTAATGCGCGTTTTGGAGATTTTGAATGAAATTACGCTGAGTTGTTACCTTATTTGACAAGCCTGGCAAGCCTAGATTTTGTTTATGGGAAATCAGCTGACTCACCCGACCTTGTTAAGTCACGCTCGCGCCTGTTGCGTTGTGAGAATTGTAAGCATGTCTAAGCTTGTCCATTTGTCACTGTACCCGGTGCGGGTTGACATTGTGGACTTGTCTCAGTTTGCTACGGACCAAAATTCATACTCAAAACAACACCAATTATGTAAAAAAATGGATGCCATTGGCCATTAAAGTATAAGTAAATAAATATAATAAATTAATATTATACTGCACAACAGATGCATTCAAATCCGTAAATGATATGTGCTCACAAAATAATAATTGGAAATTTAGTCACAATTTGAATATTGGCGCCTAACCTGTGACTGGCGACTCGTGCGCCACCTATGAAAAACTATCATCTACTTTCAAGTCCACACAAATCTGTCTCTGTACATCTGCAACCAAAAGTTACCAGTACTTTATAATCTTTATAAAATCTTTTACCCTTATCATATTATTTAATCCTCAACTGCTTCTGCATAGCTACTTTAGATGCAAGAATCTATCTCAAGAAAGGTGATCTTCCATACCGAGCTCGGAAAAGGTTGAAAACCACAACAAGTAAGAAAACAACTAAATATCAGTAAGTAAAACAACCCTAAGTATACTAATTAAATATCTAAAATTAATAAATTAAAAAAATAATCTAGGGAGGCTGCTCATGAAGTGTTAGCGGTCCCCGATCGTCGATAGTAGGTCTTCGTCCATAAAGAGCCCATTTAATACTACTACTACTAAGGTATGAACAAGTTTTTTTATGTTATGGCAGGCTTTTGGTAGTCTCAGCTCGCCTAAACACGGTCACTGATCATAGGGGCACAGGATGCACAATTGCACATTGTTCAATAAGTTCAATTAGCTCTCTAGACATGTTGCAGTACATCAAGAGTGAATATGAGGCATTGAGTCAGGACATGTAGAGTAGTGGAACGGACTCTGATTTTCCCCCGAAAGCTTGTTGGTTTGAGACCTACACTAGTTGAATTTTATGGCCATGCCTTGGAGGGCATGTAAATCAGGCGGTTCCGGTTATACTTAATTTTTATTTAATTATCAAAGCAAGTTATTAAACTACTTCGATTACTTTATGCATAATATAAGTCAGAACATGTAGAGTAGTGGTACAGACTCCGACTTTCACCCGAAAGGTTGTTGGTTCGAGTCCCACACTTGTTATATTATCTGGCCGTGCTTCGGAGGGCATGTAAAGCAGACGGTCCCGGGCTTTCCTAGTTGAGTGTAAGAGAGGGCTTTATAGCTCTAATTCCGCTAGCTTGGCTTTGTAATAGAATAAAAGGCCATTATTTATTGAGTATCTCCAAACAATGCAGGATATAATTGGCAAATTGTCCATTAACCAACTGCTGTAAACAATGTGCGACATGAACGATAACAATTAGCAAGTTTCTATCTCTATTTGCCATTTGAAAGCTAGACTGTCATACACTTTATCGTCCATAATTCGTACGCACCCTCAGATTATGAAATTGAACGAATTATAATTGCAAAAGTATTCATAAAGCCGTCTCTATTTACCGTGTGAACGAAAGAGGAAGTTAGCATTAAAGTTGATGATTAGTTTTTTTTTTCAAAGTAAAATTCGCGGGGAGAAAAATGTTTATTCTAATTAAAAGTTGTAAACTTTCCATGTTGAGAATTTATAATACCACCGCTGCATCATTGTGTATTATAAATACGCAACAGTAGAACATTTATATATTATGTAGCCTGTTGTTTTAACTCGCTTAATACTCTTCAATGATTTAACATTTTTTCAACTTTTCATTTTAATTTTCATTTTCAGCACACTAGTTAAAATTAAAATTGAAAGTTGTGCGGCTGGATGACAATATTAATTTTAATTGTAAATGTTAAAGTTGAAACTTAAACTCGTATCTATGTACTCGGTTTGTCTCAAATGTAAGCTTGTCTCACCTTGTCCATTATCGCTTGTAGCCAGTGTAGGTTGACATCGAGGACGCATAACAGTTAGCAGATGGCCAAAAATGCATGCGGAAACAATAAAAAATAATGTCCGAAATCCATTGGGTCCATAAAAAGTTGCCCAAGACATTATTTTTTTTATAAGTTGAAACTTAACAACAACAAAAACGCCGTGGCAGGACAACAAAATGTGTGTGGGTCTAAAAAACTCGGTGGGGGGTAGTCTCTAATGACCACTGCCCTACTTCGAATGTTGTGGTCAGCATCCCTACTGGTGACAGTAATGTACCCAGCGGGGTTGGGTAGACCCAGGTCCGGACTCGCATGTGTAAGTAAAGTAAAAGTATGTAAGTGTATATATATATATATATATAATTGAACAATCAATAAAAATCGAAGCATAAATCCCCAGCACTATCTAGAAAAATGACTTGTCACGCTGGGGTCAGATGTTAAGTACAATACATATTTTTTTTTTAAAGTCATGCTTTCGCCTGTTTCATTACGTCAATGGTTTGTCTCAGCTCGTCCATTATCGCTTGTAGATTGACATCCAGAACGAATACCAGTTACCTAATGGCCAAAATTTCATACGGAAACAATACAAATAATGTCAGGATATGTAGCGTAGTGGTACGGACTCAGGCTTTCAAAGGTTGTTGGTTCGAGTCCCTCACTGGCTACATTTTCTGGCCATACTTCGGAGGGCATGTAAAGCAGGCGGTCTCGGGTCATCCTAGTTGAGTGTAAGAGAAGGCTTTATAGCCCAAACTCCGGTAGGTTGGCTTAGTAATAGAAACAATAAAAAGTCCTTATTTATTTATTTATAATATCCGAAATCCATGGGGTCGCTGGCATTGGACAAAGGGCCCAATGGCGGATCGACGGGGGGGTCAGGGGGGTCATGACCCCCCGAAATGAGTAAATTCATAGTAGATTCATGAGATACCTAGTAAAAAAAATTTATAAAACTCAACTTTTCTACAAAAAAATTACCTTTTAAACTTACAAAAAACTTGTGACCCCCCTTAAGTTTTCGGCTGGATCCGCCCTTGAAAGGACCATAAGACATAAATAGGCCCAGGCCCAAAAAAAAAGTCCTTCAGGACATTGCATAACTCACCTCTAATTGTCCTATAAAGGCTTTACGCCTTGTGATGTTAGCGGGCCTGCTAGTTATATTATGGAAGAGTTGTACACCCAGTATATTACAGCCAGACTCGACTTCAGTTTACGGCCATTTTTTTTTTCATTTCTAGTTCAAGTTCTAATCTTTCATCACACTTGGTAAATCCCCCAGTTGTGTTGGGGTTGAATTTCCAATAGCGAAGAAATCACCACCTTTTCCATCGCACGAAATACAATTCCGCAAAACCGAGAGATGGGACATTTTATATTCAATTCAATATGACACAAATACGATATGAAAACACTTCACCAATACCAATTGTATTTTTACGATTCTCTCAGCCATTCTGTCAAGATCAACCGATTACGAAAAGTTGTTCATGGGGAACTCAGAATAGGCGAAAAAAGAAAGAGTGAAATGCTATTGAGAAGAATCCATATAATTCCGATTTTCTATCGTCGTTGGGAAAGTTTCGGAATTTCATGAATATTCCAGTTGGCAGAGAACAGGATTATAAAACGGAAGATCGAGGTTCGAAACTCAACATAAACGAAACATTTTTCTGGGCCTGGGTTCCCCCAACCCTAATGATTATCTTACCGTAATCGGTAAGTGTAAAACTCTCAGTATTCCGCTTATGTAAGTTTTCGAATAAACTAAGTGTTCCAAGAGCCATCAGTTGGGTAATAATTTCTTTTTGAATAACTTTTTTTATAGACTCAGGCCTACTTATCTTTTGGTCTAGATATTTATTTTATAAATCATGTACATTGCGGCAGACAGCATCTTGGTTTGGCAAGTCAAAATCATGTGTATCTAAACGTGTCCCCCCTCCCCCCTATAATGTATTAAAATAAAATAGACCTTCTTAGTCGCCGACAGTTGTTGGTGGTAAGTGCATACGATATCTTCAATCGTCAATCAATCAAATTTTAATATATCCCAAATACAGTATGGTATACAGTTATAGGATTTAAAAAACATTTCCCTATGGGCTAGGTCCGTTCTAGGGTGGATATATATTATATTTTCTAAAATAATTATGTTAACAATCCCGCGATGGCATTCGTTACAGTGTATATTTTGTGAGTGTAGTAGTGTGTGTGTGTTTTGTGTTCATGTGTTGTTTGTGGTGTATTAATGTGTACTTTTTAGTTTTTGTTTATTATTATGCAATTTCTAAATCAGTAAGCCAATTTTTGACCTTTTTCCTAAAAGGGTGGTAGTTTGTTGTTTTTTGTAGATTTATTGTATGTTGCTTTTCATCCAGGTTTTAATTTTTTCCACATCTTCGTTTGCTTGTTTGTATAATTCGGTTCTGGTATTAGCGATATGTATTTGTTTTGTATCATCTGCAAAAGCGCTAATTTCACCGTTGAATGGTTGGTTTAGTAAGTCATTTAGATAAACTTTAAAAAGCACTGGAGCTAAAATTGTGCCTTGGGGAAGGCCTATTGTAATCTTTCCTATATCGCTATTTGTTTCGTCAATTTTTGTTGTCTGAATTCTGTTTGTTAGATAGCTTTGTATTAGATCTCCCCCTATTCCTCCAATACCGATTTTCTCTAGTTTTATCATTAAAATGTTGTGAGGGATTGTGTCGAAGCATTTTTTTTAAATCTAGGAATGTTGCCAGACAGTGTTCATCTTCATCGTTACACAAACCCCCTCTAAACAATACTGCGACATTTCAGACAAGAAAGGGGAGCAGATATTGTCCAATGCCAACGACCCCATGGATTTTGGACATTATTTGTATTTTTTCTGTGTGAACTTTTGGCCATTGGCAAATTGGTATACGTTCTCGATGTCAACCTACACCGGCTACAAGCGATAATGGACAAGCTGAGACAAGCTGCGGATCCATCCATGGTATTCAAAATACATTAGCTTCACAGTGAAGCATTATTGCGAAATGTAATATATATCGCAGAACTCGTCTACACGGTGCCTGTATTGCTATTCAATTAATAATTAAATATCGAATGTATCCAACCATATCCAAACAGCATTGTTGAATAAATGTTAACCTTTGAATACGTACTAAACGATAAATAGCCTCAAGTCCCTTTTCATTCGTGAAAAGTCATTAAAATTCCAGGAACTTGAATTAAACATGCTGAAGTTAATAGGACAAATCGTGTAGGTTCAATTGATTTTCAGCTCATCAAATATACGGTCTCGATCGATGAAATAATCTCTAGAATGGATATGTTTGATTTGAAATCAATCAATATGACTAAAAACAACTAGTTTAATTACTGCTCCCATGAAATTGCACACCAATATTCCACTCTCAGTCGTAATATATACAGTAATAAATAAATAAGGACTTTTGTTCATTACTGTACCAACCATGCGCCTATATAAAGCCTTAGAGGCAACTCTCTTTCACTCAACTGCGAAGGCCTGGGACCGCTTGCTTTACATGCCATCCGAAGAATAGGTAGAAATTGTTGTAAGTGTGGAATTCGAACCAACAATATTTTGGGTGAAAGTCTGGTTATCTACTACACCACTACACTACATTTTTTGTCCATGGAGCCAACCTAGCGGAGTGAAGACTATAAAGCCCTCTCTTACACTCAACTAGGAAAGCCCGGGACCGCCTGCTATACATGCCCTCCAATGCACGGCCAGAACCAACAAGCTTTCGTGCAAAAGTCCCTACCACTAAATCTCTGCCTTTTTGGTTTGCATTAAAAGCGAAAAAACGTCAACCTATACGGGCAAACAATAAAAATAAATCAAAAACCTATTACAAGTGAGGACCTACCGTACTTTTAAAAGAACCCAAAACCTGAACACCACCAAAAGTAAACTACTCAAAAGGATCAGTCATTCATGTTCATGTAACATGCTTTGTTGTAAAAAATTATTATATCTTATTATTATTATTATTAAACAATTAGGGATTATTCTCATTATTTTTGTTATAATGATATAATAGAATACTGTGAAGGCATTATTAGTAAGACACATTTATTATCCTTCAAAAAATCTTGAAAGCTCCACTTCAGTTCAGCATAAAAAAAAACTTCAAGTACGTATGCAAATAAATAAGAAAGGCAAATAAGCATACTTAAGAGCTTTCCATTGATATTCCAGTGGGATTATATATTGTAAAAGCTGAGCCGCTGGCTTCATTACTACAAAGTAAAGGCCTAAACTCGAGCAACTCCCTTTGCCGATTTGTAAGCTTATACAGCTTTTCCCTCTCATTTGCAACCTCAAACAGAAATAACGATCAATTTTTTTTAGAAAATAAAAATAATAATAATGATGAAGCCTGAGTCAGAGTCTTTTTATTATACTGCAATATTAGCCAATTTACTTTGGTTTATTTTACAACCAAATCCAAGGTATCGTATCTTTAGGGGGATATTATTTAAAAAAGGGTAACTTGATAAAAGTGTTACGTAAAAACATAATTATGTAACTACCAGTTTTCGGCTAATCCTCATTGATTAAAATTAAAATTAAAACAATTGCAAGTTTGCAAGTAGTGACTTAATTTGAGTTTTTTATGTAATTTTTTTTATTAAGTTACCTTTTTATAACGTGTTCAAAATATTACAAATTTATAGTGCCATCTAATGTCTAATACCTTCGCGCAGACTCTCTCTCCTACCCTTCTGATTTTCGGGAGATGGCACTGGTATTCGAAACCAGCTGGTTCGTTACCGGGTCGGCCATCACCATTTCCGGAGCGAGGTTGGGCTACATTAAAAAAATAAAAAAAAATAAAAATAAAATAAAAAAATACAAAGTTACAAAGGAGACAATTTCATGCATTCAGGGGGATCTTCCTCAATTTTTTTGAAAACAACATAGCGTGAAAGCAATTAATTAAATTCTCATTTCACAGTGGCTATTGGCTCTTTGAACACCTTTGAAAGACACAAACTTTAATTAATACTTTAACACAAAATACGTTTGTTTACATCAACCTAAATGTTAATTTATACAAAAAATTATCTAAAAGGAAGAAGCAGGCGAAGTAGAAGGACTTCATCGATTTTCTCGCAAGACAAAATCTATTGTGTCACATGACAGTTTATATATTTAAGGAGGTCTTTAAGGAGCTTTTTGTCAACCCATTAGGGCTCTGGACCGAGAAATTTATTAATTAGCTCTCACCTCATGCTGATTTTAAAGTTTTTGGTAAGATTACCCATTATATACAATATATAATAATGTCAGGACATGTTGCGTAGTGGTACGGACTCTTACTTTCACCCGAAAGGATGTTGGTTCGAGTCCCGCACTGGCTACATTTTCTGGCCATGCTTCGGAGGGCATGTAAAACAGGCGGTCGCGGGTCATCCTAGTTGAGTGTAAGAGAGGGCTTTATAGCCCTAACTCTGCTAGGTTGGCTTAGTAATCAAAACAATAAAGAGTCCTTATTTATTTATTTATATACGAGTGAGATACGTACGTCCATGCTCTGCCTTGATTTCATTTAATGCTTTCATATTTAAATATTTGTATGGAAAGCTTTGTGATGGTCAAAATAATCGATCTCGAGATATATGATATATGATATATAGATGTTTTAAGCTCCCGCAGAAACCCCAAAAAATTATTTAATAGGAAATGTCTGTCTCTCTGTAACTCTGTAATTTTCGGCCAAACTACTCGATAGAATTTGATGAAATTCTATGGTACTGCTCAATTTTTTGGATAACTTGATTTTGGGGGGTTTTATACCCCAAAAATCCCCAAAAAATGACTTAAAAAAGGTTTTCTCCAAAACAGCTTTCTTTTAAATTCTCATGCATTGTATTACACATTATAATATTAAAAACAAACCCACTAGGGTGCATCACCCTTGATAATTTGGTCCAGGGCGTAAATTAAAAAAAAAAACTCTACTTCCCTGAAAAATGGCAACAAATTTTTTTTCCTGAGAAGCCATTCTATCTATGCTTTCTAATTTCAGGTATGTTTTAGTTGCTAAACAAGTACTAATAACAATGAGTAGAGTGATTTTTAAAGTTTTGGTTTTTAAGAAAAAAATATTTTTTTGAAGATATTATCCGTGCCGCAATGCAATTACTGTTGTGTAGTATTATATTATTGGCTTTCCCATTATATACAATGCAATTGTCTCATAGATCAATCCGGTGCTTCGGGATAAGGGAAAATCTATAGATTTTTCCTTTAAAAAAAGGTATTAATAATAGTAATAATAATGATAATAATAATAATAATAATTTTATTTTTTATTTTTTATTTTTTATTTTATTTTATTTTTTTTTCACGCTCAAGCTTCCGCTTATCGAGCGATCATAGTGCAGTGGCTCTGCAAGATATAAATATAATTAATAATAATTAATAATAATAAACCATTATATAGTACTCACTCTAGCTTTCTGCAATGAGTGAGATCCTTCTGAACTCTGAAGGATGTATTTATATATATTTATTATTTATACTATTATATATTATTATATATTGATGTAAAATTATATGTATAATGAAATGGCTAATAGTCTGTATTTAAAATTAAGTATTTTTTTAATTCTTTTTTTATTTTCCCTATTTTGTTCAATTCTTTTAGTTTAAGTGGCAATTTGTTAAATATCTCTGGTAAAACTGTTTCATTGAGGCGTCTGCCGTACTTATTATGTGTTATAGGAATATTTTGTCTCAATGTGTCTACGTTTCTCAGTTGCCTCTTATTCTGTGTGTTTCCAACAATTTTGCTTAAATACATAAAATAGTTATTCTTTATTATAAGATACTTGTACATAATAATAATAATAATAATAATAGTGTATTGACCAGAAAATTGACAACTACATTTTAGAGAAAATAAATAAATTTCTGACAATACATCAATACCCATATAGCCCAAAAACTTAACTTAATTTAGTCTACTGTATCCAAATTCTAATTTTTAATTTTTTCGATCATCTTCAGATATTAAAACAATTTTAATTTTGCCATAAATTTTGCCCTACTCGAGGCTCGCTGCGACTCGACAGGGAGCATGTTAAAGGCTCAAGGTCCCAGAAATAAGGCGGTACATATATAATGTGGGGTTCGCGGTCGTAGTCCGGTGTCCATAACTGGCGGGTACCTTAATCGCATACAAACAATTCAATGAATGCAACCAAAAAAACAACTCTTCAGTCGCCTCAGTAGGTAATACCTTTGTTGAGTTACGACAGGTCACCGCATGTGTAGAAACGCGCACTGAACAACGACGTTGTCCCTTTTTCTGTTTTATATGATTTGCTGAGGTGTTGCGGGTGGTCGACAGTGTGGGATTGTGCGGTTGGGCAAACTATACTATGGGAAGCGCACTGGCCAACGCGGTTGCCTAGCTCCCGGCTAACGTGGCACATTTATTCAAAAATATTTCATGGCAGCAGCACGATAAGATTGTTGATTGATTGACTGAAATAACGGGAACAATCAATCCAACTCATACATAAAAGACTAGCACTGACCTGGCCAGTGTAAAAGAGGAGCGCTCCCCATGAGCAAGTGAATGTAAGATTGATCTGACAAGCTCCCGTTTAAGCGCGAGTTTTTCTCTTTCGCCATTTCCTCTTCATCTCTCATCTTGAAATTCACTGACAGCAACTACTTATTTTACAGTATTCTCGTGAATGAGAAACTTGCATGAAACTTTTAGCGGCCCCGGTTATCTCTTCCAACGACGCTAATTAGAATAGATGTTGAAGCCCTGCGTGCAGTGGTCATTTGAACCTTGCGCTATTCCGCCAACGGCCTTACCATGTTTCAAACTGCGGCCAACTTGGTAGTGTACACAGCGTTGGCCTGGGAACATAGTGGGACATGATAACGCGCTGCGACTATACCGGTCAGTCTACGTTTGTGTCGAGTCCTGGTCACCTCCGATTTAATCGTGTGATTTTACATGTTCCCCAAGTAGTTCGGAATCGACTGTAACCAGGAGGTCCGCCCTGTCAGTCAACTCCCCTTTCCCCCAAGGTGAAAGAGTCTGCCCTTAGGGTGCCTCAAGGTAACAAACATACTCACTCCCCCCGCCAGGCTGACAGCCGACAGGGTTGCTAAAAGCAGAAATGCTGAAAACAGGCGTTGGAAACAACAACAACAGCAACAACAACAACAACAACAACAACAACAACAACAACAACAACAACAACAACAACAACAACAACAACAACAACCTTGCCCTATTCCTCTATTATTATTTATGGGTTCCACTTTATACGTAAGTATAACGAAAGCTATGTCGGTAATTATTATTATTTTATTATTATATTAATACCAACAGCAATTACAATTTAATACATAATTGTCTATTTTTACGAAAAGGTCAATCGCGAACAAACTATTTAATGAATGCATCCGATTAACCTCTTCAATCTCCTCACTCCTCACTAAGTAACCTAATAGGTGAAGAGTTACGACACGTCTCCGATCGCAAGGTGTGTGTAGAGACTGACACAGGTATAAGCACGCAACCTACTTGCCACCGAATTAATACAAATACCGCAAGTGACCCGTGTGCGGTTTGACGTGTTTGTGTATAAAACATTAAAAATTAAAAATGCGTCCAATATCACATGTTAAAATGCTAACATAAAATAAAAATAATGTATACAGACTTAAATCGGAGAGGGGGGGGGATTGTAGGGGGAATTAAAACTTAAAAGAGAGCATGTAGTTAATCAATTTTTAAATTCTGTTCGCCGCCATTTGTTTAAATATCTTTTAATATTACTAAATTTATTAATGGTCGAAATTTACGATTTCAAGATTTCTACGAATGTCTACAGTCTCAGGAACTACTAAAAAAAAATGGTTTTTACGAAATGTCTGTCTGCATTTCGATTTGCTGCCAAACTACTGGGTAGAATTTGATTAAATTCGGCACGTAGGATAACAAAATTTTTGTTCATGGGGTATTTTTGGATAACTTTATTTTGGAAGATTTTATTCCTCAAGAAATCCCGAACACGTCAGGTCATGACTGTAAAGTAGTGGTACAGACTCCGAGTCACGACATGTGGAGTAGTGGTACTCGATTTTTATAAGTTTGCCTAATGCCATCCTAACGTGGTCCGCCCGCCCGGCAGAGGCGGCCTTAGGGGGTGGCGAAGGGGGCAATCGCCCGGGGCCTCGCGCATGCAGGGGCCTCGCGTAACCCAAGCAAATAAAAACAAATATTTAGATTTTTGTACCTATATTATTAATAAAATTGTTTAATAAACAAATAATAAATTGATTACACAAGCAAAATCTAGCTGTAACTGCCCCCCGGACCCCCCCCCCCCCTTCTTTGCAATTATATTCGTCCCTAGGAAGATCTAACTTTTACTGCTCTCAAAATGCGTAAGACCCCATTATTTCAGGCCTGTTCCTAAAAACCAATTCTTGGCAATTGTATATTCATCGTAAAATGTTACTGCTTTCAAAATGGGTAAAATCCCACTATTTCAGGCATATGTTTTCAAAGCATCTCACCCCTCCTTCGGGTCTCATGCGCAAAGGAAACCGAGGTCATTAATTTAAAAGCTGCGTACGTCCATGAGAACAGGTTTCCCCATTTTTCTATACTTTTATGGGGGGGGGGGCGCCAAATTATACACCCCCCCCCTACGAAAACCTATCGTTAAGCCACTGTTCGGGACCTCTGGTCAGCTCGGGAGTCGTCTGCCCCCCTCCCCTATCGCTCGGGAAACCCCCGTGTTTCATTTCATTCGCCAAGTCTTGACAAAGGGCCGCGCAATGACCTGCCGCCCGGAGCCTCGCAATGGCTAAGGCCGCCTCTACGGGTCGGGTAGTACTTGTTGATTACTTGATTGTATAATTTAACAGAAATATATATTTATTTACTACACAATGACCCAAGGCCGTAGCCAAGGGGGGGTTTATGGGGGTTCAAAACCCCCCCCCCCCGAAATGAAATGGCTTCATACTAGATAGAATCGGATTTTGAGAGGAAAAATTAAAACTGCTATGTAATATCCAATGAAATTTCTACCCCCCCCCCCCCCGAAAAAAATCCTGGCTACGGCCTTGCAATGACCAATCCATATCAAATGACAAATTTCTCGGTGTCGAACGTCCTTGTGTTAGGAATTATGTTGTTAGTTTTGTTAAGTATTTGTATTTTATTTTTTTGACAATTAGGGCACAAAATGTGCAGTTATATCTGGTGCCCTAATGATGACAACGTGAACAGTTCATTATTAATTTATTAATTTATTACGTATGTACTTGAAATTTGTTTTATGACGACGTCGAGCTGCAACCATGGATTGCATGGTTGCAGGCAAAATGACACGAAATACACACGATCTACGATTTACGATTTGTGCACCGGACCTAATGGAACAGTAACAATGTTACATGTTTATTAGTATCAGTTTATCGGGTATATTTTTCCAATTAAAAGTTTTATATAAACTCAGCCAGAACTATTAAATTAAAGCAATCAATAATTGAGAATCACTTAAAGTAGGGTAAACTTAGACAGGCGATAAACTATCCGAGAGCTTCTGTTATATCGATTTTAAGTCCAGGGAATTCGCCAAGCTGTTTACGTGGGATCCTGTGGAAAGTCTTTCCAAAACTTACGTAGCCACTGGTAATTAAATTCGTCATGTCCTTCCTTCACTTTGATCTTTAAAGTTTAAAGTCCACTTTATTGACCCTTCTAGGGTGGATGCGAGAATTCGTCCAGTAAAATATTCTTTAGATCTCTTTGTCTTCTACTCTAGACGCAATCCATCGATTGACCTGCAGCAAATCACTCCATCTTTTCCCCCATTCTTCACTTTAGTTCCAAGTAGTTTCCGCATTCCGTTTCTTGCTTGAGGTCTTCCATGTACCCTTTTCATGCTCTGCCGCAGTATTGGGACCCTGATTCATGCCTTCTATTACGGGACTTAGTGGTTCTTCATGCTTGAACAGGTGCCCCATCCACTTGGCTCTTCTCACGGGTAAGAAGGTAATTGTAAAATGAGGAAAGGCAGTTAAAATAATTAAATCAGCTGAAGATATGCTTGATTTACCATCCATCCGTGCAGACACGTATTTCTCATTGTACAGGGTGGAAGGACTATAATGCAGTTATATGCATATACTGTATTGTTGTTGTATAGTCAATTTTGTATCAATATCCATATTGTAATTATTGTGTTATTTTTGGGGGATGACATTTTAATTTACTTTACTTTACTATTTGAAGAGATGAACGGAGGTAGGTTGGGTGCAGTGGTCAGCATTAAACATTAGGAAGGTGCGGAGGCTCGGGTTTAAATCCCACTTTCGGTTCAATTTTTTATATATTCTTTCCTATATAATAGAAAATCAATCGGGAAAGATGTCTGAATCATTTCCGGAGTCGCACCAAAACTCGGGGCCCAGCATAGAAAACGAAAACCTCTTTCTCAGAAAGGGCAAGACTATGTTGTGACAGCATCAATGCTTTGTTGTTCTTAATAATTCCACTGAAGCAGAAAATTTAGTGTCCTTGACGTCACAAACAGATATAACTAAAGCACGACTCGAATTGAAAAGTCAGCTTCCAATTTGACTTTTCTACATTTTATTTTCTCTACTTCAAGAGGATGGGAATAAATTTTGAATGGAAATAATAATGTAAAAAATAAAATAAAAATACAACCACTGGTGTATGTAAATTTATTGAATTGAATACCTCAACTTTTCAACGAGAGTTCTTTCTGTAAGGTATAGGAAAAAGGGACTTTGTCAATATTTCTTTTCATTCGGTATCAATGTTGACTGAGTCATCAATTGAAAATATTTCAATGGCTTCTACCCTTTCGTGGAATTTTTACCGCAGGTTAGGAAAACTGTGTAACGACTCAGTAACAACAATGTTTTTATTATGGTATCAACCAACCTTTTTATCTCATATCATCAAAACATGGGAGTGCCATATCGGGCACAAAAGATCCAGAGATATGTGCTGGTAAACTTTTTTATTCAACTGCTTTGCAAAACATGAAACATTTCTGAATTTTTTATGACATCCTCGCATATTAGCTATATTCCTTATTTATTCGCCGGTGTTATTGTATTTTCATCACAAAGGTAGAGAGAGGTGGTTATTTTTAACGAGTTATTGGTATGCAACTGAGTTAGCACCGCTAGTTTTAGATGTTTACAGCACAAGTTATACCGAATTGGAACTTTTTAAGGGCTGCTATCATTCAAACAAACAAAAATATGGCGGTTTGCTACGTATTCGGAATTAGTACAAAATTAGGATAAAGTATTGTACGCTCGAGGCAGCAACAACGAGATAAGTACTAAGCATTGTATAATCATTAGAAAATAGAACTATATTTCCATATAGGAAAGATGAGACATTTGAGCTCGCCAATAATTCAAATACAAATTCAAATATGTTTATTCCAATTTAAATTTTTCAACAATAAGTTACAGTTTTACATAAAATCATAAGTTTTATCACTAACAACTGTAGTATAAAATTAAATATAAATAAGCTAAATTTTTTAAAATTTACGAGGAATTAACCAGCCCAACTGTGTTTCCACGTGCAAGGGCCGGACCCGGTGTTTTAATTAATTTGTAATAAGATTTTCTTGAATCCCAGGGGGCCAGGGCCACCAGCTACGAATTTTCAATGGCTGGTCATAAGAGACGTGGTGGGTGGCCCTATAAATTATATTTTTGATGGGAAGCGAATGTCCTATCTCTTCCATATAGAATTCTACATTGAATTGCAGTGTTGTAGTACCCATTTGTTGCAAGTGGAAACGAAAAAACTTATTCTTAGATGCAGTGGCGTATACAGCCCCCCCCCCCCCCTTCGAATTGGAAAAATGTTAGTCGAAGATGGAAGGGAAGTTAGAAAGAGAGAGGGCTCCCGGCAGAAGCAGTACGTCGTTGAAAAACAACGACGTTTGGCAAGAGCACGATTTCCATTTTCAGACCAGCAATCTCCAAGTTCCAAATTGATGATCACCAATTTTTTATAGAAGAGGAATTAAAGAACTAATTTAAGAACTAATGTGAGTTGTTGTAATGCATAATATGCCAGATATAATAGATGTTCGGGTCAAGAGAGACAGAGGAGAGCGGTTGGGTCGGTAGAATTCAACGTCACTTTGGGTCTCTGCCTGTTTCAACATGTTGATAGCTGCAGCCAATGGCGGATCCACGGGGGGGGGGGGGGGGGTCAGGGGGGTCATGACCCTAAATGAGGAAATTCATAGTAAATTTATAAGATACCTAGTAAAAAAATGTTTTAAAATAAATCTCAACTTTTCAACAAAACCTTTTAAACTTACAAAAAACTTGTGACCCCCCCCCCCCCTAATTTTTCGGCTGGATCCGCCGTTGGCTACAGACGATCCGTCTTCGGTGGCCAGTTCTCCGCGCCATAGGTCTTACACTATCTGTCTCACTACTTGTTGCTTTCCAATGGAGTTCTTGCGCAGTTAAATCCAACAGGGATGCTATACATGGAGTCAATGTAGACGTCATCGGACAACTATTGGTTGCTGCTTATGTTTTGCTTATGTAACTTTCGGACAAAAAAATTAACGGTGATCATGTGACGTCACTAAGCAACGAAATGTTCAATTTAGAGATTTTAACGGATATGCACGTTGTTACGAAATGTCTGTCGGTTCCTCGATTTGGGGCCAAGTCACTCGATTCACCTTAATGAAATGCAGTAAGCATGTAAGTTAATAAAAATATTTCTCAGAGGTGTTTGTTTTTATTTGATAACTTCATTTTGGTGGTTTCATGCCCCAAAAACCTCTGTCGATTTGAAATTCACATGTATATTGAGGTACTTATTAATGTAAACAAAACTCACTATGTTGCACTCTTCTTGATAGCTTGGTTCTGGGTGTAAAAAAAAAAAAAAAAAAAAGCTCAATTTTCAATAAAAATGATTAAAAAATAATTTTTTAGAGGAACCCTTCTATCCATTCTTTCTAACTTCAGGCATGGTTTAGGTATTAACTATGTTGACAAACTCGAATATGTTGTTTTCCTTAGCACAGTTTTGGTTTGGAAGAAAAAAATATTTCACCATGAGACAATTATTTACCATGGCACCTCAGTATTACAGTACCTATACTAATTGATAAATATAGGAAAGCATGCCCGGGTTTACTAGTACCGGTTCTTTTAATTAAATTTCATAGCTGATTGAACTTGAACTGAATTGAACTTATCCGTGATCGTCTTCACAGTCCCCCTCATCCTGTAATGTTGCTCACGGGCATTTGAAAGATCTTGGTTTTCAAATTTTACCGATTCAGGCTCCTGGCTTACGTATTCCATGTATCAGTTCTCTTGCCCTTAATTTTGAGCCCCTGGTGCTCCATAGTGTCTGCCCATAATCTTATGTCCTTGAGTCCTTTCTTCTTTCTCTCTTGAGTCGGACACAAGCAGGATGTTGTTAGCCTTTGCCTAATCTTGCCACTACATTCATTACAATACAGTTGACTCACGATGCAGACCAAATGCCACTAGGGAAGTATCCCCAACCTCTGCAGCACTGCGCATTAGTGCCGTCGCCCCCCCCCCCCTCTTACATATTCTTTAAAAACTGTATATAGATGTATAACGCATCCCAAATGAGACTTCTCAGTATTCTGTCATACGCTTTTTCCAGGTCCATGAACACGAAATTTATAGGCTTCTGCTTCTCTCTATGTTTTTCTAAAAATGTAGATCCCCGACTTGGCATGAAGCCGAGCTGGTTTTCGGAGACGGAATCATTTCAAAGAGTTCTAAGTCTTCTTTCAATCACCCTTTCCATCCACTTCATTGCATGACAAAGCAGCTTTAAGGGCAGAAGGTTACTACAAACGTGAACGTCACGGTCTTGGTGGAATATAGGTACAACAGTGTTTTCGCGCCACCGCGATGGGATTATCCCTTCTTGTGTAGTATACGATTGAATAAATATGTAACTATTGCCATGCTGACGTTGTTATTTAATACTACCTATATAAAGGCATCAGGATTTTTTACAGCTTATCTTCCGTGCGTGCTTTTCATTGCTTCACTTATTTTTACCTCTGGGGAGTGATTTGTGAGAGTGAATGAATGACTGTTATGTAAACAATTTTTTTAATTTTAGGCGCGGGACTCTTTCGAGTATTTTTGTCGGTCGGCGTGTGAGTGCGGAGTTGTTAACTTATTTGGTTATTGTTGATAGCTTCCATTTGGAACGGTTACTGTTGTATTTGTCTATAGGTGTTTCATGACTCCAGCCTTGATGAGAAAGTTTAATGTTGCTCTAACCAGCTCATGTTTGTCCCCAATTAAGCTTGGCAGGGGGTATGGTTTTGGTAAAGAAAGTCTGAATATTGCGTAAGTAGGTTTTGATTGTTTAATGTTTGTTTTGTTGACTACGTATTTTGGTAATTGTATTGTTCTTTTGGGCATGGGTTGGACAGAAAAAGAATTTCTAGTCTTAAATCTCGTCCAAAAATATAAGTAACTGTAATTTGTAACGCAATTTCTTGTATTCTGTGAATGGGATGATCTAGGTCTCTCATTTAATTTATGTGTGTTTTTATGTCTGGTATGTCATAACTTAATAATTTCGCCAATAGTCATACGATATTTGAGAAAAAAACTAGCCACAGAGTCTATTAATAAGATTCTTGTTACCATCGCCGCATTTTGATTTCCCAATATTGGGAATATTTCCAGCAACTGACGGAAAATACATTTATTTTATTTGAGTAAAACTGGATTTACTCGTAGCTAAGTCTCAAGTTCAGTCAATCAGTTTCGAATTCACCGGGAAGAATTTCCTTTTTATCCTTTAATTCCGGAACACGAATTTCCCCCACGCGATCGCCCCATTTTCTACAGAGATGAAAATATTTTCCACTTCATTTCTTAAATTGTTTTATTGTTTAATCGCCCAGGTAAAGAATTACTGAAAGATGAGTTCGTCAATGTGTTTTTTGTGGTGAAATTGGCTGGAAGCATTAAACAACTACTGGAGAAAAATAAGCTGCCGCAACCTTTTCATAAGACTACTTTTGACTACGTTCCCATGCAGTGGCAGTAGTGCGCAGTCTTGACATGACTAAACTTTTGCTATTGAGCTTGTTTGGGACTTTTTTGTCAGAATCATAGCTGGCAGCCCCTCTACTAATGACTATATAGTACCCACTAGGGTTCGATGAATGTAGATAAATAAATAAATAAATATTGAATTTTTTTGTTCTATTACTAAGCCAACCTTTTTTGTTTTGTTTTTTTTGCAATAAAGTCGTTTTAAATTCAATTCAACCTAGCGGATTTAGGGCTATAAAGCCCTCTCTTACACTCAACTAGGAAGGCCCGGGACCACCTGCTTTACATGCCCTCCGAAGTATGGCCTGAAAATGTAAGAAGTGTAGGACTCGAACCAACAACCTTTCGGGTGAAAGTCTATCAAGGTACAGGAAGAAAATTTTCTTTCGTATTTCAGACGGCTGACCTCAAACCCAGGTTTCTGATTCATATTTGATAGTTTCCACTGTGACTTGGTATTAATATTAGACATAGTTGAAGTACAAATATAGTAACCACAAAAACTATAAAACGTAGTTAGGTGCCCATTCCACATACGTACAACGTCAACGAAAAATTGAAAAATGACGTCAAAATGACGTAAATTGACGTGGTAGCAGAATTTTTAGTATGTCTTTAATGTCTGCTAAAACGTCATTTTTCAATTTTTCGTTGACGATTGACGTATATGGAATACCCCCCTTATTATTACTACAATTATTTCTGATTCTGTTCCTCTATTTCACACCTATACCATGCCGGAAGTTAAGCAGCACTTATGAAAAGGCTACTCGACAAAGTCTTTTATTAAAGTCACATTTCCTGTTTTTTTATATAATGTATCAAGTGATTAATCGCATACAATCAATTTAATGGATGTTTTCGAGTAACCACTTCAGTCGCCTCTGTTTATGTAATACATGTGTTGAGTTCCGACAGGTTTCCGATCGCATGGAGTGTAGAGACACGCACAAGTATGAGCCATCTAACAACTATGCCAACGAAAGTTCAAACAGAAAAGGATTAGGCCAACTGAATTACATCAAAGAGCGCTGGACGCTTAGATGTTATAATATCAGATTAGAGTTCTATATACCTAGGTAGTGGAGATCTCTTGACTGGACTGCACTGGCTCAGACAAAATGGTGCACAAACTGGGATTAATGAGAAGAGAGAGTTTATTCAAAAATTACGCAAAAAAAGGGCTTCTCAAATTTGACCGGCGATAATCAATCATCTTGCGTTTGCTTTGCCCTTTCTTCCTGATCTCCCTCTAAAAACTTGTAATTTTAAAGTAAACATAAGATTGAGCTGTATGCTAAACTTATGATATTACTTCATCTTCTACTCAATATTTTGCTGTTTTAGTTTGATGCAAACAAACTTACAAGGATTTTCTACTGCTTACATAAGTAATTGCTGTTACAATATCTTGAAATGGTGGAGGAAGTCCCTAATCTAAGAGTAGAGTAGAACTAGATTAACAGAATTATAGAGCATAAAAGGGGGTAAGGCAAGCCCGAAACAGCTTACGCCCTGGCTCAATATACCAAGATATCGGGCCATTCGTGCAATTTCGAGGGGTTTACGTGTTGAGAGTAGCGATAAAATATGTGGTGGATGATCAAAATTAAAAAAAGCAATGAACTCGTCTTGAATTTTAACGATACAACTTTTATGGGAATATCACCTTTAGTGAAGTTTGCTGTCAATTTTTTATTAAAATTTACCTGCTACAAAACTGTCTTCAACTTCGTTTCGATTTATAAAATTTGTGTAGTGCTGTTTGTGATTCAATAGTTTGGCGATGGTCTAGTGCAGAAACCACATTTTTGGGTTCCTGGGACCTGAAAACGTGTAAATCCACTGAAATCCCGAAATCGAAAATTTCGACCATCACAAAGCTTTCCTTTTACCACGTATAAAAAAAGGAAAGCCAAAATGCCAAAAATTGTGCCGAAAGAGTAAAAAAATAAATAAAAATATTAGGAACTATCTCAAAATAAGATATTGCCTAGTAATAAAAATAATCATTTAATTTCCAAATAGCCTACAATACGTAATATGTGTGAAGAGGCTGTGGCAGCCTGGCCTAATGGGGAGGCTACCGCAATCAAGGAAAATACGGAGCGTGTGTACACCTTTACGACTCACGATATAATGACAGAAAATCTACAAACTAACAAACAGGGTACAAAACACAATTCACAAAAACACAATGCACAAAAACTACACCATCTTATAAGCTAAACATATATAGACCCTGGGTGGCTGGTGCCTCACCCTAGCTGCTACCTGTGTGATGTTTGTTTTGATAAAATGTCGTGCCTGGAGAACGTGGCAGGAGACAGTCAATAATGGAGGATGGGAATAATAAAGCATCGTTTAAAGTTCAAGTATAATTTATTTAAAACATGGTGTCAGAATTGATTTATTTGTAAAAAAGTTGGTTAATTTGTATTCTTTAATATGCCTAATTCAGATGAAGATAAAACGGGAGTGGTCCCAACCGCCCCAACAGTAACCAAACACAGTGTTAGCCACAGGCACATGAATACGCGTGCAAGCAATCTCTGTAATGAATGGAATCGATGGATAACTGAGTTCACCATCTATTTAAGAGCCTCGAATTTAGAGAATGAATCAGACTCAAGACGAGTAGCCCTATTGTTGCACCATATGGGTCCAGAGTCTCTAGAAATATTCACATCATTTGGTGTTGATTTGGACACTGTTAAATTTGAGGATTTGAAAAAACGGTTTGATACATATTTCAATCCACTAAAAAACACTTCAATGGAAAGATTTCGATTTTTTACTCGCAAACAAGAAAGTGGTGAAACAATTGAAGAGTACGCTACTAAACTGCAAAATCTTGCAAGTTTCTGTGATTTGCAAAAACTGGCGGACTCCATCACAAAGGATGTGTTCATTTGTGGTTTGCGTTCAGAATTTAACAATATTAGAGAAAAATTACTGTTTGATAATCCCACGACGCTACAAAAAGCTGTTGAATTAGCTCGTTCAATGGATAGATGTAAAATTGAGTCAAGTTCTTTATTGAGGGACAGTTCTTTGAGTGAATTCGTGGGAAGTGTAGGCAAAAGGCGAAACGCTGCACCTTCTACCTCGTATAGGCCTAATTGGAAACAAGATGATAACAAGCAAGTGTGCAAACGTTGTGGAATGAAGCATGAAGACAAGGGCAAATGTCCAGCTATTGGCCAAACTTGCATGAAATGCTCATTGCTACACCATTTTGCAGTAATGTGTCGAACCCGAACCCGCCCTCAAGTCAAGGCAATCCGTGATGAATTAGAAACTAATGATGAAGGCGAAAATGATGTTTTCTTCATCGGAAATGTTAGTAGGCCTAATGTAAATGGTTCTGGTGGATGGTATGTCAACGTGCATATTCGTAGTCAAAAAATTAAATGCCAATTAGACACAGGGGCTTTTGTAGACTTGATGTCATTAAGTACATGGAAGAGATTAGGGTTTAAGAATAAAGACCTAAAAAATGTCTCAATGAAAATTACCACTGTAAGTGGTGAACGTGTTAAAGTTATTGGATGTGGGTTTGTTAAAGGCCGCATAAATAATAAATTGCATACTTTCAAATTCCTGGTAGCAGACATACCATGCACCACAATCTTAGGTTTGACTACCTGTAGTAGATTAAATTTGGTAAAAAAAATTTGCCAGGTTGGGTCTGGAAACGTAATTAATAACAATTTAGAAAATATTGTAAATTTTAAAAATTATGCGGAAGTATTTGAAGGTCTCGGATGTTTGCCTAGAGAAGTTCACCTGGAAACTGACCCGAATGTTAAACCGGTTGTGGAACAACCAATGCCGTTCCCTTAAACAATATGCCGTCAATTACGTGCATCTCATCTTGCATATTAAAATAAATTTTCGCCGTGGATTCACAATCGTATTTAGACTTGGGCCACCCAGATTTACAATAATTTTGAACCTGTTGAATAGCCTCATCATGTAAACTTGCATCTCGAATCTCATTTACTTTATTTTCTGTAACAGACAAATTCGTTTTAAACATGTGAACTTGTACTTCTAAATCTTTAGAAATTTCAGATATGACTTTATCTTGTTTAACAGCATTACGCGAAAGCATATCAGAAATGTAAATTTCTTTACCAGGAACATACAACAATTCAAACTCATAAGCCAGTAACTTAAGCAACATACGTTGTAAACGGGCTGGTACCTTGTCAAGTGATTTTTTTACTATAGTAACAAGCGGTTTATGATCAGTGTGGCAAATAATTTTGCGTCCATATCATCTTAGATGCATCTTGTGATCTGTTATACGAGAATCATGAACTGAACGCTCATGCACAAAATTTTCTGCGCAACGTACATAAAAGTGATCTATACGTGTTGCAGTGTGAGGTGTCACTCGCGTGTTTTCGTCAACCAAGTTTGCAAAGCCATATGAAGCTAAGCTAGCTTAATAAGAAATAATTGCATTATTCGATTGTTCATTAAGGTCCAGATTGTAGCAGGTGCCGGTTGCAACCGAACTTAAAATTTTGGTTAACTCAGTTACAAAATCTAGTGCAGGTACACTTTGCAAACGATAGATCGACAAAAGACTGAAATGATAACCTTTTTTTAATGCTATCTTAAGTAGAACATAGTCTGCCGAGTTACTTGCAAGTGGTAAGTTAAAAACATGCAGACCCTTACGTGCAAATACAACTCCTGCAGCCCTCTGTGTATCTCTATTCTCTATACGAGCCGGATGAGTTGTAACCATATATTTGGTACAGGCTAATCTCGCAAATATAAATCCACACTTCTGTAAGAACAATAATATCAGGTTTATCATTAAGAAAGAAAATTTTAATAAGAAGTTCATTGAAATTTGGCCGAAAAGAGCGAATATTTTGAACTAGGACTTGCAGCCATTTGGTCATAGAACCACTATTAACACTCATGGGCAAATCCTTCAAGCAATATGGTTCAGGGGTTACAAAAATTCACTTTACACTACTTGTTGTGGAATCGGACCAATGTTCTTGATAATATCAGCTTCTGAACGGATAGTGAACGCTGATGAGTCTTCGTTCTTCCGTCCGAGGACTCTACCATCGGTGAACCAGACGTACTTGAAGGTGCCGCGTGGGAGTTCCTTCCTTGCAGCTTTTGCTTTCCCCATCAGAGCCTTGTTGGCAGGACACATGTGCTCGCTTATGTAGATTGTAGACTCAGGAAGACCTCTCCGAATGTCTTTGCTTTTGATGGAACGCTTTTGCCGGGCATGATGCACCCACTCCCTCTTTACCTCGCGGGAGTAAAAATTCACAATTATCGTTTTAATCTTGTTGCTCCCTGCAGATGTCCGGTAGGCAGCATTCACTTGATTTGCATCGAATGTAACACCGATGTGACGGGCAACATCGCCAAGAATAGTTTAAATATTTTCATTTTGAGTTTCGAGGAAACCTGATATCTCAATATTTTGTACACGTGATCTTTGCTGGAGGTTAATTAAGTCAACAGTGACGGTAGCGATTTGAGCTTTAAGCTCATTAACGGTCGAAAGCAGTTGGCTATTCTCATGCTTTAGAGTGTCTACATTCTTTATAGACTTTTCAAGTGCATCAATTTTCAGCTCATTATCATCAAACTTAGCATTAATAAAATGAACCGAATCTTCTAGATCGCTGACTTTTGTCATCACATCACACTTTAAGGTATTGATTGCATCTATCAGATCTGTCTTCATATTCAGAAGCAGCTGCTCAAATTTTCTTGTTCTCTCATCAGATCGCTTACAGACCAGACAAGACTGCTTAGTTCTGTCTTCAGAATTAAGACAAAAAAATTTGGCTTTCCTTATTCCGCTACAGTTGTAGTGCAATTTTTTTTGGCATAGATTACAGTTAAAAGTATGCTCATGAGAGTCCAAACTTTGGTCACACATGTAGCACGGCGACATAGCAGAGCTGTTTGGTTTGAACTTGCACGCTATATACTACTGTGGTGCCAATCGAAACAAGCTTAATATACTGTATCTAAAGCAAGTAGGCCTGTTAGTTTTTAATTATTAAGCATTTATATTTTCATTTAGCAAAATTTATTTAACAAAAGGGTACTTGCCCACCCACTGAACGTCGTCACAAATTTTTAGGAAAATCGCACGACTATTTCCAATAAAAGAAGAAAATTAAAGGCAGAGTAGAAAATTATGACCGGTTCCCCTGGGCATGCGCATCATGGGGCACGCAAAGAGATTACAGGACAGGCTAATGCGTACATAAAGTAAATTATAGCGTTCTGTATGCGATTAACCTTTAAAAAATTAATTTTTTCCCTTGTCCGGTAAACCCGGACAACGGCAATTTATTGATAATTTTTCCAACGGTACAATAATACAACACACTCAAGCTTTCGCTTATCGAGTGATCTTAATAATAATAATAATTATAGAAAATGGGCTAAATCCAACATTGAAAGTAGGCTATAACTATTTCTAACATTCGAAAGGGGTCGGAAATAAACTCCCCTCACATAAATCATTACAAGTCAAAAGTAAAATGCTGTATATCCGCTATCAGTCGAGATCCAACAATTCCCTAAACATAAAAATATATATTTACATCGCGGGATTGAGTCGTATATCGAAAAAAGTTTGAATCCTGAATTCTGTAGGTATATATTGGGATGGGAAACGGAGAGTTTCGAAGGTGTTTAATCAAATTTCTAACTGATTCGATGCGAACGCCTGAACAAGATCCCTTTACCTCCAGGCATCTCTTCCAACGTTCTCCTTAAAAATGATTTTTGCAGTTTCAGCAACGGTTACCACGCTGCGGGGCGTTATTCCTGCGTTGATTTCAATAAAATATTAAACAATTAGTTTTATACATCTTAATTGATAAATGTAATAATGTAATATAATAATTGATAAATTTAATTGATAGGGCTGTAGAACCAGAACAAGAAGATGTAACGCAGCAAAAATTGGGTGCAAAACTATCAAATATTGCAGGTTACTCCAAGTCAGTATTTCTATAAGATATGCCAATTGATACAAGAAATAAACGACTTTTTTAATACTATTGTTTTTCTCAGCACTAAACAGTCTTGGGTGTAACCAAGACAAGGAAAAAAGTTAAATTGAGCAGTCAAGGAGTAAATTTACTATACCTATGCTTAGATGGATTACATAAATGACAGTAAATTCTGGCTGGAAATACATGGTAAGACGAAATCCAATAAAATTTCCCGTTTCCAATATTTTCAATTCTTGAATTTTATTACATTATTATAGTGTTGCATTTGCATGATCTATTTGCATCGTTTGTAAGCAAAATATTTCGAACAGCAATCAAATTTGTTGTCAACTTGCGTTCCGTCCTTGGTGACTTCGCACTAGCAGTCTGGACGGTATTGTAATCCAGTCTCCTTGCTTGAAACGATCTTCATTTGAAATAATAAATCACTGCTTACAATGAATTTTTTAGTTCTAATTGAGGACGACTTCATGTTGAACGATTCGTTTTATTATTATGTAGAGTAGTGGAACGGACTCCAACATTCACCCGAAAGGTTGTTGGTTCGAGTCCCACACTTGGTATATTTTCTGGCCATGCTTCGGAGGTTATGTAAAGCAGGCGGTCCCGAGCTTTCCTAGTTGAGTGTAAGAGAGGGCTTATAGCCCTAACTCCACTAGGTTGGCTTAGTAATAGAATAAAAAAAGTCGATATTTATTTATTTATTATAAGTCAAGTATTTTGTAAATTTTATAAATGTAATTTTTCAGAAAATTAATTTAATTAATTTAATTTAATTACTTTAGCATTAATATTTTGATATTGAATGCTTTTATAGGCTTAAATGGGTAACCATCCAACGTTAAACCACACACGGGCTAGTGCCTTGCGGTATGCCATATATGCATTAAAAAAAAAAAAAAAAAAAATTCTGCAGCAAAATACGTTTTATAACGCTAGTATTACATTTATTCATAAATTTTACATTATACCAATTCCACTGAATGCTATACTTTTAGGTACTTATTATTCATTTAAAAAAATCTCGATGTGCTTTCTTCCCAACTGGCCTGACCTGTGATGAAAAAGGATGTCTGCTGGGAGGGGAATGACTTTCCGGTTGCCATAGCAAGGTGAAGGTTTCTTGCAAAAAGTTTTTAACTTCTTGCCTCGCAGGAATTTAACTTTTCTTGCCTTGCGCAAGTGTGAAACACTGCTTGTACAAATTACTACATAAATTAATAAAAAACAAACAGTGGGAATAATAATAAATAGACCCCAACCTGGATTCGTTCTCTATCACAGTGGTCGGCAATCTTTTTGTGCATGTGGCATATGAGCCAAATATAAAGACACCGATTTCATTATAAATCACTATAAACACAGAAAAATATTATAAATAAATAAGAAAAAGAGAAAAAATAATAATAATGGTAAGTATAATACATAATGAGTATATATATATACCAAAATTAAATCAACAACTTGAGTTAAACATTTTTTTAAAGATTTTTCACAAAGAAACAATTCAATGAATTTATCCGAATAACCTCTTCAGTCGCCTCTGTAAGTAATACCTGTGTTGAGTTACGACAGGTCATCGATCGATGTGAAGAGACTCGAACAAGTACGAACAAGCTACCACTATGCCATCGAAGTTTCCTCAAAAAAGCATAATTAAATTTACTGTAAATAATTAGATTACTCGTGACTTCGTGGAATTCATTTTAATAAACAAAAAATAACAAAAACTTAGAGTTTTAGAAAAAGAGTTTTAGAAAAACAACCCGAATTAGTAAAACCCAAATAATCCCTCTGTAGATAGCAGTTCTTGATTATTTGGGTTTTACTAATTCGGGTTGTTATATATACAAGTTTTTCTAAAACTTTTTGTTATTTTTGTTTAAATTTACTGCATAATAACATCACATAACATGCTGCAGGGCTCATACTCGTGCGCAGCTTACAAACATATGTAGCCTATCAGTAAGTAATGTAAGAAAGTTAAGTACGTGTGATTACTAATGTAATGCAGAAGGTTAGGTTTGAGCGAAATTGCCATGAATTAGAATATGGATAGCGCTAGTGCTCGAAGAAAAGTTGCTAGAATACTAACTTGTAGTAAGACTGACTGGGATTCGAACCAATAACCTTTCGGGTGTAAGCCAGGGTTTTCACCATGATATTATATACCTGCTGTGCTGTCATCACGATCTTATTCAGTTTTTCTAGCCTTTCTTATCTTTAATTATTTATGGTATGCAATATATATATACACAAGGCATGATAATGATAATAATAAATTCTGCTGAACAAGAAATAATGGCATGCCGTAGGTTAAGGGCAGAGGAAGCCCTGTACTAAATGTACTAAATAATGAGGTACAGGTGCTCAACCCCCCCCCCCCCCCACTTGCCTCTGCCTCTCTCCGTCGTTTTTCCTCCGGTCGGTCATTAATTTTAGGCGAAATATTAAACCTCCCTTAGTTCGTCTTAAAGCAGTCGTCTAGCATGGTTGTTATTAATGTAATTAAGAGTCACGCAATTGGTGTATCACGTGGCCCATTACCCGAGAGGCTGAAAGTCACCTCCCACCCGAACCATCTCTACTGTAATGGGAGAGATGCATAATGCGTTCCAAGGTTTCGTTACACTTAGATATTTAAAAAGAATTAAATTAATGGATACATCCACTTGATCATCGGCTTTCTTAGGATCTTCTGCCTTCTTGATCTTGATCACTGCTGAACCCTTTCTTAGGCACCCTAGTCCATTCGTTTTTTCAACATAACTCAGCCAATTGACACTCCCAACTGTTAGGCAATAGTTGGTGTTCAAATTGGCAATCTTTCGAGTTTATAGAGAACCATATTTTCGGTACAAAGCCACCCAGTGGCCTTTGCGGAATAATACATGTGGGATGCTGTAAATTGTATAACTGTATAACTGTATACCGCACTGGTGTCCGAAATACCGTGGGGTCGTCGGCATTGGGCAAATTTCAATAAAACCACAGCAAGGAGGTGTATGCCCGTAAGAACTACTATAAATAATAATAACAATAATAAAGAACCGGTACATGCTTTCCGGGATATCAATTATTTTTTTTTTCATAGTAAATAATTTCCCTATGATTAGTTATTTTTTAGACAATTTTCATGAAAATTAAGCCTTTTTTTATTTTTTTTACGCCCTGAACCAAACTATGAAGAGGAATGCGACCATTGGCGTAAATTCCCAAAATTTCTAGGGGGGCTTTAGGACCCCAAGACTTTGATCCCCCGGAGAGAAAAAAAACGAGAAATGGGCCCAAATTAGTGAGGTTTTACGAATTGTCTGCCCTGGAGTAAGGGGGGCCCGGGGGTCTCCCCCGGAGAAAAACATTGATGAATAGGTTCAAATTAGGGAGGTTTTACGCATTTTGCAAGCAGTATAGTTAAGATTTTACAGACGAATAAACTCATCAGTGAGGGGGGCCCAGGGGTCTCCCCCGAAGAAAAAATTTGAATAAATAGGTCTGAAATATTGGTGTCTTAAGCATTTTGAGTAATATATTTTGTGAAAGTACTTAGTCAATATGTTGATTTTTTTCAAGATGTCTTTCATGTGAAATAAGTATACCAAGAATTAATTTCCCTTTCGTTATTGTGGATTGTATTGGATTGTATTGGCCTATCGCCTCCATAACGTCTTTGACACAAGAAATCCTGGGGGGGGGCTACGGGTGAACCTGGGGGGGCTAAGCCCCCCCCAGGACCCCCCTATTTACGCCAATGAATGCAACATATTGGGTTTTGTTTACAGTACTACGGTATAATATTTATGTGAATTTAAAACAGATCGTCAGAGCCATATTTTTATTATTTTTCTGGGGGTATAAAACCCCCCAAAATTAAGTTATCCGAAAAATTGAAAAATAACCCTGGACGAAATTGTTGTGAACCTACATGCCAAATAAATTCTTTCGGGCAGTTTGGCCCCCAATCGAGTTGTATTCAGACCTAAAGACATCGGCGGATAGATTGGTACCTGGGACCTCAAAACGTTGAAATCTCAAAATTGGAAATTTCGAACATCACAAAGTGAGCCTTATACTAACGTATAAATAGGAAAGTAACAATAATAATTACGCAAGTCAATAAATTTAAGCATGACTCTTAAGAGTGAGAAAATTGTCTGCCCGAAATTTAGCACTTTTTATTTTTATTAAATTAACTAAGCAAGTTATTAAAGATTCATTAAAGTTGTAGAAGACTACTTCATGCATCATATAATAAGGTATTTTTAGTTTCCGCAATTGTAGTTTTTTATGCAATTATTGTTTATAAAATATTATCATGTTTATGAAAAAACAACAATTTCGAAAATTAAAAATATCTTATTATATGATGCATGAAGTCTTCTACAACTTTAATGAGCCAAATCTTTAAAAACATGCTTAGTTAATTAAATAAAAATTAAAAAGTATTAAATTTCGGGCGGCCAATTTCCTACGGGCTGTACACTCTTAAACATTTAAATTCGCGATTGTTTCCTTTTGAAATGACGAAGAAATAAACTGCCACATTTACGAGTTATAGGGCACAAGAGGATTGAAGCAAGGTTAGAAAGAGAGTTAAGAGCCCTCGAAATTTTCACTGGAAAATGTCTCTTAAGCTTCTCATATTTTTATAATACCGGAAAATTACCCTAAAATTAAAGGATTTCGCGATCCAATGTTATTTCACTGGAAATATTACGGGTTTTTCCATGTCTCTAGAGATTGATGCTCATTTCTGCTACGTTTTATACTTATTCCACCTGTTAATTTTATGTGTAGCTAATTATTTTTCATGTAGATACGGACTAACCTGAAAGGTTGCGTTGTTGGTTCGAGTTTCACAGTCGTTACAATTGCTGAAAATGCTTCGGAGGCAAGGGCGGATCCAGCCGAAAATTCAGAGCGGGGTCACAAGTTTTTTGTAAGTTTAAAAGGTAATTTTTTGTTGGAAAGTTGCTTTTTATTCAATTTTTTATTTATTAGGTATCTTATAAATGTACTATAAATTTACTCATTTAGGGGGGTCATGACCCCTAACCCCCCCCCCCCCCCGTGGATCCGCCATTGTTCGGAGGGTATGTAAAGCAGGCGGTCCGGGGCCAACCTAGTTGAGTGTAAGAGAGGGCTTTATAGGTAGGCCTAGTGATAGAATTTGATAAAGGAAGACATATATAAAATACGACGGACGGATACAGGATTTGAACCTGCGTTTCCACCTTACTGGGGTGGTATGCTGACCACTGCGCCAAATACATCGCTGCCTAAGTCTCCATGTCTCCTCGTACTTAGATGCTCCATTGACAACGAGTACCTTGAGGATGTCATGAAGGACCAATGGTACGACACCTATAAAGGACTGAAAGGGACCGCACAAAACAGACAAGAGGGGAGGAGAAAAATACAATATTCACTGCAAACCTATCCCTAGATTGCAACTGAAGAAAATGTGCACGCATTGCAGGTTTTGACTGATACATTTGTCTAGCCTTGCTTTTCGGGTAGTCACTTTAAGAGAAACCACGCTTTATGGATATTTCAATATTGTAAGAAAGAAAGAAAATTGTCTTTATTTTCCTCACATCATGCACGAATGTTATCATATAATACAATTATAGGTACAGGGTAGCGAAGCAAAAATATAAAACTTAGTTTAGCTAATTCAGCGAAGAAAGGTATTGCCTGAAACTATACTGTGTCACTAAGATTAAAAATAAATTAAATGCGATTGAATAGAAAACAATGCAGTCTAACGATTTATCGGAAAAAACTTCTACTGTCAACTGAATGGAGCATAATTACTTTATTCACTGAAGATCTTTTTAACAAATAAGTTTCCAATAATTACAGGTTTTTCATTTATTATGAGCCGAAGCTTAGCTTCACGGTAAATCAAACTTTTATTGAGCTAGTTGTAGGGACTAGGCACTATTTGGTGTTATTTTTTCATCAGATTATAAAATGACCCCCCCCCCCACGCTGCGCCCTCGGCATTAAGGGGGAAGAAGAAGAAGAAGATTATGAAATGAAATTGAAGGGCCGACAGGTTTGCAAGTTACACTTTTTGAGATTTGGAGTTATATGCATTAAGCTGCTTTTTATATAAGAAGCCAACAGCAACATCTTTATCAGTTACTTTGACAACGCTAGAATACAAAATGGGTATGCCTGTACATTTTCCATTGAGTTTCAAACTTAAATTAAACTATTTATGATACGTACATTTAGTTGTAAGAGGCAGAGGCCCTAATTTCGCTTTATCTACATTTTTTTTAAATAAAGACTTTATTATTATTATTACTATTATCAAGCCTCAATTATTACGAAAGTTTATTTTTGTCTCTTAAAAAGCCTTCCGAAAACAAAAACAAATTTTAGCGGAACAAAGAGCCTTGTTAAAACAATCTGATCTCATTCTAGGGACAATACAAAGGGAAAAAATTTCTAATACAGCGAGTAACTCGTTAAATTCGAATGCCTTAGAGCAGGAGAAGTTGGATAGAGAATCCGAGCCATTTGTAAGTTATAGCTACATGATAATGTTGAGTTAGCACTGTTCTCGTGTTGACGTTGCCTTTAGATCAGAAAACTCGGGCTTTCTGTTATTTTCTCAGTACCAGCCATCATTGTGCTCTCACCTCTTTCTTTGACTTCATTTCTCCAGCCATTTGCTGGTTTCCACCACAGACTCACTGTAATTGTTTTCTATCAAACAAAGCTTGACCGCATATTCTAAGAAAGACCATTTGTATTTCTTCAAATAAGATAAAAAAAACTACTCTATGTCGTAAAACAAAACGTTATGGCGCGTCAACCCAGTGACGGATCTTTTCTCTTGACCACTGGCCTATTAGTGATGTTGGGGCCAGCAACGTGCCCGGAAGCCGCGCGTTCCCCTGCTGGTAAAGGTTAAGGCGAGGTTTCCACATACGTCAATCGTCAATGAGACATGTGAAATTGAAGGTTTAGCAGACATTAAAGACATACTAAAAATTCTGCTACCACGTCAAAACCATATTTCTCATTGACGATTGACGTATGTGGAAACCCCGCCTAAGTTTTGTGGCTCGCCAAGCCTCTTCCCGAACTTCTCGCCATTGGGGGTAGGTACAGGCTTGCCTTGGCTTGTCACTAATAAGTCGCAACTTGTCATTCTCACGGCGCGGAAAGGCTTGTAGCTTGGCAAACCGCGGACGTTCGCGAAAGGCTCGTTTGCCTCACATATAAACCACGCGTCGTTGAAACACTTCTACAGACTATTGATCTAAGGTAATTTAATCTTTTCTTTAAAATTTTTAGATTAGAAAATTCAATAATTTATGGATATTTATTAATTGCATTGCGTTTTTTGACTAATAAAAACACCTTTAATACCTTTAATCTGTGCCTCGTGATCTGCCGAGCCCACACAGGCCTTTGATTTGACCGACAAATTGTGGGCATGAACGAGCCTATGCGCGCCAGCACAAGCCTGCTGGCCGCAACACAAACTTTCATGTTCCAACGGCGCAAGGTTTGTCGAACTTCGGACAAGACTCGACGAGTAACGCGCCGTGGAAACATAGATTTTAGTACCCATTAGGGTATCCAGGTCCGGCGGAAAACTTTTACTTATATATGATGAGTCTCTAATAACGGCGACCTTTTGCTTCATAGCCTACTTTTATAAGTTAGGTTTTCAGTTCAAAAAGGTTAGATACAAGCTGAACTTTTGTATTTTAGCTCCTCAGTGTGTGCTGAATGACTAGGCAAAACGTCCCTAGAATTTCATGTGCGCTAAACCTTTTATTAAGGTAAATGCCCTAAATAGGGGATGAATTCAGTTTTTAATTTGAAGCACGGAAATGATCAACGTTGCTAACAAAATGATTGCAAAAAAATCAACTACAAGTATACGATGGGTTATGGTAAGGGCAAAAGCAAGAGGGGAGTGAATGTTTTAAATTATTTAATTAAAGTTTAATTACTCGTACTTACGATCAATGTGCGTTTATAACATAATCACAGTCATGTTACAAGAGCTGATATTGAACGGCCATCAATGGGCTTGTTTTTCACTTGGTTATGAATTGGGCAATGCTGGAACATCGGTTAAGAGAAGGTCCACAGAGGGGGGGGGGGGCAAGGTCTGGTCAACAGTAGCTGCCACAGGTCTGAGTGGAGAAAGAAGAAGCGAATGGCCAAAACTCTAAAAAAGCACCAAGTAAAGTAACTTCTACGGATTAGGGCAAGGCGGCCCATCTATGGCAAGGTCTGGTCAGCAGTAGCTGCCACAGGTCCGAGTGGAGAAAGAAGAAGCGAATGGCCAAAAGTCTAAAAAAAACACCAAGTAAAGTAACTTCTACGGATTAGGGCAAGGCGGCCCATCTATGGCAAGGTCTGGTCAACAGTAGCTGCCACAGGTCCGAGTGGAGAAAGAAGAAGCGAATGGCCAAAAGTCTAAAAAAAAACACCAAGTAAAGTAACTTCTACGGATTAGGGCAAGGCGGCCAATCTATGGCATAGTCTGGTCAACAGTAGCTGCCACAGGTTTGAATGGAGAAAGAAGAAGCGAATGGCCAAAAGTCTAAAAAAAACACCAAGTAAAGTAACTTCTACGGATTATCTTAGATATGACTGCGAAATCTGATTAAAAGATGATATCATAGGTCACATAAAAGAAATAAAAAAGGCAAGATAAAACTTTAAAAAAAGGCAACATTCAGCGGCTAAAACGCCTTAAGCTCCCCTCGAAGAAGGGGGAGTTTAATAATATGTTTATACTGGACATAAGCTAGAGATAAAATTTTCCAGAGTCTCTTATTTTTCCATGGGTTTTCTCCGACCACTGAGCCAATATTAATCCTGATAACTTTATCTATCGTATACGATATTAAATAACGGAATTAAATACAGCATCTGTCAATAATCCGTCATCTGTGCATTAAAAATTGATGAGATGTTTGTTTTAATAAGACTATTATGTAGATACTTAACTTATCTATTATAAATTAAGTTATAACATGGTAGAGACTTATTATTGATGTCTCTACCATATTATAACTTAACTTATAGTAGATAAGTTAAGTGTCTATATAATAGTCTCATTAAAACAAACATCTCATCAATTTTTAATGCACAAATGGCGGATTACCGGCAGATGACAAAGCCGCCATTGAAACAATACTCTGACCCCCCACTGATTGTGCCACCGCAATATTCTCTATCCCAAAGCAATGCCTGCAGGAATCATTGTCAAAAATGGAAAATTGGGATTAGAGACGGGCACATAAGTAAGTAAGTAAGTAAGTAAGTAATATATTTATCCCAATTTTACAGTTTTTTTAACATTTTATTTTCTTTTAGCCACAGGCAGTGCTGTGTGTGGCTTAATTACAGGGAATCGTTATTAGTATAATATTAGTAAAATTAAGTCAGTCTGTAAGGGACAGGTTGATTTTAGTACGGTAAAGGTTTGTGATGTTGAGTTTGAGGGTGCGCGTTTTTAGTTTTAGTTTTTATATCATTTACGTTTACTTGCTTAGATGTCTTTTAATTTTTTTCATAAATATTTTTAAGGTAGGGCTGTTTTTTATACTTAATGGTAGGTTATCGTAAATATTAAGAGCGGTATATATAATATATATCAAAGTGTAGAGGCACACTTCTTCGTCCATATTACATCTCATTTACGGTTTTACGGTCAATATTTCATGAGTCTTTGCGCAATAAACGGAAAGTGAGGGGCTTCGATGGCTCTTAAATTAAATTATGCTCGGACATTTTCTCAGAAATCCCTTATTGGAATAGAAAGAGTAGAGGATAATAATATATGTTAATCGCTCTACTCAGGACATGTAGAGTAGTGGTACGGACTCTGACTTTCACCCGAAAGGTTGTTGGTTCGAGTCCTACACTTCCTAAATTTTCTGCCCATGCTTCAGAGGGCATGTAAAGCAGGCGGTCCCGGGCCTTCCTAGTTGAGTGTAAGAGAGGGCTTTATAACCCTAACTCCGCTAGGTTGGCTTAGTAATAGAACAAAAAGTCCTTATTTATTTATTTTTATTTATTTTAGTCAGACTATACAATCAAGTGGGGTGTTTCAACTGGCATCCAGACGATTCATAGGCTGGTAAATGTATAGGGGGTACTAACGTGAACATGTCAGAAAAAAAAATCGAAATAAATGTAAATATAAAATGCAGTGGAATTTTCGTTTATTAATTTTCCTGACATTTCCCACTTGGTAACGCGCCCTTAGCGCATGATACGGTTGGCGTCTTGAGATTTTGAGAAACTAAGTATTAGTATTCCACAGCAGGGGGCAGAATAGGCCGCAAGACTTAAGTATATACGCAAAAACTCCCCAAAAATAAGAAAGAAAATAATCACTTCGGGCGCGGAGAGCTAGTAAAGTACTAAAGTACAGCAACCGGGCGCAAATTGTTGAAAGTTTAAAAAATCAATTTAGATGTAGAAATTGATGAATAGATGATAAGCCATGTTCGTTCTAAAAGCGTACATCCAAACATTTTGTCGACATCTGCGGGTGGCAACTTTAGTGGTACTGCAAAGATTTCTAAGACTGTATATAGTAACGGTGCTGCTGAACATCCGAGATAAAATCTTAGAAGTCTGCTCTGTTTCACTGAAGATGTCGACCGCAGATGTTGCCGAATCGTTTTGAAGTACGCTTTCAGAACCACGTTTTGAAGTACGCTTTCAGAACCACGGCCTATAATCATGTAACTCCGGTCGTGAATTTTTGCAATTATATAGTAGAGCTTACCTTAAAGAGTCGGAGGATATTAGCCACCATGATGGAAACGCCACTGAAAGAAGCTCCAATAACCCCCACCACTCTCTTATGAGGTTTGTGTTTCGGCTTCTCTCCGGAGTCGCATAAGTATTCTGACATATCCTGGAACGACAATACTTACATAAGAATACAATGTTACAAAAATTACCCTCAAAGTAACATGTAGAATATAAAATTTCCTACAAAAATTACCAATACATTTTCCCCTTCGAATCCCCGTTATTTAATCGAAGCGCCTAGAATCCAATGGGTGCAAGTGACATTTTTTGAGTTTTAGAGTTAAGTGCACCATGCTGTCACTCTAGCTGCACTTTATCCAGAAATCAAAAGGAGCATCGGGTTCTGTCATTTTGACAATGGAAAAGAGAGAATTATCTTGAATATTTATTTTTGCCACTTACAGCCTCCAGACGCTTCGATTACAGTAGTCATTGTACCAGTCAAGACATTTTGAAACGTAAAGTATAGGCATAAAACCATTTCGCTGTTCACATCACAGCAATAAATAGAATTTGCCTGAAAATATAATTTTTTTCGGCATGGCGTAATCGCCTTTGTTCGAAAATAGCAATAGCACTAAAAAAATTATTAACACACGTAATATTGTGAATATTGTATTATGAAATGAAATGAAATGAGGCCATTTTGAAAATTGGTGTGAATGATAAGAAACAATCGAGCATCACCACAGCCCGTTTTTAAAATAAAATCCAATTTCACAGGACATAGACTCATAAAGGAGATGTAATAACGTAGAAGAAATGTTCATTTGATATAAAGAATGTGGCCGGCTACGATTGGCCACAGATTCGAAACTCCTTCAGCTTCACATCCTCAGTGTTCGTTATATTTTACAAAGCAAGTTCAATACTTACTTACTTACTTACTCACTTACTTACTTACTCACTTACTTACTTACTTACTTACTTAAAGTGTCCAGGCCTAAGACACGTTGCACCAATGGACAGGGACGGATCCAGCCCATTTTGGGGGGGGGGGGGTAGCTGAGGGTCAAAATAGGAAAAACTTATGTAGGATCGACTAAATTAGAGCGTAATAACTTAATTTACAATAGATTTACCAAATTTTGGGGGGGGCAGCTACCCCCATACCCCCCCCCCCCCCTGTATCCGTCCTTGCCAATGGTTGACCTTGTCATTGGCTTAGACACGATCCGTAAGGCCAATAACTATGGTGTTGCTAATGGGCACTTAATGTACATCGATTTGTAGGGGAACATTTCTTCTGCTTTACGATATCACATTAAGGCTCTACGATCGATGTTTCCTGTGAAATTTGTTTTTCACACCAGTAAGCTGCGCATCCTGGAGAGATGCTCAGGTCTTGCGGCGAATGGAAACAGAAGACGAGTTGCTGCTGACGGTTGAAAAACGGAAACTAACATACTTCGGTCCTCGAACCATCATGTACGCACACCATACAGTACCATAGCATGCAATACATACATTCATGCCATGCATACGTACTTCCAATAGTTTATGCTGCTTCAAATCAGAGTTAATCTTATCTTCATCAAAATTATATGTATCATAAATATCTTTTTGTATAATATATATATTGTTTTGTAGAAATCGGAAATACAAAATTCAATCATTCATTCATGCACTCCCGAGGAACTGATAGCAGGCTCGTAGAGAGATGGCAGATCGTAGAGCAATATTTTGCGATGTCTTAGAAGAAATACTGATCTAAATTTTGATGTATGATTTGCGGCCGTCACTAATCTAACACCAAATGGCCACAGTTTCCGAACTCCCTGATCCGGACAGCCTCACCAAAAGTTTTTTTTTGCATAAATCAGTGTCGATAATTTTGACCAATATTGGTGGTTAAGGCGCATATTCCAACTACGTCAATAGTCAATAGTAGACATTAAAGACAGCCTAAAAATGTCTGCTACCACGTCAATACCACATTTACTATTGACTATTGACGTACGTGGAATATGCGCCCAGGACGAGCACGTATCGCACTTCTGGAGCAAAAACGACGTACCGGTAATTTTTTTTGTTAAAAATTTTCTGTCGAAAAATATGTCGTCTAATTTACTTCAAAATAAATTATTACCCCCCCCCCCCAGTTCCACTGTAATATATCAGACTCTGTCACTTAGGTAATTCCTTTGGGATTTAGTAGCATTTTTGAAAGATCCGGTCCGAGTTTCAGTAGTATTAGTAGAGAGAGAAAAAAATTAGTTCATGGTAAATAATTCTCCTATGGTTAAATTTCTGATATCACGGGGGGGGGGGGGTCGTCCACCTGACTTCACTGGAGGTTACGTAAATTCTAGATAGGACAGACCAACACATTACCACACAGCAATAATGGCAGGACACGCAATGCATTTCAGCGTGCATTTGCTTTCATTTTTTCAAAAAAATGTTTTTTGCACAAAACCAAATAGTTTTTTGGGAAAGAAAACTGTCCGGTTTCGTTACTCAATTTAACACCTAAAACATGCCTGAAGTTAGAAATCATCGATGGAAAGGTATCGCAGTAAAATTATTTTTTAGTCATTTTTCATTAAACTTAAGTTATTTTTATTTTTTTACCCCCTGAAGCAAACTATCACGGAGTAAGTGACCCCCGCATTTTATCAACATTAATAGCGACTAGAATATATGCGAATTTAAAAGAAATCGCTGGAGCTATTTTTGAGAAATACCTTTTTTAGACGTTTTTTTGGAGTTTTTTGAGAATAAAACCCCCCCAAATTGAGTTAGCCACAAAAAAGTTTGTGAACCTACATGCCAAATTTCACCCAAATCCACCGGAAATCGATGAACAGACAGACAGACAGACAGACATACATACAGACAGACAGACAGACAGAGCGACAGACATTTCGTAAAAACCACTTTTTTTGGTTCCTGGGACCTCAAAACGTGTAAATCCGTTGAAATCTCGGAATCGAAAATTTCGACCATCACAAATTGGGAAGCAATAAGTAAGTAAGTAAAAAATATATTAGAAAATTTACAAGCACAGTTTACATTGTCTACCCCAGCAGTAAGTACTCTAAGAGACTTGTATCGCTGGGAAAATTTCGATATAGACCTAACTGTATAGTAACTTAATGCATAGACAATATACGGTCATTGAGGCCTCTGATTTTCTACCATATGCAAAAACGAAGTGCAGAGATGCTACGAAATAGATAACCGAGGCTGAGAAGAAGTGTCAAAGGCAATGGTATTAACCAAAGTAGGGGAGAAAACAGAAAGCAATGCCTGAGATTTGTGGCACGTGAAAATGAGAAAGCCGAGATGCCATCTATATTTATGATGTAAAGATTGGTTGCTGCTATTTTGGTCGAGCGTTCATTTCTAACTTTATTCCCTGATTTTTCCCTCTATATTTTTATTTATTTTTTATTCTCCGCGGATTGTACGTAACAAGGTATTTTCGAAATGATAGTAAATCAGGTGTCCCTGTCGGTGGAGAGTAATGGCGTTTCTCATTTTGCCATTTTGACATTACTTCACAATTTTATTTTTTAAGAAGAAGACCTGAGTCGTATCCAGTTGAACGCCTAAGGCATGAAAAAAATGCATCCAAACCCCCATTCCATTGTAGCTTGAAACTTTTAAACTTAAAGTTTTAAGTGACAAAATCACAAACTGCTCTGCAATTCATTAATGACCACTCCCCCCACTCCCCAGCCTCCCCCGACAATAATGTAAATTTTAGGCTAGTCTCATTATCAAGGTAATGCGTCACCAGGGAATACGTTTGCACGCCATTTTCATGTCTGGTAAATCTATTTGGGTCGGAGCATTTGTGAAATTGTTTCGTACACGTACTGTTTATATACGTGACTGACCCAAACCGCGCGAAACAGCAAAATCCAATAAATTCGGTTTCAAATTAATTTTATATATACAGTACATACATCTTTCCATAGCACCAGGCTATACATAAATTTATTCCCAGGGATATTTGATAATTTGTGTTTACCCGAACTTGAATTTCAGATGGCGCATGCTGAAAGAAGACCCTGTGTAACAAAAGCTACGCTAAAACACCCTATGTTCGAGGCTGGGAGTACGTTTAGGCGTTCGGGTGTACATATAGGGTGTTCTTTCTAATATTCACCGTGGCTATCGTATAGTTAGGGCATCCGCCCCTACTTCAGTATTGCATTTAGAAAACACCGTTATCATGATATCAAGTGATAGGGTGCGTAGTCCATATCTCATTGCAGAAAATTGTTCAAAAATTCAGTTAAAGGGCCCTAACTCCATTTTCTTATTAAAAAAAAGAAGAAAATCATGTCAAAAAATGCTAATGACTAAAAACTATATTTTAACACATCAAACATCCTCTCACGTCGCAAAACATAGGTACCGTAATGCAAAAACGTTTTTTTTTTATATATGATTTTTGTGGTAGGTTGTTGGGTATTGCACGACAATGTTACATTAAAATTTGGTTTTTAATGTATTCAAAATACGTTTACTTGACGAATTTTATTGAAGTACGCCCATGTGAAAAAATAAGACAATTTTCTTACTTTTTTCTTTATTTTTTGTTTTTATATCTCTGGGAAGTAATATACTTATAGCTTATAGTGTGTTTTTACTGGCCCTTGTCTCTGGCATAGGTTGGCTTCAACGATATGTAACTTTGTAGAGCGAAAGAAGGTTTTGTTCAAAGCTAGGTTGGCTTAGTGTAATAGAACAAAAAAAGTCAATATTTATTTATTTATTTATTTATGAATTATAATGGATTTCTTATTCTTCTGGAACATTATACATTATTTGAAAATTCATTCAGGTGAATACGAATGCGAATGCGAAGTGGGATAATAATAATAATAATAATAAATAATAATAATAATAATAATAATAAACGTGTTATATTTAAGGGGCGAGACTTTAGACTATAAATGAATAGAGTAACCAACCCCATTCTACAATACTGCACGGTGTACATAAAGGCAGTGACTGTACATCGTTGTGGTGTGATTGACAACTAACCACTTACCTCATTCGGCTATTGACTGACGTAACAATGTATAAATATACTGTATATGTAAACCTCAAACCAAACATCTTCCCTCTAATATACAATACCGGGGGGTAAATTGGGTAATGTTGCTCCGAACTTGTTACAGGAATCTCATTGGAATTCTCGGAAATGTAGCAAATTATCGTCAATAATCAATCAGATATCTATAGCAGGCTCCTACGTTCGTGGTTTTATTGCTTTCCAATTTATACGTAGTATAAGGAAAGCTTTGTGATGGTCGAAATTTTCGATTCCGAGATTTCAACGGATTTACACGTTTTGAGGTCCCAGGAACCCAAAAAAGTGGTTTTTACGAAATGTCTGCCTGTCGCTCTGTCTGTCTGTCTGTCTGTCTGTACGTCGATTTCCGGGCAAACTGCTCGGTCGATTTTGATGAAATTCGGCATGTTGGTTTATAAAAATCATGCCTCGGGGCATTTTTATTTTATTTTGGGCTAACTCAATTTGGAGGAGTTTTATCTTAAAAAAAAAACTCCAAAAAAACGTCTAAAAAAATTATTTATCCAAAATGGCTCCAACGATTTCTTTAATATTCACATATATGGTAGTCATTATTATTGTTGACAAAATGCGGGGGGTCGCTTGCCCCTTGATAGTTTGCTTCTGGGGTAAAAAAATAAAAATAACTAAATTTTAATGAAAAATGTCTAAAAAATAATTTTTCTGTGAAACCTTTCCATCGATGATTTTTACCTTCAGGCATGTTTTAGGTGTCAAATTGAGTAACGAAACTGGACAGATTACTTTCCCAAAAAACTATTTGGTTTTGTGCAAAAAAAATGTTTTTGAAATTATGATAGAAAATTCACGGTCAAATGCATTGTGTGCCCTGCCATTATTGCTGTGTGGTAATTTGTTTTTCTGACCTATCTAGAATTTACCTCACCTCCAATGACGTCAGGTGGACAACCCCCCCCCCCCCCGAGATACCGGAAATTTAACTATAAGGAAAATTATTTACCATGAAATAACTCATTTTCTCTTGCTACTACTTGATAAATTGGAAAGCATGTTCGAGTAAACTCGGACCGGTTCTTATTGTCTGCTTTCAAGTAATATCTAGGATTTGAATTTGGGATACAATTCGCTACGGTGACTGTGGGATAAATTATATATTTTATTATTTTTGGGCAGTCCGTGAACGCACTAAACTTAAATTAAGTTGGCTTAGTATTTTTTTTTAAATAAATTATTATAATATATAATTTTTAATAAATAAAAAAACAAATTAAAAATTATAATTAAAATATTACAAAATTGAAAAGGAGACAATTTTTTTTCCTTGTCTTGGAGTGCGTTTTTAAAACTTTAAAACATATATATATATATTTACTGCCGCTGCTTTTTTGGCTGTTCAACAGCCGGCTCGTCCAACAGGCTCATCCAACCATCAAGAGAAAACCAATCAGAAGTTATGTTTCTCAGCTCTCCACCAGCAGGTACAGGCCAAGGGCCGATCCAACGGAAAATTTAGGGGGGGGGGGTCACAAGTTGTATGTAAGTTTAAAAGGTAATTTGTTTGCTGAAAAGTTGAGTTTTATTCAATTTGTGTTTAATTTTTTTTATTATCTTATGAATTTACTCATTTAGAGGGAGGGTCTTGACCCCCCTGACCCCCCCCCCCCTGGGGATCCACCATTGGTACAGGCTCGAACCCTGCTGCGGGATGGGAATGAAGTGTAGTTAGTCGGGGATGACCCTTACGTATCCTAGGACATTTAGAGTAGTGGTACAGACTCCGACTTTCACCCATAAAGTTGTTGGTTCGAGTTCCACACTTGCTACATTTTCTGGCCATGCTTCGGAGGGCATGTAAAGCAGGCCTTCCTAGTTTGAGTGTAAGAGAGGGCCTTATAGCCCTAACTCCGCTAGGTTGGCATAGTAATAGAACAAAAAATGTCAATATTTATTTAATTATTTTTCCCGAGCTGCACACCAGCAGAGGGCCAAAGAGCAGAAAAGGGAGACATCTATCCACCGATGTCTTTTTGCAGAATCTCCACTTCCCCAGCAAAAAAAGTTATTGGTGTATTTTGCAAGCCTTCTGTAGACCCGAGAGGTTCTCTGTGTAATCAGCAAGAAGCGGGAATGTGTGGGTCGGTTTTACTGGGTAGCCATGACCCGGACGCTTCCCAATAAAAAATACAGGCCTACTAAATAATGAAGAAGTGGTCGGCGGTAAAAGTGCATGATGCGTCAAAGGAGTGAATAAAAAAACCATTAGGCTTGGACGCACATTAGACGCACGGAGGAGGTAAACGAAATTACGTCATAAACTGTTATGTCCCGTCCATATGAAGAAATCAATGCGAAATGGGCGCGTTTTCTCAGAATTGTTTACGTGCTGGATGAACCAAGCATGCCATGGCAGATCGATTGATCAGCAGTACTATTCTGCTTGTCACTGGAAACAGCGAAGGGGAAGGAAAAATAATATAACTCCTTTATTACTCAATCTGCTGGATTTGCACTTTTCGAAATGGAAAATCTCTCGGGTATCAGTTTCCTGCGTCAAATGAAAAGTAACTATTCAAACTTCGATTGTTTTGGGATTTCATGTAGTCCCGTATTCAACCGTCAACCAGCTCTATTTCACACTCAACTTGGGACCGCCTTATTGACAGAAAAGGTAGTGTGGGATCTAAATTTAACCAGCAAACTTTTGGATGAAAATTACTACTACTTCACTACTACTAGTAGCACGTGTTGTCATACTCGTACGTCAGGATTTTCCGGAACATGTCCCGTATTTTTAGTGTAAAAGCTGCGTTCCGGGAAATTCGGGAGTAATGAGCAGTCCAAAATTTGCTCATAAATTCATAAGTCAACTTATTATTTGTAGTTAAATTAAGACTAATGGTTTTGAAAAACTTGTTTTGGTATTTTCTGTCGGGTGGTACACAGTATAGCACAAATAGCAGGAAGCAATAAATTTCAAATGAGATCATCTTTTGAAAATTGTTAGACAGGGTAGCCAGTAGGTAAGGTTCAAATTTTGAGATGACATTCTATAGACTTTCACTAAATAGAATTAAATTTTCCTAGATGAAATTTTACGCTTGATAGAATCGCTATGGATGAGATTGGGGAATGTGCTGGGAACCCCATGTACTGAACAATTTTCTTGTTCTGGTAATTTTCTGTCGGGTGGTACACAGTATAGCACAAATAGCAGGAAGCAATAAATTTCAAATGAGATCATCTTTTGAAAATTGTTAGACAGGGTAGCCAGTAGGTAAGGTTCAAATTTTGAGATGACATTCTATAGACTTTCACTAAATAGAATTAAATTTTCCTAGATGAAATTTTACGCTTGATAGAATCGCTATGAGATTGGGGAATGTGCTGGGAACCCCATGTACTGAACAATTTTCTTGTTCTGGTAATTTTCTGTCGGGTGGTACACAGTATAGCACAAATAGCAGGAAGCAATAAATTCCAAATGAGATCTTTTGAAAATTGTTAGACAGGGTAGCCAGTAGGTAAGGTTCAAATTTTGAGATGACATTCTATATACTTTCACTAAATAGAATTAAATTTTCCTAGATGAAATTTTACGCTTGATAGAATTGCTATGAGATTGGGGAATGTGCTGGGAACCCCATGTACTGAACAATTTTCAATGGAAATATTAACAATGGTAATCCCACCGCACCGGTGCGACCGTAGGGGTGGCTGGAAGCAGCCCGGATGTCACTGGTTGGGGTGCGCATTCCTGTTACATTCAAAGACATGCAAAGAATTTTCTAGCCAGAGCTGACCCCCGGACAGCATGCCTTTGATGTCAGCAACAAAGCATAATTGCTGCTGCATATTTCCAATAATTAGACTACCGCCATTTTTCCTGTCTCGAACACCTTTCCAGAACGGCAATTACGCTAAGCATCCGTGTAGCCCGGTTTAACTAAAAATGGGAGTACAGGCTAAGAAAAATACATTATGCCATTCAGAACCTCAAACATTTTTTTTTTTTTTGCACATGCTTAATTTTTGAGGGATTTTGACATTTTGTATCTAATGGTGTTCAACGGTCACACTATCGCTTAGAATATAAAGGGTAGCAGAGCCATTTACGAATGCATGGCGGTGCCGTGCAGTATTTTTTACCGAGACTATTTTTGCGGTGGTGGGAACCGCCTTTAAGATACAACTGGAGGGGGAAAACCTTCTTCTTCTTCAAATGCCTCTCTATCGAAGATTGGCGATCATCATGGCAATTGAGACCTTGGAGACTGCTGCTCTGAAAATGGAAGTTGTACTCTTGCCAAACCATTCCCTCAGGTTTTCTACCAGGATTACCAATCAGAAGTAGCTACAAACAACATAGGCGTAGGGCAAGGCTCCGTTATGGGACCACTTTGCTATTTACTCTATGTTAACTCACTACTTGAAAGTAATGAAAACGAAAGGCTGATAATCGCGGAAGATACTACGCTCATCATAACTGGTTCTTCAATAGAAGAAACTGCGATAAAGTGCACTAAAAAGCTGGATGACATAAGACTCGAATTTGCCACACATGGGCTCTTGCTAAACGAAACAAAAACGCAACTAACAGTGTTCTCTAACTCCCAGCCTGAGCTTGACGTATATACCCACGCATAGCAGGACGACCAGTAACTGCAACCGACAGCGTCAGATTCTTAGCAAACCAAGTTGACAAGGACTGGAACAAACACGTGGCTGAGCTATTAAAAAAACTAAATAGTGGCCTCTTTGTAGTCAGGCGCCTTAGCTCTGTGTGTCCGGGGGTAACTCTCTAGGCCTACCACTCACTTGTAATGCGCCACTACGGCATATTGGCCTGGGGAGGGACCTCCGTAGAGAACATGGACGCTGCACTCAGGTTCCAAAAGAGGAGAGTGCGCTGCATGTTAAAACTAGGACCCCGTGACAGTTGTCGCTCTCACTTCAAATCATTAAAAATCAAGACAGCCCCAAGTCTGTACATATTTAGATGCATTTTACACATCTTAAAGCCTGAGGTGTGGGAGACATTTAAACAAAACGGGGCCACTTACGAGTACACCTACAACACGAAGCAACGGGGAAACCTTGTAAGGCCAGCGCCACGCACAGCCAAGTGTGAGTGACTTGATCCTATACTACAAGGTTTCGCCTACCTTAGAAAACTCCCGATTGAACTGAGAGCGGCGGGAAATGCTTCTAACTTCCCTAAATTGCTTAGAAACCATCTCTTAGAGAAAGCTTTCTACACTGTCACTGAGGCACTAGCACAATGACGTTTTTCATTTCATTTCATTCATTTCATAAATTTCCTGTGAAATTCAATTTGCACACAAAAAATCACGACACCCCCACACTTTTTCCGTTTTAGATATTTTTATATATTATGTATTAAGTGATCGTCACTAATCCAATTTTTTTCAACACAAAAAAATACAATTTATGAGTGCATTATCCAAGGCCGTAGCCAAGGGGGGGGGTTCATGGGTGTTAACCCCCCCCCCCCCCCCGGAATGAAATGGCTTGATACTACATAGAATCGGATTTAGAGAGGAAAAATAAAAACCACTATGTAATATCCAATTAAATTACTAAACCCCCCTCCTCCGAAAAAAATCCTGGCTACGGCCTTGGCATCATCTACCGCAAGGCAATCTCTCGTGTGCGGTTTAGCGTTAGTTAATTTGTAACCTATCTACCTGATAATTAATTATTAAAAATTAAAAAGTTAAACAATCACGTCAACCCCTCCAACGGACACTTAATTTTTTTCATCGGAATTTTTTTTATAAAAAATAATAGAAATAGGCTAATAAAAATAATACCAATGCTGTCCGATAAAATTGTGAGGTCCCTAGCAGGAGAGCAAGTTAACCACTCAATTTACGCCACTGGCAGATGGTCATATACAACTTCATTTTTTTTCTTTCATAACCCTGCGACCCTACTAAGAAAAAAATGTAAAAAGTTAAAATAAGTATAAGTATAATAAGTTCTGGATTACCAATACAGGAGCTAATTCTATGGCTTGATACCCAGTAACCGCTGCATTTTTCCCCTACCAGTGCAGGTAAGGTACCCATCACCAGTGAGGGGGGGGGGGGGGCTTGGCCATATTAATAGTACTAGCTCGGGTATGTACTGTAAGACAAAAATGCTAAAAATTACAAAACAGAAAAGTGAAACCCAATGCATTTGATAAATTGAGCCTACTATTTTTTTATTTTTTTTTATATAATAAGGGGGCGGCTGCTGGCGACGCCTGCGGTGCCCATTAAGGCTGGGTAGATCAAAGCCCGGCAAAATATTTTCCTTTTCAACTCTTCTTCATTGTCCAGTTTTCTCCATCAGCAGCACTACGTTGGTGCCCCCCCCCCCTCGTCACACACCCCCCCCCCCTCGTCACACCCCCCCCCCCTCGTCACACCCCCCCCCCCCACCCAGTCTGAACCGCTCTTTCGTAAAAAGGAAATGGGAAAAATTGACGTAACGGTTGGAAAAGGATTCTCTCGAAAGTGCAATCACAGACATGACAATTCAATCGTTCAACTTCAATCACTTCGAAGTAACCCGACAGTGGCGAGCTGCCTAACTAAGTTTTAAGTGGAAAGTAGAGTCAACAGCGGCGGGGTGTTTAATAAGTCAGCAGAATTGAAAAAGTTGGGGAAATGGTTGGTATGAGGGGTTACGAAAAATGGCGACGGTCGGGGTCGAGATGAATGCTCAATTGCTGAAGTGGCAAAAACGGGGATGGTAGCAGTTAAGCCCCGCAAAATGTTGGCCAATAGGGGTGGGTTTTTTTAGTAACAGAAATTAGATCTTCTTCTTTTTCAATTTACAGCCGGATGGCTGGTTGGCAGCAACATGTGGCTTCGATGCCTCCACTCCCCTCGATCCTGGCATGCCCTCTTCAGCTCCACGTATGTCTTGGCCCCTACATCCTCCATAACTTGCTGCAGATACTCTTTTCTCGGGCGCCCAGGACGGTTGACGCCTTCTATTGTTCCCTCTATGATGCAGCTTACGAAGTTCTCGTGTCGAAGCAAATATCCAATCCAGTCAGCACTTCTTTTACTTATCAATGCAACGAGAGTTTTTGTTTCGCTTACTCTGGTTAGAACGTCCTCATTTGTAACATTGTAATAACGGTCGGAATAGGATCAGAACCAGAGCCCCCAATTAACCCGCCCATGTACTTGTGCGCTAAATTTTCTTCGGAGTGCATGTAAAGCAGGCGGTCCCGGACTTTCCTAGTTGGGTCTAGGAGAGGGCTTTATAGACCTAACTCCACTAGGTTGGCTTAGTAACAGTACGAAAAGTCAATATTTATTTATTTATAACAGAAGTAATACCAGGCAGCGATTTACAAATATTTTGTAAACAACGGAGACTTAGAAATTTTCGACCAAATTAACTTCTCGTTCCACAGCCGCCTAGATATGGTCACATGAAAAATGCATACTAAGAGTAGTAGTCAGAAACGGGATTCTCCACCAGTCAATAGGCCATTCTGGCAATTGAAAATAATATACCAAACGCTAGTAGTAGTATGGTTTGACACAGTCCCAGGCCACGGTGTGGGCCCATAGGACTCCAGTGGACCTCCTGATTATAGTGGATTCCGAACCACTTGGGAAACACAGTGAAGTCACACGATTAGTTCGGAGGTGACCAGGACAAGTCCTACCATGTTTCCCTACCGGCACTGTGCACACGACCAATTTATCTGCAGCTTTGAACCTGCTTTGGTCCGCTGGATTCAACTTGGTATGGCGGCCGGCTAACAAAACGCTAAAAAATGTAAAATAGAAATCTTGAAATATAACAACCCATTTCAAAATGTTTCGTTTCAGATATATACACAAAACTGTTTTCCTTTTGACACGAACTTGCAGATATTAAACCGGGGAAAAATATGCCTTTATCGCGAACACACCGCGGGACAAAGAAAGCGGGAAAGTGAAATTGGGACAACTGGAAAGCCTAGTCTTGTGTAAGAATTCAAAAAGGCAAGATAGTGACATCGATTATGTTGGGACGGCGGTTAAGTGAGTTGATAGAGTGCTTTAAGAGCTTCGAGGGAAATGTTTACTTAAAGTCTATCCACTGCTGACCCCCCCCCCCCCACTTGCTCCCCATCACCCACCCAAAGCAGACACACCCCCTTTTAACCTCTCTACTGTCCAGTATTTTCTAAAGCCTCTGAAACTAAAATGAGCTTCCACTAGGGAGTGATTGTTTCAGAATCAAAGGCCCGCCGACCGCAATATCTTTACAGGTTACCTTCTGGACTGTCGACTGGAAAGCTGTTCGGCGTTGCATAATTAAATATTTGAAATAAATGCGAAACTTTTGGAAAAGTTTTTATTGGCTTATAAGATTCTCCATGAAAATAGAGGCAACTTTCAAATGTACACTTATCTATCCAAAGATTATCGATTATTTTTATCTAAAAACAAAGACGCTGCTTTTCAAAAGGGCCTAAAAACGCGCCAATATATATATATATATATATATATATATATATGACGTCATGGCTGCATAAACGTTTTGAGCATTTATTTTGCTTTGAGCTCTATCACACTTTTACTTTCACTCATATACGAAGTATAGTGAAAGTGTTGGGATCGAACAAATGTTTGATTTCATGATTTGGGTTCCCCTGAGTCCAAAAAAGTGGTTTTGAGGGTGACGTAAGTATGTGAGTTAGTTTGTAAGCAGGGTCAGAGTCCAAACCACCGGAACTACAAGGTGTTGCTCTGTTGGCATTAATAGGACATTGTAACTGGACAAATAGCAAAGCTTTAGTTTTGAATGAAAAATTATGAAAAATTACCAGCCCCCCCCCCCCCGAAATGAAAAGTTGAGAATTAAATGAATTTAGTTCGGTAACATGAATATTTCTTCCTCAGTACATTATAAACTTTACTGCTGTTAAAATTGTAAAACCGCACTGTATCGCACTTGCACGTACATTTTCAAAATTCCAACAAAATCCAAACTTTACTGCTGTTATAATGCGTTAAACCCCACTATATATTTTCAAATTTTTCCGCCGGGGGAGACCCCCGGGCCTAATTCTGCGGGTTAAATGCAATATAATTTTTAGGCTTTGTAAAACCCATACTTTTCTGTTGTTCAAATGGGTAAAACCCCACGATTTTAAACTTATATTTTCACATTTTCCCCCCGGGGAGACCCCGTTCGGGTTAGATGCAATATTATTTCTATACTTTTTAAACCGTCGTAATGAATGGTATCATTGCATTTTAGTCCGTAATAAGTTTATCCGCAAAATTTTATAAACCTGTCTAAATCCTCCAATAAATTGCCGTTTGATGTACGTATGCTATCATATATACGAGTAACACCATAACCTCTAAAGAATACACTAGATACAATTGAATTCTCAAGAAATAAATTTACACTAAATAGGATCAAAGTTGCCACAACCCCCCTCCCCCCGAAAAAAAATCCTGGCTACGGACTTGGTATGTAGCCTACATAATGACACCCAAATTAATTTTTTTTTTTTAATTACTGAAAGGACTAAATTGGTCCATGGCTACATTGTTGTCAGTTTATAATATATATTAGGAATTGTTCAACGAAATCTCCCAATCTATAAAAAATGAAGAAAAAAATTGGGAAAGCAAAAAAAGTAATAAAAAAATGGTTGTTAGAAACTCAATAGGCAAGACCTATTAAACTCACAACACATAAAAAATTGCAACGTTTAGTTAAGAAGACGCCACCCCCGACCAGCGGAAGCTTTGGGGTGGTCGTGATTTGTAATTAGCCTACATTTACTTAGCATTAATATAATCCCCAGTTAGGGGGAAAAAATGTGTTTTATCATATTGGTCTGCCCGTTCTAGACCATGCAACCTTCCTATGGATCAATTTCGGAGCTTTGAGATAAGGAAAGTCGAGGCAACCAAAATTTAACCCCAAGACAATTTATTTACCATGGAACTACTCATATTATCTCTCGGTACCTATACTGATTGTTAAATAGGAAAGCATGTACGGGTTCTTTTGTCAATATATTAATTAGGTATTTCCTTTATGTGCGTATGCGCCATTGCGTGCTAAATTGCCTTAGCACTAGAAGAGCAAGTACGGGTTCACTAGTACCGGTTCTTATTTTTTAATTAGCACGGAAGTAAAAACAAATCTAATTAGTAATGGTTGAAGAGAGTCTAACTATTTTATGCAATGACTAATAAGGAGTTTTTAAATTTCAGTGAAGTGAATCGTAAAACCTTTGTTTGTAATCAGATTTCCTAAAAGTTTGGAGTGCTACATTTTCCACGGTTCATATCTGGGAGCCTGTAATTTTTTAATAAGGTATTTCCCGTCGTTTGGCAGTATTTGATTTCCTAATTTCCCATTAGTGAAACCCAATAATTTTAAAAATTATGTTCGTCCAAGAAAACTCATGAGCATGAACTGTTATCATCGGGAACATATCCACTACGACTCTCTTCCAAGCGAGCATGAATCAGATCGTAGATAAGGTGTAACTGTTCTGTCTCTCCGTTAAGACTGATCTCGCAGAGAACGCTTAGGGATTTTAACAGCCCAAGTAGGTCCTCTCTATGGAAAATCCGGAAACCACCCCATTTTAAAATCCAGGTCACGACCCTGGTAGAATCACTAAGTACAAGAATCCTGCTTCCGTTGTGATAAAATAATTGAGATACAACGTTTAAAATAAAACGTTTATTTATTTATTGCTTGTTTCTCCTTCAAGAAAACTCTTTATAGAAGCGATTTGCAAAATGCGGCAAAAGTTTCATTCAAAGGTTTACTCCAAGTTTCTAACTTTAAAAAGAGCACTACAAACAGCATGAAAGGGGACCGGTGAAAGCAGTTGGGTAGTTTTGAACAGAATGTTTCAAAGCAAACCTCAGCGAGTTTGTTTAACGAAAGGTGCCTGTCACTTGAAGAAAGTTTCCCCATGTTCCTGAGGGAGCTTGGGGGATGGATGACCCGTCTAATTTAGATCAATGGACATACATGTCGGATTCGGGGACTTATGTCAACCCTAATTGCTTATTTGGATGCCATGGCAACCAGCTAACGCGCGCCGTACGTATTTAAGTGGAAACTCGTGGTATACGATGGCAAACAGCTAATGCGCGCTGCACGTATTTCAATAAAATCCTTAAGTGGAAGTTTGTGGTACACTACGGCAAACAGCTAATGCGCGCTGTACGTATTTAAGTGGAAGCTCGTGGTATACTATGGCAAACAGCTAATGCGCGCCGTACGTATTTAAGTGGAAGCTCGTCAAGCTCGTGGTATACTATGGCAAACAACTAATGCGCGCCGTACGTATTTAAGTGGAAGCTCGTCAAGCTCGTGGTATACTATGGCAAACAGCTAATGAGCGCCATACGTATTTAAGTGGAAGCTCGTCAAGCTCGTGGTATACTATGACAAACAGCTAATGCGCGCCGTACGTATTTAAGTGGAAGCTCGTCAAGATCGTGGTATACTATGGCAAACAACTAATGCGCGCCGTACGTATTTAAGTGGAAGCTCGTCAAGCTCGTGGTATACTATGGCAAACAGCTAATGAGCGCCATACGTATTTAAGTGGAAGCTCGTCAAGCTCGTGGTATACTATAGCAAACAGCTAATGCGCGCTGTACGTATTTAAGTGGAAGCTCGTGGCATACTATGGCAAACAGCTAATGCGCGCTGTGCGTATTTAAATAAATTCCTTAAGTGGAGGTTTGTAGTACACTACGGCAAACAGCTAATGCGCGCTGTAAGTATTTAAGTGAATTCCTTAAGTGGGCGCTTAAAGTATACAGACTTCTTCCTCTCCTCCAGCTTCATCAGCACATTTGTTATAATCCTGCCCAAGGCCGTAGCCAGGATTTTCTCTCAGAGGGGGGGGGACGCCGAAACGGAAGTAGCCTGTGTAAACAGAATAAATAAAATAGTCTCCTTTTTAACTTTGTAATATTTTGAATGCATTGTTTAAAATAAATTATATCTTTGCCAATATAACATAAAAAAACTAAAGAAAAACACGACCGGTTTCGATCTTATGTATATTTAAAAAATGCGTAATCAGAACCTGATTGTTATATTTGTCACGCGGACAGGCTACATGTAGCCACTGTCCCTCACTCCGAGGGTTTTAAAAATTAAGATTTTTACTGACTTTTTCATTTCGCCATAACTCCAGACCGAGGGCTCCGGGGGTCCCAAACGAAGGCAAATATTGTAGTGTATGCATGTAAGTAGGTAATATTGGAATAAGCTACTTATATATTTTTAGTTTAAATTTACAGGAGAACTCAGTTTATGCAGGCTCAGATAAAAAACTTACTCCTTGGCGCTATGGCCCCAAATAAAAAACTAATAAATGTAAATCCGTAGTTGAAAACTAGAAATCGAAAATTTCAACCATCACAACAAAGATTTCCCTGTACTAACGTATAAGTAGGAACGCAATAACGCGCGCTGCCTCCAAAAACTAGGTCTCAAGATAAAGAAATCTTACGGCATTGTTAGGGAGGAAGCATATAATGTCTTTAGATCCTGGATGGCCATTTAAATAAGGAAAACAAGACAAAAGGGAACTTTAGATAGCTTTGCCTTCGCCTTCCAGCGGAGAAATTTCAAAATGACGCTAAGTCGCTAGTAGACATTTATCTTGCAATAATTTTGTAGATATCCAGAGTCGTGAAACTGTAAGTGGGAGTGAGTGAGTGAACTGAAATGAACTGAATGAGTGTGAATGTGTGTGAATGAGATTATTTTTTACTGCCTATCATCATTCTATTTTAAGCAGTTAATTGTAAGAGAGGACCTTTGGCCCTAATATTCGCTGCGAACATTGTGGGTTTTTTTTTCATTAAAGACGATTATTATTATTATTATTATTATTATTATTATTAAATTCAAGTCTTTTGTACAGAAGAGTGTAGCTGGTAGAGCACTGGACTATGAAACCGAAGGTACTAAACTTGACAGGAAAGGACCTGGGTCCCCCCTCGCCCCAACCCTAATAGGTAAGAACTTAGTGTTTTAGCTAAACTTGTTATAACTACTATAACTAGAATTAGTAAAACCCAAATAAACGTTAAAAAATTAACTTTGTCTAAGAAACCTAAGAAACCCACTGGTGCTAGTATAAAGCCCCGAGCGCTTTCGGCAAGAACTGGCATCTACAGCGGAAAAACCCACTAGCACAGTTACACCTTATCACCGATTTGAGACTAGCTCAGCTCGAGCAGAAGATGCAAGTTTTGCTAAAACACTAAGTTTTTTTGTTTGTTTATTAACATGAAATACCACGTTGTCACGAGTAATTAAATTTTTTCTACCTTACCATCCCAGACAGAGCAGTGGTCAAGAGAGAGGGTCCTCTACCCGTCCTCAGGCAATGACCCTCATTGCGTTGTCGTGCCATGGCTTATTTCTTAATCTAGTCTACAAAATATTTTTAAAACTAGGATTTATTTCTTTTCCTCTTTGACAAATTAAAAAAAATCCTTATTTTTTGCCATAAAATAATTATTATTAATTAGATTCCATGACCTTAGTGCAATAAAAAAATACTACGGCAAGACAACCCAAAATGGACTGGTAGAGGATCCTCTCTGCTGTCCATTGCTTTATTTGGGAAATTGTGGTCAGCAACATGGCCGACAGCCGTAATTTTTCCCTACTGGTGATGGTGAGGCAGCTATTAGGGCTGGTTGGACCCAGGTTCGGCAGAAAATTATTTTTCTCATGTCGAGTGTCGAACGTCTAGTCTTGTGGGCTGTCTACTTTAGGTCTTTACCTGTTTGACTATTCCTGAATCCAGAACAATTTAGGACAACAATTTAAAGGACTATAGGCAGAAGTTCAATGTACAATGTTGTTACATGCGACCAGTCATAGTACCCATTATTTTTCTAAAGATTTACTTTACCTATGCTAATGCATTTTGCATTGTTAGATGGAGCAATAATTGTACAATACAATGCACTAATGTCACACAACTTATTGCAATATATCCATTAGGAGTATACGGATTTACGTCTTTAAAAAAATCCTCTGCAAAACCTAAACCTTTTTTGAGATGGCAACCGGTTGGGATTTGCTCCTCTGTAATCGTCTTACACTAACGTACATTACTATTCTCCAGACAGATATACATTTCGTAAAAACCTCCTAAGTTAACATTTTGAAACCCAAAAATGTCAGCCTTCAGAGAGATTAACTTAATGTGCAAAAGAAAAATTAAAAATTAAAATAGCAATAGGAGAAGCCCTAAATATGAAAACGTAAATACGAAGAGAGTGATGTTAAAACAAATATAAAACTGAAACATGTTGTCCGCCGTAATCGTCTGTATACAAAGGTTTTCCGGTCCCCCATGTGGATATTTATGTTCACTAGGCGGAAGAACTTTCAAACTTATTTGATAGGATATTATAAACAGCAATAACATCATACATGTTTTTCTGTCAGTTAGTGAACTAATTTCAAACAAATTTAACAAAATATTCATAGGTAAAGTTGTTTCTAAAATTGTGACTAAACAAATATAAAAAATTAACTTAGTTTTTTTAAACTGTTGTTATTGCTAATTGCAATGTTTTCCGCAACTAGGCATATTTTTAACTTTGATTTTTTTTATAATGCCCCACCCACCAAACAGAAATCTGAACTAGCTCCCCTGGGAGGCATTTGCGTTGCCCATTGGCCTTCTAAAGATTGTTTTTTTTTTCTCTTTAAAAAAGTTTATTCGCATACAAACAATTTAATGAATGCATCCGACCGAACTCTTCAGTCGCCTGTGTTAAGTTACGAAACGTCTCCGATGGCATGGCTTGCATAGACTCGCATAAGGACAAGCATGCTACCACCTGGCCATCGAAGTCGAATTTGGAAACACCATGTTACAGAATAATAATAATAATAATTGTTTAACAAAAATAATAACAACGTAAAAAGGGAAACGAAGAAGAATAGCTTTGATGAAGATAGTTATTTTCAAAAAAAGATAATAAATCATTTCCGTCCGATTCAGCAATTGATATATGATTAAGTAACAGGAACAGAGCAGATGTTTGCAGAAAGACAACTTTCCCATCGTTTTATAGGTAACCAAACAATGTGATTGATTATCAGTGTTAAGGAACTTCCAATTTTTCAATGAAAATAATTTATTGAGCTCAATTATCCGATGAATTGTTGGGAAACTTCAAAATAAACACAATTAAAGTACTCGTCGTATTTCATGGTATGGCACACAATAAATTAAGCGGAAGCTTCCATTTTATGGCGCAAAAATTGTGTGCAAGTTAAAGCATAGAAAATCAGAATCAGAATGAACAAACAAGTGAACAATATGGTATAGATAAACTGAACGAATATAAAATTTAAACAAAAACAAATAACAACCAATAAATAATAAATAAATAAGGACTTTTTGATCTATTACTAAGCCAACCTACTGGAGTTAGGGCTATAAAGCCCTCTCTTATATTCAGCTAGGAAGGCCTGGGACCGCCTGCTTTACATACCCAGAAAATATAGCCAGTGTGGGACTCGAACCAACAACTTATCGGGTGAAAGTCAGAGTCCGTGCCACTAGTCTACATGTACTGACGTAGGAATTGACGGAGCAACTACTCCGTCTAGTTGCCTAGCTCCAGGGTAGTATGCAAAGGAATTGAGCTTCGAACCTCGGCTTTGCGTTGCATAGGCTGCATCTCTACTAACTGGACTAATCCATGTAGTAGTGTTCGTCGGGTTGATACCGACTTAGGCCTCATATTTGGGCCCATAGAGCGACCCCGTATTGACTGTCCTACGCCGGCCCATAGGACAGTGGACCTCCTGATTGTAGTAGATTCCGAACCACTTGGGAAACACAGTGAAGTCACACGATTAGTTAGGAGGTGACCAGGACAAGTCCTACCATGTTTCCCTACCGGCACTGTGCACACGACCAAGTTATCTGCAGCATTGAACCTGCTCTGGTCCGCTGGATTCAACTTGGTATGGCGGCCGGCAACTGGACTATTCCAGGTCCTTCCGCAACATCATAGCGCACAGGACTTTTTAAGTCTTGGAATAAACTTTGGTTTTAAAATTTTCGACTTCGAGTTTTATAGACAAATCACTCAATAAATGAAACGAAAACGGAGTAAATAATATCTTATTATCTTAGTAATGTCATAGAAGCGTAGTTGGTTTGGCGGACTGTTAGCCCCATCAGTCACACGTTTTTCCTACGTACGCCAAAATTATGCCCTTCGGAATTTGAACTAGTATGGACAATGGACATTCTGAAGGAAAAGATGAAAGAATGAAAAAAATGCATTCATTCATTCTTGAGGTATAGAATGTCCACCTGGTTGGACATTATTACCCAATGAATAGACAGAATACATGAACGAAATACTTTAATTTTACGGTTTTTGGTGGAAATTGAGGAGTCAGTTTCGATCCTTTATCAGGCATAAGAGCACCTTACACTTTTGACACGAAATATTTGTTTTCTTGTTACACCCACCCGACCAACTTGCACCAGGAGTAATTTTTTTTTAAACTTTTTAGTCAATGTAGTCAAACGCAAGCTCTCTTCTCGGGTGGACTTCTTGGCGAGAGGCCTTAGCTGAAGGCCGCTCGAGCTCTTCAGCCTCTAACTGGAGGCTAGTGGGTCGCCCTCTCTTTTTGCTGCCACTGCTGGTTGAAAGATTTTACCAGTTCTTCTGTCAGAGCAATTCTAAATTTCAGTTAGTCCATAGCATGCTTCTTTTCTTTACCCATTTTCCTCATATCTTCTCGATACTCAAGCCATGAATTAGTTACAGCCATATCAATAGCATGAAATATTGCCCTTAGCGGCCTGATGAAGATTCTGTAGAAACTGATAAGCATGTCAAACAAATCAACACTTCAAAACACACATTTTGGGGCAGTCAACCTAGACATAAGTTTTCCTTTCTTGTTCCATCGTTCAACCTGTTTCATACCTTGGCCAATCACAGCGAAATTCTGGTTTATTGTCGTTCCAATGAACAACAGAAATGGCATCCTTGATGACAAATCCTTCAACAAATCACCTTGGTTTTTTCTTAAATAATTGTTTTTTTAAAAGTTTTTTTTCAAGTGCCTGGCCAAGCCGGTCTATTCTGACGGTTCCAGCCGCCTCACTGCATTTGAAAGAAGGAAGGAAGATTTTTTCCATAGCTAGAGGTTTATACTATCCGAGAGGCATATGCCGGAGAAATAGATCTAAAAATGGAATCTGGTTTTTATCAACGTGCTGAGTATTCGGAGTGGGCTTCGGCCACTCACGTGGTTGCAAAAAAAAAAATTAAATTAAATTAAATTATTAAGAAGTAAAATTAAATCACGGGCAACCACAAGCCCACCTTATAACCAAGGATAATTATCGATGAACACCCATTTCCGAAAGCGGAAAGCCTTTTTCACAAAATGAAAGGCGCTATTTTTTTTTTGTCATTTGGGTATTACAGGTGCTTATTCACACCTGACCGTTAATGGGAATTTAGTCATGCATTGACCTTGAACACGCCTACCCACGGCCTAATCAGACCAACACGAGCGGTGTAAGGAGTCGCTAATATTCTTGCTATTTGGCGGAGGCGGATGGAAACCGTCCGTCCTCCATGGAATTCCCAATGTTATGAATTGCTTTGATGATATCCTGGTTCATGCCGAGAATTTCGATGAGATGATTACTACTCTCAATGGATTAATTGTAAGAGTGGGCCGAAAGGACCCAGTTGATGCTCTGTATTTTTATGCACTGCCCATTCGATTACAGCCTATACGAGGTCAGCTATATTTTACGCGGGACATTTAAATCTGATATACACAACAGTAGGCCTACACGAATTCAATAAATATCACGCATTATTATACTGTAGGCTTAAAAAAATCGCAATTGCTGCCTAAACACAAATTTAATATAAATTTAAAGTACAGTATACTACGCAATGTCCAACAACTACAGCTAATTTAAGAATAATACCTATTGCAATTTTAAATATCAAGGTCGTTATAAAACTTCTTATCAAGTCGTCTTATTGCAAATAATAACAGTAACCTATTAAAGATATTGTTCAATATCAATAGGTCATTGAAAATACCAAACGTGTTAATTAAATAGATTATTTTTTATGGGCTGGCTATATAACTTAAGTGGATACTGAATCAGTAATCAGCAGTATAGGCCATTCCTACATGACGTTACTTCCGGTTCTCTCCAATTGGTTGGATATCTAAAGGCGCCATTGGCGGCCATAACACCATGTGTTTCCATAGGGGGTTGATTCTCTTATCTCCATTTTCATGCTTTTAATTAAATTTTGAAACGAATATGGACTTAAGTTCGTACGGAAGTGAATAAGCGGTAAACGTAAAGGCAAGATGCATAAAAAAATTGAGATTATCGGCTTTGATCCCATGAAATGGGAAGGAAAACTGGGAGAGTGGCCGAAAGTAACGGCCCTTGATACCTATACATCTCTAATTCACGGCTGCAGCCTTTACACTGTGACGAAATTTCAAGCCAGGAAAGGTTTAGAGCCCTTTTGGCGGTTTTGCTTGTAAAGATCCTACTGGCATCGTCTCATATTCCATTTTTTGTTTTGGCTTCCAATCTGATTAGTATAATCCGAAAATGCACTAGGTTTGCCTTGAAAAGTGACAAAAGGAATACTTGAATAAGTAATTGATACGTACATACATACTTTAGATATAATAAGCCACCGAACAGGGAATAACCGTATGTTACAATGTTAAGTTATTTTCACTTTTTAGGTAGGTATACTGCAGTATTTATTGACATAATTTTTTTTTCAATTTATATCGTACGTTAGGAAAATGAAAAAAAAAGTGATTTCAAGTTTTCAGCGGAATTGGTAGTTTTGTTATCCCATTTATTAATTTGCCAACAGCCTTATCAAGTTGCATCAACGAGAGCAGAACGTGTTTGACTCATAATTGACTTGTTATGAGTCTTTTTCCAACAATCGGAGTATTTTCCGTAAGCCTGAATAACTCCAGGTAGGCCTCCACCAAATCGATTAGTATCACGCATTATTACTATAGGCGTAAAATATCATAATAGCTACCTGCACATAAATTTAATATAATTTCAATAACAACTGTACAATACCCACTACTAATAAACTACTATACTTTAATATTGCAATATTCAACTACGAGGTTATCATAAAGCCTCTTATTAAGTCGTCTTATTGCAAATAATAACACTAATTAATCGAAATATTGTTTAATATCAATAATTGAAAATACCAAAGGTGTTAATTAAATAGATTATTTTTTATGGGCTGACTATATAAGCGGATACTGAATCAGTAAGCGGCAGTATTGAATATTTATTGACGGAAAATGTTCCGTCTCTGCATGTTCCGATTGTTATCGCTGGGGGTCCTGGCCATTGCCGTCAGCGGTGGCAAAGACATGGGTAAGTACCTAAGGCATAATGTTGCAATGTTGTAATCTCTATCTACGAGTAGATGTGACGTGACAACGTCTAATAAATCGATGAACGCTAGATGCATGCACGAACAATGGGTGCATGCACAAAAAAGGATGACTCATTGTCCGTTACGCTCATTGTCCCGTTACGCCGCATCTTACATCTACACGTGAACATCGGCTTCGATGGCCAGGTGGTAGCGTGCTTGTACATGTGCGAGTCTCTACACGCCATGCGATCGGAGACGTGTCGTTACTCGACACAAGTACCTATTAGGTAACTTAGTGAGGCGACTGAAGAGGTCAATCGGATACATTCATTGAATTGTTTGTATGGGATTAAACTTTAAAAAAAAAATATAAAAAAAAACTGTTTAGTCGACTGTTTATAGGTGAAGTTAATGTGTGGTTTTCATTGCTTATTACAATAACAATTTCGGCAATTATGGTAAATTATTCTTGCATTTCAAATATCTGATTACTAGTATAATTTCAAATATTTATTCCTTTATTATTTATTATTAAAAAAAGTAGCATCGGTCGGCGAGTGCAGTAATAATAGGTTATGTTACAATTGACTATAAAGAATTATGGTGATTCATATAATTGAGGATAGATATTTCATTACAGTTTATTTCTATGAAAACTTGTTCGTAATTATATTTAAACTTTGTAGCTAAACGCCAGTTTTTAAAATTAGTTATAAGTTATTGTTGAATTTAGATTAACAATGTCTTAAGAAGTACATTATCCTTATTAAAAAAAAAATTGTTAATTTTTTTAAAACATTTTAACAATAAATGATCTACATTTTCTCTTCAGAACCGCCTACAATCCCAATGGCTGATAAACCTGACGAGCCTATGGATCAATTAAATTGTAGATTTCATTTGTATTTCTTTGTATCCAAACAGAAATAAAAATTATTCAATTTTATTCATAAAAGTATACAGTGATTTCATCAATGTTTTGTTATGACGTTGTCACGTTAAACTATCGTCCGTAAACCATTTTTTTTTTTTTTTTTTTTTTTTTTTGAAGGAAGAAAACCCCATTAAACGCGTTTTTCACCTTGCCGTGAAGTGCAGTAACTTGAAATTTAAAGAAACATAGTAATTCCATTGCAACAAAATTGTGGATATTCCTTCTAAAATTTGAGACTTCTATTTCTATAATATGGGCTATAAGGAAGTTATTAATAAATAAAGTAAATGTACTAAGTACTGTATATCGTACTATTTCTAGGTAGGCATAAACATTTTATGGAGTTGGTCGATTTCAGGAGATATTATTGGGTTATAATTAGACGATCATAGAGCCATAAAGTTGAATTGAATTGAATTGAAAACGACTTTATTGAATAAAAACAAAACAAAAGGCGAACAATAAGACTATAAAGTCTTCTTTTCATGCTAACCTTAAAAACAAACATATTGTATTAATATATAGATGCTTAAAATTAAATAGAGAAGAAACAAGAGAAGAAGGGGGAAGGGGAAGTTGAACAAATGCCCCTCTACAATTCCATTTCAATACATAATAGCTTAATGCAGGCGCCACTATTCGAACAAATACAAGAAGTGAGCTGAAATAATGTAGGACTAGAGCTTAAAGTAAGAGAGATGGGACATTTTCTTCCCGGCAGAAATGTATTTCTAAATTTCTGGAGCCACTCGCCAAGTGATGGCCAGTCATTGAAAAACGCATCATGTAGCCCCAGTATTAAAAAAAAAAAATATTTTTGGCGCGCCCAAATGTCCCATCTGTCCTTTATAGAACTATATGTACGACCACAAATTCCTTATTTTTTTTAGGGCTAGTGGGACAGACGCCGATGCCGGAGCGAGTACCCTTTTTTGACTTCCGCGACATCAAATGGCCTGCACACTTCCCGTCGGAGTTGACCCCAGAACTACTGCATCACGTAAAGGAATACTTTGAAAGAAACGGGCATTGTACACACCCGCGTTATAACATTTGCAAACGCATAGATAACCTGATTCCCACTGCTTTCAAAGTGCGACAGAAATTGAAAGATCAATGTTTTCATTGTTATCCCGAATTTCCTACTACTCATCCAACAAATGGAAAATAATGTGTTCCATCAGATGAAAACTAACATTAACAATGACAGAAATAAAGGATATTTGCAGCCAATGCAAGAATCGACTTACCGCCCTTTGAACAGTACTTGAAGGATATTTTCACTCAGCTCGGTCACTGTTACAACCCAAGAGGCAATATGTGCATGTGTTTGGATAGTTGATTTGCTGACTAAGGAAACCGCCGTGACACTTAACATCTTCTTAGCCATGTACATAATTACTCCTTAGTAACTTTGTAAAACTTGCTGTCATGTGCAATTTAATGCAAAGTTAACATTAAAATATGCAATGAAAAAACAATAAAGTTATTTTTTATCTTCCTTAATGGTCACTGTTGTCCCACTGAGAATACCACTAATTGGGACCTTATATATATGAGGGGAATTATAAGCTTGTAAGAAAGTATGAATAATTATAAATGAACAGTGGTAACTAAAAGGGACAACATAATAACTTAGGGACAACTTAATAGCATAGAGGGCAACATAGTGACGGGGGAGGGTATAGTCCACGCAAAATGAGAAAAGTATGGATATGGAATGTTTTGGTCCTGTACAACACTTGAAAAATATTCATTGCACAATTTTTGTTATGCCTTGCATCCAATGCAACAAGGTAACACAAAATGGTGCAAGGAATATTTTTATAGTGTTGTACAGGATCAAAACATTCCATGTCCATACTTTTCTCATTTTGCGTGGACTATAACTAAGGGGGCATGACATGATAACGTACTTCTTGTCATTGTTAGGTGGCTACTCTGCAGCTAGTACGGTGTAATTAAGACTATAATGGCATACATGACGGAGGACGATATTTACAAAACAGAAGTTTTCTGTCTGTCCTCATAGCCTTAACCATGAGCTTAGGCCAAATGGAGCGAATGCTCATGTGTTAGGCTTAGGGCGTAACAAATATGGAGACATCTTTCCCAGACTGTTCGACAAGAGAAACAAAATCACTATAGGATATATTTGGAAAAGAGAATTTTTTTTTAGAAATTATAGGCATGTCTCGGAGGAGCTGACCTTAAATGGGGCTATTTGAATACAATGTCTAATACCAATTATTGTAACAATAACCAAGCTCTGCATTAAAAATGGGTTGTAACACGAATGCATTATCGTAAAATTGATGGAATAGTTTGCTCTCACTGCAATATCCAATAATATGTACTACATACAATACATTACAATAGTAATTCCGCCGGCTTGAAATGATGTTACAATGTTAAGGTATTTTCACTTTTTAGGTAGGTATTACTGCAGTATCTATTGACATAATTTTTTTCAATTTATGTCGGACGTTAGCAAAAGGATAAAAAAAGTGATTTCGAGCTTTCAACGAAGTTAGTAGTTTTGATATACCATTTATGAATTTGCCAACAGCCTTATCAAGTTGAATCAACGAGAGCGGAACGTGTTTGACTCATCATTGACTTGTTATGAGTCTTCTTCCAACAATCGGAGTATTTTCCGTAAGCCTGAATAACTCCTGGTAGGCCTCCACCAATTCGATTAGTATCACGCATTATTACTATAGGCGTAAAATATCATAATAGCTACCTGCAACTATATTTAATATAATTTCAATATCAAATGTACAATACCCACTGCTAATAAACTACTATACGTTATTCAACTACAAGGTTATCATAAAACCTCATATTAAGTCGCCTTATTGCAAATAATATCACTAATTAATCGAAATATTGTTTAATATCAATGATTGAAAATACCAAACATGTTTATAAAAGGGATTATTTTTTATGGGCTGGCTGTATAAGCGGATACAGAATCAGCAAGCGGCAAGATTGGAATTTTCTTGACTGAATAATGCTACGTCTCTGCTTTGTATCACTGGCAACCCTGGTCATTGCCGTCACTGGCGACCAAGACTTAAACTCCTTCCGCGGTAGTGTCACACCAATAGTTTTGTTGTACAAATCTAAATTCAATAAAATTGACCAGTCTAAATTAGAAAGTGGTCCATCATGTATGGCATTGCTCAGAAATGATATTTTTGACAACTCTACGATTCATATTTCTTGAGATATTTGATTTTTGTTAACTTAGAAGCTTTCCCCCTCCGATTGTGTCTTAAGATTTGGCAGCATGGGAGTTGGTTTGGATTCCGATAGATTAGACGGCAGTATCAACTCATCTATCTTATCTGGAAAGTATCTAAGTCCTCAGTGATCACTACCTTAGGGACCTGCATTTATCGCCAGTTTATTTTTCTTCGAAGCACACACAATACAACCATAGCCTATATGCATTCAAATACGTCCTATTTTTACCACCGATAATTATACTGCAATGCTTCGTTTCAACCGAGGTGTGGCCACAGTATTTGAGGATGTGTTTGCTACGATAGGTCTCTGCGGAAACAGTCTAGGTGGAAACATCTGCAAATGCTTGCACAATATCGCCCCTAGTTGCCACTCAGCTATTCCTTTGGCACCCGCTCGTCGAAGACATTCAAATAATCCCATCTTTGATCTTATCGGTAAACTGTTGGTAAACAAGTATTAATACCTGTTCAAAAGCATAGGAAACATCTGTAAGTGGCTTGATAATCTTCTGCCTAATGCCTTTTCTTCTAAATAAGTTAACCATGCGTCTGGAGATTTTTATTTTATATTATAATTATACATGTAATTAATTTCGGCTTATTACATTGTTCTTTTCTGCATGTATCCGTTGTCTATGTGCCTTGTGCCCTTCCTCCAATTCAAGAACTTTACGGCTCTTGGCACAAACTGCTTTAGAACTGTGTCACAGTCTTCCTGCTGGCTTGCGTTTTGACTATTGACCCCAGTACCGTCAGTATTGCATGAAGAGTTGGCCACTACTTTCCCATCTTCATGATTATTAATGCCGCTCTCATCACAGTGGTCAAGTAGAGCTGGTTCAGGCGCAACCCACTGATCATCAACAAATTCTTATTCACTGTTGTCATCGACAACCGTACGCATTTGGCTGGTCTATTGGAATTCATCGTCACTTTCTTCCTCGGACTCCAGCTCCAAATCGAAAGTTTCATCGAGATATTTCATCATTCTTTCCACTTCTTTCGGGTTGTTGATGTTAAAAACCTTCTTCGCTGACATTTTGCTTGTCTTGAAATAATACGATATAGTAAGCGCTTAGGTATAATATGATTATGATGCAACCCAATGAGTCATAACTTCCAGCTCCATGGACACCAAAAAATAGGGGGCTGATGGGGGCCAATGAAAATACCAGGAGTCACATCATAAACGCTAAAACTTAGTTCTTCAACCCTATATCTAAAGAGAAACCGGTAAAATTCATATACATGCTGATTTTATCAACATATAAATAATAAAACAATAATGTACCAACCTCGCTCTTCACAAACTATGAAAACCGCCTGCAAACTGATTGGAATGCCAGAGAACCCAATGACACTGCAGCATGTAAACAACAGTAATGAAATGGCGAGAGATAACTCTAATGACACGTAAAATGAAATTCAATGCTACGACATAAGTTTATGCGGTAAAATTAATTCCTGAAAATGATGTCCAGATGGCTGGACACAGTGACCGATAGGGCTAGTCTAGCAGCGCTCCATGTAAATAGACTCATTAAATTTTCCTCCAGAACTCAGGTTTCTCAGTTGACTTTTTAGATATTGACTTCTCAATAGGAGCTTGAAATAAAAAGTTCATTGCGGATTAGGTGGAGGGGTTAGCTTAACATTGCTGTTTTGTGAGAACATATAATAATATTCAGTTTCTATGTATCTATAACTATATTGAACGACTGAATTGGTGTACATTTTTCAACTTTTTTTTTTTAAATCAAAATCCATCTTGTTTCTTAATTTATTTCATTATTGTTCAGGTATTTAAATTCAACTAGTTATCTTCTTTATTACGGTACTAACAGCATTCAATCTAAAAATCTAAATATGAATTTCTGTTAAATTATACAATCAAGTAATCAACAAGTAGGCTAAAACAAGTAATCAACAAGAAAGTATAAAGTAAAATCGTCAAAATATCATCAAAATCCGGTAGTTCTGTCATTGTCATTGTGCTAGTGCCTCAGTGACAGTGTAGAAAGCTTTCTCTATGAGGTGGTCTCTAATTAATTTAGGGAAGTGAGTAGCATTTCTCTTCACTTTCAGCTTTCTTTATTTTGTTTTTATAAAAGGTTAATTGTATACAAACAATTTAATGAATGTATCCGATTGACGACTTAAGTCGCCTCTGTAGGTTAGTACCCATGTTGACTTACGATACGTCTCCGATCGCATGGCGTGTAGAGACTTGCACAGGTACAAGCACGCTACCACCTTGCCATCGAAGTCGATAAAAAGTTCACTTGGTAGTTTTCTAAGGTAGGCGAATCTTTGTAGTATTGGATCCAGTCGCTCACAGTTGGCTGTCACCATGAAATGGGTGGTCTAAGATCAAGACTCAACAGAAAAGAAACAATGTTCGGCCTGGCCTGGTTCCGCCCCACCTTACCTTCAAGGAAAGACTCGACTGTTGGGTATGATGCTGACCACAACATCTTAAACAGTGCAGTGGTTAAGAGAGATTATTATCTACCTGTTCTCAGGTACACCCCCTCACTGGGTTGTCGTTCGACGGCTTAAAGGCTCTCTACACCAGTGGTTCCCAATGTTGAGGCATGGCCCACCGGTGGGTTACAGCGCCCCGTCAGGGGGGCCATGGGACCTCGAGATGGAAAATGAATGAATTTCGGGAAAAGTAGGATGTAACACAAAAACATGTTTAATAAATCAAACTCTTGGGTCTCTAACTCATGAACGGTCGAGTTAAATATGGCGGAATTCATTGCTAATGAAAGATATAAAGAGACAATAGAAATGCTGAGAAATGGTAGCTACAAACTGATGTTTGAAGAGGTGACCCTGTCAAGTTTTAAGGCATTTGAATTTCACGTTTTACTTTGCTGTAATTTTGGAGATTAATATAATAAAATAATTAAATGCTGCTTGAACATGCTTGATAAATAATTCCGTCTGCCGTAGGTAGCAACGAACAAAGGCATCCTTCGCCTGTCAGAACGATTTGAATTAATATCAGGCAAAGTAAAGGGAACAAAACCGACAGCGTCAACCATTCATCTGGAATCAATTAGGGAATTTCGAAAATCCCAGTATAAAACTTTTGAGAAGTTAACGTACGGTGGAACTGAATTAAAAATTAAGCGCCTTTGTTTGACGAACGGTGAAACCAAAGTAATTCCCTTTAAAAGTTTAACCAAAACCGAGCTCGGTACACATTTAAAATTTAGATATTAAGATTAATTTGATTTATTATAAGTTTATGATCGTACTGCAGCTTTTTGAACTTAATTTTCTTTAGAAAGAACCTCGTTTATAATTTCATGAACACAAAGCACGCCTCCCCTCCCATTTTGAGAACTAAGTTCAACCAATTCTGGTTAATGGGCCATGGTCAAAGAGCTGTACACCAGACACTCGGCTTTTGGCTTTTTAAGTACCTTGTTTTTTCTTAGTGGCGGACATTGAGCCATGTGCTTGTGTCAAGGAATTCATAGCATCTTACACCATCTTCCTACGCTTAATATTAAGAAAACTAATACTATGGACAACCCTTATAGGAGCACGATATCAAATTTCACAGGAAATATCGAAAGTGGATTTATCATTAAGGAACTACGAAATGAACATGTTCCTTTATGTTTTGGTAAATAGTATGTAATCATGAGTAGAACTGATTATTTCGCTACCACCTGAATTTTACGATATAGACTAATTATTTTTTTCTATGTGAACTCTATTGTAGATTATTCTTCGGGGCGGGGCGTTCCGTTTATTGATTTAATATCTGGGACATTGCAAATTTTAATTGTATAGGTACTGTAAGATATCCATTAGATCAATCGTATAATGAATTTAATGTACCATGTTTTCATGAAATCCATAGGGTTTCCATCCTCAGGTTATGCAACAGTAATAATAGTTTCCAGTTACTGAGATTTGTGAATCATGAATATCCATATCCCACCAGGTCTAGAGAAAATCAGAATGTATAGCTCCTAAGGTAAATAGAAATCCATTCCCCTATGTATATGGCGTTAAAGTTATGCAATGAACTTCCCCCTTAATTCCCGTTGGGGATTTTCTGTCTGCGCCTCCTTTTGGTAGTCCGCCATTAGGAAGGGGGCGCTGCGTCCTACTAGTGTAATAATACAAGCTGCTAATTCACAAAACTCCCTTGAGCGAAAGATTTTGACGATTTTTAACATTAGTAATATTTTTTCAATTTTCTTTTCCATGGCATTTAAGTCGGCGACGGCTATTTTATTAATGTCCGTTGTGTCTTACAATCATACAAAATTACAAGCTGCTAAATCCACAAAACTCCCTTGAGCGAAAAATGTTGACGATTTTTAACATTAGTAATATTCTTTCAATTTTCTTTTCCATGGCATTTAAGTCGTCGACGGCTATTTTATTAATGTCCAAGCCTATGTTGGGATCCCCGCCGGGGATTTTCTGTCTGGGCCTCCTTTTGGTAGTCCGCTGTGTCTTATAATCATACAAGCTGCTAAATCCACAAAACTCCTTTGAGGGAAAGATTTTGACGACTTTTAACATTAGTAATAATTTTTCAATTTTCTTTTCCATTGTATTTAAGTCCACGAAAGCTATTTTATTAACGCCCAAGGCTATAATTCAGCATCCCGTTACTTCGGGATTGGCGCGAAAATGCTTTGAAGCCGAGTAGTCCTAAAATATTCCTATAGTTTAGTAATCCCGGCTACTGGTTGGAGCTTTGGTTGCTCTTTTGTTGAGAATTAAGACATTAATCATGTAAATCCTCATCCAGAAACTCACCGCATCCTTAATGAAGTTTGCAACTTGTTAGATGTCTCGGATTTACATTAATAATAGTCAACAATATAGAATAGGACAGATTGGGTAGGAAATAGTCCAGTTGGTAGAGAACTAGACTGTGAAATGGAAGGTCGAGGTTCGAGACTGGACAGAAAACGAAAAAATTACATTACATTCATCAGTAAGGAAAAGCGCGACTGCCGGGCATGTTGCTGACCTTTATATCCCAAATAGAACAGAAGTCTAGAGAGAAGATCCTCTTTTTATAAGTGCTGTATACAATGTAAACTTAAATTTTTTAATAATGTTTTGGTGTATTTTGCCATCAATAATTAATACTTTGAGGACCGGCGTGTTCCTGACTCAAACTGACAGAACTTGATTTTTCATCTACTCGTATTTATGCGGTCGGCTATGAGTAGTTATCATTCATTTTGGTAAGCCCAGTTTTATTAGTGATATCAATCATTCCTTTATCATATTATGTAATAACCGTTTAGACCAGATGTTCCCAAACTGTGGTCCATGGACCAAAGTAAGGAATAAGAAAATAATTTGAAGTAAAATACAGTAAGTCTAGTCATTGAACTATAAAAGCCAACCGATACCAGTCCTAAACATTTTATTAAATACTAGCATTATAGTCAGAAACTACTTGATCTTGGTCCTAGAATTTGACGATTTTCCTGTCACAGCCATGGTGGTCCACGGAAAATCATAAAATAATCTAGTGGTCCAAGGACAAAAAATGTTGAGAACCCCTGGTTTAGACGTTTGGACAGGTCCTTGGCAATCTCAGCTCCGATATACAAGGTTAGGTTATCGAGGTTACTAATCATAGCAACAGAGCAGAAATTGATTTTTTTAACATTTGGAGAACTATTTTTTTAGGTTCCTATAGTCATATTACGTACACGTTCAATTCCAATTTCCACGTTTAAAAAAATCTGTTACCCATTGAATTTGGCACATACTTTGGGATAGAGCAGTAGACACACTGTCCATCGGATTTAATTGCCAGTTAGTCGGATGTGCTGAAATAGAAATAGCACGAGAAGTCCCATACACACACGATGCTAATATCAACACCGTAATGTAGACAAAAACACTATATATACCGTATTCTTAGTCCGAAGAAAAGGAAAAGTTCCCATAATATTTTGTGTAAGCACATATTGTCCCTTGTCAAAGGGTGTATCGATTTTCTTTAGAAGCTTAGACCTTCTTGAGATATCACATATCTCCCAAAAGCTTTTAATAAAGGTTGATTTATAGATGCAATGTCTTGCGAGTAATGTAATTTGGAGATGTCTAAAAAGCTTTTCGGATAGATGGCGGCATTTTATATGAAGCATATTTTACAGAAAAAGTTTTTGTGCGTTCTAAAAGAAGGGATAAATAACTCGTTATGAACAGTGGTGGCGGCTGGTAGGTTATGGCAATGGCGGATCCACGGGGGGGGGGGGGGGGTCAGCTGGGTCATGACCCCCCCTAAATGAGTAAATTCATAGTAAATTAATAAGATACCTAGTAAAAAAAAAATGAATAATTTGTTTTTAAGGTTAGCATGAAAAGAAGACTTTATAGTCTTATTGTTCGCCTTATGTTTTGTTTTTTTATTCAATAAAGTCGTTTTCAATTCAATTCAATAAAAATTTGTTTTTAACCAAAAAATTACCTTTTCAACTTACAAAAAACTTGTGACCCCCCCCCCCTAAATTTTCGGCTAGATCCGCCCTTGGGTTATGGAACTGGTGGTGCACATTACTTGCTCACTAAGTAATAAAATTAGAAATTGCCATAATTGAAATTTTTATGCTCATTTTCACTCACACCACACACACAGTATAGAATAATATAAAACCAAAACGGGAATAGAAACAAATATTTAATAAGTTAAAGCAAAACAATAATTAACGCGTCACAGATACGATACAGCATTCGCATTCGGCAATCTTCGGGTCGTGCTCGTGCAGCTCTCGAGCACATCCTGGGATACCGGTATATTTCTATCGTTTCATGCGTCAGGCATTATAAGGTATATATACAATACATACAAGTTATATTAACAGTCCTTGCTTAATTAATTTAATTTAATATAATTATAGTATTTACTGTAATTATGTGTCAGAGAGGGTCTCATACTCATAACTCGAAATGAAGAAATCGTCCTTTAATCATTATAAGTCTCAATTAACAACAAGTCATTAATCCTTGCTGTTCTGCCATAAGAATCAACACCGAAATAGACGCAATACTCGACGGTGAAGACAAAGTCCGGTTAATAAAATCGTAACGCCTAAGATGGCTGGGACACGTCGTAAGAATGTCAGACGACCGCATGCCAAACAAGATGTACAAAGCATGCATGACAGGAAGACGCATGGCCGGGACGTCCTCGAAAACGCTGGAAGGATGAGTTAGGAGTCGGTAGATGGTGGAGCATTGTACAAAACCGAAATAACTAAAGCCCATCAAGGGCTGAAGAGCCAGAAGAACAAGAACAAGAACAAGACCAAGAAGCAATGTGTTTTCACGATTTCTACGATGTGCTTACGACACAGGCATACTCAGCCAGCTATGTGTTTTCAACAGGATCTCACCGTTAAGGAAAGAGTAGAAAGAAGGTAAGAAAAATAAAATATTCTTATTACCATCATTCCAACTACGAAGTAACTAGCGTGGGAAAATAAATCTAGGGAATAAAGTAATTAACTAAGAATTATTGTGAATTCCAGGAAACACTGAGAGCACCAGCTGGCTGCTAACAACTCTCCCCCCCCCCCCCCCCCGCCCGCACCGCACTATGTACAGTAGCAGCATGCATAATCGTAGACTTCGAAGTTAGATGAACACTTTCTTCAATTCATAACAATGAGAGAGCTTTTCTTAAAAACCTTTCTCATTTCGTTCAAGAAGGTGAAGCTCATTTTCTTTTTTTATAGTGCAGGACTCTCAAGATATTGGCGGAATCTGGTGTTGTGGCGGAGGTAAAACACTTTTTACCCCTGCATCGAAGAAATTTCATTATTAATCTTTTAAAAAAAACTAAACAGTTAATACAAATGTACAACGTGTCTGTGGCTCACACAGTAAGGCTCTAGAAAATGCAACATCCATGCATTATATATTTCAACTCCACTGTCAAAAAATATTGAGTATATAAAATTTAAAAAAATTAGTATTATACATATAGTTTGATCATGTTTTATTTTATTTTCTAATCACCGACTTTCCTAAGAATGTACGTCCCGTAGGAAATTGGCATCACGAAATTTAATAGTTCTTATTTTTTAATTAATTAATTAAGCAAGTTATTAAAGATTTGGCTCATTTAAGTTGTAGAAGACTACTTTATGCATTATATAATAGGGTATTTTTAATTTATGATACCGTAGCTTTTTCGTATAAATTATAATACTATATTGACAATAAAATTTCACGTAAAATAGATACCATGAAAAAACTACAAATACAAAAATTACAAAATAGCATACGTATGATGCATGAAGTAGTCTTCTACAACATAAATGAGTCAAATCTTTAATAACTTGCTTAGGCTTTATTTTCTCTAAAACATTTTTTTTTATATTATTCTTACATTGTAGCCGTTATTAATGTACAAAAACCAAATAGGTTTGGTTGGGGGGCATTAAATTTGTATGATAAAACATTATAAAAAATATTTGCTGGTCTCTTGGGAGTTGGCAATTATGTGAGACTGTTGTTGAGCGGTCTCGCTATGGTAAGACAGCACAATAGGAAAAGTGTCGTCTGAAAAGGGCCGAATTCCCTTAAGATCCTCGCCCTTAACTATGGAAAGGGGTTTAGGGAACAAAGTAGTAGCAGGACATGTAGAGTAGTGGTACGGACTCGGACTTTCACCCGAAAGGTTGTTGGTTCGAGTCCTACACAAAAAACCAAGGGGATTTGTTGAAGGATTTGTCCCACACTGGCTATATTTTCTGGCCATGCTTCGGAGGGCATGTAAAGCAGGGGGTCCCGGGTCTTCCTAGTTGAGTGTAAGAGAGGGCTTTATAGCCCTAACTCCGCTAGGTTGGCTTAGTAATAGAACAAAAATAGTCAATATTTATTTATTTATTTAATACTCAGTGGGGGGCACAATGGGCCAAAAACAAAAACGTACCACAAATAAATAAATAAAACAGCAGAAGAAGAAGAAGAAAAATTGCCCAAATGCTTTCCCCTTACACTTAGTCTGAGAAAAAAATATTTTTCCTGTCTTCTCATGGACTTTCCTCCGAGCCGATTCGGCTGTCTGTGAGACAAAATTAAAAAAAAATACTAACAGACCCCTGAAAATTAAAAATTTCCTTTCTTGGCTGAAGCAGGTTGATTTCGCATTTAATTATTAAATCATTTAATGTTTACTAAAGCTCTTTTATAAAACCGTCTCTTTAACAAACTTTATTATTTTACAGTTTTTTCCCCATAATTTTTCGTTATTATGAGAATTTAGCAGCCCCGCAGCAAAATATTAACCATGTCTGCCAAACTAATTAAAATCTTAATTTAGTTTTTTCTTGTTTTTAACAGGGGACTGTATTATGCATTTTTCAACTTCATGAATAACTTGCATCGTAATTCTGTTATTACATTGTTTGCTAGCCGGAGGGCGCTACACCTCGGATTTAAGCTAATTTTTCACAAAATTAAGAACGAAATTTTTATTTTATTTTTTGAGGTTCTGCCCGAGCTTGTTAGGAAATAATTCTGAGATGCTGTTATTATTTTTTTCTTGATGGAAACTACAGTGCGACTAGGAATCGTATCTTATCGCAGCATTTATTTATGAAAATTGATAGCGTTAATTACTATGAATTAGGTGGACGACTTTATGATCTTTATAAAATTAGAATGAAACAAAAAGTAATCAATCAAGATTCACTTTGGGTTGGCAAATAAACTAATAAGACGAACCGGAAAGATGAGAGTGATCCCTTGCCCCGCATAAATGCTCTCCTATTGTCCTAAGGGTAAATTTAGGCTTCAACAATTTAGTTTATGGGTAAACGAATGTACAATACTCAGTTTAAATTCAATTCAAATAAGATGCTTTTCGAAGCTCACTTTAGAAGTTGGAATACAGTAGCCTATACAGATTTAAATAGACTAGTTAGATCAATAGTCACTAAACAACATAGACTCCTGCATACAAATGAATAAATAATCTTTTAATACTCGAAGAGTGCTCAAAATTCGAAACTGAATTTTCTTCCATTTTCATTCAAATCAAAGCAAATACGAGGAGTGCGGTGGAAGTGCATTTAGAAGTTAGAATTTAAATTTAAATCAGTTAGTTTAATAGTCACTATATACAACATTCACCCCTAGGTACACATAAATGAACTAAATACTAATCCTTTAATCCCAGAGACGTGCCGTAAATTTGTAACAGGATTTTCTTCAAATTTGAATCCGACTAAATGACCCATGACGTGGGGCTTTTATACCTTTCAACTCAACAAAATTACTAATGGCAAAACATGTTGCTTTAAAATACATTAACACATTTTGTTACTTATACCCATCCCGAGGGCAATGTTAGAAAAAAAATTGAATTGTCCGCTCTGTTTTGCAGTAATATACGGAGAGAGACAGAAAAACAACGGGAATTCAAAAATCATCAGCTACAAAGCTTCATGGGGTTGGGGGGTCACTCTCCCTTTGGGCTATCTCATTTTTCTAATTGTTCATGGTTTTATTTTGATGCGATGCCGAGTGGTTAAGAGTGGGCTACATCCTTTTGGCACCCATATTACCTACCCAAAGTGTGGAAGCAAAAATTATTAATTAAATTGATGTCCATACACCAATACATTGCTATAAATTGTGATAAAATATGTATTTTCCACATTGGCATTTTCCGAATTTTATGGAAATGTTAGTCACCTCCATGGTAGTAGTAGTAGTGTTCGTCGGGTTAATAACATATTTGGGCCCATAGAGCGACTCCGACTTGACCGTCCTATGCCAGCCCATAGGACAGTGGACCTCCTGATTATGGTGGATTCCGAACCACTTGGGAAACACAGTGATGTCACACAATTAGTTCGGAGATGACCAGGACAAGTCCTACCATATTTCCCTACCGGCACACCTCCATGGTAAATAATTTTCCTAGGGTTAAATTTCGGTCGCCTAAACCTTCCCTATCCCAAAGCACTGAATTGATCGATAGGACGATTGCATAATCTAGAACAGGCAGAACAATACATAACAACACACTTATAATGGTAATGTATTGGACAGACAGACCGAAATACAGACAGACATGTTGTGAAAACGACTTTTCTGGGTCCCTGGGACCTGGTGTAAATCCGTTCAAATCTCGAAATCGAACATTTCGACCATAACAAAGCTTTTCTTATACTGGAGACAATGGAGACATGGAGTTCTCTAAAATAGGGAAGCGACATCGCGACATCTTTGATAGTAGACCCTGCATAATTGGCAAAGATTATGCTATATAATTGTAGATTTGGGTACAAAATCAAATTTTCCGGGAAACACTGATCATAGGTAGAGTGGTAGATGAAATGTTCCTCTACATGTCGAATTTCAGTATGTTGCCATCACTAACTCTGTTTGCCTACGGTTATGGAAGGCGTGGGAAAATGCTCATTTTACTATTATTATTTACAGGGAATGTAATATTATTGAAATATTCAGTCAATGGCCAATCAATGCTTGACGATTTGATAAATCAAAGTGTAGAGGAATATTTATTTTACTTCATGGGTCCTTGATGACAGCTCCACATTAAATATGTTCGGTGAAATTTGAATTAATGCATATTTCAAATGTTAAAAGACATGTGGTTACCCCATATCAGTATGTTTTTATTTAAATAAATAAAATTCTATTTAGCAGGCACATCTTATTCTTTCTAAAACAGATTGACCACAATTATTTAAATTCATTTGTACAAAAAACGATTGGTGTGTTAGACACGAGGAAGTAGTTCATAAACTGTGGCCAATTGGTATTAGTCAAGGCCATTATATATCATATATCGAAATGTAGAGCAGGATTTCTGATAATTTAATGGATATTTTTGACGGCCTTACGATTTTCGATATTTCAATTATTAATTGTTATTATTAATTATAGTATTAAATATTGCAATTCGAAGTCGAAGCGAACAAAAAACGTGTAGTACTCTCAGTAGCTCTTGAACATTCACTAAGCATAGCAACATGTAGCTACATATCAATAGTTTAATCAGAAAGCATTGCGTTTCAGTATTTCTGTATTCATAGACTAGCCCATTACACATTCCCGGCCAATTTCCCATGGCAATAGACTAGCTCCAATTATCTGAACAAATTGTGTATGGACCCCATTGGAATAATCAAATATTCAAATCTTTTTTTCCAAAAACTGTTTATTTTTTTGATAGAGCTTATTTTCGGTATTAAAAACTTTTTTTATTGATTAAATGAGTAGCATTCAATACAGTTCAATGTATCTAAAAAGGAAATCAAGGTTTACTGAACATCGCGCTCGGAGTAAGCTATTTGTCTGTCTCCACCAGTTTTTCGGGCCGCCTAGTGGCGCTTCCGTTTTCTATTTTTGAAAGCAATTAGGATAATAGCTACTGGAGTTCTATATAATTACAAAGGCTTTCACGGCCGGAGTTACGTCACAAATCAGTTGAATCCGGAATGACAGGCCGTGGTCGTTCTAAAAAGTATACTTCCAAACGTTTCGTCAACATCTGCGGTCGACATCTTCAGTGGAGCTCCGAGATAAAATCTTAGAAGTCTACGCAGTTCCACTGAAGATGTCGACCGCAGATGTTAACGAAACGTTTGTAAGTACGCTTTCAGAACGACCACGGCCTATCATCCCAGATTCTACTGATTCATCAACTGGAGTTCTACTGTAAATACGAGAAACTTGGAGGCAAACGTTCCAGTGTCGGCTTCCTAATTTAGAGAACTGTATAAAAGTGGCGGACGAACATTCCATTATTATAACTATTGATATATTTACAAGGCTAACCTAGCACTGCCAACGACCCCACCCGTTTTCAGAAGTTACTGGCATTGTTTCCGAATGAATTACTAACCATTGGCAAACTGGTTCACTCCTTGATGACACCCCACACCGATTACAAGTTCCAATGGGCTGCTCAGGTTTTAGCTCGACTTAACCAAGTAAGGGAACGAGGCGGAGGAGTGTTCTCTTTTTCTTTACAATTTCCGGGGATATGATTACCAACGTTTCTCTCTCCATAGAGCAGAGGTGCGACTTTTCTACTTCATATTAACGTTAAACAAGTCGTATCGTTTGAAACCCCCCCCCCCCCTCTCGCAAACAGCTGCGCCCCAGGGTTGGTTACTCATTTTAAATGCTGTTGCGCAGTTTCTTCCACCTTCCTTTTATGTATTCTACCTTTAAGGTACATTTCTATCGCCACACTTTTTTTTTACAATTTATATACCGCAGGGCACTAGCCCGTGTGCGGCTTAACGTTGGTTACCTATCTATATATTCAAATACTATTTTAATTATACTATAAACTAAATACTTATATGCTATAAGCTAAATACTTATCTACTATAAACTAATTGCTAATTATAATATTATACTATTGTCATGTTACTTTAGAAGATTCGCGATACAAAAAAAAAAAACACCGAGGCACGACAACCCAGCAACGACCGTCTATTATCTGAGGACGGGTAGAGAATCTTTCTCTTGACCTATGTAATATTTGGGATGTTGTGGGCTGCAAGATATCCTGCAGCCTCGTTTTCTAGTGGAGGAAAGGTACCCATTAGGTTTGGGTGGCCCCAGGCCAGCGGAATTTTTTTTTTCTTTTTATGTGTAGCTTCGAATTCTTACGATTCATTGTCCATTGCCAATACAACGCTGCTGAACTTAAGAGTATAGCCATCACTGTGTGGCCTATCAGCTGTAGAGTTCGACAACCTATTATTTCAGAAATTTAGAAGTTGAAAATGTTTACAGTTTTTTTTTGGGCACCAGAATTTTATTTTTTAGAGCAACGCGAATTCCAATCTTGCTAGATTCCTACCGCACCGTACCGTACCTTCCCCTTCCCTTACATAAACATCAAAGGGTTTTTAGTCGAATTCAATGTCATGCCGACGGGGAGAATAGCAGGTTGGGGTCCAGGGCACTTCCCAGGGAAAATAATTTGATAATATATAGGATTAAAAAATATTTTTTTTAGTATTTCTAACTTATATTATTTAGGTACAACATAATAGCCCACACCTCGAAATATAAACTTAAAATTTAATATCGACACAAATAAGGGGCTTAGCCAAATAGTCGATAGTAAAAGTGGAAAAGAAACTATTTTTAAGCATTCTTATAGCTAATGAGGTTCAACACGGCAATTACCAATTTCAATACTATTTTCATAGGTTCTGATAATACAATAGGTGTAATAAAATTAATATTAATAAATCCATTTTGGTTTTATGACCCCTGCAAAATCACGTTTTTTTTTAATCCTCTAATTTTAGTTGCATCGTCTCAAACCATCTCAAGACGATGCGTCGGTAAGGCATAGTTTGTGGGTTTAAAACTCACCAGTCCAGATTTTTCTAGACCCTCTAATTTCGGTTATAACGAGGAGGTTGCCTCTTCAGCCTAAGTTAGTTTAATGTCAGTATTATATGCTACATATATGTATGGAACTCCCTTCCCAACCACATAAAAGAATCTCCCTCTCTTGCAATTTTCAAATTTCGCTATCGGGAGCATCTAATTAGGCTAATACACTAGATTCGCCAAGATCTGACATTGTTTCGCTCTCCATGTGTGTTATATTTGTAATAATATTGTACCTATGTAACACTATTTAGCTAGCCCTCTAGTTGAGTGTAAGAAAGGGCCCGAAGGCCCTAACTCCACTAGGGGAGCCTAGTACAATAAAGAAACTATTATTTTTATTATTATTACAGAATTATTATTATTATACACGGAATAAGAGGCAACCGAGAAATGAAGACAAATTGAGACAAAATATTCCTATAACACATAATAAGTACGGCAGACGCCTCAATGAAACAGCTTTACCAGAGATATTTAACAAATTGCCACTTAAACTAAAAGAATTAAAAAAGATACAAACAAATACTTAATTTCAAATGCAGACTATTAGCCATTTTATCATACACATAATTTTATACATATATCTTATATTATATATATATACATTTTATTATATATATAACAATATCATCCTTCAGAGTTCAGAAGCATCTCATTCATTGCCAGAACGCTAGAGTGAGTACTCTATAATGATTTATTATATATTTTATATCTTGCAGTGCCACTACACTAAGATCGCTTGATAAGCGGAAGCTTGAGCGTAGTAATGTTAAATAATAACAAATTGTTTTTCTCAATATATGCACCTTGTCCGGGGTTAGTGGTCAAGGAAAAAGTGAACTGATTAGAGGAATATTTCTTATCCTTTCTGAGATCTCACTTATGACTAGACGATCGATATTTCCTGTGATATTTGAGTTTTGTAAGGTTCTCCCCCTCCCCCTCTAATTTGGGCTATCAATTAATAATTGTCTAATAACCTCTCTAGAAAAAGTTCACAGTTCAATTATTTACGGTAGAACAAGTAACACGCTGTTCTTGTCGGGGCTGGTGGTTCAGCGGTTAAGGCGACAGCCCAGTTAGGCGTAGATCGTGGGTTCGAATCCCGCCAAGCCCAGTTTTTATATATCCTCTAATTTCGGTTATTACGTGGAGGTTACTTCTTCAACCAAAGTTAATTTAATGTCAGTGTTATATATACACCATATAATACTGGAATATTTATATTTTACTTGTTTCGTACTATATTCAATATTAAAATATGTACATTTCACACTTCTGCGTCTTTTGAACGAATTCGACGGTTATACTGTCATTACCATGGCTGAAATATATACCATTCATTTACCATTAATTTCGAGTAATTTGTAACTTATTGTAACCAATCGTAACTTTGCCACCTGTCCGATTTTTTCTTTTACATATTAAATATTTTCCGTATGCTTTTCAATCTCATCCAGTTACACTCCGGCGCTATTTGATGAATTGTAACTTAGCCTGGCGATGCTAAATCCAAAAAACAGTGCAACAACCACAATAACAAAACTGATATAGTTCGGAATTTAGAGTTTATATTTCCGTCCTAGACATTATTGCAATATAATATTAATAATCTAGGACTGCGGACCATAGTTCCGAAAGGACAAATTTTAGAACAGAAAAAACAGGCTATAAACCTTTCGAGTCACGTCTAATAAAGCCTTCAAGTAAACTAATTGGCAGATTTCGAGTTTCCTCGAAAACTGTCAGTTAGCCCACTTGATAGTTTAACAGGCTTTGTTCGAACGGGTCTTAAGGTGAAGAAGTTTAACTCTAATGAAATATGAATGAATGAATACGAAGATAGACAGATAAGGTAATTAGGTTTTCGCTTGGAACGGCAATTTAAACCATAAAAGTAAAGAAAACGCTACAGGTGGAATTAGGAATGCAATGAGGTTAGATGGAAAACATAAAAATGTTGAATGAAAAAGTGGTTTGATTTTTATGGTGTTTTTACATTTTGTTATGACAATATGTGTAGATTGTACTGTGCAAGCTAAAAACAATTAACAAATAACGGATAAAGGGCAGTTACGACCATCCATGGTAAATTGTATATTGGCAAACTTTGCATTCATTCGAATGGTTTGGGATAGGGAAAATCGTGACAACAGAAAGGGTACTGTGTAAACAATTATTTACCATGGATGGTTGGAGGTACCTAAAGAAGAGATTTACCTGGCTCATGAACGGTTTGACGAACTCCATAGATTGTTCTAATGCGTAGGTCTCAATACTGCAAGAGTCAAGAATGAGCGCCCCCAGTGTTAGATTGGGTAGTAAAGTCGGGTCCTTGTTTATCAAATCAAGAGCAAAAAGCATGGCTTCGAGCCTCTGAATGCCCTTCTCTTCTTTGACGGCGCCACATTTCCCTCTAGAAGCTTCATGCATGGGAAAAATACCGCCAAAAACGAGATCACCGGGAACTCGCAGCCTCATGCCGTTATTTTCGAAAGGTAAAGAATAAGCGATCGTGAGCGTAGCGAAAAAGATCGGAAACTTTTCCATGTTGACGAGCTACGGTCAGCACAATAGTGCTACCGTACCGAGAGCTTCCCGCTCGCGAATGGGGAGGTGGAGCCTTGAGTAGCTCCCTTGTCGACTATGCGCATGCGTCAACCCCCGTCTCCCCACCAAGCTCCCTGACAATAGAGGTTCCCAGGCTTTTTGGTATAAAACCTAAATTGGAATGCTTTTAGGTGAAATATGATGCACAAATGGACATCTCACCTCTTGTAATAAAAACCCCACAAAGTCACTATTGCCCATGGCGGGGTGGAAATGCAAGTGGGCACAAGTCAATGACGCCACAGATGCTGGCAGGAGGGGGAGTGAGATAGAAATCATAACCTACCGCTGCTCAAATGTACTTTCAAAAACAAGGAGAGGGGGGATTGTGAAATTTTATTGTTAAACCCTCATTTTCAGGTTATCCATGGCAACGGCTAGGTAACGCCCAAACATTACATACAGACAGCGACAACAGTAGCAGCTATTGTGTAATGGACGAATAATATAGGCCTTCCAAATAATTAAGAATGATTTTCAACAGTGGGGCTGACTTTGCCAAAAACTTGGGGACGCTTGGTCCCCTACACAGCCATTCAGGCTTATCTGATACCTATTTTTTCAATTTTTCTTGGTTTCTCTAGGTAGAATCAGACTCCTACAGTCCCATTGATATATTATTATATAGCCGAATATGGCCCACAACTGGAAGACGCGCCACTGGAGAACTTTGCCAGGTGGGTTGTAAGGCTACACACCTGATGCCATCGAATACTTCGGAACTTCAGCTTTACGTGTCTCACTTCTGACGTGACAATGTCTAATAAATCGATGAGCGCTGGCTGGAATACTAGGTGCATGTACGAAAAAGTGTTACCACGATGGGTGATGTTCATCCGTAACTCGGGTCCGTAACGCTGGTTTAATGCAACTTTTTGGGCAGATGTAGAATGTCTATCTCAATTTAAATTATACCCATGTCTTCGACTATTATTCCTCTTTCAGGCCATGCTGTATTTGTTGTGATATGGCAAGAGGTTCGACTTTGGGGGGTGGACACGTGGAAACGTGCGCCCAATTTTGCCCCGAATTAGCCGATTTTAATCGAAAATAGGCCTTTTTCGGCCGCGTTTTTGAGGATGTTAGTATCAATTAGAAAACTTCAAACTACTTTAGTTCTTTTCCACCTTTCTTACTCTTTCCAGACATATATTCAGTTTTACTATTGGTCTCCTCGTTCACGGTCAGGTGAGTGTATAAGCCATCCGTGTTTCGGCGGAAAACAGGTTCAAAGGGTTCTTTCCAATTGCCTGCATAGAGTAAAAATATTCCACAGCCTGCAATTTTCAACCGAAAGGAATTTTTAATGTCTCATTAGAAGCAGTATAAATTTAAATTAAGGTTTCAAACGAGTATAAATACATAGTTTCAAAACCACCCCTTCACCCCTTAAACACGAGTGGAACACAAAATTTCTAAAAAATGACGCGAAGAAAATAAAAATTCATTTCCAGCAATCCCATTTGAATTGTATGGCCGGTTTAAAGCAATTCTTTGGGCTGATGTGGAAGGCTAATCTTAATTTAAATTATACCCATGTTTTCGTCTATTCTTCTTCTTTCAGGCCATGCTATATTTGTGATCATGCAAGGGGTTTGGCTTTGGGGGGGTGTAAACGTCAGGGGGTGCGCACGATTTTCAACAAAAATAGGCCTCATTCGGCAGCGTTATTATCTATTTAGAAAATTAAAACCACATAAGGGCTTTTCCACATTTCTTTCTCTTTCCAGCCATATATTATTTCAGTAAGATTTAGTAATTTAGGCGTTGTCACGTTAAACTATCGTCCGTAAACCGACTTTACAACCGACTTACAGACAACAATTTTTTTTTTATAATGGCGACTTACAGTTACTCAACCTATATATGTAGGTACTTAGGGACTTAGGGACCTAGGGATGCACATTTCTTGCACTAGTTAGTTGTACCAACTATTTGTACATGGTATTTGGTTTTGTTGACACTTTGTTCTTAAAAGGAGAAAGATTACTCTTTCACGTGAACATTTTCCTGCATTGTCATACGACTATATATATATATTATTATATAAGCAGTCAAAAATTACAGTAGCTTTTGCTTCCGAAACTATATAAATTATAACTTTATTAGCATTAAAACTGAAACCACACTAGTAGAGTCAGTAAGAAAGACGTACAGAATACTGCAGCACAAGCAGAAAAGTAAGGAAAAATATTGCACAGTCCCACATACAAGGCCGGATCCAGCCGAAAATGTAGGGGGGCCAAACGTTTTTTGTAAGTTTAAAGGGTAATTTTTTTTTGTTGAAAAGTTGAGTTTTATTCAATTTTTTTTACTAGGTATGTTATGAATTTACTATGAATTTACTCATTTATGGGGGGGGGTTCAGTGCCGTGAAGAGTAATAGCAGGGTCATCACTTTACTAAAATATACGGTTAAATAAATAAATAAATAAATATTGACTTTTTGTTCTATTACTAAGCCAACCTAGCGGAGTTAGGGCTATAAAGCTCTATCTTACACTCAACTAGGAAGACCCGGGACCGCCTGCTTTACATGCCTTCCGAAGCATGGCCAGAAAATGTAACAAGTGTGAGACTCGAACCAACAACCTTTCGGGTGAAAGTCGGAGTCTTTACCACAACTCTACATGTCCTGTCGGTTGAAGAGACTATGAACATTTTGTATGGGATAAACAGGGGCTACTTCTATACATTGTAGTATTATATGGTATATATAACACTGACATTAAATTAACTTTGGTTGAAGAGGTAACCTCCTCGTTATAACAGAAATTAGAGGATATGGAAAAAACCGGGCTTGGCGGGATTCGAACCCATGATCTACGCCTAACCGGGGCGTCGTCTTAACCGCTGGACCACAAGCCCCGACAAGTCCAGTAAATGCCAAATCCTCTACTTATGCTCTAATTGACATGATTCGTGTTGCTAGACAGGTTAGCACAACTACACAACTATCTAACCGAACAGGTCTGTGAGCTGACTTAATTGCATAAAGGCAATGCTTTATTCATTACATCAGTCAGCTCACAGACCTGTTCGGTTAGATAGTTGTGTAGTTGTGCTAACCTGTCTAGCAACACGAATCATGTCAATTAGAGCATAAGTAGAGGATTTGGCATTTACTGGACTTGTCGGGGCTTGTGGTCCAGCGGTTAAGACGACGCCCCGGTTAGGCGTAGATCATGGGTTCGAATCCCGCCAAGCCCGGTTTTTTCCATATCCTCTAATTTCTGCTACTTCTATAGGCGACTACATGCAGGGGGGGGGGGGGGTCGTCTACCGTCCAGTTTCAGCCCGGGTAGTTGCACATAGAAAGAAAGAATCGATCTCCAAAAAGAATGTCACAGCAAAAACTAATGCAGCCATTTTGCGCACGCTGCAGACGTGACTGCAGAGGCTCAGAGAGCAGTAGTGTTCGCCCGGGACCGGGACCGGTACGGTACTGGGGTGGTACCGGTCCCGCATGTAGCAACGTTAGAGAAATTGATGAAGCAGTAGAATCGGGGATGATGGGACGTGATTGATCTGAATGTGCACTTCCAAGCGTTTCGTCAACATCTGCGGTCGACATATTCAATGACACTGCATAAAATTCTAAGATTGAGCCTCCGAGATACAGTATTAGAAGTCTATGCAGTGCCACTAAATAAGACGTCGACCGACAGATATAGTGACGAAACGTTTGGAAGTAAACATTCATCAAAATAATAACTGCGGCCGTAAAAGTATTTGTAATTATATTGTTAAGGAAATTGTCAAAAAGTTTATAAACCACAGTTTTCACAGGTACGCTGCTGTCTATTTAAACCACCAATCCACAAATAAATCCAAATAATTACAGTATATTTTTTAAATGTTTAATTTTTTAAAATATTTTAGTTGTATAATATGCATGTAGACTACTTTTTACCCACTTAGGCACCCTAGGCTATGTCGCGCCCGGTGGTCACCCCCCCCCCCCCCCAACTACAGAACTACAGCTGGCACAACTAAGTCATATCCCACCTATCGACTTCGATGGCAAGGTGGTAGCGTGCTTGGTCTTGTGCGAGTCTCTACACGCCATGTGATCGTAGACGTGTCGTAACTCAACACGGGTACTAACCTACAGAGGTGACTGAAGAGGTCAATCGGATATTTTCATTAAATTGGAGGTTAGGGCATCTAGTTCACTCAGTAGCTTTAAGAAAATTATTAAACAATATATCTTAGATAACGGTCTTTTATGGTGACGACAATGGATCCCCCCCCCCTTCTTCTCTTGTTTCTTCTCTATTCAATTTTAAGCATCTATATATTAATTCAATATGTTTGTTTTTAAGGTTAGCATGAAAAGAAGACTTTATAGTCTTATTGTTCGCCTTTTGTTTTGTTTTTATTCAATAAAGTCGTTTTCAATTCAATTCAAATTGTTTCTATGCCATTAACCTTTAAAAAAAACTCCATCACATTCAAAGGAAGAAAGAAAATTTTGTTTATTTGCTTGGGGCGATTTTTGGCCATTCGGCCCACCGGAGATTTTATTTAGTGAATTGTGAGAGGCTGAGAGTGAATGAATGAGTCCCTGTTCCATTATTATTTTCTGCTTTTGGGGGGGGGGGGGAATGATATCAATGTGAAAAATGATTTGTAAACAAAATAGGTTAACTGGTAGAGTACGTTAGCCCTTCGGGGCTAAAGCTCACCTAATATAGTAATATAGGCCTTATAATAATCTTTCTTTCTGTCTTTTCTCTGCCCAGTATTCCCTGGACAAGGATGAGTATATATTTACAATATATATATTTTTCATTTTTCTTTTCCTTGCCCAGTATCCCCTGGACAAGGAGCATATATTTACAAAATACAATAGACATAATGATACCATACCTCATCCCCAAGCTAAAGCTTGATTGGGACAAAGGACTTATACAGTGCTGCTAAAACAAGATATCATATATTTTTTCTTATTTTAAAATAATAATTTTCATTATTTTTTATTTATACTGTTTTTTTTATTTACTTATTTATTCGATTTTTTATATTTTATACTTTCACTTTTCACTTTTTTCCTTGACCGGTAACCCCGGACAAGGTGCATATATTGAGAACAACAATTTGTTATTAATCAGCATTATCACGCTCAAGCTTCCGCTTATCGAGCGATCATAGTGCAGTGGCTCTGCAAGATATAAATATAATTAATAATAATTAATAATAATAAACCATTATATAGTACTCACTCTAGCTTTCTGCAATGAGTGAGATCCTTCTGAACTCTGAAGGATGTATTTATATATATTTATTATTTATACTATTATATATTATTATATATTGATGTAAAATTATATGTATAATGAAATGGCTAATAGTCTGTATTTAAAATTAAGTATTTTTTTAATTTTTTTTTTATTTTCCCTATTTTGTTCAATTCTTTTAGTTTAAGTGGCAATTTGTTAAATATCTCTGGTAAAACTGTTTCATTGAGGCGTCTGCCGTACTTATTATGTGTTATAGGAATATTTTGTCTCAATGTGTCCACGTTTCTCAGTTGCCTCTTATTCTGTGTGTTTCCAACAATTTTGCTTAAATACATAAAATAGTTATTCTTTATTATAAGATATTTGTACAGTTTTCCTATTGGTAGTATATCTAGAAATCTGTATTTTTCGTCTATATTTTTAAATTTTTTGTTTAATTTATTAGATGGCATGTTTTTTACTATTTTATTTTGCATTTTTTGTATTTTTGTGAAATAGCTGTTGTTATCTCTCCCCCAAGTTTGTATTCCATAATTTAATACCGATTCTATATATAATAATAATAATAAAGACGTTTTTCATATTTTCATTTCATTATCTTAGAATTAACCACATTAAAGCGCATAATTCAGACCTCAGACGATCAACTTAGAGGTCTATATAGGAGAGATGTGAGATTCGTTCCCGCCAATGATATTTCTAATATTTCAGTTGTGACCTACATCATCTTCTTCGATCGGAGTTTGAACAATTGAAGTCTTCTTCTGGCCAAACAGAGCACGTTTGCAACCATGGCTTGATTTAATTGTGTCTAGAAGTGCTACAGGCGTGTTCTAATTGGTCAAATATAAGCAATGGCAGGTGACACCAGAAAAATTGAAATTTGTCCCATTCCTCCTATAAAACTCTACTCATATAAGACTCAACCTAAGAAGATTGCAGCTCACCTATACCCGCGTTCCAAGGCCGTAAGGTGAGGTGCAGTGGGGGTTAATATTCTATGCACCGAAATTTTCATTGCATGTGTATCAAGATAAGAAGAAAACCCGTCGAAAAGTCCGTCTTTCTTTCTGTTTCATGGACGTCCCTACAGACTTCTTCCCGTCATGCTTGCTTTGTACATTTTGTTCGCCATGCGGCCCTCTGACATTTTTACAAAGTGTACCAGCCATCTTAGACGCTGCGCTTTTTCACAACGTACAATGTCTTATAACTATTTAATGACCTGCATGTACCTACACTTCAAACTACTTACACACTATACAGCTTTTACTACATATAGATACACACACAATGTACACCTGATGACTTCATACAACACTCACGAAGAACCATGATTGGCCGAAGAGAGATGCCTCAGAATCCCAGCTTGTAAACTATGAATAATTAGATTACTCGTGACTTCGTGGTATTTCATATTAATAGACAAAGAATAACAAAAACTTCGAGTTTTAGAAAACTTGTTATAACAACCCGAATTAGTAAAACCCAAATAATCGTTAAGAAAATTAACTTTCTCTAAGAAACCCACTTGTGTTAGTATAAAACCCTGAGCGCTTTCGGCAAGAACTGCCATCTACAGAGGGAAACCCACTAGCACAGTTACACCTTATCTGCGATTTGAGACTTGCTCAACTCGAGGAGAAGATGCAAATGTAAAGTCAGTAAAAGTGTACAATATGCTTCCTCTATCCGTCAAAACAGCTTGAAATTTAACTATTTACACAACTCAAATTTAAAAAACAACCTACCCTCAAATTTACAAACCAACCGTCTTCTGTAGTTGCACCCACCTAGAATGCCTGCATGTTTTATCGCAAGTTATTGCAATTTATTATTAAGAGTTATTTTTCTAGCTTCTTCTAGCCTTATATTTTAGTAAGTTTTAGTTCTAGTAAAAGGGGGCCCAGCACAGGTTCGTCCCAAAACTGACATATCTTTTAGAATTTATTTTTTGTAAAATTTTGAAGGAAATAAATTGATTTATCCTTTGGCTCGTATCTGTACTTGGTTAAGTCATGCTTTCGCCTATTTCATTGCGTCAATGGTAAGCTTGTCTCAGCTTGTCCATTATCGCTTGTGACCGGTGTAGGTTGACATCAAGAACGTATCCCAGTTTGCCAATGGCAAAAAATTCATACGGAAACAATACAAATAGTGTCCGAAATCTATGGGGCCGTAGGCATTGGACAAGGGACCTATGGGCCACTACAAGTAGGACTGGGTCCATAGAAAGTGCTTAAAAATGACCTATAAGCTCCAAAATGCCCAGGTTGCATATCCATAATTTTGCAGAAATCGTATAATACTGAGAAATAATCAGGAAAATAGAATAGACGTCAACGAAATTTTGATAAAAACGGCGCACCGGGCTGAATTTCAAAGGAAATTCAAAGACCGAAAAATGAAAATGTCCCATGTTTGGGACCTAGTGGCGGAAACCATTAAAGGCCTAGGCAATATATTCCCAGCTGACGTCGACGCGGGGATAACATGCAAGGAAAAGTACAAACATATCAAACGCTCTTACTTAGCGTATGTTAAGCAGCGGGTAGGACTGGCGGAGCGGTCAAAAATCCCCTAAAGTGCATCTCCTTGATGGAGACCGCCCATGGCCATACCGCCAGAGTGAGGCCCAAATCGTTGACTACATGTGTATCGGCAGCTGCAGTAAGAAACCGACCACCAGCAGAAGGGTCAGTTCGTCCTGTACTTCGACTTCTGACCCTTCCAGTTCGGTGGCCGACCCAGGCTCCCCTTCCCCATACCAAAACCTACATTACAATACAATAACAATAAATTTATATTTCCATAAAGTTACAGTAATCGTAACAGGTCTATGCTGCAGGACTCCCAGCCACCTAGCCACCGATATGAATTCGCCTAGGTTTGGTGTGGTGAAGCGGCCCCGGCTGTCTAAAGCGAGCAGCCTGCTCATGGGATTGATAGAAAAAAGGCAAGCTGCCAGCGCTGTTCGCGATGAGCGACTATTGGCATCATGGAGAGTGAACTGGCGTTAAGGGAGAGGGAGGCGGAACAAGGGGAGCGTCTTATCCAAGCCCTTCCGAAGGACAAAAACTAGTATTATTTGTTTTTCTGTGTGCTATTGTGCCGTTTGTCAATTAATTTCCATTCGTAAATATAACACTTATCTTGTACTTTTAAGCTTTATTGCTTATGATTTAATGATCTTTTTGAAGTCATTACCAGTGCCCCAGCCATTGCATGTTACTGTTGGCTGTTGCCTATTTGCGTGATATCGCTGATCAACCAATTATTCTACCAGTTGTAATCTCATAATAAAAGTCGGGAGGAAAATAGCCTTGAATGTGATTCTACATGTGAACTATAATTCTGCAATTAATTTATGTATGTGGTCTTTAATAAATAAAAAACATCGGATTATGACAAATAGGAAATTTTCCTATAAAATTTAGTTTGAGGGGCAATCTCCTTATGAGGTTACCTCAGAAAATAAATAGGGAATCAAGGAAACCTCTGGACAACGCACGATCCGCTGTCTGTCTTTCAGAGGCATCGCTGCAACTGGATGGGGTTGTGGTAATGACGAGACCCTAGCATTTTCTAGGACCTACTGCAGTGTCAATCTTCCTTCATTTACTAGTTACCGATGCCCTTATACCTTATTGCTACCCTCGATCGAGAGTCTTTTTAATAAAAATTATTAATATATTTTTTTTAAATATGTCATTCATCTTCCTTACTGCATGTTATACTTTCTTTCTTTTCTTGTTTTTACTCCTTCTCATAAAGGCCTCCTCTCAATATACACTAGTAACTGGTACCAGTCCCTTCTTGACGGATGGAATGTAATGCCCAGACTAACTCTTTAAGCCACTAAGGGGCCAGTCACCAGCGTGCATGAGTAGAATGCATTTTACTAGAGATCTAAGGAGCTAGCTACAAATTTAATGAGGCCAGATATTACCTCACACAATAGGCAGCTGAAATCTCCTCTACCCTAGACAAAATACACTCTATCTCTTCTCAGGGGTTTCTTTCCAAATAAAACCAACTATTTTACCCAGGTAAATGAAATAAAATTCTGTAATGTTACGAAAATAACCGAATAAACAAAATCAAAAGTAACCAGTGTGAAACATTATTTAGGCCTACTTAACTGCTGTAAAAGTGTAAATAGAAAGTGCGATCTCTGGTAGTCCTAAAATGTCTCAGATCAGCAATAGGTGGAAAGCGCCAAGGGTTAAGCTATTAGAATTAAGTCTGAGAAAAGATGGCCAACCAATGTAGGTAAACCCTAACCTACATGTCGAAAACAGGACTACAATGACTACCAGAGACCGCCCTCCCAACAAATCTTAATCATTAAAAATTCAAGAAAGACATACTACCGTAGATACTGTATATAGATGAATACAAAACTTGAAACCAGCGGATAGATCCTACCTTCCGTGTTGCATACAGAATTGATTATAGGTTAGCGAATCCACATCAATCTCTTATAAAGCCAATTCCTTCCCTGGTGTTCATGGCCGCTCCAAGTCCAATGTTTTTTCAGTGTAAGGGTACTTAATATCTCATCCCTCTTGGCCCCGGTAAGGCCTTAAAAGCTCTCAGCCTTCCATCATTTCTTTTTAAAAATACAAATCAAAACCAACCTCTCCTTCTTTGGCCATTTTTCTTATCTCCTGTCCTGACTTGTCTCCTCCTATGGTTCCCTTGATTTTTGTAGATGGCAGCACCTTCCGGCCACTCTTGATTTTTCCGCCTTATTTTCAATACATTACATGCAGCAGTTGTGAGCTTTTCCGTTGATTCATTTTCATCATCATCATCTTCTATGCCTTGGAAGGCATCCAAATCGCCCAAGTCGCCCTCTCGAAGGCAAAAATTGTGGAGCACGCAACATGCGACTATTATATCTATTGCCTTCTCCACTGATTTGCTGTTAACCAATATCAGTCTTCTCCAACTGTCTTGTGCTTTATTTTCACTCTGAAAATCAATGACATTTTGTTACCGTACGTAATACCGTGCCTACTACCACGTTGAAAAGCCAAGACGGCTACTTCGCGGCCCCACCCCCCTTGCCCCCCAGCTCCCACCTTCGGGGCCTCGCATGGTTCCATTGGGCATTACGCAGATCGCCTCTTCGGGGCTCACATGACAAAACTTCAATTTCCAGCATTTTATAATTTTATAATTTTCCGCGCAATTTTTCAATTTTTTTCTTTCATAGGAACCTTCTCCTGACAATAACAAACACAACAAAAAAGAACCGGTCCGAGTTTACTCGAACATGCTTTCCAATTTATCAAAATTAGTAGATAGAGAAAATAAGTAATTACATGGTAAATAATTTTCCTATGGTTAAATTTCCGATATCTCGGGGGGGGGGGGGGGTTGTCCACCTGACGTCACTGGAGGTGAGGTAAATTCTAGATAGGTTAGACCAACATTTGAGCGTGAATTTTCTATAATTTTTTCAAAAAAACAATTTTTTTTACAAAACCAAATATTTTTCTAGGAAAGCAACCTGTCCGGTTTCGTTACTCAATTTAAAACCTAAAACATACCTGAAGGTAGAAATCATCTATAGAAAGGTTTCGCAGAAAAATTATTTTTTAGTTTTTAGTCATTTTTAATTATAATTTAGTAATTTTTATTTTTTTACCCCCAGAAGCAAACTATCAAGGGGTAAGCGACCCCCCGCATTTCGTTACCATTAATAATGACTACAATATATGTGAATTTTAAAGAAATCGTTGGAGCCGTTTTTGAGAAATAATTTTTTTAGACGTTTTTTTGCAGTTTTTTGAGAATAAAACCCCCCCAAATTAAGTTAGCCCCAAATAAAAAAATTGTTCCGAGGTATGATTTTTGTGAACCTACATGCCGAATTTCATCAAAATCGACCGAGTAGTTTGCCCGGAAATCGTGCACAGACAGACAGACAGACAGACAGACAGAACGACAGACAGACAGACAGACAGACAGACATTTCGTAAAAATCCCTTTTTTGGGTTCCTGAGACCTTAAAACGTGTAAATCCGTTGAAATCTCAGAATCGAAAATTTCGACCGTCACAAAGCTTTCCTTATACTACGTATAAATTGGAAAGCAAAAATAGTATTACTAGACTTGTTTGATGTTGACTGTAAAGTCTTCTACGAAAATTGATTTTTTATCTATTATCATAACGCGACGCCCTTAGGGGCTTACGCATTGTATGTTAGTATGAATTCCAATACTGTGGTTTTGAGTGAGGTTTGTTTGGAGTGCACGATTGTGGTTGGGCACGTATCGAAGGGGTGAGACAATTTGGGGGGGGGGGGAGCTAAATTGTCAGATTCACTAGTCTCCAAGTCCTGAAGACGTGCTGAACGCTGGACCGAATACCCAACAAGAGTAGCAGGAAAAATTTTTTGTAAACGGTATGATCGCCCATTTATTTATAGTCATTAATAATTGTTATCGTAAATTTTTTACATCTTTTATTCACGGTAGGAAACGTTTAAAAAAAAATTTGATTTTTTGTAAAAACATCGTTGGGCGATTTTAATCAGACGCTATAACGGACAAAGTCAATACCGTACAAAGAACAATTCTAAAAATTATACATAAAAAGAGGACATAATATCCAACAAAAGAACTATACATTTTAGCGGATGTCCTAGACGTTAAATAATTACATATAAAAACTCAATAATATTAGTACGCAATCAAAAACAAAACTTAAAATCTGTACAACACTCACACAACACAACCACACACATCCTTTCACACAAAAAAATTTTAAAACCACAAGATCTCAACACCAATCTGAATATATAGGCATATCATATTACAAGAACCGGTCCGAGTTTACTCGAACATGCTTTCCAATTCATCAAAATTAGTAGATAGAGAACATGAGTAATTTCATGGTAAATAATTTTCCTAAGGATAAATTTCCGATATCTCGGGGGGGGGGGGGGGGGGTGTCCACCTGACGTCACTGGAGGTGAGGTAAATTCTAGATAGGTCAGATCAACACATTACCACACAGCAATACTGGCAGGGCACGCAATGCATTTGAGCGTGAATTTTCTATAATTTTTTCAAACAAAACATTTTTTTTTTTACAAAACCAAATGCTTTTCAGGGAAAGCAACCTGTCCGGTTTCGTTACTCAACGCACAAACGCACAGACAGACAGACAGACAGACAGACATTTCGTAAAAACCACTTTTTTGGGTTCCTGGGACCTTAAAACGTGTAAATCCGTTGAAATCTCGGAATCGAAAATTTCGACCGTCACAAAGCTTTCCCTATACTACGTATAAATTGGAAAGCAAAAATAGTGAAATCGGTCTAGCCGATCACGCGTGATGCCAGACATAGGGATATAGGGATTCATTTTTATTTACCTTCTTAATAGAGGAAATATGTTAATAGTGTACGATAGTTATGTTAAACCGGTATAGTAGCACAATGTTTTATAATTTTTATCCATATAAAATTGATATTATAGAAATCGGAAGCAAAACATAGGCCATTTTTAACGTGAAACTTGAAAATATCCACACTGTAGCCGAAATGGTAGGCCTAAATTGGATGATTTGTTGATAATTTCTTTACATTAGTAAACAACATGCAAAACTGCAAATTTACAAAACATTGTGGCCCCGAAAAAGTAGGTAGATTTTCGAAATTATAGAAAACGGGAATATTTTCGGGAATATCTAGTGAAATTTCCTGTTTGACCTGATTTTAAAGGGGGGGGGGGGGGGAAGATGAAACCACTTTTTGTATACTCACTTGAAACCTTATAAACGATAAATTACGATATACTAACGACATATTAACTTATGATGTCGGTTAAAAATTGCAGGCTGTGGAATATTTTAAATTTATGCATGCACCGCTGAGAGTACCCCTTTCCCGCATGTCAGTGACTTTCACGTCCCCGTTAAGTACCTAGCTGTGGCGAAACCGCTAGTCGAGAAGCAAACCCGGTTAAACAGTGGAAAGTAGCAAAGTGGTTTTAAATTTTTCTAATCCATTTTTTCCCCGCGAAAATTGCCCCCGAAAAACGCGTTTTTTCGTCGAAAACGGGCATTTTTTCTAGTTGCTGCACGTATTTAATTTTTGAGTTATCCAGAAGCAGTCAGGTATGGCATAGATGGGAGACTTGGGGGGAAAGTTGGCAAACGGTTCACCAAATACCGCTACGAAGCCATTTTGGCTGTAGTGGTTCTGGATTTTATTTATCGGGTTTTCCGCAGTATAGGAAAACCAATGTATAAGGGTCCAAAATGGGAAAATTAGGCTCTGTTTTCGGGAAAAGGGTCATTTTTAAATTGGGGTTGAGCGGTTAAGACGACGCCCCGGTAAGGCGTAGATCGTCGGTTGGAATCCCGCCAAGTCCAGTTTTTTTTTATCATTTAATTTCAGTAGATATAGGTAAACTGTGCTCAGATAGCTGCCTATAATTGCATCTTGAAAGAAAGAAAGAAAATTGTCTTTATTGTCGAAATGCGCGAATTTTTGACCTATCCGCCCACTCTTACAATTAACCTATACACCCGCTAATTACACTCTCGAATATTTAATCTCTTGACTTGTGCCACGTTTAATAAGTGGCAAAGGAAGAAACATAGGCAAAATCAACTTTTGTTGACGTCTGAGAACGAAAAAAATTTAAACTAAATTTAATAAAAGTTTTTTTAACCATGGATGAAATATTAATTTATGCATTTAATGCGGAGTTGCCCCTACTCCGTATAAGAATTTATATTGTATTGTAACTTCGTCACGCTGTTAGCGACGATAGCAACTTTAAGCATAGGCAATTGTGGCTAAGGCAGAAGGCGACAACGAAAAGACAGAAATGCCGGGAAATGCGTCATTAATCTTCCTATTAAATTTCACTTTCGAAGAGAGTCGCTTAAATTTATTTCAGTAATCTGGGTTTAGTGTATCGTATAAATGCTCTTCCTGGATTAATCCAATTAATAATTTCCATTGTCCACTTAACATTAGGCGCCATTTTTTGAAAACGTTTGTTTATTTGTTGGCGAAAGTTGCCATGGTTGGTTTGTTTTACAACTGACTGAATGATAAATTTTCCTTACCTTGCTCGGCTCAGTATTCTATCTGGCTTTCTTCCTCAATGAGAATGGGCATGTCACACCCATCTATAGCTCCTATAGCACCTGCAACAAATAAAATATCATTACAGTAAATTTTTTGGAGATAAAAAGTTTCGTGCCAGTTTCCTCTCACCAAATGTCAGTTTTTATTAAACTACGTTTTTACTTCTGTCTCCGGCATTTAATTTAACTACTGTACTAATATGATGCAGTCATCGCATCTGGGTCAACGTAACTCTTTATTGTTCCGCTGCTGTTTCCCTTTTCAAGTCGCCAATACTGTCTGGTTAAACTAGAGCACAAGAAATTGAGATAAGACCTGGGAGCCCGCAATAGTATAATACATTTATAGTAATAAAAAGTATTACAGAAAGGGAGATATGGTGGGAAATGGGATTCAAACTCGAGTTTCCAACTCTTAATTTGAAACATAAGTATTTAGGCATCAACATTGCAATGCAAGCCACTACTTACCAGGGAACCCTGCGGCATTAGCACGTTGGCTGACACGTTCAAAATAAGCAGCCACAGCAGTGTATTCCTCTGCTTTTGGCCAGGAAATTACTTTGCTCATGGTTGAGCACAAACAGTTCATAACGTCTTGCACGTAATGCACCGTTGACTCCAAGCAGTTGAACCTATCCACGATGGTGGTGGTAGGTTGCTGCAAGCGGACGTATACTAAGGTCATGAGCACCTTTTTTGACAGCGGGATTGGTCCTCTACCACGTATATCCCCATTACTTGTTGGCATGGATTTTCTCACGAAATCCACTATTTTTTCCAAAGTTGTGGGTAAGACGCGGAACGATTTTTGGAATACGTGAGTATTATATTTCGGCACCCACTCCTCAAAATGATTGGGCTGCCTCACTCATTCTTCGTATGACGTCCGAAGAATGCCAGCAATTAAAACATCATTGCACAGCAATTGCTGTAAACCAAATTCGCATTCGTGTAACAAAATACGCCTATGGTAAGAGCTGTGCAATGTAGGTAGTTTCAAATGCAGGTACTTGTCATATTATTTTGGCTAAAACTAATCTATCCTCCGACACATGCTTTAGGCCGTGTAGAGTTACAGAATTTCCCTAAAATGCATTCAGCATGGTTAAAATCAACTTGGTTCGCCAACAAGGGTTCTTGTTTGCCATATAGGTCGTTTGCCATATAGGTCGTTTGCCATAAGCATAGGATGCAGTTATCCGTAGTAGCACTTAGCACGCGAACTTGTGTAGGTGGGGACTGGCGGAAGACCCGACAAGATGACGGCCACCTTCTGGTTTGCCAGAGACAAGGGGAAGCTGTGTCCCAAACAGATCTTTTAGACGCCAACGACAAGACCATGGAGGCCGCAACGTTTTGGATAAACATGTCTTAGGCCCGGACACGTCATGTAAGCACTGCCAACGGATCAATGGTTTTCGGAAACAATTTTACTTGGCCGTTGGCAAACTGGAACACGACCTCGTTGTTAACCCACACCAGCTACAGCTACAATGAACAAGCTGAGACAAGCTTGCCGTTGCCATAATATAACTAATATTAATAAGCATCACATTTTTTTAATTAAAAAAGATTGATCGCATACAAGCAATTGACTAAATGCATCCAAATAACCTCTTCAGTCGCCTCGCTACGTTAATACCCGTGTTGAGTTACATTACGCACCGTACCATCATGGCAACGAGTAAGTTCACTAAACCAAGTGCGAGTCCGAGTCCCTAAATAATAATAAATTTCCAATAAAATAAATAAAAGAACTTTTAGGTCAGATGTAGCTTCTTTTGATTGGTGTTATCGGAATCAACCTCTCGATATTTTTGTTTATTATTTTGGCGTGCAAACTTGATGACACAGTGCTCTAGTAGGTGAACAGTTACATTGTGCCCTGTATCCTGGTGTGGGTTGACATTGAGCGGTTGGCACTATAAGTATGTCCGTTCCTTCAAGACATATATAATATATAATAATCAAAGGTCTAGTCTATGAACTCATTGGCACTACAACTAATATTTCTCGTGTATTAGAGTTTGCATCGAATTTATAGCGCGGTGCCAGTTTGTTAATTCTTTTTTAAATGTTTGTATTACTATGCGTACCTTGGTCCAATCGGTGGCGCCTTGTGGGAACAACGAAACACACTTTGTCTCTTCTACTCCAACCATGACATGCTCAGTGTAAAACAATGCTAAATCTGGGCTTAGCTCTGGTGGGCGTGTGTTCTTCCAGCTAAAGGCAATTGCTTCCTAATAAGAGCGGCAACTAAAGAAAAGTGAAGCAACTCCTCCGGATTACATGGACTGTTTTCCGGCATTACAGTCCGTCTCTCGATTAGGTGCCTGTGTGTTTCACTGTATTTCATCCTGAAACTAAGGAAAAATTCACATGATTGACTGATCCATAGTTATTATGTAATAAATGGTTATGCGGGCACTGAACTACATCATGGAATGAAATAAGAAACGCTGAAGAAATTAATCTTGTAACGTGAGAATGATATAAATGTACTTACCATTTATTAAATGGTCTAATTTCTGTTTTTTTTTTTTCCCCAGTACGACTCTTAGGCCGGTGTCACATGGCATAATTCGGCAATCTTTGTGTCGGGGTAGAGACTCCCTTCTTAATATTTTAAGTGTCCCTACGCATGAGCTACGTCCGTGCAGCTCAGTCTCCCCGAATTTTTTTATGTCAACCCTGAATAAAAGGAAATAAAAAGTTATGAAATTAGCTGAGAAAACTTTTGTTCCTAACTATATAAGCAGCCGTAGCTTGCCAATTTTGAGTAAGTAAACAAGGAATAGGCCCATTGCCTTACGCAATGGGTCCCAGATTATCCGCTGATTTTGTCGTAGCTCACCAGTTAGCATTGTAATTATTACCTTTATTCCCTTTTAACTTAATCGGCAATCTACGGCTGCAGCTAGGTTCTAATAGCCGAGCAGCCGCGGATACTGGTGCTGGCTTTTGCCTCGTGTATTAGGTTTGGGTGTCCCCATTTTGCTAAAATTTCCCCCCACACATCAGGCCTTAAGATATGAAAAATGCATCTAAATATGTAAAGACTTGGGGCTGTCATGATTTTTAATGTTATGAAGTGAGAACAACAACTGTCACGAGGTCCCAGTTTTAGCCAGTAGCGGACTCCCCTTTGTTGGGGCCTGCGTACAGCGCCCATATTCCCTACGGAGGTTCCTGCACAGGCCAGTGTGCCGTAATTTATATGGCTCATTACAAGTGAGTGGTAGGCCTGAAAAGAAACCTCTGGAGGACACATAGAGGTAAGGCACCTGACTGCAAAGAGGCCACTATTTAGTTTTGTGCATAATTTAGCCAGTTTAAGCACTAATCAACGTGCATTCTTAAGAATCTGACGCTGTCGCTTGCAGTTTGTTCTTTTCCTGCTATAAGTCGGTATATTTCGGGCAAATTAAGCTCTGACTAACAGTGGCTTGTTCACATACCACTTCCTGCAGCTAGTAATATATCCAAAACGTAGCCTACCTATTCTAATTCCTTGCTTGGACAAACCTACCTATCAAAGGACGATTTCTTCAGAAGAAAGATCCAAATATTATAGCCCATATTGTGAGAAGGTACCCAATCAGGATTGTTTACATCAAGAAATGTACTTGGTTTTCCTGAAATCAAAATAATAAAATTTTGGAAAAAATTGAAGCAATAAATACCTCCTCTGGGAAGGAAACGCCGATCACCCACTGAACTGCAGCGGCGGAACAAACAGTGCCATCGTCTTTTACACTTCCCAAAACTCTATACACTAATAATAGAACATCAAAGATAAAGTGAACTTCAGGAGTGCTTTGATTAAAATTATGCGGAATATTTAGTTGAACAGTTTTTTGTGGTACCACTAAATCAACTTTACTGTGATCGATGGATTATTGGCAATCATTAGCATTATATGCTACTATCAACAACAACAATTAATTTCAAAGATAAATGCGGTGTTGCATTTCATTACAAGATGGTTAGCATTGAACAAGATGGTGTTGAATACTAAAAAATCGAAGGCGTTATTAGTTCGAGAGCTATGGAATGTTCGGAACAGTTGGTTCTTGGGGGTGATCAAATAGAGTGGGTCAAATCCTTCAAGTATCTTGGAATACTCATTGACTCTCGCCTTACCTTACATTTTCACTATGAGACGGTCTTAAGTAAAACGAAATGCAAAATGTCAATGTTTCGTAAGGGGAAATTCCTTCTGCCACGTACCGCTAAAGTCACTTTGTTCAACTCTTTAATTCGGCCACACTACTACTACTGTATGACAGTGTTTTACCCGGCGAACCGCTGCGTGCTTGACGCTCTGCAGAAGCAAGTGAATGAAGCTATGCGTATTATATTAAATAAACCTAGAGATGCCAGAGGGAACCGGGATGCTGAGGTGGCAGTCATGAGACGCAATCGAAGGCATGACATTTCTGTTTAAAATAACGAAGGGTTTGCTTCCATCCAATTCCCTTGTTCAGTATAACTCGGATGTCCCTTAACACGCTACAAGGAATTTTACAGGATTTGCACAAGTTTCGGCCACGGGCTCATCCTCAAAGTCACTTTTTGCAAATGGTATAGCGCAATACAATCGACTGAGTCAAGCTATTCGAGTGTGTGGAACAGTGTCGTCATTTAAAAAGAAGATAAGCGAAGAAAGTCGAGTGTACAACATCAGCTGTAGTACAGCGGGAGCAGACATTTATTCGAGGCGTTAGGACCAAGAGGTTGTTCAAATTAGCCTTTGGCTACCAAGCAACAACACAACAACAACAGCATATGTTGCTGCGCATAAGAGATGAAGTCCCACAATGTCTACGATGCATACAGCCTACTAACTTACACTTGTTGGAGAAAATTTTGTTCAATTGTCCGGCATTACTTTGTGTTTCAGTGGTTTTAAATTTATATTTATAGAAAATAAATGTTAAGCACTTACCTGATATAAAAAGTCTTTCACACACTCACTGATTATTGGCTTTCCTTTCTGTAAAATATGCGCTTTTATTTATTTATGCTTTAATTGCAAAGCCAAGCTCCTCCTCGACAATGGGTTAATTTCAGTTTGTCCATGCGTTAAGGCTCCTTAAATACTGTAGAATGACACTGTGCCTCTTTACCTTCTCTTCCCACATCCAACAACGCAGCAAAAGCCCATTTCAATTAAATACAATTAAATAAATTGAAAAAATGAAACACTCGATTGATAACAATACAGATGCCATCTTGTATGTACTATGTTTATACTTTTTTATAAATTTTATATGGCAACCATGACGTCATCCTGAAATAATCAATGCTGACTGCTAAAAATGTTTTAAATCTAAAAAAAGGATATTATTAATGCTATTTTATCGTTAACATCTTATTTTTGGCCATAATTATAAACTAAATTTAAAATTTCAGTTTTATTTTCGTAGCCATTTTCTTCTGTTCCGTACTCCATGTTCACGACTCCATATTTAATATTTATATTTAAGATTTAAGTTTTTATTTTGTAACCTTGAGCCCTGAAACTATAATTTAATGTAATTTAAAGATATAAAAGAAGAGCGTTTAAATAATGCCGAATTGATTATAAACAAAAAGTACTTGTCTTTTCTTCAATAAGATGGCCAATGGTAACAATAAGCTTCAATTCACTATCGAGGAAGAAGAAGCCAGCGATGAAGCTGTCCGGGTATATGGCTCTACAAAAGAATCGTCGCCGCTGAAAGCAAACGGCTTCGCAGGGTCATCCGAAGACAGTCCAAGGGTCAGAGTTCACGACCCACAGCACAGGCTCAAAACCCCCTCTGAAGATGTGAGTACTTTTTGTTTAATTCTTACCAAGCTGTTACTTATGAACCTTTGGAGAATAACAATAGTGCAGTAGTTGTTGTAACTCCTCTCAAATGGTAAGAGAAATTAGGTGGGTATCAATCAGTGGAGCATACTATCCGGAACGACTCTCTAACGTTTATTCATAAAATATAAAAGGACTAATGCCAAGCTATATACATCTCCAAAGATTCCTGAACATACATGGTAGGAACGACTTTGTACTGCAACGTAGGACCATAAAGATAGGCTAAAATTCGCTACTTCAAAAAGAACTTTGGCATGCGACAGTCTTGGCGGTGCTATTAAACAATTGGACTCGATTAGAGGCTTTCGTTTGGCCTTGCGCATTGCTTGATTGCTCAGAGACTAAAGTAAATTTTAGTGATTAGTATGGAGAGAAAATAAGCGTTTTTACGCTGCTCATAATTACAGAAAACAACAACAGAAGGACACTTATTACAAGTTCCATGCCAGCAGTCTTTCGTCAACAAAATGTCAGCCTTTAATGTAGGTAGCGATTTATTTAATTTGACCGCGTATTGCCACAGTCATAATAACAAATAATTTTTCTTAGGAACCTTCCTATCGATGCTTTCTAACTTCAGATATGTTTTATGTGTGAAGATATGAATAGGAAAGCCAAAATAATATAGCCTAACTGCCGCCTTTGGTCAATACTTGACAGTAGTGAACATTTTAAATTCGTGGCCTTGACGTTTTTTATGTTTAAAGTAGAGTATAGTTAAAGAAAGACACATTCACTTTATTTACAGAGCGCTTCTAGGGACAGCGATAATCTGATGCGTGGAACAGACTCTTCTTCAGGAGAACCTGAATTTGATCCGTCACAACCTTTTTGGAAGCATCCTAAGGTTCGCAGTAATTGGAAAATTTTACTAGCTGCCACAGCTTTAACCATAGTTGGGTTGTGTAAGTCAAACATTTTTCCATGAAGCAAAACTGACTTTGCACATTTTGTATTAATACTTCATAAAATATGCCGTAAGGCTCAAGACCTGCACGCGCCTGCCTAATTATGTCAATGGTAAATCTAGCTCGCCCTGTTCATTGCTCTCATACAGTGAACGTTTCTGTAGTAACTCCTAGGCATTTTCTCATTAATAATAATATTATGTTAAATAATATAATTATTAAAATGTGTGAACAATTATACAATTATAAGGGCTTTCACGGCCGGAGTAGTAGCAGTAGAATCTGGGATGATAGGCCGTAGTCCTTCTGAAAGCGTACTTCCAAAAGTTTCATCAACATCTTTAGGGTTACTGCGTCGACCGCAGATGTTGACGAAACTTTTGGAAGTACGCTTTCAGAACGACGACGGCCTGTCATCCCGGATTCTACTGCTTCGTCATGTGTACAATTAATTCAAAAAGATATTAAAATATAATCTTGGCTGTAAATGCGTCAATGGGAATTTTAGAATTAAATTGAAACACATACATGTTTATATAGAAAAAACAGAAAGAAAAAAACCGCATGGGTGAAAAAATTCAAATTTATCAGAAAATATCGATTTAAGAGGTGTCATTTAGACATTAGTTGAAGGAAGATGTGTTCTTCAATATTTTATCGTAATGTGGATGGCAGTCACTAACGCCGATTGGTCACAGTTACGTAAATTGATTTGCATAAAAATATGGAAAGTGTGGGTGCCCGGTGAAAGGAAATGTGGCCAATCGGTGTTATCAAAGTCTGCATACTGCACAACAAAATGCAGAGCAGCGCGTCTTCTTTCTTGTTATGTGTCAAAGATAGCTGAATAGCAAGGATAGTAAAATTTGACTTTGTGCAAAAAACTCATTGTGCGGATCGTATGGGAGCGTCCGGTTGACTCTACAACAGCTTAGTTTGTATTTTAATATTTATTAATATTGATGTGTCCACGGAAAAGGAGAAAAAAAATAGGTGCAAATTTTAGCAGGTTCAATATTGATATCAGCTAACCAAAATACAGTAGTACAATATATGAGCTCCAGTTAATTGATTTTATATTTCTCGGTTGTGAAATAATTTGTAGTTAAAGAGTGGACGTTTCATGTTGGCTACCGACATAGTGAAATATTTTCATTTATATAATTTATCTTTTTTCAAATCTACTTCCCCTATTATTTATGTTAACGAACTTGTGTTCATGTTTCAGTTCTTCTAACCTTGGCAACCGTCGTGACTGTACGGACATCCTTTGCCCAAGGAGTCATCTTTTACATTGCCGGCGCCATATGCTTCATTCCCGGCTTTTATCATGTTGTTTACGTCTATTTGGCTGTGAAGGGGCGTCGAGGCTTTTACTTTTACCACCTTCCACTCTTTAACTAAACATGATATCCTTGCTTATTGAGCTGTTATGGACAGCACGATGTCAAGAAGTTTCTACAACAATGTACACTGTTTGCTACTTCTCTTTCTGTCCAAATATTCATACCTTCGAGGATGTGAATACTCTTATGGAGAGAGAAACCGCATGATTTTATGAGTTAGGTATGATAAGTTTGATGCGTTGGTCAGTATACCGTCCCTGCAAGGGTTCGGATCCCATTCTCGTCAAATGTTTCATATCCCCCTATTCCCTACATGTAGAAAGAAAGAAAATTGTCTTTATTTTCCACGTGAGCGAATCTTGGGCCTTTCGTCGCACTCTTACAATTAACCCATTGTAGAGGCTAAATACATAGTTAATATACTCATATTTGTTGCAGGATAACATAATTTCAATAAATTGTAACTTCGGTGTAGTTCATAACCGATACATTGTTTTTAAAGTCATACACAGAGAGCCAACATTGGATTTTGCTTTATTTATATAAGGAAGATTAAATACGCTTTTTTATGAAGACTTCGTTAGGTTAGTTCTAAAAAAGGTGTAACTCTGCAGATAGAGTTGACTGGACTAAATATAGTAATGGTAGAATAGAAGTTTTATGCTCTCAATGTTTCTTGTTGCTTTTGCATTAGAACAAAAACATGCTTACAGCTATTAACATTAGATGTAAGTATCTTTTCTCATAGAGTTTGAATAATATGACAAATGTGATACATAATTTATGTAATAGTTTATAGAATGAGTATTGTGTATAAGTGTCATTTACGTACCTGGTTGCAAATTATCGATTTCAATTTCTCAAGCACCGGGCAGCTAACTTTTTACATTTACAGGCATTTAATAAAAACAGTCCGTTTGGCACATAACCCTATTGTTAACATGACAAAAATTTATAATTACAAAAGCTTTCACGGCTGGAGTTACGTGACGGAGCCGTAGAATAACAGACATTATCAGCAAGCTGACGTTGTCTTTCAAATTTTTGATCCACTTTACCAACATTGTTGTCCTCTTCCTCCGAAGAACATTCTGTACTTACCCATCTTTGGAAAAGTAAAATAGAAATGCATGCCCATTGACTCTGCACCTTGTTGTACAGCCACAAATGTCCATTTGGGTCGGTACTAATGTCTTATTGTTGTACGCAAATAGCTGCAAGGTGGGTCATATACAGTATGTACCGACACTGACATGCTGCCGTGGGTTTAAGTTAGTTTCTACCTATATCGTATCTAGTCCATGCCTAGCCTAGTTATTCATATATGCGTTTCCCACGTCTCCTCTTCAACGTTAGGCAGACCCATGTGCAATGTTTGGCTTGAACCGTAGTACGTGAATGTTTTTGTGATATGATATGGTGCTTAACCCTTGCAAACCAATTCTATTCCGTCTTCAGCATCCCTTTTGTGTTAGTGGTTAAGTTGTAATTTTGCAACCTTTCAGCATCCCTAGGCCGAATTATTCAGCTCTGAATTGGCTTAATCTTCTTGAGAATGAAATTCGATTTAAGAGACAGGGTATACCAGGTTTCTGACCAAAACTTATTCCTATCTCCGTTTGGTTTCAGATCACAACCTATCCCTGTTCCTATTCCTTATCATATCCACCGAATCCGGGTCACCCTGTATATTTTTATATGCATGTTGCACCTTGATTTTGATTCCTAGTGCCCACAATACGCTGCATGCCATAAAACATTAAATATATTAAAGTTGTGTGTTACTTAATGGGGTATTAAGTGATTCTTTCTGGCTTACCCATTAGAAACTAGATTTTTTTTTAATGTAAATAAATATAAATATGATCCGACCATTTAAAGTCGTCCTCATTCATGGAATATATTATACGTATGCAGCTAGCCATGGTTATAATTGTAAAATTCCCTGGCGATAGCTGCTGGAGTTTAAAAAACGTATAGCTTTAATTACGCCTTACAACCTAATATAGGATCTTAATTATTCAGGAATTTTTTTCTAATGGTAAGCGATTTGTTTATGAGCTCTGAACCACTGAATTAATCTTCATTTTTTTCATATTTAAAACTTTATCTCTGAGTAAATCTTACTTTTGATAATGCGTGTACAACATAGGGATTAATAGAAAAAATTTCGTATTAAATAGAAATACTGATTATTATTTGACTAATTGCTGGGGACTTGTACACAAATTTCATGAGTATATAATTTCGCGAAATAAACCAAGCTGGCATTTTTATTAATCAGCCTTCCAGTAATGGTTCATTATATCACATACATCATACATATCTTTTGACTACTTATAAATATGCAGTTTTGCAGATTTTGTTCATCAATGTTCAATACTCGAAAAATGCGAATTAGGTTGGACTTCAACTTCTATTGAGAGTGCTACTCTACCTCCATGTTGTTTGCAGTTCATTTGTTACACCAAGAACTAATTGTTAATTGTTAATACGTCCATTGGAGCTATATTTTACATCGAACGCTGAACAAGGCAAGAGAGAACATATGTTTTAAGCATGCATTTACGTTCAATGTTACACAGGCAACTGCAAAATAACCTGATGGGTTTAGTTATGATGAAAAAAATGACTCCAAATGTGCCAAGTGGAAAGAAGTGAAAATTATCCATAGTTCTGCGTTAATTTATGTAAATCGCAGTTAATCTATTAATCGATATCATTTTTCAACTTTCTTAAATAGTTTCGGCAATTAATGGTGTATTCTATAGTAAGCCTGTCAGATTTATTTTTCAAAAAACCGAGAGGTGTCAGTTCACTCACACTGTACTTTTCTTTGAAGAGTAGCCTAACTCTACTACTACTCTACTCGTGTGTGTTACTTAATGGGGTATGCAAGTGATTTTTTTTCTGGCTTACCCATTCGAAGCTAGATTTTTTTAAACATTAATAAATATAATGATTCGATGAATTAATAGTTTTAATGTGTGTTTTTTTAATTTATAAATAGCTGTAAATTGTACTCTAAAACTTGTGTCTACCTTTACGTTAACCGTTGTTATCATCATGGCGGTGCTAGTGAGCCTCTACAAGCTAAGTACAGAGACCCAAATCTGTTACGTCACATATTTGCCGAGAGCCTGCGAATGTTCCCGAAGGAAATGTGCATATTAAAAATTATAATAGATAATTAAATATTTGGTTTAAAGTTAAATTAATACTAATGCACCTTTATTTAAAACAAAAATTAACATTGTAATCCTTTTATCTCCAGCGCTTGTATATCCCATTTTATAATTACTTCAAACAATTTTGTGTCGTCATAAACTGAGAGATTTCCTGGGTAAACCTGGAGATTTTGCCCTCCCGACAACAATCTTCCGGGGGTGAACTGACAACTGGGAGCCTGTAGAGCCCGGAAGATGTGGCAGGCTTATTCTAGAGACATTGTCTCCTAGCCTTGCTATGGCTTAATTAAAAGTTTCAGGAAATTACGCCCAACTTGCCATGATAGTACATTTTCGCTGAAAAAATGTACTATTTTATTTTTAGCAGAAGTGTTTAAAATGCAAATAATTCTTACAATTTCCCGTCGGCGCATTTTTAATTTGAATATTTGGAAGTGAGTGCACACTACGTACATACGTACTTCAATGTTATGCAAACTGGACTACTACCGTATGGAAATCGTAAGTGCCTGCTATACATGCAGTGCTGGACTTAATTCATTATAATCTCAATTTGTGTCAACTTTCCGATTGGTTGGCCCTATGCGGTATCCATATGAGAGAGGTCCATTCATTAAATTATTATTTTTCTCTATCACGCAAAATAGTCTTGACACAAACGGTTATTAAACTTTAAAATATACCAACTTCCAACACATTAAGTTAGTTCCTATTTTAAATTCTTAGCAATTGCGAATTCGTAACTCAGTACTTTATTCGAATTTTAGTCAGTTGAAGAAAGTTCCAGAGTTCGAAGCCTAGAATGCGAATTTAGAAAGCTATGCTAACTTAGAAATACATTGACTTGAATTTGTAGAGGATTTTACTTTGTGAACAGTTTTGTTTCCAACCGTTGTGCTTAATTGCTTGCTTGCTATCGTAAGCACTGACATGCAATTTATTAACTACCAATATCTCAAGAGGTTATTTCCTAGAAAACGTATAGTTAAACTGCGATGTTACCTCCCTAAAGGGTTGAATTATTCATGAAGTGTAAAAAGTACTTTACTCACAGACTATGGCAGTATTTGAAACTGACGGTTATGAAATGAGGGTATCTCATATTGTCTATGACTGATTAGTGTAGCTTTGTTTTAATGTCCAAAACTATTATTTTAGCTAAACTAAGTGTATTTTGTATTACATCTTTCGTTAAGTAGCTATCACTAATACTTGGCTCTTTCCTATCACCTGTCATGTCTTTCATATGGGGGCAGGATCGAAATGAATTGCAAATTAAATGTTAGGCATGTTTGACCTTTTTCGTATAGAAATCGAACATGGCGGCTGTACATACTGCCGTTGAGAGACTATGTCAGCCATATTTAATTGGTTGGGCGCAAGCATTTTACTACTTGAAAGATGTTCATCCTATTTCCACAGAAATTCTTTCGTTTCTTAAATTACATTTATGAACGTGTTTAAAAGCCAGGATACATGCTGGTCAAACATGCACCCCATTCTGGCTAAATATACCCACACGCTCCAACAGATGAGTATATTTTTCCTTGCTTTAGAAAATTGTGTAATCAATAATTTAGGGCCGGGTCCACCATAGTTGGTAAGTTTACTGGACGGAACCTCCATCGACCTATACACGGCACCATATTGGATGCGACCTGCTAGTTATGTTGTTATGCTTTAACCGTGCTTTCAGACCAGGCGGGTTTACGTTTCATACTTTACTCTTTTATCTTTAGTCAGAGCTCAGGGGAATAGAAACGAAGGTGTATCTAAACCTCGACTAGGCTTATACTTAGCGAACATTAGATTCTACACATCAACATTAGATATTTCAAATCTTGAAATTCACGAGGAGTTACCAAACGAGGATTTATCAAAACTTTTAGGTATTTCCTTCTGTTGGCGGGTTTACTTACGTACGGTTCGGAGTGGACTGAATATTTAATTAGCTGTGCGGTAGGGTAGGTGTGGGAAGGAATGGGGAGGAATGTAGCGACTACACAACTAAAATTATTAAGCATATTGCGTGGAAAAAGAATCTGAATGCCGACTTCTTCTTTCAGCCATTACGGGAGCAAGAACTAACAGGTCGACGTACCAACACAGAGCAAATTAATATAATTTTTCCCGCATTAATAAAGTACTTAAAAATAAATAACTTTTTCTCAGAAACACCTTCTTTTTCTTAGTAAATGCTGACAAAGCTTCATTGCTTTTTTTCATAACCAATATTCCCTAAAACGTCCCCAAATAAAAATAGAGTCAACCTACGACATGCACTTTCGACGCCACAAAATAGGTCAAAAATTAGATTAATGACAGAACGGTATGTAATGATATAATATGTGGTTTAATATTAATTATTTTTTCTCACGTCTCTGCAGCAACTACAATTACATGACTCGGTAGCAATTAAGGTAGAAATTACTCATTATACCACACAACTCAAGTTCATTTGTGTAACGGAAAATTTGAAACGCTTCGAGAAGGACGAACAACGCGGCAGATGTTCGTCGCAGCACAATTCTCAATGACTAGTGGAACCTTAGCCAAGTCTAAACATATTTCATAGATAACAGCTGGTTAATAAATACATTATCGTTCAGTAACAATTTTTCTCATTCAGAGGTTCCCCATGACAAAGCCTCTCAAATCCAAACCTTGACAAATCTATGGTTTTATATTCACCATCTAAAAGTAGTTCCATAATGGCTCTACCCACAGCGGGAGAATGTTGAATGCCATGACCACTGAACCCAGTAGCTATATATAAATTGTGGTAGTATGGGTGATTGCCGATTATCCCATTTTCATCCATTGTGTTGTATTCGTAGAAACCAGCCCAGCCAGATTTCACCTTCAGCTTCTCAAAAGCTGGGACGCGATTCGCAAGAATTGGCCACAACTGAAACAAAACATTAGAACAAATGCAATTTTCCCTTTCTCCCTGCTGTCCTGCACATAATTTCTGATTTTTTTTTTTTTTCATATAAAGGGAACTGACGTGACTGTTATAAATGCCAGATGCCCCTCCCTCTTCGGTTATAATTTTTGTAAACATTTCTGGAACAGTCGGTGGCGACATTATGAATGGCTGTCTCCTGTCTGCGCCAATAAGTGCACGCCAGGGGCAGGACCAGACAGCCCATTTCGTTACGTCGCCAACCGAGTATTAAATAGGCCAAATTTAACAAGCAGTAAGAAGATGGGAGAGGATCTGGTAAATCCACCGGACGTAGCAGCGTATCCCCCTTAGGGATTAATTAATAGCAAGTATTAGTTACATAAAGGGCACATTAGGCACCTGTAAAAGCAGTTAATTGGTGAATGCCTATAATATAATTTCATATATTGTATATAGTGTGACCAGTTCTCCATCTAGCTTAAGCATCCACTTATTCCTGCGGTGGGTTAGTGTTAAGTTATGATAGGCTTGGTTTTGGAAATGGATCCTCTACCAGTCCTCAAGTCAAGACACTCAATAAGTTGACATATCACGGCGTTTTTCTTATAGTTCCAAGTTTGAATTCCAATAATGGGATGTAACATAGGCATAATATATATATATTATGCTTTTACCTTATCGTCGAAAAATTTGTAATCAACATCCAAATTTTCTATGCTGGGCTCATCTTCCAAGCATGGTGACATCCCTCCAATAAAACTAGTTCCAAGGCCTTCCCTCCTAAAGTATGCGCCCGAAGGATCGATGACCATCGGCGTGTTTAGGCCAGGGCCATCCGGGCAGTCCATCACATACACATATCTCTTTCTAGGCTCAACGGGCAATGGTATACTCATTAGTCCTATAATAACCAAAACAAAGTAATATTAGTGATTATATAGGGTAAATAATACAGCATTGAATTGACTTAGGTTGAAGAAGCAATCTCCTCAAGGCATTCTATAAGAAAGAAAGAAAATCTGGACAGAGGGTGCAATGGTAACACGATGCCTTTGACAGGAATATATCGTGGGTTTGAGTCCTGCTCAGTCGCAGATGTGCCTCGTATCCCTTTTCGGATATAATGGTCTAGCTATCCCCTATATGCTAATACAAGCGGTTGTAATGTTATTAAACAACCCATCAGAGGGCAAAGGATAGGATTAGAAATGAAGTGATGACAAGAGAGCTTGTGGAGAAGATAGCGAGAAGGATATTGCAATGGTTCGGACTAGTAAAGCGAATGGATAATAGCAGGTACTGGATTAATAAATGGATGGAACACGATCTAGGAAGAGATAAACAAATTGTGGATGATATCAGGAGAGTGGGATTAGTATCAGAGAAAGTGGAGGAGGCTCACGCAGCACACCCAGGGTATTGAAGCTGAGTATTGTTGATGATGAGCTGCACTAAGAAAAAAATGTTCCGTACATAAGTTGTGCGCATCTGTCCAAAATACGTCATTTTAATTGTAGTACAATTACAGAAAATCAGTCTTGACCCATGTATTGCGGTAGTAAACAACTAAAGATGGCTATTACGGGCCACTGCCCCCCCCCCCCCTAGAGCCTGTTACTGCTCTACTATTACATGCTAAGCTATAGTCATTCTTTTACGAAATGACTTTTTAAGGGGGTGGAGACCTACCTCCTGCCATCTCCCCCTAGCTGACATCCTGGCGTCACCCTTGGTCAATCGGATACATTCATTAAATTGTTTGTATGTGATTAACCTTTCTTATAGTAAATAATAATTATTATTATTTTTTTACTGAGATTAGCTTTCTCATAGCTCACTTACCTTCCCCTTCTCCCAATTTGGCCATTCTCCCAATATTTCCCGACTGAGCACCAGCAGCTAAGACACAGAAGCCAAACTTAATGGTCTGATAGCTTCCATCAGGTAACTTTATAATGGCACGATTCAATTGTTCGTATTTTCCATCTTTCGAAGGTGGAGTTATATGTGGCTGGTTTTCGAATTCGAATCCAACTACAGTTCCTTCAATAAAGTCAGCACCGAGATTTATACTTTTCCGCTTGAATGCATTGAGTAGAGACCACGGGTCAAACCAGCCTTCATATTCTAAACCTAGACAGCCAAGTTCAATCCCCTCTGTTTTGATCCAGGGAAACCGTTCCTTTATTTTCTGAGGTGTAAGCAAAATATTCCTAGCCCCGAGCTTAAGTTGGAGTTCGGAATTTTCTTTCAGGGTAGCAGCTCCATGTTCTGAAGCTAGGACAAGGTAGCCATATGGTTGGAATTGTACATCGGGAATAGGGTAACCATCAACCGCCAGATGTTTACCAATATCTCGAAGAAATTCAGCTCCAAACAATGACATCATAATGTTTTCAGGGAGAGAAAATTGCTGTCGCAGGCCACCGACTGATAGACATGTGGAGGCTTCTGTGTAAGAAGGGTCTTTTTCAACCACCACCACATTCATTCCATTAGGCGCCCTTTGTTTTAGCCAATACGCGATTGAGGAACCAATGGCCCCTCCACCAATAATCAAAACGTCTGTATGTGTCGGGAAAAATTGTGCTTTTAGATCGTGGCTAAGTTCAGCATCGAATCCCATGTATCTTTTGATTTTATGGCCCAGTAATTTAAAATCATTCTTGAAAATTTTAGCTGTTCTCTTAAACGGATCTTCCTTTTGCAAAGCCTCTTTAAATTGATCTCTCATTCCAATTCCCATCGATTTTGATTCTTTAAATATCTTCTCAGGGTCAAAATCATTCTCTTTTCCTTTGTCGCCGAGCCTTACAGTGGCTGATATATTCCGCGTTACGTGTCTTCTTGGCAGAGACACTGCATTAAGAATTACCCGTCGACTCATATTCGCACTGTAATGAAAAGCACAACTGAATAACAATGGCTAAATTTCATCACATGCAAGATATCACACTAATGATTTCTTCTTATCTACACTAGCATAATGATAGACGACGTAAACATGATGGATCTATTTACACTTCATAGAAGTCTAAGTGGGGAAATTGCATACGACAGTGGAACATAATTAGTCTGTGATAACGTTATCACGTATTTGTTTGCGTAACAACAACTAAGTTGGGTCAATTTTTTTCTTAATGACCTTGACTTCCTCGTGAATAGAGTGAAGCTGTAAGGTGATACTTCATATTAGTTACCGCACGTTATTGGCAAGCAAACCGATTAAGAGCTTAACAGCTTTCAAAATATCTTGGTAACGAATGCTAGACATTTCACCGCCATGTTCCAATGCATAGCAGTGCCGTTTGGGAACACTTTCAGATCATATTGTGAGGGTGGTGGTAAGGCCCCAAGACTGGAATTTCTCAAACTGTTTCGTTAATGGCACCAGCTCATAAAGTTAGGATTGTTAAGTTATGAACGGTTTCTCTACTTAAGAAAATGAAAGAACTAATAATTTTTTAAGGTGCATCTAGGTTTAAGAAAGCACATTTCCCGTCGACCTTTCTTTCTGTGGGTAAATGCGTAAAAGGTAATGTCGGAGGCATTAGAATCATCCAGTGCTTAGTTTTAAATGGCTTTAGCAATCCTTCTGGAAACTTACAAACAAAATATAAAAATAAAAATTGAACTTTTCCTATTCTTGGGAGCCTTTCTTGTCCTTTCATTTGTCTTTCCCCTAAAATAGCCTACATGCCGGTAAATATGGTTGTTTCTATTTTTATAAATATTGATGAATAATTAGGTAGTAGTTGAAAGATGTCCCGAAATATTTTCAACTGATACAACCTCGTAATCTATAATACAGATCAACAAAAATAATAAAGACTAAGGTTATCTGTTCGCCGATACACATTACGTCTTTACAGAAGTACTACGGCGAACGCATAGCTGCATAGTCTAACTCAAATTGTCAACTTACATGGAAAACGTTATTGTGTGCTCGTAAAGCTTTTGAGTCTAGGTATTAACAAGAAACCATACTTCTTTTAATTTTTACAGTCTCTCACTGAATAGAGATTTCATTTAATAAAAATTAGTTATAAAATCGTGAAGATTTATATAAATAAAACAATAAATGCAAGCATCAAGTCTTCTGCTATGTTATTACCATAGAGTAAGAATACTAACACATTCTCACATTGACTTCATGACTTGAGACTCGTTGATTACCGTTCGTTAAACACAATATTGACATAATTATTAATAAAACATTTTTTTTAATTTGTTTATTATTATAAATAATTTTATTATTCATCTCTCGCAATAATATTAAAAAGGAAAGATTTTGCACATTTGCAGTGGTTGGTATATTGGGTGTTGGCTGCCCTGTTTTCTGAAAGAGCAACAAATATCAAAATGGCTGCCACCAGGCGATTGCAAAAGGTATTTTAGCTATAATTTGTCTCTTTTCGTTCTTATAAGTTAGATATTTAATTTTTATTTAACATCGGTTAATTACAGGTTTAATTGTTACTACGAATTTACAGTTTTCCAGAGTCTTTCATATTTGATTTTATAATACTGGAACGTGTACTGTTGGAATTCTATGGCTATATTAATTTTCAGGAGCTAGATGACATACGCACGTCTGGACTCCGCTCCTTCAGGGATATTCAAGTCGATGATTCCAATATTCTAACTTGGCAAGGCCTTATTGTTCCAGTAAGTATTTGTACACATTTGGCAAAATAGGAATTTACTTGTATCGCCTCCTTAGTCTTTTGCCACTGCAGTAATAGTGAATCATCCCTCGCTATAACTCTCCAGGGATAATTTATCGTTTATTGTTAAGTGACCATCGAAGTCGAAAATCGAGTTACGATGTATAATAGGTTTTAGGTGTTTTAACAACAAGTGTGGGACCCATAATATCCGTTACCGTTATCCGTTAAAACAAACAAACGTTTTAAACATTGCAGCGTAGCAAAACAGATACCTGGACCCGGTTAAAACTCGGTACTTAACTTCTGTAGGCTCACTAGAACCGCCATAATGATGACACGGTCAGCAGCACAACGAATGTAAAATTTCAAACAGCTATACAAGCCTTGTCATTTTTGCTTTCCAATTTATACGTAGTATAAGGAAAGCTTTGTGATGGTCGAAATTTTCGATTCCGAGATTTCAACGGACATACACGTTTTGAGGTCCCAGGAACCCAAAAAAGTGGTTTTTACGAAATGTCTGTCTGTCGCTCTGTCTGTCTGTCTGTCTGTCTGTGCGTCGATTTCCGGGCAAACTACTCGGCCGATTTTGATGAAATTCGGCATGTAGGTTCACAAAAATCCTACATCTGGACGATTTTTTTTTATTTTGGGCCAACTCAATTTCGGGGGGTTTTATTCTCAAAAAATTCCAAAAAACGTCTAAAAAAATTATTTCCCAAAAACGGCTCCAACGATTTCTTTTAAATTCACATATATTGTAGTTGTTATTAATGTTGATAAAATGTGGGGGGTCGCTTGCCCCTTGATAGTTTGCTTCTGGGGGTAAAAAAATAAAAATAACTAAATTTTAATGAAAAATTAATAAAAAATAATGTTTCTGCGACACCTTTCTATCGATGATTTCTACCTTCAGGCATGTTTTAGGTGTTAAATTGAGTAACGAAACCGGACAGGTTGCTTTTCCAGAAAAGTATTTGGTTTTGTAAAAAAAAAATGTTTTTTGAAAAAATGATAGAAAATTCACGCTCAAATGCATTGCGTGCCCTGCCAGTATTGCTGTGTGGTAATGTGTGAATTTACCTCACCTCCAGTGACGTCAGGTGGGCAACCCCCCCCCCCCCCCAGATATCGGAAATGTAGCCATAGGAACATTATTTGCCATAAATTACTCATTTTCTCTATCTACTAATTTTGATAAATTGGAAAGCATGTTCGAGTAAACTCGGACCGGTTCTTTGTCATTGGATGGGAGAGGAGACTCCGTGAGCGGTTGTTTATTTTATATTATGTGCCACCCTCCTACGCGTCGGCTTGAGGGGGCACAGCTTTGTGATTACATGGTAACCTATTTTCTTTTATAAATACACGAATTTTCTATCTACCTATATTTTATTACTATTATTATAATATTTATTATTTTATCATTACATTGTCGATTTTAAATATTTTAGCATCACGGTATCTTTCTGACGTTAGGATGTCCAAATTTGTAATTGTAAACATTTCGCGTGTTTCCTCTAGTAACAAAAGCGTCCAATAGAAGTGGGCTTACAGTCCCAAGTGAAATGATCTGAGGTGTTCATTTCATTGTAGGCCCTTCGGCCGAAACAAAAACAAACCAATATTACCAACATAATTTTTTTTTTCCTTGTCCAGTACTCCCTGGACAAGGAGCATATATTACAATACAATAACTTACAGGCATACAATTTTTGGTAGGGTACCAAAAACCCCCTTAAGGGTTTGTCTGGCCGAGTTGGTTACAAAATGTCACCTCAGTATGATACCTATGCAAAGAAAACATTGTACGTTAGTTACGTTTGTAAAAACCAGTTTTTTATTAATTTTTTAACTGAACCAATATTTTGTATTATGAGTAGTTCTTCGGGTAATTCGTTAAACACCGACGGAATAGCAACACGTAGTTCGGCTTGTCCATATTTGTTAAAATACATTGGTTCTATAAATTTTTTGTATTGGACACCCTCTCTTCTGGTATTTATGAATAATAATGTAGACATTTTTAAAATTATAATTAAACACCCTTTGGGGCTTGCGCGTTGTCTGTCTGTTGTTGTCGTTGTCTGTGATAGGTACATAATAAGATGATAATAATAATGAATTGCATGCATCTGACTTCATATTAGAGATAACGTGGTATTGAACGTAGTGTTTAACACATCCTTATCTGTTTTGTAAATCTATGTTTCTCTTTGTTTTTAGGACAACCCGCCTTACAACAAAGGTGCCTTCAGAATAGAGATAAATTTCCCTGCTGAGTATCCATTTAAACCTCCTAAAATCAATTTTAAAACTAAAATTTATCATCCTAATATAGATGAGAAAGGTCAAGTGTGCCTACCTATTATTTCTGCTGAGAACTGGAAACCTGCTACAAAAACCGACCAAGGTGAGAAAATAGCATACATTTCTTTTATTTATTAATGAGCCTATTTTATTTTTATTTATTTATTATTATTTAATTTTTGCAGCAGTGTCCGTGGTAAGTTTAAAATAGTAATTTAATTTTTATTTATAATTTAATGCATTAATATTTTATTTATTTATTTATATTTTTAGAACTCACTAAAATTAATGGAAAGCGCCGACTCTGTTGCCTTTCTTGGAACAAATCAGTCATCTGTGTATAACGTATAGTGGCCCCTATTTGTTGATAGAGTAATATTACTTATAACTTATTTTTTCTAACACAAATAAGTCAACAAAACAGCTCGTCCAAAAATCCATGCGGATGTAAAGTGATTGAAAAGGTGCAGGTCATTTGAGTATTAATTGTTACTAATTAATTGTTTCAGTTATACAAGCCCTCGTAGCACTTGTGAACGATCCTGAGCCGGAGCATCCTTTACGTGCAGAAGTAGCTGAAGAATTCTTGAAGGACCGGAAGAAATTCACCAAAAATGCTGAGGAGTTCACGAAAAAGTACAGCGAAAAACGGCCAAGTGTCTCAGATTAATTGAAAGTGAGCATCATTAACAAGTCGCCGGTACTAAGGTGATAAAATATTTGTCTTGTTAAAAAGAGAGCTAACATTTTTTCATGTCACTCACAGCTAAACCAGGCAACCACTGCTGCAAGTAAATATTTGTCGTTCCTATTGCTCTGATTTGTTTCTACTCATGCCTTATCACTCAGTGCTTATTGCTGAGGTCGAAATAAGATTTAAATGACTAACAACTTAGTGAGGATAAATTATATGTTTCCACTACCCTGTATTATTTATTGTAATGGTGTTTTTGCTTTCGAATTTATACGTAGGCTAGTATAAGGAAAGCTTTGTGATGGTCCAAATTTTCGGTTCCGAGATTTCAACGGATTTACACGTTTTGAGGTCCCAAGAACCCAAAAAAGTTGTTTTTAAGAAATGTCGGTCTGTCTGTTCGTCGATTTGTGGGCAAACTACACTGTGGATTTTTATGGGATTCGGCATGTTGGTTCATAAAAATCATACCTCGGGACCGTTTTATTTTTATTTTGGGCTAACTCAATTTGGGGGGGGGGGGGGGTTTTATTCTCAAAAAACTCCAAAAAAACGTCTAAAAAAATTATTTCTCAAAAACGGCTTCAACGATTTCTTTTAAATTCACACATATTGTAGTCGTTATTAATGTTAACAAAATGCAGGGGGTCGCTTGCCCCTTGATAGTTTGCTTGGGGGGGGGGGTGAAAAATAAAAATAACTAAATTATAATGAAAAATGACTAAAAAATAATTTTTCTGCAAAATCTATCGATGATTTCTACCTTCAGGCATGTTTTAGGTGTTAAAAAGAGTAATGAAACCGGCCAGGTTGCTTTCCCAAAAAAGTATTTGGTTTTAGGCAAAAAATGTTTTTTGAAAAAATGATAGAAAATTCACGCTCAAATGCATTGCGTGTTATTATTACTGCCATTATTACTGTGTGGTAATGTGTTGGTCTGACCGGTCTGGAATATGCAATGCCATCGATTAATTCAGTGCTTTGGGATTGGTGATATGGCGATTGCCAGAGGGGTCCTTGGGTTCCGGACCCCCCCCCCCCCTTCCCAAATGGTTACAGAGTACACTAGATAGAATGGAGTTTTAAAGGTTTTTAAACTTATAGAGGTTACCTCACCTCCAGTGACATCAGTTGGACCCCCCCCCCCCCCCCCCCCCCCGAGATATTCGAAATGAAACCACAGGAAAATTATTTACCATGAAATTACTTATTTTCTCTATCTACTAATTGATAAATTGGAAAGCATGTTCGTTGAGCTAGATGTAACCGTTTTGCCTATGGAAGAAGTACGCGCATTGGACTTTTGCTGTTATTATGGTAGACTGATGAAAATTGGGATAAACATGCCAGAATATTGTCTCTTAAACTACCTATCAGTGGATAATACCAATGGCTGGTAGTTCTAAGAACCCCCCATTCAGATGGTCATAATAATCAAACGTGTATATATTTATGCAATGTTCGAGTCTTATTCTCATGCATCATGACAGGACAATTTTCTACTGATTTAACAGAGCTTTATGTGATATAAGTACTTGATAGATCATTTGTCATCTTATTTACTGATACCTGATAGTTTTCCCGAAGCTATCTTTTAATTAAATGAGCATTTTCACCGTTATGTGCAAGTAACTACATAACTTTGTATTTTTGGCTATTGTATCGTAGGCATAAGTTTTGCAACTGTTGACAATCAATTATTCGCACTAACGAAAATCACTGTGAGTACAGCGTTCGCGTTTATAACAATAAAATAACTGCGAAGATTTCTAAGAAAATCTTTTTGATATGAAAGTCTAGAATCTAGATGAATACTATATTATTAGCGCATTTGCTTGTTGTTTGCGGTTTAGGTTTTACTAAGTGATGAAGCTTGGAAATATTTAGAATCTTCAGAAAAAAATCCAAAAACTTTACTCAGTGGCATTTTTGTGCATTTTTATGTTTAATATCGGAAAATAATAAAATTATTTGCTTGCATGTGGAACTGGAGTTGCTTCTGCCAGGTGTGTACGTGCGAGTATTTAACTGTGACATGTTGTATTGGAATTTATCGGTTCTGTCATTTTTCTCCCGAATTTTCTGGCCTACTTTGAGTATGCTTATTGTCTACCAACAGGATAAATGAATTTAAATTATTAACATTTAGCGTCTGTTAAACTGTGCCTCGAATAAGCATTTCTAACCTTCAAGCGGTGTCGTTAGCGTATTCTCAATATTTCCCAGGTGCTTCTTTAGAGATATACAAAATAAATAGGCTCTGGTTGCATTTTAAATTTATATTCGGTAAGATTCTTGAACATGCTCGCAAATAAATTTTATGTTTACTCAACTTTAAATTATTGATTCAATTATTATAGTACATAAGTCAAAAATGATCAAAAAAAAAAGTCATATTTTTTATTGCTTAAATTATATTAAATGCGAATTTCATTGAGAAATCGAGTGTGGCTGAGATATGTGTCACGGGAGTTGGAAATTAAATGTAATATATTTATATTAGGCTTTGAAGTAGGAGTACATAGGGATTTTTGATAAACTACAAAACAGTAAAACAAAATTTCCCATGTTTTTTCTCTTGCAATGACAAAAATGCTAAATACTATAGCTTATAGACAAATTAGAGGAAAAACGGATATCAGAAGAAGAAATCCTTTTCCTTCCTCCCTATGTGACAGATATATCAACGGCAGCACACTGGTGACTGAAAAGAAATTATCACTCTAATATAATTTTTTTGATTCTATCACTGCTTTTATGACACATACATAATAATATTATTCTGTGTATACATTATTAAGCGTTCTTGTTTAGAGCTAGCACAGACACATTTCTACTCTTCTATGCTCTATTTTGTTGAGACCAGACACTTCTTAAAATAGTTTTAAATTGGACGTGTCTTTCTCATTTAAAAAGAAGGTAATCAGCCTACCATATCATTGTTACGAGTAATTCAGTATAATTTGCCATTTCCTTTCAGTATTGTGAAATAAATATTTAATCACATCCCCTTTTCAAACTTATATACCTGCCTGTTTTAACCGATTACTGACAAATATAAGTTAGGGCAGAGTAATGAGCGTTGAGGCGATATTGTGAAGTGATCACAGTATGTCCTAAATTGTCATGTAACCTATTTGCTTTGGATTGTAGATTGAATAACTTTGGTTTGCATTTGTTTTTCCCTGTTAGTATTTGCCTTGTTGACCCGATAATTGCTTTAAATCTTACATTATATAAATCTCAAGCGCCTTAAACGCATTAATGGCAATAAGTTTACATATATTAGCAGTTAGTTTATCGAGTATTTTTGGCAATGCCACGTCTCTTTAGGTTCATGGAAAACTTGTGTATTTATAAATTAATTAAACCAATGTGTGGAGTGAATAGACTTTTTACATATTAATATCATTCCTTGTATTATAGAAAATAATGCACCTTCAATTTTAATTGGCGCAATAGGTAGTAGCTTCAGGCATAGCCCAATTGTCGATACTTACCATCGTGTTATATATTTTGATATCCCTACATTTCAAAGACCATGACTTGCTTTCTTGTCACTTAAACCTGTGTTGAACTCGTGTTTTTACGTCAGAACTCTCAAAATGAGGTTCAGTGCAGCTTCCACCTGCAGGCCGAGTACCAACGAAAAATAATAACTTATCCGTGTAGAAGTATAAATTATCTTGCTTTTAAACAAGCTAGCTAGTTTTAATCTCGTATCTTCTTCTTCAAGTTACAGCCGGCTGGCTGGTTGGCAGCAATCTCGTATAAAAATGCTTAAACTAATTCCCCAGGCAAGTTTTTCTTTTCCGTTGATGATAGGAATACTACACAGTAAGGACTAGTTCTATAGGAAGGGCTGTCTATAACTATTATATAACTGTATAACATAACTATCAATAGAATATATAATATAGAATAGAAAACACTGAGAATCTAATGTAGGAAGTTTGTAAAAAGTACCATATTATGCTAAGTTTGTATACGAAGGGGGAGACTGGCTGCTTACGAACTACACAATAACACCGTGGTTCTGTGGCTGCACAGGTCTCTTCTTATACTTAACGTAAGCTTATAAGTTATGATTTCCTACAACGACTTTGGCGCCGATTCTACCGACCGGCTAGGGCTAAATACAAAAACGGTGACGTTGTAGCAGACATTCAAGACTTAGGCGGGTTTCCACCGACCTCGCATTGCAGAATGCAAATGACATTGACGGAAATTAGAATTTTTCTTTTTATAGAAATCTATTAAAATGTTTGTACTTAACATATCCCATGACGCCATTTTTTAATTTTAGTTTGTTTGTTTGTGATTTTACTGTATGATCATTGATCAATTTTAACTATGGAACAGAGGAAAACAAACATTTCGGTCAATGTCATTTGCATTCTGCAATGCGAGTTCGGTGGAAACCCCACCTAAGTCTTGAATGTTTGTTACCACGTCAACGTTTTTGTATTAAGCCCTAGCCGGTCGGTGGAATCGGCGCCTTTACAGATTTGAACGTCCATGTTCACAGATAACCTTGAGGTTAACCAAAACATACAATGGTGATCCACCACTGGGTTAATAGATTTTAATCAAACGGCTCTTACTACAAAGCTAGCTTTTACCGTAGTACATGTACTGCACCTGAAATCAGAGCAAATGAACGGTACTGTCCTGAGCCTGAGCCGATCGGTTAACTAATGAACTCTTTACTGTTGAGCCCATTCCACTTGTCGTGAATTCACATTTTCGCGCCATACTTATATGGTTGCCAGATTTTTTAAAAATGTTAATGCATTTTATGGCGAAATAATCAATAATCTTTCTGTCATTTATTAGTCTACAGAAGTTAATATGATAATGTATTACTGAAAATATAGTGGGAGTTTACACGGTTATGTCAGCAACTAATAGTAAATATAATATATTTGCCTTCGAAATAATGTATGTTGAACTTTACACCAAAATAATTGTCATAACGGTACAGTGTTATATTTAAGGTCAACACGATATCCCTATCCTCACTACACCCGCATGAAATAAATGCGATGGTTTCTGTTTGTGATCGTACCACGTCTGTGAGAATAAAACAACTATTTTTGACATCAGGCTTATTTTTGTAATGAATTTATATTATACACTGTCCGTTAGTCGTGATCCAAGTTATTGCTTTCCAATTTATACGTAGTATAAGGAAAGCTTTGTGATGGTCGAAATTTTCGATTCCGAGATGTCAACGGATTTACACGTTTTCAGGTCCTAGGAACCCAAGAAAGTGGTTTTTACGAAATGTCTGTCTGTCTGTTCGTTGATTTCCAGGCAACCTACTCTGTCGATTTTGATGAAATTCGGCATGTAGGTTCACAAAAATCATACCTCGGGACAATTTTTTTTATTTGGGGCTAACTTAATTTGGGGGGGGGGGGGGGGTTTATTCTCAAAAAACTCCAAAAAAACGTCTAAAAAAATTATTTCTCAAAAACGGCTCCAACGATTTCTTTTATATTCACATATATTGTAGTCGGTAATAATGTTAACGAAATGCGGGGGGTCGCTTGCCCCTTGATAGGTTGCTTCTGGGGGTAAAAAAATAAAAATAACTAAATTTTAATGAAAAATGACTAAAAAATAATTTTTCTACGAAACCTTTCTATCGATGATTACTACCTTCAGGCATGTTTCAAGTATTAAATTGAGTAACGAAACCGGACAGGTTGCTTTCCCAGAAAAGCATTTGGTTTTGTAAAAAAAAAATGTTTTTTTGAAAAAATGATAGAAAATTCACGCTCAAATGCATTGCGTGCCCTGCCAGTATTGCTGTGTGGTAATGTGTTGGTCTGACCTATCTAGAATTTACCTCACCTCCAGTGACGTCAGGTAAACTCGGACCGGTTCTTTTAGGTTAGTTACAGTATTATTCTCACATTCATTCAATAGCATAGTCAAGAATAACCACGTTTTCCGCCGAAATAAATTCATATGGTCTTCTAGGATCCTAACAAAAAATCAAATCAATTCAATTAATTGACATTGTATGACCACTTAATAAATAATTGAGGAATCAAGCCTGTAACTGCAACATGGTCGGTTTTAGAATTATGAGGCAGGCCTATTCATTATCCAAACTGATTGATACAATGTACTTAAACAGTATATCCAGGAAGAGCATTATTAAGTTGTAAAATGAGATCAATTAGGTTAACAATCAATTGTTTATTACACTTGAAAAATTTGCATTTGAGTGGTTTTTGTATTCAGCTAAAATTGTAATATTGCCTTTTATCATTATTAATATTTATGCTTAATTTACGTCGTATTGTAATTCACATGCTTCGTGTATAGGTAAATACAATAATAATTATACGAATTACTTAATGACGTATTCCTTACCGTTGTGACTGTTGTTACGCCATACACATGTCACTAAGGGGCCGTCCATGAGGTTCGAAGGGGGGGGGGGGAGGGTTCGGCAAAAATCACGAAATATCGCAAGGGGGGAGGGGGGTATAGTAAGATATCACGTGTATTTATTTTTTCGTCAAATGCATGATCGCATGGTTACACCTTCCTTCAATATTGTTTTTATGCCAGTCAAAAACAACCTGCTACCTTTCCCACTGGACATTTTTATCAGGGTCCTTAATTTTCTACAATAGAATAAAATTAGATTATATTTTATACCTGTATTAAAAAATGATATTATAAAACTTTTCAGATTCTTTGTAGTACTAAAAAATGCACATGACTTTGGGTGGGGGTGGGGGGGGATGTAGTGTTAAACCTCACCACGTATCACCAAGGGGGAGGGGGGGGGGGCTAAAAAATGTTTTAAAAAAATATGACGTGATTAATGGATTTAAGTGCATTAGAGGCAACTGCGACGACCTATTCTAAATAATTCACTGTGGATGGTCGTAACTACCCAAAATATTCTACTTGAGCCAAACAAATGGTACGGAACGTCGGCCTTTCGCTTCACTTAACTAGACTACACCGGTCTCAGAGGATAGACTACTAAATCTTTCTACAATTTAATTATTATGGTATCAAAAATGGGTTAATTGTAGAGTGGGCCGAATGGCCCAAAATTCGCCCATTTCGAAAATAAAGACAATTTTCATTCTTTCAAAACACTTAAATATCCAGACTGATGACGTAGTTAATTTAACACGACCTTGCTTTAAACATATATAATTATGTACATAATCTATATATCTTTCTATCGGTTCTAATATAAGACTGTAACGGCTAACTCACTTACGCGATTTACCTTACCTATTTTCACTAATCCGATTGATTTCAAATTTTGGATACTTTTTCTTGACAACATTTCATCGTGCAATAACAAGGCTTTGTTTTTCTCTACGAAGCGGAGGGGGGTCAGAACACCCTATGCAGTAACTTTCAAACCAATAAAGATAGAGCAAAACTGTTTTCACACTTTTATTATGGACCAGTTCATATGAAAATTGGCGGGCAATTTTTTTTCGATCAGAGCCGTATTAAAAATGTTCAATGGCCAATTTTAGACAGCCGGCTAGGAAGAACGGATTCGGTGAGGTGGATTAAAAAAATTTACGAGCAGTTCGAACCTTTATGTCGGTCAGGGCAAAAAATAGTATTATGAAAAATCGGAAGGGGGCGAAAAAAAATTGATTCACTGGACCTTGCATGTGAGCGGCGAAACCCTAACCTTATCCATTGGCTTAGGCGCGGTTTCCACCGACCGGCTAGGGCTAAATACAAACACGATGGCGTGGTAACAGACATTCAAGACTTAGGCGGTGTTTCCACCGACCTCGCATTGCAGAATGCAAATGACATTGACGGAAATGTTTGTTTTTCTTTTTATAGAAATCTATTAAAATGTTTGTAGTTAACATATCCCATGACGCCATTTTTTAATTTTAGTTAGTTTGCTTGTGATTTTACTCTATGATCATTGATCAATTTTAACTATGGCATGGAGTAAAACAAACATTTCCGTCAATGCCACTTGCATTCTGCAATGCGAGGTCGGTGGAAACCCCGCCTAAGTCATGAATGTCTGCTACCACGTCACCGTTTTTGTATGTAGCCCTAGCCGGTCGGTGGAAACCCCGCCTTATGGCACTTCCGTAAGCTAAAGGGCTGCATTGTTCGTTCTAACTATATACACCTCATTGAAAATGAGATAAAACTAACCAAGACTCCTGAACTGATTATGATGGAGCAATGTTTTTCACAGCTTTAGGTGCCCATTTCATTGACCGGCTAGGGCTATTTCCAAAAACAGTGCCGTGGTAGCAGACATTCAAGACTTAGGTTGCGTTTCCGCCGATCTCGCATTGCAGAATGCAAATGACATTGACGGACATTAGAATTTTTCTTTTTATAGAAATCTATTAAAATGTTTGTACTTAACATATCCCATGACGCCATTTTTTAATTTTAGTTTGTTTGTGATTTTATTGTATGATCATTGATTAATTTTAACTATGGCATTGAGGAAAATAAACATTTGCGTCAATTCTGCAATGCGAGGTCGGTGGAAACCCCGCCTAAGTCTTGAATGTCTGCTACCACGTCACCGTTGTTGGAAACAGCCCTAGCCGGTCAATGGAATGGGCACCTTATGTAGGACTATTCCCCGAGCTGATGCCCGAGATTCGCTTCGATCAGGGCCGAATTAAGGAAGTTGATTTATGCATTTTAAATGGCCTACTTAAAATATACACTTATTTATTGATTAAGAATAAACCCAAAAATTATATTATTATATCAGGAACTTATTAAGGTAGTTGATTTATGCATTTTAAATAGTCTACCTGCTGGTCTTCTCAAGAAACTGATTGGATTTTATTTTGGAGGGTGAAAATATTATATGGGAGCTGAATAAATGCGACTTCTATTTATCACAAACAGAATTGTACAGGCGGTGTCATAAAGCCTAAAATCCGAAAAGCCTACTTAGCCTACTGCTGATTTTATCGATAAACCGACTTATTTTGGAGAATTATTTTGTTTTCTTTTAGAAAAGATTACTTGCATACAAATAATTCAATGAATGTATCCGAATAACCTCTTCTTCCTCTTCTTCAGTCGCCTCTGTATGTAATACCTGTGTTGAGTTACGACAGGTTTTCGATCGCATAGTGTGTAGAGACTCGCACAAGTACTAAAAAGCTACCACTATTTGCCATCAAAGGCCCTTAAAAATATTTTAAGACATCTCACTAGATGCAGGTTCTTTATAGGCACACAAGGAATTTTACAGTCAGGGCTGTATTAAGGAAGAGCGACAAACGTCAATTGCCAAAATCGAGTAATGCTTAATTGTGATAGAGCAAAAATTCACATCTTTGTTTAACACCACTTTTATTATTTGACATTTGTGTCGATCAGGTCCCTAAGTTGATTTAGGAGTTTTAAATCCCATACATACGTTTTCTTGAGAACAGAGATTAATTTAAAATTAAATTTTCACGACTACGTTACACCGGGTTACGTTGGAGAGCGACCCTACTTAGGGACCGTCAATGTGTGCGGGCCCGCTACTATAATTATAAATACAAAGCTAAATAATTATCAAAACTGGTACATTATTGTTGATATAATTCCCCATAGGAGCCCTAAAAATGTTGCGATTACTTCGGCAATGAAAAACCCAAATTTTGTCAAATCCAAATCTAAAGCTACAAATGCAAATGACCGGTTAGTAACATTTGAGTTCACAGTTTTTAATGTGCATAGCAATGTTGCATTATTATCGTTCATTTTAATTTCATTTCAAATCGGCCGAAACTCCAAATTATTACAGACTTCAACTTATTTAACAGTTAACTTAAAAGGCTAGAAGGATGATCGTGTCCTTTTCAATTCTTCCATCGAGAAGCTCTTCCTTGGTTTTAAGACTTCTCTGTGTCTATCAGTGGAGACACTTGCTATTCCTTGGTGATGGGCAGCTAGCATCAATACATCTCGCTTTGCAATCTGCAATAAAACTGAATGTATTTAAATAGGTAGTTATTTAAGAGTGTACGACTCGTTGGAAATTGGCAGCCAGAAATTTAATAGCCTACTTCTTATTTTTTATTTAATTAACTAAGCAAGTTATTAATGATCTGGCTCATTTAAGTTACTAATTTAACTACTTCATTCGTCGTATACTAGCGTATTTTTAATTTTTGGTTTTGTAGTTTTTTCATTGTACGGTATATCTATTTTACGTGAAATTTTATTGTATACAAATAATTATAATTTTTCTGAAAAATTAGGCTATATGATGCATGAAGTATTCTTCTACAACTTGAATGTGTCAAATCGTTAATAACTCGATCGCTTAGTTAATTTAATAAAAAATACGAAGTCTTAAATTTGGGGCTGCCAATTTCCTTCGAGACGTACACTGTTAACCATTTGACTATTTATATATATATATGTAATTATAACTTAACTTAATTATGACTTAATATATTTTATTGATTTTTCACGTGAATGCGAAAGCGATGAGATTTTATTAACCTGACAATATATCCAACCATTCAACAAAAAACAGGACATAAAACTTAAGTATGTGGAATGCTTTAATTTTAGGGAATCATGACAACATTATGTAGTATAATTTAAGCAGAGGGTGACAGTGACAGATTAACCCCTGGGGGGGGGGGGGTGAGGGCCGGGGGCACAAGATATGGGGGGGGGGGGGCCGTGGGTGCACACCAGAGGCGGACTAGGCGGGCCCAGACCTCTAAAAGAGGGAGGCACTTGTCAGTGGCGAAACGATAGGTTTTCGGAAGTGTATAATTGGGCGCCTTTCTACCCATATTCATAAAGGTTGCTCATGAGCCAGAGGGCTGAAATATTGGGGTTTTTACGCATTTATAGAGCAATAAGGCTTATATATTACAAAGAATCAATACAATTATGGACAAGGGGGGCCCGGGGTTCTCCCCCGGGAGAAATTTTTTGAAAAATAGGGCCGAAATAGTGAGATTTTGCGCATTTTGAGAGCAATAAGGCATAGGCTATATGTATATTTGAATGAATCTATATAAATGTGGACAAGGGTGGCCCGGGGGCCTCCCCCGGGAGAAATGTATGTATGAAACGGATGTAAGCCACACTGTTGTATTGTATATTGTCGCATTGTTTTGAATTAAAATACATTCATTCATTCATTCAAATGTTCTGAAAAATAGGGCTGAAATGGTGAGGTTTTACGCATTTTGAGGGCAATAAGGCTTATATATTAAAATGAATCAATATAATTGTGGAGAAAAGTTTTGAAAAATAGGGCTGGAATAGTGACAGCTTTTAAATTAATGACCTTAGTTCGGTTCGGAGGATATGAAGGGGGACCCCACGCGGGAGAAATTTATCGAAAACAGACCTGAAATAGTTTGATTTTACACATTTTAATAGCAGTAACTGGAATTTAACTGAAATTTTACAGGCAATTAATATAATTGATAACAAGGGAAGGGGTTGAAAATTTTAGAAAAATAAGGCTGAAATATTGAGGTTTTACACATTTTGAAAGCAATAAATTTAAGGCTTAAATATTATAGGGAATTAATATAATTGTGAACTAGTGCGGCCCGGAGGTCTCCTTCGGGTAAAAGTTTTTGAAAAATAGGTCTGAAATATTGGGAATCTACGCATTTTGAGAGGAATAAGGTGTATAAATTACAAGCAATTAATATAATTGGGAACAAGGGGGCCTGGGGTCTCCCCCGGGAAAAAAATGTTTGAGGGCTGAAATAGTCTGGTTTTACGTATCTTGAGTGCAGTAACACATAGATTTTAGAGGCAAAGAATATAACTACCTTCCAAAGAGGGGAGGGGGGCAATAGCAGGTCGCTTCGTCAGCCTCTGGTGCTACCGCCTCTAAAATTCATAAATCTACCTATACCAGCATTGCAGAAAAAAAAAAAAAAAAAAAAAAAAAAAACACTATTTCCCGCCAATTTCAAAACTTTTAATTTCTAATTTTTTATATTTTTATCTAAAAATATCTCATTCTGGGGGGGCGGAATTTTAGGCATTTCTGGGGGGCTGGGGGCCTGTGCCCCAAGTGCCCATGGGTTAAGATAAGATAAGATAAGATAAGATACTGTTTATTTCAAAGGTATTCGAAGAATACATAGAAATCGTTGCGTACAATATAAATAATACAAAATAATGAGTTACCGTAACATCGTAGGCTATAGAGCCTGTGTCATAAAGTTAACAAATTCATCGACCGAATAAAAAGCGTTTACCGTTAAGAGTGTTTTCAGATGTTTGCGAAAGAGTTTGGAGGATGGAACTTTTTTCAAATCATGAGGTAAAATGTTAAAGAGCTTACTGCCTACATAAATGTCCTGATTTTCAGTCAGCTTCAGGGAGTGATTTGGAAGAACCACATTGTTTCTAAACCTAGTATTGTGCTCATGAACCTGCGCAAATCTAATGAGCCTCTGAGGATTTTCATGCGTAAAACAAATACATTCAAGCATATACAGTGATGGTAGCGGCAAAATATATGAAGGTTTCTGAATATATCCCGACATGATATTGGGCGATTATTTATAAATTGGGTATTATTGCTTATAATTCGCAGTACCTTCTTTTGCAGTAGGAATATTTTTTTGCTGTAATTGTTACATGTTAATCCGGCACTGGAGGGTGATGGGCTATGCTCGATGTGAAGTAACTATATGTTATGGTATTCTGTGACTATGCGTATCGTTGACAAATGGGTGGACATTTTCAGGCCTTCAAAATCTGTTACCACACGGATTTAGAGTCGGCTACATATCGTATGCACGGTCCAACTTGCCCCCCAGCTCCTTTTGGGCCTCGAGCAATGTAAGACGTGCGGGTCATACTTCATGGTCCCCTTTGCAGCAGCAATTGAATATAAGCATTCCTTTTATACTAGTAGCTTTGTAAAATCTACAGCTATACTTTACAACTATTAAAATGCATAAAACCCTACTGTTTTGCTCTTATATTTTCAATTTTTCCTTATCCTGCCTGATGACGTCATAAGGTCTACTTAGTTTTGCCCCCGCCATCATTCTAAAACTTTACGCCTCTGTATGATCGATATTTTTATGATAAATTGGACTTTGTTTAAAAGTGGGTGTGTCTGATTTGCTATTGATTCATTTTCTATCAGTAACTAAGTTATGCTACATGCTAACCGAATTCCTTCCAAATTTCTGTGTAATATAATTTAATTTCAGTTCTTAATTCTTCCCCATTTAGATTTTCTGTGAGACTCAATTGGAATTATGCGTACCTTGTTTCCATTACTTCTTTGAACGCCATTTACTTTCACACTCACTTCGTGTTATAAATGCCCAGCACGCAGTGACAGACAACGTATGTGTGTGACATGGGTGGCAGGAAAGCCTTCTCATGAACAATCGCATGCGAAAAGGATATAAGCCGAAATTACAGGTACCGACTAATTCAGCTCCTTCCGCAGTTAAACATTTTCGGATTTTAAATTGTAACTACCATAAACAAGTAAATCAGTAGCGTCATAGTCATTTCAGCTTTAGTTGGGGGGGTGGGGGGATTTTTTCTAGGATGCACCCTTTTCAAGAAATGAAGAAAACTAATTTCCGATGTCCCCTTTAATTGGCTTAATGGAAGTAGTGGAAGTAGAAGTTTGGTAAACTCATTTTTTTCGATAAAGTTGGGTAGAATTTTCGTAATAACCCCCCGTTTTCCCGGTTTATTTTCTTAAAAAACTTGCACTTGCCCCCCCCCCCCCTGGATTCACTAGTTGCTGTGGCACTCCTTCGGTACGCCATTGCAGTGTCTCATAATAATAGCCTAGGCTATTTCTAAGATTAATTCTTTGAAAACTTTGAAACGCAAAACACATACCTGCGAAGAATATAGGATATAATGACCCAGGAAGATTGGACATATCCTGTTGCAAGTCAAGAGGAAATTGGCAGTAACTGACTAACGTTATAAGCTACGTTCTCTTGTAATGTAGGCGTTGTCAGTGAGTTGAAGAGAGTTACACATTTCATCCTTCAACCCTTATAAATCTTCTGTCGGACCAAAAGAGTCTTCTTTAATGCCGAGTTTCGGTTTAATCTGAGTCTTCACTAACGGAGTCCTTACTGTATAATTACATTGTAGTATTATATGGTATATATAACACTGACATTAAATTAACTTTGGTTGAAGAGATAATCTCCTCGTTATAACCGAAATTAGAGGATATGGAAAAAACTGGGCTTGGCGGGATTCGAACCCACGATCTACGCCTAACCGGGGCGTCGTCTTAACCGCTGGACCACAAGCCCCGACAAGTCCAGTAAATGCCAAATCCTCTACTTATGCTCTAATTGACATGATTCGTGTTGCTAGACAGGTTAGCACAACTACACAACTATCTAACCGAACAGGTCTGTGAGCTGACTTAATTGTATAAAGGCAATGCTTTATTCATTACATTGTAGTATTATATGGTATATATAACACTGACATTAAATTAACTTTGGTTTAAGAGGTAACCTCCTCGCTATAACCGAAATTAGAGGATATCCTCTTTATGCAATTAAGTCAGCTCACAGACCTGTTCGGTTAGATAGTTGTGTAGTTGTGCTAACCTGTCTAGCAACACGAATCATGTCAATTAGAGCATAAGTAGAGAATTTGACATTTACTGGACTTGTCGGGGCTTATGGTCCAGCGGTTAAGACGACGCCCCGGTTAGGCGTAGATCGTGGGTTCGAATTCCGCCAAGCCCAGTTTTTTCCATATCCTCTAATTTCGGTTCTTACTGTATAAATTGTAAGTTATGACAATTTAACTGTATTCAATTGTTAATACAAGAAAAGAGGAACGAAGTGAACTTATAGCTAGCATAGAGTAAGGTAGAGAGTAGAGTGGCGAATATAAAAGCAAATATAAGCCTACTTACATATTACATACCAAAATTTTCTCTCCCGAAAAAAAGTTAAAGGCCTGAAGCCCAATTGGAGGCCCTTCCCTTCCCCGTGCAACAAACACCACTCGGTTTTTGTACTAAGTCGAATTTCACAGTAAATACTAATAGTATAGAGCTATGAAAAATATCGTAGTCATTTAAACTTTTGTTTTTGTACGAATCAATAAATTCTGAATATTGGGGCCAATTGGTTTTGATGGCGTCACTTAGGCGGGTATTCCACATACGTCAATCGTCAATGAAAAATTGAAAAATGACGTTTTAGCAGACATTAAATAAGACATACTAAAAATTCTGCTGCCACATCAATTTACGTCATTTTTCAATTTTTTATTGACGATTGACGTATGTGGAATACCCGCCATATCACGCATCAAAAAGTCGGGAAATATTTGGCTATGATATTTTCCATTTTTTTCTAACGCTTGCTTTCAGCATTTCTGCTTAAAGCAACTCTGCCAGCCGGGCGGAGGGGAGAGAGTCTGTTTATTAACTTGAGGCACCCTAACGGCAAATTCCTTCACCTCGGGGAGAAGGGGGGTTGACTGACAGGGTGGACCTCCTGATTATAGTGGATTCCACTTTTTTATAGTTCTAGAAAGAATATTTACTGTAAACTACAACATCGTAAATAAAAGGAGTGCCTTGAGGGGGGGGGGGGGAGGACCGATTGGGATTTAAGTACGGTACTTATTATGTTGGTTACAGGTAGCATAAGCCCATAGCCCCACAATAGAACTTTTTCGTTCTTCACAAATTATACTTAGAACCTTTTGGATCTTTGTATATTGTATGCAAATGTATGAATGGTATGGAGCTCATGGGCGAGACTCCTGCCCATCATTTTATAGGTGTCATGTCTATGCTATGCCGGTCACATTGAATGGTACTTGGACCTATTCCAGAATATTAAAAGTAACATAGGCTACCAATCACCCCGTAATACTTTTTCACGTGGAAAGCGCATGTTTTTCCTCATAACAAATTATTTTGATAAAAAGAACCATACCGTTTTGTAATTTTCTGTGAAATTTAATTAAAAGAACCGGTACGAGAGAACCCGAACATGCTTTCCTATTAATCAATTAGTATAAGTGAATGAATGAATGAATATTTATTTCGAAAAAACTGCAATTAAGAGACACCATTAGTTATCCCGGCCCTCAAGAGGACTTGTGTTGCCGGGATACTATTAAAATATACAAGTACAAACTTAAATTATTCAGTCGTACGTAATGTGTACTTAAAATGTGGAAAGTTTCACTTATAAAACAAAAAACAAAAAAATTGAAAGGATACGGTACCGTAATGGTTCCATGGTAAATAATTGTCCCTTGGGCAAGTAGCGGCTGCCTATATATTTTCCCAATACTAAAGCACTGCGGATTGATTGATGAGACAATTGCATGGTATAGAATGGGCAGGCCAATGATATTGATATTGATTGGGGCTCGGAAATTTAGAAATTTAGTAAATCTGTTCTAAGTTAATTAATTACTCTATAATTTAATCTAAAATCGATATTGCAAATGTAGGTTCTACTTTGACCCGGAACTACCCCCCCCCCCCCCCCAAGGGCTGGATCCGTCCCTGGCATACACACCCTATTGGAGGCAGGCAAATGCAAACTGTTCTAGACGGTCCCTGGGCTTTTTTTGTCCAGTGCTGTCCTGATGGCAGTTTGCCACTACATGCTGACTCACACAAGTCACACAACATGCAATATATGCCAACACACTATTAATCAATTCATTGGGCGTTTAAGCGAGCCCAAGCTTGAAGTCGCCCTTAAAATAATGATATTATAAAAAAACCTACAGCACGATGTGCTGTCCCTCACTACCGGTCACATTAGCTTGGGCTCTGGTAGATCGAGAAATTTTCCGCAACGGTACAAAGGGTGACTATCTTTAGAGTCCTTTATAAGAGGGATGCGATATTCGCTTCCCGCCAATGTATTTGCTGCTTTCGTAATACTTAGGTGATAAATTATTGAACGTCCCTCGTGCCTGTTTTTCTCCCAAATTTGGCAAACACATGTGCCCGAGCCTTATACTCCTATAAATCGAATGGGACAGTGGGTGACAAGAGGGTGACACAAGCAGAACCATAAAAGCACCATAAAACTGAGAACATAGTTGTTTTCCAAGAAAACACAAAAAGGTTAAGAACTGCAGACGCCATCAGCAAGGGCCAAAAATTTGTGGCGACTTCCCTTTCACTATAGCCATCCTCCAGGTTTTTTTTTTTTTTTTTTTTTTTTTTTTTTTGCATTGTGGGTTCACATACAGCCATGGTGGGTAGGTGGGGTTAAAATTCAACGTGGACTTCCCTTAGAAAGTCATATATAGCCTGGTAGGAGTCACTTTTAGAGATCATGTGGGCATAATTAAAAGGGAGGACTGTCATTAAGGGGAAGATGCGGTCTAGTAATTTGTTTCTAGCTATGGTGAATTCAGGGCATTCCAATATAACATGCTGCATTGTGCCTTCACTTTCCAGGCAATGGCTGCAGAAGGGAGAGTATGAGCCCCGTAGGGTATGATAGATATATGCCTCAGAGAGTCCATGGTTTGTCCTCAGACGTGAGATGGTAGATAAATACATGCGGTGAGTTGGGCCAGACACATTAGCAGACCATTCGTTTTTAAGCGGTCGAGGTAAAATAGACCTATAGAAGGAGCCACAAGTATTGGAATTGAAGTCATTTACCCAGAACTGGAAATGGTGTTGTTTTATGGTCTTGTAAAATTCCTCTTTCGGGAGCAAAATCCTCCAGGTTCGTTCAGTAATAGATTTTTATTTATATATCATGCAAAAAAATTCGCCAACCCATTGAGCACTGTAATTTTTGAAGGACTTCATAGGCGCCCATTCCACCGACCGGCTAGGGCTATTTACAAAAACGGTGACGTGGTAGCAGACATTCAAGACTTAGGTGGCGTTTCCACCGACCTCGCATTGCAGAATGCAAATGACATTGACGGAAATTAGAATTTTTCTTTTTATAGAAATCTATTAAAATGTTTGTACTTAACATATCCCATGACGCCATTTTTTAATTTTAGTTTGTTTGTTTGTGATTTTACTGTATGATCATTGATCAATTTTAACTATGGAACAGAGGAAAACAAACATTTCCGTCAATGTCATTTGCATTCTGCAATGCGAGTTCGGTGGAAACCCCGCCTAAGTCTTGAATGTCTGCTACCACGTCACTGTTTCTGTAAATAGCCGTAGCCGGTCAGTGGAAAGGGCGCCTTATGGACCCAGGCCTATAGATCCCTTTCGGACATTGTTTGTATTGTTTCCGTATGAATTTTTGGCCATTGGCAAACTGGCATGCGTTCTCGATGTCAACCTACACCGGCTACAAGCTATAATGAACAAGCTGAGACAAGCTTACAATTTAATAAATAAATAAATAAGGAATTTTTTGTTCTATTACTAAGCCAACCTAGCGGAGTTAGGGCTATAAAGCCCTCTCTTACGCTCAACTAGGAAGGCCCGGGACCGCCTGCTTTACATGCCCTCCGAAGCATGGCCAGAAAATGTAGGTTATGTGGGACATTGAACCAACAACCTTTCGGGTGAAAGTCAGTACCACTAATCTACATGTCTTGACTATATTGACGCAATGGAACAGGTGAAAGCACGACTTAACCAAGTACAGATACGAGTCAAGTCCACAACCCATAGTATCAGGGTGGATGACCTGGGCGTGGGGTATACTTGCCTGGCAAAGAATATTAAATGTGTTGTTTCTAACGCCTGCTTTCAGCATTTCCGCTTTAAGCAACCCTGTCAGCCTGGCGGGGGGAGTGAGTCTGTTTGTTAACTTGATGAGGCACCCTAAGGGCCCAGACTCTTTCACCTTGGGGAAAGGGGAGTTGACTGACAGGGTGGACCTCCTGATTATAGTGTATTCCGAACCACTTGGGGAACATGGTAAAGTCACACGATTAAATCGGAGGTGACCAGGACTTGACTTATACTGCCCTAAGCGAGTTATCATGTCCCACCAGGTTCCCCTGCCAACGCTGTGCACACTACCAAGTTGCCGCAGTTTGAAACATGCTCTGCTCTAATGGAATCAACATGGTAAGGCCGTTGGCGTGAACATTAAATGTAATGTTATATGTTATATAAGTAATATACATTTTATATTACTTATAAAACTGTGCAAACTGTATCAATCAAGAAGTCTGGGTATCTTTCCTGCCCATAGCGCCACACACTTTTGCTAATCCCATCATATGATGAGGGCGTGCCCTTAAAAAAGTATTAGCCAATGTGCAAGAGTATAGACTAATATTAAATGACACAGGGGATCCAGCCTCATCCAGGCGATTTTCGAGGCGAGGCAAAGCTGGTTTAGCTGGATTTAACACGGGGAGCCACTAATTCGATTACTATGGGCCTTTGCACTCCTTTGCACTGGGTTCTGTCAAAGGGGAGGGGGGGGGGAGGTTGGAATGTTTTTCTAGTTAGAATATAGAATGGAAGAGCTATAGTATAAAAAGGAAAGGGGCACATTACTGTTCATTTATTATGTTAGTGTGCCTTTTAATTACTTTGCCCACTGCCCAGGGTAATTAAAAAGTTTGTTACGCTAGTAACCAAATGAAATATACTAGATAGAATCGGATTTTGAGAGGAAAAATAAAAACCACGATGTATTTTCCAATGAAATTTCTGATTGTTTTATATTTAAACAACTCAATTTGGACACTATTGCATAGTCACGTTTTTGAAGGAGTATTCAGTAGAACATCTTACCAAGTCAATAAGAAAACGATAAGTAGGTTATAGTAAGTAACCAATGGCGGATCCACGGGGGGGGGGGGGTCAGGGGGTCATGACCCCCCTAAATGAGTAAATTCATAGTAAATTCATAAGATACCTAGTAAAAAAAAAAAAATTGGATAAAACTCAACTTTTCAACAAAAAAAATTACCTTTTAAACTTACCCTTGTGAGAGTTTCCTTGGTGACTTCGTGGAACTTGGAGAACATCATGAGTAGAGGAAGAAGAACGCAATGATCCACAGTAAAATACTTAAATAGTGACCGGTTTCGGATAAAACACAGTCTGATGATGGATTTTATCCGAAACCGGTCACTGTTAAAATATTTTACTGTGGATCATTGCATTCTTCTTCCTCTACTCATGATTTTAAACTTACAAAAAAATTGTGACCCCCCCCCCCAAAAAATTTTCGGCTGGATCCGCCCTTGTAAGTAACTCCAAAGAAATATCATTTTTAATTACTATATTACATGACACAACAACCCAATGAGTGTATGGGCCTGATTTCCCAAATCATGTCATACATTATATGGTTTTCAAATTGAGCAAACCCAACAGGTCGCTTCACTCGCCACCCCTCTTATTGTTTGGTTCCGGGTGAAAATCAAGAGGTTCAATTTTCATGGAATATAATAACATGAAACATACTAAAAAAATATGTTTCTGAAGAACCTTTTTTTTTTTTTAATAATCATAACATAACGCAACGCCCTTTGGGGCTTACGCGTTGCATGCTTATGTGTTGCAATGCTGTAGTTTTTAATGATGGGGTTGGTGTAGTGTGCACTGTTGTTGTTTTTTCTATCGCTGCTTTCTGACATCCGGCATATCAAGGTGCTAGTATAACGAAATCGAAGATCGAACAGGTTCCTTTTCTAGGCAAGTTTTTGTTGCTGTCCTATTTATACGTAGTATAAAGGAAAGCTTTGTGACGGTCGAAATTTTCGATTTCGGGATTTCAGTGGACTTGCACGCTTTGAGGTCCCAGGAACCCAAAAAGTGGTTTTTACAAAATGTCTGTCTGTCTGTCTGTTTGCTGATCTGTCCGTTCGTCAATTTGCGGGCAAACTACTCGGTGGATTTCGATGAAATTTGGCATGTTCACAAAAATCACACCTCGATACCATTTTCTTTTGGACTAACTCAATTGAGGGGGTTTTTACCACCAAAACCTCCAAAAAACTGCTAAAGGAAGTATTTTTTCAAAATGGCTCCAACGGTTTCTATTAAATTCACATATATTGTAGTTGTAATTAATGCCCCTTGATAGTTTGCTTCTGGGGGGGGGGGGGAAATAAAAATGAATCAATTTTCATGAAAAATGATTTTTTTTTTCTTCTGCTGAACCTTTACATCGCAGCTTTCTGCCTTCAGGTATGTTTTAGGTGTTAAATAGGATAACAAAACTGAACAGGTTGCTTTCCCAAACAAAGATTTAGTTTCATGCAAAAAAAGTATTCTTTTAAATGAAATTATGGAAAATTCACGCTCCAATACGCTGCCATTATTAAAATAAATAAATAAATCTTGACTTTTTTTAGTTCTATTACTAGGCCAACATAGCGGAGTTAAGGCTATAAAGCCCTCTCTTATACTCAACTAGGATGACCCAGGACCGCCTGCTTTTCATGCCCTCCGAAGCATGGCCATAAAATGTAGCCAGTGTGGGACTAGAATCAACAACCTTTCGTGTGAAAGTTGGAGTCTGTACCACTACTCTACAGGTACTGTGTTGTAATGAATTGGTCTGCCCGTTGTAGAATATCCAATCCCATCAATAAATTCAGTGCTTTGGGATAGGGAATTTAACCCTAGAAAAATTATTTACTATGGAATGACTCATATTATCTATCTACTAATTGATTGATAGGAAAGCATATTCGAGTAAACTCGGACGGGATCTTTTTACCGATTAAAAAAAAAATTAATTAGGCCTATGGATAAGCTATGCCCCAATGCATTGCATACCCCTCTTGTGGTATGAATTTGATTGAATTTAGCCTCCAATTAACATATTTTCGGGGTGCTCATCCCATCTCTGGAAATTTGAGGGGGGGGGGGATTCGGCATCTGTTGAGCCCCATAAAAGTGGGCTCGACCACGGCCTATAAGCCCTGATTCTCCTGTTCCTAGCTTCCAACTATATAGGGGGCCGCCTTAGCCGCCAGTGTCAGTTGAGGTTTAATGGAATGGAGCTGCTCTCTATTCCACTCCATACTCCATATTCCACTCCAGTTCGCCCGAGTTCCCGACTAGAGTTCAGTCCAGTGCCGGCCGCCTTGCTAGGTACACGTACTCACTTCTCCGAACCTTCCCAAAACATCGCGGCCATGCTCGCCCGACTATTGCTACTGTTGCTTTCGGCTTCATTTTGCTTCTGCGGAAGTTGTAAGGAGGCCAAATTGTGTTGCCCAGGCCGCGACTCGAGCTGCGTTGTCCAGAAAACTCCAATCAACGCAATTATCGAAGATCTGAACGATAAGCCATGCTACTGCGACCATGCCTGCTTGAAACTCGGCGACTGCTGTCCTGATTTTAAACCTGCTTGTGGAGGTAGGCACATTTTTTTTTAGATTTACTGTACATGGAACTTTTACGAATTTCGAATAAAGTACTATATATCAGGGGCGTCACTTGGGGTCCCAGAGGGGTTATTTGTCCCCTATGTGATTGGAGAAATACGACAATGACCCCGACTAACGAGGAAATTGTTACATTATGCCTAATTGACATATCCCCCCCGCTGAAAAATATTAAAATGACGCCCCTGCTGTAAACCTAGCAATTACCTAGTAACATAATTCTCTGTTTTTGTTTTTGTAATTACCTAGTAGCATAGTAATTATCTGTTTAATACATCGGCAAACTGCCCTTAGATGGTCACTGGGCTTGCCCAATGCCCTCCTGATCGCAGTTTGCCACACACCACCACCGCATACACACACAATACAGACAACAACACCGGCAAACTAACTACAAACCAGAAAGCGCGTTTACCCACACGGGTCTGGCCCTTTAAATTTAAATTAAAAAAAAAATCTCTGTTTTTGTTATTATTATGTAGGTATAAAATATATTAATATACTGTATCAGTCAATCAGTTAGATTTATATGGACATACGTACATAATATATCATAATAAAAGAAACCAGTGGTAGTTTTACTAGTAAACCACCGTAAGTAATTGTAAAGGGATTTTTTATATTTTTATTTTGACCGTAAGTAATTCTAATTGTTTATTGTTCTCTAATAAGCTTTTAAAATTTAATGTATTCTTGAAATAACCCCAGTGATACAAGTCTCTTTGAGTACTTAGTACTGGGGTAGACTTTGTAAACTGCACAAGAAAAACTGTAATAAACTATTTACTTACTTACTTACTTACTTACCCCCTGGTACCAACTTTGCGACCGTTAGCGCGTAATGGTAATGCTGAAATAATTATTCTTCCCGGCGGATTCGTAAGCTACCTATACCATCCGTTTCGGATCTGGAACAGTGTCCAGGAAAAAGATAACGGATTGTGAAAATCATAGTACCTATATTTCTATCGATTAAGGAAACAACCCTATTGTAGGCCCATTCAATATAGGGAGTCATGCCCCCGCCCTCTAAATAAGTAAATTCATAAGATAGTATTTACTAATTTTCTTCTTCTTCTTTTCTTCTTCTTCGGCCGGTACTCCCCTGAGCCGAAGGAATATATTTATAAATTAACAATTATACCCTTATAATACAAATAACCTGTGGGCCCCCAAGTTAATAATAATAATAATAATAATAATAATTGAATAAAACTCAACTTTTCAACAAACAAATTACCTTTTAAACTTACATACAACTGATCTGCTGATCTGCATACAACTGACCGGATCAACTGTGGCCCCCTAAATTGTACACTTGATCCGCCCTTGGGCCCATTAGGCTATTAGGTTAGTGGGCAGGGGGGCGGGCGGATACCCGGCAACCAGAAGTCAAAATTAGCTACGATAGGTCCCCAGTGATCTGTTTGAAAACGCAGTGTCCATGCATAAATTAGCCTATTGCATTTTCATGTACTTTCAATAAATACCTCACTTGAAATTTCCCGGTTGGAAAGGCTTACATGGCGGCCATGCAAATTATTGTCACAGAAATTCTAAAGGCAAATTTCGAATTTACCATTTTTTATTTAGTTTCTGCTTTATGTTACAATAGGCCAAACCCGACCAGTATCGATCAATTTAAATAGAACCTAAAAAATGTGTCCCTTTCAGCAGTTATGTAAAGAAACGAGAAGCGTAGGCAAATTTATCTAGCCGAACAATTTGTAAATAGAACGAATAGAAATAATTCAAGCGGCAGAAATAACCAACCTCCTACTCTATCATTTTTCTAACCAAACATGTGCCTCCTTTCGTGACGCAATTGACCAGGATGGTTTTCATTGTAAAGGAACCCTCTTTACTTTTGGAAAATTTTGTGAATTTTCCATGCCTCATTTGGAGACAAAGGGGGAATTTCCTGTACTAATGTTTACCAACAAGACTTTTTGATAATATTTTACCCTAGGTACTTATGATGGATTATTGGATTCGCCAATTAGTCCGATAGCGCATTCTTTAGATCACTCTGTACGGGCCGCTGATGACGAAACTTGTCGACAAAGTCTTCTATAACTTGTAGCATCTGCCATTTCAATGATACCCAAAAAATTAAAATAAAAAATTACAAGCAAGTAAGAAACGTGAAACAAATTCAGTTAAAATTGTGAAAAATTATTTAAAAGCCGTTAAAGAGCACGCTGTGAGCTTACAGGCTAGTTTGTCGAATCTGAAATTTAGGGTAGTCAAGAGTATATCGACGAATGTGCAAATAAAGTGACCTATAAAATTAGGGAGCATATTATAATTAGCCCTAATTGGCTTCATCTGCAATGGGGAATTCCATAGATTTTTTTAAACACAATTAGGATATTAGCTTAAAGAAACGAAGGGTGCTCACTTGAGTGAAGTGAGCTCAGAATTCTTCAACTCTGAGCTTTACCATTGAAAAATTTGAGAGCCCTTCCGTGCATTACAATGGTTGAGGAGCTGACACCGTGGGATCTGAAAAGATAACTTTTTCCTGATAATGCTCTGTTCCTCTCCCCCTTCAAAAATATGGACAAGTTTTCGGCAATTTTGAATTTTTTTTTTAACAGTGTAGCTTCCATTTTTTTCTAATGTAAAAATATATTAAAAAACGGATTATATAATATGTTATATTATTACTTATACATATACATTGTAGAATTAAATTAAAACGCTCGGCAAAGGCCCCGCACAACCCTCTATTATAATTTTTAAATGACTTTTTATGGACTCAGGCCTGCTTATTGTGACCCATAGGTCCCTTGTCCAATGCCAACGACCCCATGGATTTCGGACATTATTTGTATTGTTTCCGTATGAATTTTTGGCCATTGGTATGTACGCTCTCGATGTCATAACCTACACCGACTACAAGCGATAATGGACAAGCTGAGACAACCTTACCATTAATGCAATGAAACAGGGGAAAGCATGACTTAGCCAAGTACAGATACCAGTCTGGACGTGGATTGAGCATTGCATTGCCAACGACCCCATCTGTTTTCGGTCATTACCGGTATTATTTGCTCATGCAGTTTTGGCCATTGGCCAACTAGTACATATCCTCGGTGTCCGCTTACACCGGCTGCAGGCGATAATGGCCAAGCCGGGACAGGCTTACAATTGACACAATGCAACAGGCTTAAGCATGATTTAGCCAAGCTCAAGTACCATCAGCCAACCCTCGGGGGACAATCGGACGAGGACGCCCTCACAGGTTTTTTAATCAATAAAAACCAACCGAAATTAGAGAATCAAAATAAATCTGGACATGACGCGGGTCCAAATCCCGCAAAATTCAAATTTCTCTTGATTCTCTCATTTCGGTTAACGAGGAAGGTTGCCCCTTCAACCTAAGTCAATTCAATAAATTGATAATATAATCCAAATAGTATAGAGCCATAAATGAGTTGTCAAAAGATAGAAGAAATGTTCTTCTACAATTTGATGCACAGTAAGTGTTCACAGAAATATTTAAGTAAACTGTAAGTGTCGAAGCAGTATAATCCGGGATGATTGGCCGTGGTCGGTTTGAAAGCGTGCTTCCAAACGTGCGGAGCCTCCGAGGTAGAATCCACAGTCTACGCAATTCCACTGAAGATTTCGACCACAGATATTGTCGATGTTGAAGAAACGTTTGGAAGTACGCTTTCAGAACGACCACGGCCTATCATCCCGGATTATACTGCTTATACTGATTATACTCCGGCCGCGTGAAAGCCTTTGTAATTAAAACTAGAAGTTATGCAGCACATAACATTTCCAGGCACCTTCTCAAATAGAACCTGCTACTACAATGGTCATGCAAATGGACGAAGCGTCAGTTTAGATAGAATAAAATAGAGTTTCACACAAAGCGTGAAGATATATCACGCACTGGCCTGTGATAAAATAAGTGGTATCCCTCACGTTCACATGACACAATACTGATAATTTCTAAGTGAATTGAAAGGACAGCAGGAGCGCAGCTACTTTCAAATAGTGATCTAATCCATTACGAATATACGACAAAGAGAATCAATCAGGCCTGTACTCGGGATTTTTTCTTTCCTATTTATACGTTAGCGTCAAAGCTTCATTGAACCCTCTGTGTTTAAAAAAACTATCGGCAGGCCCGGCCCGTCCTATGGGCAAGTGGAGCGGCCGCACCAGGCGCCGAGTCCAAGGGGGCGCCGCGAGACGCCCCCTTGGACTCGGCTTTGTGTTTTCAAGCGGGATAATTTAAAAAAAATAAAAATAAAATAATTTTTATAGAAGACTTGTTTTAAATCTGGCGCCAACCGGTTTAACGTGGTGGAACGTTAACTCCTTCCACGACAACTCCGAGTGGTTATGTTGGCCACCCTAACTAAAATGGCAGATCATAGCATTGTTATTGGTTACTAATTTCAGCTTCACTCGTATCTCTTGTGAGATTTTTATAAATAATTGCAATTGGCAACAAAAAAATTTTAAGGTAAGCAGACGCAGATGCTTTATAGCGGTATTTGTATTAAGTTGTTGTTATAATAAATAAGAGAGTTACAAAGCAGATTAAGAAGTGGCTCGGCTTGCAATTCTGCGAATGGTTTGTGTTTGTTATTAATATCAAATAAGAGAATTTATGTCTACTGTATGTCCAACTTATTGTATATTTATTTATTTTGGACTTTATTTAGACTTAAGGTAATTTATGTGTCTTTTATTTTAGCAACTTTGCAAAGGCAATGTGGAAAAAATTGTCAGGCGCCGGAAATGAGAGGAAAAGAAGAGCTAGGGAAGCTGAGAATGAAAAGCAAGCGGCGCAAATGGCCAAATTTCTAAAACGGCCAGGTCCACATCCAGACCCAACCCAGCCCCCTAGTACAAGCAAGGAAAGTACGGTTGAGAGTGAGGCCCAGGCGGTTGCGCTGGACGAGGCCATTTTTGAGAACTTGCCTTGCAGTGAAGAAGAAAGAAGTTTTTCTATGGACATAGCCAAGTGGCCCTCTTACTTGTCTTCACAAGTTATTGACATGATCGTTGAAGAGGGGCCGCAAAACGGGAAACTCGATGATGATAAATACCCAAAAAATGAGAAAGGCCGGCATTTTTCCAACAGCCATTTCAAAAAAAGCATGCCCAACGGAGAAGTATATGAGCGGCAGTGGCTTGTTTATTCCAATTCAACAAAGAAAGTATACTGCTTTTGTTGTCACATCTTCAAGCGCACAAGTCGTTGCCATCTTTCCAATGTTGGCTCTGACAACTGGCATCATTTGTCTCGTTTACTAACGAGCCATGAGTTTTCTGACGACCACCAGCAAGCCTTATTAACGTGGCTTGAAACGGCTAAAAGGTTAAAAAAATGTTGTGGCATAGATAAAGGGCTTCAGAAGCAATTGGAGGATGAAAAAGCAAGGTGGTCTTCTGTTATGGAACGAATGATCGCCATCACGCTGTTTTTGGCTGAACACAATTTGCCTTTTCGTGGTAGCAAGGACACTTTATACACTCCAAGAAATGGGAATTTCTTAGGCCTTGTACAATTACTTGGCCAATTCGACCCCGTCATGATGGAGCACTTGCGAAGAGTGATGCAGAAGGAATCCAAGCATTTTTATTTTAGCAAAAATATTCAAAACGAAGTAATTAAATTATTAGCTGACGAAGTAAGAGGCCAAATATTATCTAAAATAAGAAGTGCCAAGTATTTTTCTATAATTTTAGACTGTACTCCTGACATCAGCCACACTGAGCAAATGAGTGTCACCTTCAGATTTTTCGACGTCGATGAAGCGCGTGTGCGTGAGTGTTTTTTGACATATAAGCCAGTGGCTGACTCAACTGGAGCCGGCCTGACGGGCTTATTTTTGGACGAAATAATTGATAAATATGGTATTGACATGAATGACTGCAGGGGCCAAGGATATGATAATGGTGCTAATATGGTTGGACACATTAAAGGAGTTCAGAGTCGCATTGCTAAAACCTATCCACGAGCCTTTTTTAACCCTTGCGGCTGTCATAGTCTCAACCTTGTGGTTGCCGATGCAGCAAAAACTTCTATCAAATCAGTGTCTCTTTTTGGTGTGCTGCAACGGCTGTTTGTGTATTTCTCAAATTCAACAAAGCGGTGGAAGGTGGTCTCAGAGCATCTGCAAAATTTAAGCCTGAAAAAGGTTTGTGACACACGCTGGGAAAGCAGGATCAACAGCTTGAAAGCAGTGCGGTATCAGTATGCTGAAGTTAAAAGGGCTCTGGAGGATGAATATGAACAATCAACGGACCCTGTTGCAAGCTCAGAGGCTGAATCGCTTCTTGTAAATTTGGAAAAGTTCGAGTTCTTAATGGCGTTAGTCATATGGTACGATGTTTTATTCCAGGTTAATCTAGTAAGCAAAACAATGCAATCTGAAACCATGGATTTGTCCGAAGCTACAAAAATTATGAATAAATGCTTGAAATTTTTAAAAGAATACAGAAGTACAGGTTTCACTTCTGCACTCATCACTGCCAAAGAAATCGCTGAAGAAGCACAAATCACTCAGGAGTTTGAAACTGTCCGTCTGCGAAGGAAAAAGAAGATGTTTTCTTATGAAAATCAAGACGAATCTCCTACTGACCCAGAAACAGCGTTTCGCACCTCTGTCTTCTATCCAATGATTGACACAGCCATTAATTCATTGCAGTTGCGCTTTTCCCAATTAAGTGACATTAATAGTACATGGCAATTTATGTACGATTTGAAAAAGATCGACCATAATGGTTTGAATGCGGCCTGCTCAGATTTAGAATCTGTCTTAACCCATGGCGCTCTCAGTGATATTTCGGGTACCGAGCTAGCCCAAGAAATAAGGAGCCTTAGTGCGTTCTTAGGCGGCGACGATGGGCATCCAAAGGGGGTTCTTGAGTTTTTGGCAAAGCATTGTTGGAAAGATATGTTTCCAAACGTTTGGACAGCTCTCCGCATTTTCATTACTATACCGGTCACTGTTGCTAAGGGAGAAAGGAGCTTCAGCAAGCTAAAATTGATAAAGACCTACCTAAGGTCTGTTTTAGCTGATGAGAAATTGTCGGACTTAGCCATATTATCCATAGAAAATGAGATCGCCAACAATCTCTCCTATGATCATTTGATTAAAAAATTTGCTAGCATCAAAGCTAGGAAGGAGAAATTTCAATAATTTTACATTTAGTTATTAGTTACAGTTGCCTAATACAATCCCTTTATAAGAAGCATGCACAATTTTTTAATGTCTCCCATACTCAAGCGTTCATGAATAATTTACGGTCTCTGGGAGGGGGGGGGGGGGCGCTAAAATGTAAACTCGCACCACTCAAGAAAATACCTCGGGCCGGGCCTGACTATCGGTCTTTGAATTTCATCACAAAACGTAGTTTTTATTTACGAAAAGTCTGCTTGCCCTTAGAAGAATTAATCGATGGATTTTTAAAATACTCGGAATATAGATAGACTATTCGCTATATATATACTGACTAGATACTGTAAAATTATATCTTGGTCAATGGCGGATCCACAGGGGGGTCAGGGGGGTCATGACCCCCCTAAATTAGTAAATTCGTATGATAGTAAAAATAAATTTAAAAAAATTGAATAAAACTCAAATTTTCAGCAAAAACAATTACCTTTCAAACTTACATACAACTTGTGACCCCCCTACGTAAATTTTCCGTTGGATCCACCCTTGATCTTCTTACGTTTTTTGCTTGCCTCCTTAACTCGGCTAGAACACATTTTCTCAAAAATTGTTACAAGAAATGTAAATTTGCGTGGGCCTATTGTCTTGTGGTTATTAATGTAAACAAACCTACTTGGTTCCTAGTTGGTCATAGAAAGAATTAGTTGATAGATTTTGATTAAATTTGGAAATTCGGTAGGCTAGGGTCTTTTCTTCGTCGCTTCCACCCCTAGACCCGGTACACATGGAAGACTCTCAACAACGTCTTTTCCGCTAACGGCCTTACCATGTAGATTCCATTAGAGCAGAGCATGATTCAAACTGCAGCAACTTGGTAGTGTGCACAGCGTTGGCAGGGGAACCTGGTGGGACATGATAACTCGCTTAGGCAGTATAAGTCGAGTCCTGGTCACCTCCGATTTAATCGTGTGTCTTTACCATGTTCCCCAAGTTCTTCGGAATCCACTATAATCAGGAGGTCCACCCTATTAGTCAACTCCCCCTTCCCCGAGGTGAAAGAGTCTGCCCTTAGGGTGCCTCAAATTAACAAACAGACTCACTCCCCCCCCCCCCCCCCCGCCAGGCTGACAGGGTTGCTTAAGGCAGAAATGCTGAAAGCAAGCGTTGGTAACAACAACAACAACGTCTTTTCCAATGTAGTCAGCAGTAGATGTCTTGACGATTTCGGAAACTGGCGTGAAGCCGACCACTAGAAAGTGCACGGTTTTTCTGTAGACACGCCAGATCATAGAAATCTTCTGAAGTACAAACTGTGGGTTTGCACCAACCATTCAAAAAGCCTTATTCCTACAATGAAAAAGCCGTCGGCAGATCGCGACTGCAAAATCGTCCGGGTTTGGTTTGGTTCTTGGGTGGAAAAGTTGTAAAGGCTCAATTTTAATGAAAACTACACATAATTAGGAATTGAATTGAAAACGACTTTATTGAATAAAAACAAAACAAAAGGAGAACAGTAAGACTATAAGACTTTATATTTAAAGGAAAGAAAAAAGGCGCTAAAAAAAATCATTAATAGCGCTACTATCCAATGGAAATTGATTTACCTATAAGAGTTTCCTCCACCAGTTGTCTCTTAATATTGAATATTTAATAATTGATTGACTAATATTTAATAATTGAATACTGAATAAGAAAATATGATTTTTTAGTTTTGAAAGCATAAATTCTCACTGCTTTAACCAATTGCTTCAATTCATCACGAAGCCGGCAGATGACGAAATTTAATATGAGAAATGACATTACTTAGGCGGATGCTGGAGAACATTCATTTTCCTGACGGGTAAAATTGAAAAGTATTGTCAATGCGAAATAATAATGCAGTAGTTTTGGATTATTCCCAGAAGACTTTTAATTTCACAGTAATAAGAGTTCTGTAAAAGAGAGATAGGGTTCGGATGGCAAAAAGTTCAACGCTACGATTAGAATAACTGAACTTCTTAATGCGCGAATGACTACGAATGTTGAATAACTGTCTGTAAAGCCCAGAATCTAGACAATAAATACCAGTGTCAAATTTATTTACATGGCCCCAAGGAGGGATACCAGGGGTCAGAGGGGTTGATGCCCTCCCCCCCCCAATTTAGTAAGTCTGTTGTAGGTCAATGTATTACGTTATACTTTAATCGAAATGGACAAGATCCGCGTCCCTGCATGACACGAGCTGTGTGCCATACGCTCTTCGCCCTGACTTCGGTGGCAATGTACTTGTGCGAGTCTCTACACACCTTGCGGTGGGAGACGTGTCGTAACTCGACACAAGTACCTATTAGGTTACTTAGTGAGGCGACTGAAGGGGTTAACCGGATACATTCATTAAATTGTTTGTATGCGTTTAACCTTTTATTTAAAGAAAAAAAAAAAACTGAAAAACTGAAAAATGTTGCGACTCATGTAGCTCAATAGCTTGAGGTTTCAAATAGTACAGTATTATGTGTTATTATAATACAATCTTGAGTTCTCCTTTCGAGAGATTGTACAACCCTGATATGTCATATTTGACTTTACAGGCTCACATCAATGATGTATTTCCGAAATGGTGGACTACGCGCGCGTCTATGGCGGCAAAGTTTAGGGGCTGCAACATTTTGGCGATGAAAATTAAAAAAAAAAAAATATTCTATTATGCATCACATAAATAAATAAATAAATAAGGACTTTTTTATTGTTTCTATTAATAAGCCAACCTAGCGGAGTTAGGGCTATAAAGCCCTCTCTTACACTCAACTAGGAAGGCCCGGGACCGCCTGCTTTACATGCCCTCCGAAGCATGGCCTGTAAATGTAGCCAGTATGATCCATTCAGAAGTCAGAATCGCGTTTTTCATGAAAATGGCGCACAGAAGACATGTCCGTAAAGAAGAGTCCAAAATGTTATTCGAATTTTTGATGCAGCTGACATTCTACATAATCAGCATGTCTTGGGGTAATTTTTGTGACATCGGGGATGGTGCTGACAAAGGGGGCGGTAGCTAACCTCACTGCTTAGAGGTGGCAGATCCTTATACACATCCCTGGGCTCACATGTTCCACCAGAGGCGGTCCCAGACTTCGCAAAAGGGGGAGGCACTTGTCAGTGGCGAAACGATAGGTTTTCGGAGGTGTATAATTGGGCGCCTTTCCACCCATATTCATAAAGGTTGCTCATGAGCCAGAGGGCTGAAATATTAGGGTTTTTACGCATTTTGAGAGCAATAAGGCTTATTTATTACAAAGAATCAATATAATTATGGACAAGGGGGGCCCGGGAGAAATTTTTTGAAAAATAGGGCTGAAATAGTGAGGTTTTGATCATTTTGAGTGCAGTAACACTTAGATTTTAGAGGCAAAGAATATAACTGCTGTCCAAGGGGGGGGGGGGCAATTGCCCGCAGTGCCGGTCGCTGCGTCCGCCTCAGTGTGCCACCCTCAAGCTTTGTAACTTTCACCTATTTTTTTGTTGATAAATACACGGATTTTCTCTCTGTCTACATTCGAAGCGAACATTTCTAATTTAAAGCCTCAAGCCACTGCTTGAGATAAACAAAAACAGCCGGACTTGCTTAATGTCCTCCTGAAAGGTTGCTGTTTTGAGTCCCACGCTTTCTATTTTCTGAGGACGAATTTTCGTAACAAACTAATGAATTAAATAAATCAGATTTCAATTAACCGCTAACGATGAAGAAATAACTTCCTTCGCCCGCCACTGCAAATTTTATTCCACTGGGATAGAGTGAGGGTGGGGGGGTACTGAGGGTAACCCCCCTCCCCACCTCCCCCCAGCCGTAGAAAATTAAATGACCTCCAATAAGGTCTTTCAGAGTCAGCAGGCTAGATGATATTATGTCCTCCAATTTTCTTCCCGTTGTCTAGATTTACTTGATTTGAAAAGGAAATATCAGCTTTAATTCTAACATTTTTTTGGTTTCTTATCTTCATGAAGATGATATTAAAAATCCTATAGTTTTCCTGATTAACTGAGGACTAAAATTTCAGTTCAGTTTCATCCATCTTTATAGCTTACGCAGTACATTAAAAGGATAACTTATGCTACCTAGAAAATTGGCACCCCAAAACTAAATACTTTTCATTTCTTATTTCAGTAACAGTAAATTATTAAAAATTTGACTCATTTAAGTTGTAGAAGGCCACTTCGTGCATTTATATAATCAGTTTACTTTTCGGTTTTGTAGTTTTTTCAAAAAAATCCAAAACTTTTAGTCCCCATTGGTTTTTATGAAAGCACTAAGGCGAGGCTCCAGGCGGCAGGTCATTGCGAGACCCATTGTCAAGACTTGACGATTGAAATGAAACACGGAGATTCCCCGAGTGATAGGGGAGCAGACGACCCAGCTGACCCGAGGTCCCGAGCAGTGGCTTAATGATAGGTTCTCAAAGGGGGGGGGGGGGTGCGGTGTATAATTAGGCGCCCCCCCCCCCATAAAAGTATAGAAAAATGGGAAACCTATTCTCATGGACGTTCGCAGCTTTTAGATTAATGGCTTTGGTGTTCTTCGCGCATGAGACCTGAAGGAGTTTTGAAAAAATATGCCTGAAATAGTAGGATTTTAGGCATTTTGATAGCAGTAACATTTAGATGAAGGTGAATTGTTTTTAGAAACAGGTCTGAAATAATGGGGTTTTGCACATTTTGAGAGCAGTAAAAGTTATATCTTCCTGGCGATGAATATAATTGCAAAGGGGTCTCCCCCGGATGAAAATTTTCAAAAAAATTGGCTTGAAATAGTGGGGTTTTACGCATTTTGAGAGAAGTACGGCAGCGTTCAGATTTTACAAGTGAAAAATAGAACTGCCGACCAGGGGGGCCCGGGTGTCTTCCCCGGGTGAAATTTTTTGAAATTGAAATAGTTGGGTTTTAAGCATTTTGAGAGCAGTGGCAGCTAGATTTTGTTTGTGTAATTAATTTTCAATTAGAGAAAAACCTCTCACATGTGGAAACGATGGAGATGACGTCAAAAAGTTAATATAGGCCTATCAGCATTATTTCACGCTGTTTCTGCCTATAAAACCCCCCATTCATTATGTACTCCAAATAATTACAGTATATTCTGCTACTATTATTTTTAAATGCTCAGTTAGTTTTATGCTTTTTAATGTTAAGTTATGTTATTATAATTATAACCTTAATAAATAATTATTATCAAAATCAAAAAGTTAAAAAAAAAATGTATAGTTACAAAAATATACATTTTTTTTAAAAATATGCTTTAGTTGCGCGAGGCCCCGGGCCCCCCTTTCGCCACCCCCTAAGGCCGCCTCTGCACTAAGGTACCACAAAATTAATATTTCCGATTATATGATGGATGAAGTAGTCTTGTAAAACTTACATGAGCCAAAACTTTAATAACATGCTTTGTTAATTAATTAAAAAATAAATAGTCAATAAAAACAACGAATTTTGGGGTAAAAACTTTCTATGTAGCATGTCCTCTTAAATAAAAAATAAAAATGGACTAATTTTTGCGTGATCCAGGGGTGTCCAACATCTACGCTCCATATCCCCTTAAAGCTTGGTGAACTTAATGCATTTCCATACGTCATGTATCTTCAGTTCATTTGGCATCCTTCATACCTTAATTTAGGCAATAAACTAGCAAACTTCGTCATTATACAGAAATAATGCTTTGACTGGTTGATTACAGCCAAATCTCAACTTCATGATCTTCAATGAAAACTTTTCTTCTATTAAGAATCCTTCAGAATTGTATACAGTTTGCGAAAGATGAGGCGAACAGTTGATCTATGAACTTTGGTTTCGAATTCTCAAAATTTTCCTCGCAGCGCTTCCTTTGATTTGCTTTGTTATGCTTGTTACCACTGGATATTCTCCCTGATGTTATAGAGTTTTCTTGTAGACTTTTTTAAGAAATTTTCCATTGGTCAGATGAAAAAGCGTGATACACCATCAAAAAACAACTTTTGACGCTGCAAAATAAAAAGAAATAAAATAAAATAAATGGTCTCGATGTATGATTTTTGTGAGCCTACATGCCATATTTCATCCAAATACACCGAGTAGATTGCCCGCCAATCGATGAACAGACAGACTGGCATTTAGTACAAACCACTTTTTTGGTTCCTGGGACCTCAAAACGTGTAAATCCGTTGAAATCTCGAAGTTGAAAATTTTGACCATCACAAAAATTTCCTTATACTACGTATAACTTGGAAAGCAATAAAATACAATCGTTGGGTGCCCGAAGTTGAAAGGTCAATTCATGCTCACGTGACCTTATGAGCCAGAATCTGCATTGGGCACCGAACGCCTCCCTGTGCGACCGTTTGCTGTCTATTTCACGATAGGTGGTGTTAAGCGGTCACCCATCCAGGTATTAACCTTGCCCGACATAGCTTTACTTCGGGGATCGGCCGAGAATCGGTGCATTCAACATGATACGACCCTTAGCTGTAGGGGATAATGAGAAAAATCGTATCAGTACACCGATTGCACTAGTACTAATGTTTTATTCTTATGTATAGGGGAAAAGTCGGGTAAAGTGAGACAGTCAGGCAAAGTGAGACAAGCCTTAAATTTCTAGACTATTGGCGGGAAATCGTCTAATGACACATAGTAGGCGACATTGGCCAAGGTACGCTACACAAACAAACATGGAGCCATTTGGTACAAATTTGATAGTGTACGATTTTTTTTATATTTTTTTCGGGTCGGATTGCAATATTTTATGTTCACTAATGTAAGCATAGCCTTCCATATTTTATAGTTATATGTTGTCAATCATTTTTATTTAGTTTATTGGCTACTTTTACTCTCAATGTCCCGCTTTGCCTGGCCTAGTAAGGTGGAGTGAGACAAGTGTCGACTTTTGCCAGAAGTGCTTATGTGCCGAAACCGAACAAATGAATGATGAAGCCTTCATATCGTTGACAGCTGATCAATCACACCATCAGTTGGCGATAGAAACAGATTCATGTTGGCTTTGATGACCGAGAAATAAAATCACAAAAATTAAGTGGCTCACTTTACATGACTTTCCCCTAGCCAACTTGCCAACTCAGTTTGTCAAACTTAGAAAAAGGTGCGAGAAATTCAGATTTAAATTGAAACAAGTATCCAACTCATACAGCTATGCAAACTGTGTTCGAAATTGAATATAACATGTTGAAACTGGGTGCTGATAAGACCATGAAGGAGTCAGTCTAGAGTCGAGATCGAACGCTGTCAGTTGTCATTCCCATCCATTGTTATTATAAATTATTCTTCTATTTATACTAATATTACTATTTAAATTAAACAAGTGATTCCCCTCTGGTGCGCCCCTAGCCCGGTTCAAGAAAGAAGAGAAGGGCCCTTCAGCACAACGAGACTTCTCTTCAGGGTACACCAGTGTGGGTAAGTCCAGCCAATTATTCTTTTCAATTAAAATTACAGTCCACTGAATTCCTAACAAACTGTAATAATAAAAAAGGGCTTTGTTGGCAGACGACAAACACAATCTTCTGCAGTCAGCATTGGTCAGCATCTATTGTCTATCGTCACCATCAGAAATGAAAGAGTTTAGCATTTAGCCAGTTAAAAATTGAAAAAAACGATCTAAGAACGACAATGACAGAATCACGCTTTTAAAATTGGACATTGTAAACAAAAACCTTACATGAATACAGTATGTACTGTACTGTATGTCTTCCATCCTTACATTATAAATTTTACTGCTGTAAAAATCGTAATATAGCAATAAGTATTTAAGCATTCCATTATTGTAGCTTTAAAAAATCTATACTTTACCGCTGTTAAAATGCGTAAAACCCCACTATTTTGCACTTAAATTGTCAATTTTTTCCACCGGGGGAAACCCCAGCCTCCCCCCCCCCCCAGTTTCCAGCAATGTGAATAAGCATTCCATTATAAGCTTAAAAAAAATCTGTATTTGACCGCTGTTAAAATTCGTAAAACCCGATTATTTTGCCCTTAAATTCCCCCGGGGAAGACATCCGGGCCCCTCTTCGGTCCCAATCTGCAATCAAGCCCGCCTAGAATTTGGCCACCTATGTAATAATGTAATTGTAATACAACGCTTATACCTAATCATCCCAGTTATTATTTTGGTAGGTCTATTTTTTTTTAAGTTTTTTTTTTAGTTGGCAAAATAGACACACCTCCCCCCCCCCAAAAAAAAAGAATCATGCCTTAGCTACTCCCCTGGTTATATGCGGAAATGGATCTATAAATGTGTGATAAAGGATACAATATTAATAAACTCAAACTTATTAAATAACAAAGATTGAAGAAATGCGGCAATAGTAACGATCGGGCGCGGATCTACGGGGGGGGGGGGGGCATTAGGGTCCTCAAAATGCGTAAAACCCCACTATTTCAGTCCTATTTTACCAAAATTTTCTCCCGGGGGAGACCCCCGGACCCCCCTTCTGCTCGACTGTCTTAATTCCCTATAATATAGAACCCTTATTGCTCTGAAAATTCGTAAGGACATGTAGCGTAGTGGTACGGACTGTGACTTTCACCCGAAAGGTTGTTGGTTCGAGTCTCACACTGGCTAAATTTTCGGGCCATGCTTTGGAGGGCATGTAAAGCAGGTGGTCGGCGGTCCCGGGCCTTCCTGGTTGAGTGTAAGAGAGGGCTTTATAGCCCTAACTCCGCTAGGTTGGCTTAGTAATAGAATAAAAAGTCCTTATTTATTTTAAAACCCCAATATTTCAGCCCTATTTAAAAAAAAATAGAAATTTAATCTTAGCCCCCCCCCCCTTGGTCTCATTCTAGATCCGCGCTTGGTAACGATCCGTCTCTAAGGTTCCTTGGGTTCAAAAATAGACTTAATTAAGTGTCAATATGCAGTGTGTTACACACCACTTCGTCGCCACTGGAGCAGGTAAAAAGAAATAAGGCACTTAAAAAGACCCTTCTGCAGATTTAACAAAGACAAGGCTCACGATTTTATTTGTTTTCAAAAGTACTGGCTGTGTGTTTATGGCAGACAGACGCATGTAGTTACACCGACAAAAATCACCTCTGCGACAAAATCAGGGTGTCCCAAAACTTTGTCTCTGCCTTCGTGTTGCCCCTGTAGGATTTTATAGGGCAAACTCAAGAGGAAGGAGTTGACCATCCCTGGAACACCTCAAAATAGGTTGGTTATACACAATTGTTGATTTCTTGTTGATATTAGAAGTTCTTTGGTCGTCCCACTCGTCTTCTCCCTTGGGGCACCTTGTGTAAGACTGCTCTTGTTGCCCTATTGTCTGGCATTCGTTCCACATGCCCTAGCCACCTGATGTGGGCACACTTGATTTCGGCTACTGTCGTAGGTTCTCGATATATCGGGTAGAGCTCATCGTTTCAGATACGCCTCTCTCATTTCATGTATTGCACTACAACGACCGGTGGACTTTGGTGAGAAACTGGGACTTCAGTTACATGAGCTAAGAAAGTGTAGCCTGAAAAAGGTTTCATTCCCGCAAGACCCTAGCCCTTCATTAAGGAAGAAGGTATTGAGGCATAAGTATTAGAAATACTCAGCAAGGGGCACAACAGGGGACAGGGCTTAAGTTCATACGCATAAACTTACCCCAAAAATAAGAGAGAAAAAAAATTAGTTCTTGAGACTTCAAAACAGTCAAACTTCATTCCTCTCCGTCGTAGCCGTAGGCCGTAGCCAGAGGGGGGGGGGGCCCAACCGAAATATTTGTAGCGTACCCTATAGATAGAATGGAGTTTTAAATATATTGAGGCTACCATACCTCCGGTTACGTCAGATGGACCCTTCCGAAAAAAATTTCTTGTTACGTCCTTGATTCCTCTGATTTTTTTTTGTACCAACAAAACCCTTTGCAATTTTGCACTTACAGAACAGTATGCGGCCTATAAAATCCTTGAGAATTATTTATAATTTACCATTATTACAACGTAATGAGGTTTATAAAAGGGGTGATGCAACTGAAGCGTGTAATCTTCAATCTTCATTCCTAAATTAAAGTAAACCTTACCTAGTGTTGTCAAAAAGGTTTATTAAAAACTGCCTTTACCCTGGAATTAACACTCAAAATATTTCGCCACTGTTACCTATTTTTAGTTCAATTCAGATTTTAAAAAAAACATAAGATTGCTTACAACTGGGTATTATATTGGGGCATCATGGCAGATACGAATTGCATAAAAAATGAGGGGATCGCATTTAGGAGACTGTCTGTTTTTTAACCCCCCCCCCCCAGAAAAAAAATGGTAAATCTATTGTAAGTTAATTTATTACGCTCTGATTTAATCGATTAACTACATATTATGATTTTCCTATTTTGTCCCACAACTACCCCCCCCCCAAAATGGGCTGGATCCGTCCCTGGTTGTATGCCTCAGAGAAGAAAACAATAAATAATGACTTTTTGTTTTATTACTATCTAAGCCTATCTCTCTTACACTGAACTAGGAAGGCCCGGGACCGCCTGCTTTACATGCCCTCCAAAGCATGGCCAGAAAATGTAGCATGTGTGGTACTCGTACCAACAACCTTGCGGGTGAAAGTCACAGTCCTTTCCACTCTACTCTACATGCCCTTATGATCTTCCTGGACATTTTTATATCGTATGTGAATGTGACCGTCTCTGACCTCGTCTGACCGTCTGGGGACCGAAACAACCCAAGAAATTTGATTTTGTTCAAAAAGCAGCCGGTAAGGGTGTCCAAATGTTCGCTTAACTCAATTGCTAGCACACAGAGGCAGTTGACCCCCTCCTTTTGAATAATAGAAATCGTAAATACATACATTTTGACTTTTGAGGGAATTTCGGTACCCTAAATGTCAACTTATTTTCCTTCATAAACATTATTAAAGAAGCGGAAAAGGATGTGTAAGGTAGGGAGTAGTACGCATCTCAAGCACATGACATGTACAAAGGATATTCGCACTCCTTCCTTCGCTTATGTTTAATCAATTTTTTATAGTATTGAGTGATACGGTCATCCCTCCGCACTACCTCAGACCATTGGCGTAAACTCCCAAAATTTTTAGGGGGGGGGGCTTCAGGACCCTAAGACTTTGATCCCCTGGAGAAAAAAAATCAATAAATGGGCCCAAATTAGTGAGGTTTTACGCATATTATACCCTGGAAAAAGGGGGGCCCGGGTCTCCCCCGGAGAAAAAAATAGATGAATAGGCCCAAATTAGGGAGGTTTTACGCATTTTGCAAGCAGTATAGTTGAGAATTTACAGACGAATAAACTCATCACTAAGGGGGGCCCGGGGGTCTCCCCCGAAGAAATTTGTTGAAAAAATAGGTCTGAAATATTGGGGTTCTAATCATTTTGAGTAATATATTTTTGTGAAAGGACTTGGTCAATATGTTGATTTTTTTCATGATCATCAATCATCAATCATGTGAAATAAGCATACCAAGAATTAATTTCCCTTTCGTTATTGTGAATACTATGCCTTTCGCCTTCATAACGCCTTTGTCACCAGAAATCCTGGGGGGGGGGGCTTCGAGTGGACCTGGGGAGGGGCTAAGCCCCCCCCCCCAGGACCCCCTATTTACGCCAATGCCTCAGTCACATATTCAGAGACTTTTGGAGTATATTGGATTGATAGCCAGCCATATTTAATTGGACTATTGCTCCTATATTATTATTATTATTATTATTATTTTTGAAGTGTTTTTATGGACTTAGGCCTAATTCAGTGGCCCATTGAACTTTACTCTGCCAACGACCTCATTGAATTTTTCAGGCATTATTGGGATTGTTTACGTAATAATTTTGGCCACTGGCGAACTGGTACACGTCGTCAATGTCAACCTACACAAGCTACAAGCCACGATGGGCAAGCTGAGACTTGCTTACTATACACAATGTAACAGAGTACCAATCTGAAAACACTTAAAATATACTGCTATGTTCGATTGCCTGACTATATGACCATTGTCATGATAGATGTTGCTAGTTACTCATGCTGTTCTGACGGGATTTGGTAAATGTGTGAGGCGGTTATTGAGTTGATCCACTGTGGTAGTGATACCCGAACCATAGCGAAGAGTTCAAATTATTGCAATATACTGTTGACCTGTCGTAGTGCTACAATTTATTATATTATTTATTTATTTATTTATAATAAACACTTAGTCGAGCATTCCTCAACTAAGAAAGTATGCAAACAATGAAAATCCCCTGAGGAATAATAAGTATACATAATAACATGCAAACGATACGCTATGGACGTCAATGGCGGATCCAAAAATTTCTCAAGAAGGGGGGCAAACCTTGCTTTATGGCTTGCACTAATCCCTGTCCGTTATGCTTGCAAATAGGAATGATTTTTCGCGCATTTTAATTTAAAAAGGTTTTTTATAAAATTTATTATTTGCTTACATAAATAAATTAAATTTATAATTATTTTAATACATATAGTAAATGAGAATCCACCTAAGAATCTACCATAATGTTGCCACCCCCGTACCCCAAGGTTCCAAGGTCTCCCCAACCGCCCCCCTCTGAATCCGCTACTGATGCACATGTACCCCAATTTAGAAGAAAAAGCAGGTGTAAGCGTGACCATGTTGGGGTACAAATCCATCGGCTCCGAAACCGTCTTAGATCCGCTCCTGAGTGCAGCGTCTTCGTCTATCGCATATTGCAACTGACCACAAAGGTATGTAAATCAGTGTTGTTCCTCTGCGACCTGCAAGGCAGGCCATTAGAGCATGGAATGCATGGCATTTCGACGTGGTGTTTGCTTGGGCCAGTGGTATAGTGCGGCCGGATGATTTTTTTTATTTATAAGTTACCATAAAAGGCAAAGACTGGACACCCAGTGTCATTGACGTTAGGTTGGCTTAGTAGTTAGTGTCTCAGAGGCTCACTGATTTTATTTCTACCTACTACTCTCTAAAGGAGAGAAATAATTTTTTTTAATCCTGGGGTCTTTTCAGTGACTAGTCATGGGAGACTTGGCAGGTGCCCAGAAATTAATAGAATTTTTTTTGGCGGGAAGTGAATGCCCCATAGAACTCTATTTCTACCTATTTGACTGTTTATTCACCTATTTTCTCTGCGATTAATTCGCAAAATCGGCACGTCTCCCTAAACGGGAGGGGGGGGGGCTTATGATAGACATAGGCGGCATGGGTCCCATGCGTGGGGTAGAGCAGCTGCCAAGAGATTATGTCTTTAATTTAATAATTTTATTGGGTTTCATCACTTATTAACGAGTGGTCCTTAAAGTTTTTTAAATTTCAAATAATAGTACATTTCCTTGCCCCCTACTTTAGTATTAGTACATCGGCTACTTCGAATTCTTGCTTAGTTTTTTATTTTAATTTTCCTTAATTCCTGTTTCAGGTAAGCTTTGTTTACTGTGCATTAATACAAGGAAATGCCTGGATGGTTTTGGCGCATTAGGTAAGGTATTTATTTAAATTGAGTATTAAATAAATTGCTCAGTAATAGGCTTTTAGAGTGAATTCAATGGCGCTCAGGGCCCCAAGCACCCCCAACTTCAAGGAGATGGGGGCTGATTGGGCTGAACACCCTCTAAATAATTTACCGATACGTTCGCTCAAATTCATACCGCGACATTCTAGTACTCTAGGTTCTAGCTGCCCCCCCTCCCCCATTAGCATAATGTTATACAAAAATATAACTAAGTTAACGTAAGATGTAAGCTATTTAGCACCCCTAGTATTCGTTTTCGTTGGAATAACTTATGTTTGTCGTACAGATAAGATTCACAACTCATTGTCAAATAGAAAATTTTGTAGGCCCTATGCATACCACACCAAAGTTTGCGAACGGATCAAAAGAACCGGTCCGAGTTTACTCGAACGTGCTTTCCAATTTATCAATTAGTAGATAGAGAAAATGAGTAATTTCATGGTAAATAATTTTCATATTGTTAAAATTTGGTTATCTCGGGGGGGGGGGGGGTGTCCACCTGGCGTCACTGGAGGTGAGGTAACACCACAGTAATAATGGCAGGGCACGCAATGCATTTGAGCGTGAATTTTCTATAATTTTTTTCAACAAAAAAATTTTGTACAAAACCAAATAGTTTTTTGGGAAAGCAATCTGACCGGTTTCGTTACTCAATTTAACACCTAAAACATGCCTGAAGGTAGAAATCATCGATAGATAGGTTTCACAGAAAAATTATTTTTTAGTCATTTTTCATTAAAATGTAGTTATTTTTATTTTTTTGCCCCCAGAAGCAAACTATCAAGGGCCAAGCGACCCACCGCATTTTATTAACATTAATAACGACTACAATATGTGTGAATTTAAAAGAAATTGTTGGAGCCGTTTTTGAGAAATAATTTTTTTAGACGTTTTTTTTGGAGTTTTATGAAAATAAACCCCCAAAATTCAGTTAGCTCCAAATAAAAAACATGATCTCGAGGCACGATTTTTGTGAACCTACATGCTAAATTTCATCAAAATCGACCGAGTAGTTTCCCCGAAAATCGATGAACAGACAGACAGACCGACAGACAGACAGACATTTCGTAAAAACCACTTTTTTGGCTTCCTGGTACCTGAAAACGTGTAAATCCGGTAAAATCTCGGAATCAAAAATTCAACCATCAGAAAGCTTTCCTTATACTACGTATAAATTGAAAGCAATATACTACGTATTAATTGGAAAGCAATAATGTTATTAGCACGGACCGCTAAGCTATTGGACTTCTACGGCACGTTGGTAGGTAGCGTGCTTGTGCTCGTGCGAGCCTCTACCCGCCATGCGATCATCGGACACGTGTCGTAACTCAACATGAGTATTAACGTGCAGGGGCGACTGAGGACGTCAATCGGATTTATTCGTTAAATTGTTTGAATGCGATTAACCTTTTGTTACAAGAAAAAAAAAGTTAAATGCCCAAGTACGAGTATAGTTGACTCCCGGAGTAGTAAAACTCAATTTTACTTCTATAAAGTGTTTGGCATTATTTGTCATTGTATCAGAAGGAAAGCTTATAAATCAATACACAAATGAATAATACTAAATAAATATAATATGCCATTAGTAATAGTCATATAAGTTATACATAAACAAAGGTGTGTTTGGTACCGTCATAATAAAAAAAGAAACCCAAGAACACCATTACTGGTTCTCACACTATGAACTCGCTCTGGAGTAAGGACAACACCCCCTGGAGCAATGCCTTCACTCCCTTTCTGAAATTTGATTCAGGAATATTTCAGATATGTCTATATATTCAATATATTCAGAAACTTTTAGGGCACGCGGTGGTTTTGACTAGTCTTGCTTGCTTCATGTGAATGTCGTCCCTATTTCGTGTACAATGTTTATGTAGATCATGATTTGAGTTGACAATTTTGAAATGGGTCTCCATTTTTTTAGAATTGGCTATGAGTTTTTGATTGGATTGAATTCCTTGCTTAAATCGATAGACATAACACTTTGGCGTCAAAAAATTTCTCCCATGTTAAATTCTCCTCTAAAGCTAGACCTATTTTTAATAAAATCTATATCTCCATGCTTTCCTTAGATCAAAACGTGCTAGCTCCACCTCAACCAATCAGCGCCCGTCATTATTAACAAGAACCGGTCCGAGTTTACTCGAACATGCTTTCCAATTTATCAACATTAGTAGATAGAGAATATGAGTAATTTCATGGTAAATAATTTTCCAGTGGTTAAATTTCCGATATCTCGGGGGAGGGGGGGGGGGGGAGGTTGTCCACCTGACGTCACTGGAAGTGAGGTAAATTCTAGATAGGTCAGACAAACACATTAATTACCACACAGCAATAATGGCAGGGCACGCAATGCATTTGAGCGCGAATTCTCTATCATTTTTTCAAACAATAATTTTTTGTGCAAAACCAAATATTTTTTTGGGAAAGCAACCTATCCGGTTTCGTTACTCAATTTAACACCTAAAACATGCCTGAAGGTAGAAATCATCGATAGATAGGTTTCACAGAAAAATTATTTTTTAGTCATTTTTCATTAAAATGTAGTTATTTTTATTTTTTTACCCCCAGAAGCTAGAAGATAGAAACTATCAAGGGGCAAGCGACCCCCCGCATTTTGTCAACATTAATAACGACTATAATATATGAGAATTTAAAAGAAATCGTTGGAGCCGCTTTTGAGAAATAATTTTTTTAGACGTTTTTTTTGGAGTATTTTGAGAATAAAACCCCCTCAAATTGAGTTAGCCCCAAATAAAAAAAAGGTCCCGAGGTATGATGTTTGTGAACCTACATGCCAAATTCCACCGAAATCCACCGATTAGTTTGCCCGGAAATCGATGAACAGACAGACCGACAGACCGACAGACCGACACACCGACAGACCGACACACCGACAGACCGATAGACCGACAGACAGACAGACATTTCGTAAAAACCACTTTTTTTGGTTCCTGGGACCTCAAAACGTGTAAATTCGTTGAAATCTCGGAATCGAACATTTCGACCATCACAAAGCTTTCCTTATACTACGTATAAATTGGAAAGCAATAAAGAACGTGGTGCCCACACATTTCGAAGGGATTGAGAGAGAATCCGTTCTATAGGTAGCTCTCATGAAAACAATGGCGGATCCTGGGGGGGGGGTCAGGGGGGTCATGACCTAAATTAGTAAATTCATAAGATACCTAGTAAGAAAATATGAATAAAACTCAACTTTTCAACAACAACAAAAAATTGCCTTTTAAACTTACAAAAAACTTGTGACCCCCCCCCCCTAAATTTTCGGCTGGATCCGCCTTGCATGAAAAGTTAGGTTATACGGAGATAGACCCATTTGAAAATAGGCAACTCATTTAGTTTCGAGTATAAGTTAAGGTACAATTTCTATAGGATGTACAAGCCATCAGACAAAGGAAGAATCATGTGTCAATCATCAATGAGTCAATCAATCATTGGCTGATGATTCTTCCTGATATCAAACACCGGCTAGGGCCCTCACAGCTCTTTTCTGGAGCCGAAAAACTCGTTCACATATGATGAGTTGGCCCAACAGGTCACTACTTCATAGGTTTATAGGTCACCGTTTGCAAGAAGTGACTGCAAGTTGACGGGAGCCCCCCTTAAGATAAAAGCTGAAAATCAGTACGAATCAGGAAACCAATACACTTTGAGTAAAACCAAAATTATACCATCGCATTTCTTATGGGATTACATTTATTAATTTAAGCCTATTATATGCTTAGCGTGAATGATTTGCAATTTCCTATGTAATACGTAGGAAAATTATAAATTCATCACAATACAATACGTATTGCTGTGGAAACTGTAGTGTAAATTAATAATTTCCTCCTAATTAATGTTTCCAATCATTGACAGGCAGTTTGTCTCGGAGTGTTCATATTGACCTATAGCCTGTGTTTGTTGATTGACAGGAAATTGCCCGACTACAATATTATTTGTCATCTTATCTCTATTTATACTACGTAAAATAGTTGGTTGTTTATATTTATTTAATTGCGAGGAGTTAGTCGCTGCCATTGGCTTCAACCAGATCACGCCAAAATAGGTTGGTGTCCATTTTTTTATTGAATTTAATATTTAAGAGTATATAGTAGGAAATTAGCAGCCCGAAATTTAATGCTTTTTTTATTATCATAAGAAGTTTTATTTAATTAACTAAGCAAGTAAAGTTATTAAAGATTTGGCCCATTTACGTTGTAGATGACTACTTTATGTATCATGTACCAGAGTATTTTTAATTTTCGGTTTTGTAGTTTTTTCACCTATCTATTTTACGTGACATTTTATTGTTTATAAATTATTGTATATATGTATATATATATATATTATAAATTATTATGTATGAAAAAACTACAAAAAATTAATAATTCCCTACTATATGATGCATGAAGTAGTCTTCTACAATTTAAATGAGCCAAATTTTTAATAAATTGCTTAGTTAATTAAAAAAAAAATGAATAGTATTAAATTTTGGGCTGCCCATTTCCTACGTACACTCTTAAGGTACAAATCAGGTGCTTCAAATATTGCAACACTGAAATTCGGCACATATTTTCAAAATATTTTATAGGATTTTGACGGGTATTACAATCCCCTCCCCAGTCCCAGGGACGGATCCAGCCCATTTTTTTTTTTTTTTTTTTTTTTTTTTTTTTTTTTTGGGGAAGTTGTGGGTCAATATAGGAAAAAAAATATGTAGGATCGATTAAATCAGAGGGTAATAAATTAATTTACAATAGATTTACGAAATTTTGCCCAGTCCCCTTCCACCAAATGCCGCACCAGGGAAAAATTATTTTCTGTTTGCATTGCGTGATTATAATTGTATTTGGCCACTCATTATAGCAGGAATGATTTTAAGCGAAACACGAACAAGATTAGAAATTGACCACTCCTAGTAAATCAGTCTGTTTTTATTTTTTATGTAATTGGCGTAGCCTAGTAAATTAAATAAAAATTAAAAATAGGCTGATTTTTGGGACTATTTCAGACATAATAACATTTTAAATTTTTATACTTTGGGTAAAATTAATTCTTATGAAAAAAATTACACCACAAAAAATTAAAAATACCTTATGATATGATGTCTGAATATGCCTTCTACAGTTACAATAGACTAAAACTTAATAAATTCCGTAGTGAAGTAAATAAAAAATAAAAATGATCACAATTTGGATTGCCGATTTGCTGCGGCCTATATCATCTTAATCTTAAATTAATTCAGTAAATTCATCCGTCGGTCTGTCCCCCTGATAAAAATGGGCGGGTCTGCTAAAAGTAACAGGTAGTACTGTTTGTCCAAACTTCTGGTACCTTCCACGCGACTCTGTGCATTATGGTAGTACTGATTTACTAATATACTGATTGTCGGGACATGTGGTACAGACTCCAACTTTTACCCGAAAGGTTATTGGTTCGAGTCCCACACTTACTACATTTTCATGCTTCGGACGGCATGTAAAGCAGGTGGTCCCGGACCTTCTTTGTTTAGTGTAGGAGGGGGCTACATAGCGTTAACTCCACTAGGTTGCCTTAGTAATACAACTAGAAGTCAATATTTTTATTTATTTATTTATTTATATACCACTGATTTTTACATCAATTACTGATCGGGGTAGTTGTTAAAGAGAGGAAGAAAAAGTAATGCATTCATTAAATTATCATTAATCTGAATAAAAGAAAACAGATGTTACAAAAATCTTCTTAACCGTAACATTGAGCCGGATTAAAAAAAGGCAGGTACACTGTGAGAATGTCACTCTTTATGGGGGCTGCCTCAAGGACAAAGGATTTCAAAACAATTCTCCAGTACACGGTTTTCTCTCGTAAAACTCGAAAAGAGGAATTTTAAAAGTGCTTTGGCAATTTTTCTCCACGTTTACTTCATTCCCAAACAAAAGACAAAATTATTTAACACACGAGTCTGAACTCCATGTCTGTTGCTTCAGGCATCTTACGGCTGGAGACTATTTCTGGAGGAAAAAAGATATAAGTGCAAAGGCCTTCGCTTCCAAAGTCAGATGATTACATGGTAGAATCTGGGCTGATGGGCCGTGGTCAATCTGAAGGAGGACAGTTTCCAACTAGTGGAAGGTATTCTTGAATGCCTGTCAGTCCGAGTCCGGATTCTGCTGTATCATAGCATCAGAGTGAAAAGGCAAGGGGGACAGGCCAAGAGCGGATCCAGCGGAAAATTTAGGGGGAAGGGGTCACAAGTGGCCTGTAAGTTAAAAAGGTAATTTTTTTGTCGGAAATTTGAGTGTTATTCCATTTATAAATTTTTTTTTTTACTATCATATGAATTTACTCATTTAGGGGGGTCATGACCCCCCTGAACCCCCCTGTGGATCCACCACTGAGACAGGCAGACAATATTTCCCATTATGTGCATTGGCGTAAATAAGGGGGTCCTGGGGGGGCTAAGCCCCCCCCCAAGGTCCACCCGCAGCCCCCCCTCCCAGGATTTCTGGTGACAAATACGTTATAGAGGCTAAAGGCATAGTATCCACAATAATGAAAGGGAAATTAATTCTTAGTATGCTTATTTTACATGAAAAATCACATGAAAATCAACATATTGACCAAGTACTTTCACAAAAAATATATTACTCAAAATGCTTAAAACCCCAATACTTCTGACCTATTTTTTTCAAATTTTCTCTTCAGGGGAGACCCCCGGGCCCCCTTTAGTGGTACGTTTATTCGTCTGTAAAATCTCAACTATACTGCTTGCAAAATGCGTAAAATCTCCCTAATATAGGCCTATTCATCAGTTTTTTTTCTCCGGGGGAGACCCCCCGGGTCCCCCTGAATGGTAGATTTATTTGTCGTCATAACATCTCAATTGTACTGCTTGCATACATTGGCGTAAATGGGGAGGTCGTGGGCTAAGCCTCCCCCTCAAAAGCACCCTTAGCCCCCCCCCCCAGGATTTCTGGTGACAAAGACGTTATGGAGGCGAAAGGCCAATACAATCCAATACAATCCAAAATAACGAAAGGGAAATTAATTCTTGGTATGCTTATTTCACATGAAAGACATCATGAAAAAAATCAACATATATACCAAGTACTTTCACAAAAATATATTACTCAAAATGCTTAAAACACCAATATTTCAGACCGATTTTTTCAAATTTTTTCTTCAGGGGAGACCCCCGGGCCCCCCTTAGTGATGAGTTTATACGTCTGTAAAATCTCAACTATACTGCTTGCAAAATGCGTAAAACCTCCCTAATTTGGACCTATTCATCAATTTTTGTCTCCGGGGGAGACCCCCGGGCCCCCTTTCTCCGGGGTAGAATATTCATAAAATCTCACTAATTTGGGCCCATTTCACGATTTTTTTTTCTCCGGAGGATCAAAGTCTTGGGGTCCTAAAGTCCCCCCTAGAAATTTTGGGAATTTACGCCAATGATTATGTGGTGTCTCGAACGTCGACCTTCCTGTTCAAAAGTCTAGTTTTCTACCAATTTGGGCAAAGCCGGAAAATGTAGACGACACATTGGGTCTCTAGGCAGGCCACCTTTCATAGGCGGATCCTCGATTTCCACCAGCGGAGCACGCAAACACGGCACAAGTGAAAATTGGTTCTCCTACCTTCAAGCAGATTTACAAGTAGTTCACCATAAATTATTAAGCACTGTCGCATCTCTCGGTGAGGGGGGTCTCCCCAGGCGAAGAAACTTGACAATGCAGCGACCCGATCATGGGAATTTTAATACCGGGCGTGATATAATACCATGCCACGTGCTGTGGCGTAAATAACTTCTGCTGCGCCCCCCCCCCCCCCCCGCAAGACCTTTGGTGCGCCCTACCTTGTCATTGTATTTCATCTTTTTTATGGGTGATCTTCAATAGTGATCCTATTTAGTGTAAATTGTTTTCGTGAGAACTCAATTGTATCCTTAAGAGGTTATGGTGTTACTCGGTAGCATAGGCACATAAAATGGGTTTAGCTTTGGTACGGACACAGCCAGTTAACATTTTGGTAATATGCGGACTAAATTGTCATGTTATCATCATTAAGTCGGCTGCGATTGTATAGAAATAATATTGCATGTAATGCAAAGAAGGGGGCCAGGGGGAAAAATTTGAAAATGTAAGTGTAATATGGTGGGGTTTTCAGCAGCAAAGTATACCTTTTTACAAAGTTTACAAAAGAATGCTTATTCATATTGCAGCAAGCAGGGGGGCCGGGGGTCTCCTCCGGAGGATTTGTTTAAAAATAGTCCATAAATTTCATAGTTATTGTCAACATGTGGAAAAAAATATTGAAATTTAATATTTTTATTAAAATAAAAGTAGATTTATAAATTATCTTAATATTTGGGGAGCTGAAGTGCGCCCTCGGCAAAGCTGCGCATTATTTACGCCACTGGCCACGTGATGGCATTAATTCAATGTTTATTATGAATGAACAGTAATCAGAATTTTTTAAATTGTGATGTTAGCAATACTGAAGAACTGAACTGACGAGACGTTGCCGTAGCAAATATAAATATAAATAGCAAAATGTAAACATATCGCCCTAGAAATAAACATTAAAATGGACAAGTTTTAATTTTGAAATATGTAAGAATTATAACTAATTTGTCTAAATCTAAGACAGAAAAAATTATGAAACTCACCAAAAATATAGCCGAAGAACATTCAATTGTTTAAATAGACACAATTTGAATTTTCCGCGCTTAGCACTCTTGCGACGATTACCAACATCAAAAATTAAAAAATTCTGAAATTTACTGTTCATTTATTTTAAACAATTGAATTAATACCATCACGTAACATGGTATTATATTACCCCCGGTATTAAAATCGCCATGATCGGGCCGCTGTTGGTGCAAAAAAGTACTTTTTTCATTTCACATGCATATTTTTAACTCCAGAATCCACCTCTGACTGCGCCATAAAAAAATATAGTAGGTGCCGTATCAAATTCCACAATCACGCTGTATCAATATAGAGCTGTTGAAGTGTGAACTTCTTCTCACACAGAGAATCTTATGAGTTTTCTGTCGTTTTTGTTTTGTTTTTGGCTCACAAAGAAATGCCAATAAGATAGGTATTGTTTTTCTGAGAGGCAAGTTGAAATTTTTATTTATGAATCCGTGAAGGACGCCAGCCAGCTCCCCCCCCCCCCTCCCCCCCCCCCTCCCCCCCCCACCGACACTTAATAATTTATTTTCGTGACACAAGTATTAAAACCATCCAAATTCCGATTGTTATCACTATGCGGAAGAGTTTATATAGGGGAGGGTCTATGACACAAAAAGGGTAATGACTTTAAAAGGTTAGGAATGGATGAAGCCCTGGCCTTTTTTTGTGCCCAGCGGAAAGCCAATATTCTATCCAATATTTCTTTGTGGTATATGAAGGTTTAATATCACTACGGTTGCCTCCGTAACGATTTTCGATGTTCCGAAATGCATAAGATAGTTAAATTCTGAAAACTTTTCTTTCGTCTTTGCGTTATAGAGATGGCAATTTCTCCTTACCATCTTATTTGATTGTAATAGTAATGCCGCGGCATGACAACTCATTGAGGGTTTAGGTCGGAGAACTGGAGATGGTCCTCCTTGATATTGCAGTATTATATGGACTATATAACACTGACTTTTTAAATTAAAGAAGGGGCAACCACCACGTTATAACTGAAATTAGAAGACTGATACAAACTGGACTTGGCGGGATTCGAACCCACGATCTACGCCTAACCGAGGCGTCGTCTTAACCGCTCGACCACAAGCCCGCAGAAGCACAGTTGATGAATATCCTCTACTTATGTAGGCCTATATGCTCGTATTGACATGATTCGTAATGTTAGACAGGTTAGCACAACCAAAGTTAATTTAAAAATTCAGTGTTGTATACTCCATATAATACTGCAATATAATATGTAAAAAACAATGCCTTTATGGCATTAAAGTAAGCTCACAGACTTGTTCGGTTAGATTGATGACCCCCCTCTTGACTACTGCTTATTTGGAATTTTGTTGTCAGCAACGGTCCCAACAGCCGCGTTTCTCCCTACCGGTGAAGGTGTGTACCCACTAGGGTTGGGTGGACCGGGCTAAAGTTTTCCTTTTATGTCGATTTTTAAATATTGATGTTGTTCCATTACTAAACCAACCTAGTAGAGTTAAGGCTATAAAACCCTCTCTTACACTCAACTAGGAAGACCCGGACCACCTGCTTTACATGCCCTCCGAGGCATGGCCAGAAAGTGTAGCAACCAACAACCCTTCGGGTGAAAGTCGGAGTCTATACCACTACTCTACATGTCCTGTACTGTAAGTACGAGTTTTGAACCTCGACTCTCTGTTTTTCAACCAACTGGCCTTCGACCTACGAACTTCGTGGGAACAACAGAGATTGTGTTAAGTATGCACTGACAGTCTCTCGACACCCCGAAATGGCTCTAACAAGTTAGATTTAGAGGAAGTATGTGCACTAGGTCAGGCTTTACAAGACGCTAATCCTGCCTGTCCTTATATATGGTGGTGAAGCATGGGCCCTGACAAAGAAAGAATCAAGGGCGCTGGCTGTTTTCGAGCAGAAGGCTTCAGTGGATGGGACACGTCGTTCGTATGCCAGCAGAAAGAACAGCACAAGCAGTATGGATGGCATGTCCCAACAGAATAAGACCTTTGGGCCGTCCGAGACGACGCTGTGGCGACCAGCTAAAGGAAGATGTGCAGGAAGTTGACCTTTGGGCCGATGAGTGGCGTGGTCTGGCGAAGGACAGGATCCGTTGGCGTGATGGTGTTGTGAATGCGGCCAAAAGTCCCCCAGGGCTGACAGCGTCAACTTAAGTCAAAAAAGGTGTGTGCACTTGGTGCAGTTTCGAAATCTGAGTTGGGAGGCTTAATTATCTTAAACAGAAATTAAGGTAAGACGAGATTCAATACCAGGTTAATAAAACCATAACTTATTTTTTTTTTACTGCGCCTTAAAATAATTATTATGGAGGGCACGACAGAAGCGTTACAACACAGTCCTGTTCTGTGCGTCCTCGGTTGAGAGCCCCAAACTTCTCATATCTCCGGCGATCTTTCTTCTCAGTGTAACTTTCGGCCTCCCTGCAGCCTTATTATGCCGTTTGGTATTAGCTATTCTTGGGGTTAAAAATGTAAGTAAACAAATTTTGAAAAGCACTTTCCATTATAAAATAATCTTTTTTACATTTTTAATACCAGGTCTTCTTCTTTTTCCGCGCCATTTCCTCTTGGAGGGTCAGCGGCAGAGCTGCGGCGTTTCCAGACGTTTCTGTCTTGCGCGTCCTCCCTTGTGAGCCCGGTTTCTTGCAGGTCGCCTACAATTTTCCTATCCAGGGTGAGCTTTGGGCGCCCACGAGCTCGGCGTCCAGGTACCATCGTCTCTCCCACTCTTCGTATAAGCGCTGATGCCTCTCTCCTTAGCACGTGTCCCCACCAGCTGAGCCTCTTCCCTCTTAGTTTTTGCACCACGTCCGTTGTTCGCATTTCTTCCCGAATGTCCTCGTTTCTGTGCCTGTCATTTAATGTTACGCCACATGCCACATACGTGGATCACTTGTTCTTCGCGTTTACGCATGGCCCAACACTCAGCGCCATATATCATACATGACCACTTGTTCGTATATGCGACTTTTCAATTTCTTTGGCATCTTTCTGTCAGTCAGGACCGCGGACATCTCTCGAAACTTGGCCCACCCCGAAGCAGTACGCGCCTTCACATCGTCATCGCAGCCTCCGTTTTCGCCAATCGTGCTGCCTAGGTACTTAAATTTCCCTACTTTGTTTAGCTGATGGTTACCAACGCTTATGCTACCGGTTAGGAATAAAAATAATCGCCATAATTGTGGTTTCTTCCTTGTTTCTCCCGGATCATTACTCTTCTCACTTAGTGCTTTTCGTCTCTATGTAGTAGAATGCCAGCGGCCTTACTATGTTGAATCCATGGGAGCAGGGCATGATTCAAACTGGGTCAAACTTGGTAGTGTGCCCAGCGTTGGTACTTGGCAGGGGAACATGGTGGGACATGATAACGCGCTGAGACTATACCAGTCAGTCTACGTGAGTGTCGAGTCCTGGTCACCTCCGATTTAATCGTGTGACTTTACCATGTTCCCCAAAGTGGTTCGGAATCCACTATAATCAGGAGGTCCTCCCTGTCAGTCAACTCCCCTTTCCCCGAGGTGAAAGAGTCTGCCCTTAGGGTGCCTCAAGTTAACAAACAGAATCAGTCCCCCCACCAGGCTGACAGGGTTGCTTAAAGCAGAAATGCTGATGAAAGCATCAACAACGTCTTTATGTAGTACATGTCCCCACCAGTTCAGCCTCTTCTCTCTCAGTTTCTACATATAGCCATAAAAAGCCATTAAAAAGTAATTCACATGTTAGAACTTTTTTAAACTCGGACAGCCCCTCGCAATTAACTACAAAATGGGTGATGGTAATTAGTCTGGATTTGCAGCAAAATTCAAATTTTACATTCTTCCTTTTCGTAGAATTTGACAGCTGTTATTTCCACTGGGCTTTAATTATTTTCTTTTCACTAAAATTTCGCATCCTCGCATTTCAAATTTCTGAAGCTCTCCCTATATTTGAAGACTTAAGAGGGAGGTAAGCCTATCAGGTGAACCAACGTATACCTTACTTTTCGTTAAAAATAAAATTTAATATTTTTCTTCACAAAATTCAAGAACTCGAACTTCAAAATAATATGAGCCCTTTGAAACTTGAAAACTTCACTGTTTCTCATTCAATTTCAGGGGCTATGTACGTAAAGCATCTGTACATACAACATTTTGGGTTTATTTTTAAATTAAAAGAACTGGTAGTATCAGTGATCTATTCAATATAATATTCCATAATGTGGTATATAATACTGACATAAACTAACTTAGGTTGAAGAGACAACTTCCCCATTATAACCAAAAGTAGGGGATCTCGAAAAATCTCGATTGGGAGTTTTCGAGGTCCTCTAAGTTCGATTGGTAATAGTGAGCTATTCGTACACGTTTTCCTAAATTAATGTATTTATTTAATACAGTAATTTATTATAGTATAGTTAAAAGGGAAACTCCGATCAATTATTGTAAATACGGTAACTATCCAAAGAGATTATTTTCCTATGCTACTTTTCCCTACCCCAAATCATTAGAACCATTGAAGGAGGAACCAGTAGAATCCGGGCTGATGGGCCGTGGCCAAAGTGAAAGTGAACTTCCAAACGTTTCGTCAACATCTGCGGTCGACATCTTCAGTGGAACTGCGTAGACTTCTAAGATTGTATCTCGGAGGCTCAGCAGCGACTGTGAAACGAAACGTTTGGAAGTTCACTTTCACTTCGACCACGGCCCATCAGCCCGGATTCTACTGGTTCCTCATTCGACTCCGGCCGTGAAAGCCTTTGCAGTTATATTAGAACCATTATCCAAAACGGGTAGTGTTATGGCAAATATGTTTTTTTTAACTTTATTCTTTTAAGAAGGTTAAGGCATAGGCTTCCAAATTTTTTGTAAACAAAGCAGGTCTGGGTTTTTCGGACTAAATTACTTAATTTCTTGTTTCACAGCCACAAAAATATGAAATAATTGGTCTTATGAAAAATTCCTAACTTTCTGAAAAAGCAGACTATACTGTCTCATTTACGACTATTCTCTATAATCAGTTAAATGCACGTTACTGTGTTTTTCTAGAGCAATAATATTTCAGATAAAAAATGCGAGTTTACTACTATAAAAGCTTTTTTTTTTATAAATAAATATTTTTTATAAATTTTTCACAATGCCATTTTTATATGTTGGTGACTGGAAAACGAAGAATTAATTAATCAAAAATACTCAAGTGTGCTATGGTTACGAACATGGCCGTGCCCAGGGGGTGGTCCAAGGGTCCGGACCCCCCCCCCCCCCGAAATAAATTTTCTGTATTGTTTGAAGAATTCATCCATTACTTCATTAATAAATTACGTAAACATTTTTTGGACCCCCCCCCCTCGCCCGAAATCAAAACCTGGGCACGGCCTTGGTTACGAAACCTTTGGAAATCTTTGCCTTAAGATATAGGTACCATGAAAGTACAAAATATGCAAGTCATTAAATAATCATATAATTATTTATTTCCTTGATTTGTTTCATCTCCACCATTCCTGAGATAAATATTGGCTTGTCCACCAAATTTGAGAAACCCTATGTTCGAGACTCATTAAAACAGCATTTTCTGCCAGGCCTGGATTCATCGAACTCTCAATGGTACCTTATCATCACAAGTAGGAAAGAATAGGCTGCCGGTCATGTTGCTGACCACATAACCTCAAATAGAGCAGTGGTTAAGAAAGAGAATCCTCTATCAGTTCTGCCTCCTAAATCCTCAATGGTTGTCGTGGCGAAGAGCTGCCTGATCGCCTTATATTTTTGTTGTTGTATTTTTATTAATTTCTCACTTCTACATAGGCATTTCATGAAATCCTGTAAATATCAATACATGGCTATTGGTGGCATAGTTGGTAGCGTGCTAGTACCTGTGCGAGTCTTTACACAGCATGCAATCGGGGACCTGTCGTAACTCAACCAAGGCAATACCTACAGAAGCCACTGAAGAGGTTATTCGTATGCATTCATTGAATTCTTTGTAAGCGATTAGTTTTTTTTTAAATTAATTGCGAGCGAACCCAAAAAAATGAAGGGTCGTCAACGTTGAGCGTTAAATTTTTTTTGATATGACGGTCACGTGCATTAACAGTCAGAAACCGAATGGTTCCTGTCACAGTCATATATTGACTTCAGTCATGTATATGACATATTGAGGGACTCGACGCTGATAGAATATTCAATTTTCTAATATTAATTAATGCTTCAATGCTCTAAAAATGCGCTAAAACAATGGACCATACTTCTACCTTAAGTAGCCTACTAAACGGATAAAATTGGAACTCTTTCTCACTCAATTACACAATTGGTTGTAGCTTCGATATTAAAGGAATGATTAACCACTGAGCCTGGATAGACCCATCCCCAATGGCAGGGTATTCTACCTGCACCGGTAAGGGAAAATTACGGCTACCGGCCATGTTGCTGACCACCACACCCACAGTCGAGCAGCACAAGTTGAGTGTAAGAGAGGGCTTCATAGCCCTAATTCCGCTAGGTTGGCTTAGTAATAGAAACAATATAAAGTCCTTATTTATTTAATTTATATGCTACGTAGAAAACTGGCACCCCAAATTTAAATACTTTTCATTTTTATTTAATTAACTCAGCAAGTTATTAAAAATTTGGCTCATCTAAGTTGTAGAAGACTACTTCGTGTGTCATATAATCAGGTATTTTTACTTTTCGGTTTTGTAGTTCTTCCAAAAATCGCGAAATTTTAGTCCTGTCTGGTATTTATGAAAGAACTAAGGTACCAAAAATTTAATATTTCCTATTATATGATGCATGAAGGAGTCTTCTAAAAAAAAACATCCATGAGCCACATCTTTAATGACTTGCTTTGTTAATTAAATAAAAAAATAAAAAGTCAATAAAAACAACAAATTTGTGGGTGCTCATTTTCTACGTAGCATGTCCTCTTAAGGAAGACCCTTTACCAGCCCTCAGTCTTCAATCTTTGATAGGTTTTTGAGCCCATTGCCATGATTGTATAATTATGACTGCACCCGACTGCGACCTGGGGAACCTTACTATTTAAACATATTCAGGAATATTAAACCATGCAGGGGCCACCTATGGCCACAGTGTAATGCCTAAGGCATGAGGAAATGGTATTCGAGCCTTTGCGAGGCTTTCCTTGGTCATTCAAAAATAAAAACCGTAGCAAAACCACCCCCCATTAGCAAAACCACTGTTTTCCATCTAACAAATGGTGATACATTGAAAACGTCATGGTTATCACTATAAAAAGTTAGAGCCGTATACCGTATGTTTTTATCATGTCCGATAGATATTAACGTGTATTCGAACGTATTGGTGATAATGTTTTAGTATTGTTTTATGGGTGGAGACATTATTATTTTCGAAACATGTTTCAGCTGCAATATGGGAATTATTGCTAACGGGATCGGGTTTCGCCTTTAGGGATGGGAAAAAGGGGTTGGGAACAGTGAAAGCTATCGGGTGGTTTTTATAACGCAACTGTATGAATGTTTACAGTAAGCTTGACATAAATTAGCTTAGTAAGCAACGTAAGTTTGAAGTTTATATAAGAGGGTATAGAACGTAGATATTGGATGGCCACCCCTGAATCACGCAAAAATCAGTTTTATTTTGTTTTTTTTTACTAATTTATGACGTGAGGTGTTAAGGCCCAACTTTGAGTAGGAATTGGCCTAAGGCGGGTATTCCACATCCGTCAATCGTCAATGAAAAATTGAAAAATGACGTAACAATGACGTAAATTGACGTGATAGGTAGCAGAATTTTTAGTATGTCTTTAATGTCTGCTAAAACGTCATTTTTCAATTTGTCATTGACGATTGACGTATGTGGAATACCCACCAAACATACGAGCACATTATATTTATTATATTTAGACACAGCATTATACAGGTTGCTCATGTAACATTATTCAAAGAACTTATATAATACACTAGAAGAACCATTGGCGCTCGTGTCGCATGGTCATTTGACTTCCGCCATTTTTGGGCTCACAGGGGGTATTCTGTATTTTATTTAAAAACTAAGAGAAAATGCCTTTTTGTTGCCCTTTTATTATTATTACCTATAATTTAATTTTGCATTTGCTACATTTGAAATTTCATAGGGTACAGTTACTGTTTTGATTGAACTTATTTGATGCTATTGTTTACTTTATTATTTATTACATTGTTACATAAAGCTATTTTGGGAAAGCATATTAATTATCATAATAGTAAAGTTAGACAGCCTAAATATTTAATAAAGACACAATTTTTTGGTTTTAAAAATCTTGGGTTAGGAAAACTATTGAGTTTCATTTGGCGCGAGAGTTTTGACAGAGGGCTAACTCTCGCCAAACCATTCCTCAACTACCCCAGTCATTGGTCAGGTCTAGAGAAGAAATAAAGGAACAAACAAGGAACAAGCTCAGATAATCGGAAAACAAAGGGAAACAAAACTCAGGGTTGGGCGCCGTGTGGATAAACCACTATTAAATTAAAAGAGAAAAGGATACATACGGTAGACAAAATATAGGAAATATGGAAATGCTAAATTATTATGACTTATTACCAGTCAAGCTGGTGTAGTTGAAGAATGATTAGGCTCCTTCCACAGGACAGGTAAAGAAAAATCAATAAATGCATATTAAGGGGCTGTTAATGAACAGTATACAGTAATCAGTACAGTATCAGAATATAAGATATAAAATGAGTAGGCTACTTATCCTCAGCTGCTTCCTCCAGTAGCCGCGCATAAGTAGCCACCTCTGCATCGTCTCAGCTCCTCCTGGATGTTCTCAGGCAGTGCAATGGCGGGGACACTCGGAACAAAAGATGGACGAAAGTTGAGGAGACTTGACATCGAGTATTGTACCTCCACCACCGCAGCACCTGAAAACACCCAAGAAGAGAAGTACACATGGCAAAAGTACAAGTAAAAGTATACAAATAATATTGTAGTACAGAGTATAAGTGCAACAGTAAATACTGTATACACTATAATGATATAAACAGTATTAATGGACACAATTCCCACCACCCTTCAGCGGCGCGCACCATACAAAACGTAATGGATAGCTCGCTGCTAGAAGGTGGGGAAAGAGCGTCATTCAGAGTTAAAGAACAAGATAACCCGGAATAGAAATTCGGGGTTATCCTGTATACTGAATATTACTATACAAATATAATACTTTAAAGCACGAGCAAGGGTAGCAACAAGTGCATACCCTGCCGTTAAAAGAGTAGTAAAATGTTATGTTAATTGAGAATGAATAATAATCTTGAATTTTAAGTGCCACGATAGGCTATACCAGCACGCTGGTGACAGAACCAACATAGGATACCGTATATACCGGATATCCCGAACAAACACTCTACAATAAGTTCACTGAAATAATAAAATAGGAGTTCACTGAAGAGGGAGGCGGGGTATACCTTAAGTCTATGGTGGGGGGGGGGGGGAGGGAATAATTGGAAGCTGATCACATGTACCTTCTTATGTGGGCCGACGCTCCATGGCGATGGCCCTTCCGCCTTTCACCTCATCGGGCGTGGAAGCTCTACCTCGTCATCACTGGCCGGGAAGGTACATGGGACAGCAGACTCGCATCATACAGGAAGAACGGTCCTTAGAGATGACCTATTGCGGCAGGTAGGTAGACCAACGGCACAAGCACCGTGCCTAAGCACCGTACATAAGCACCGTACATAAGCACCGTACATAAGCACCCTAAAATGGTTAAAAAATAAATGAAGAATTAAGAATTAGTGTTTAAAAGCTATAAAAGGACAATTTAATACTAAAAAGGGGAAAAATACAGTCTACAAAATTTTCAAGTGGAGAACTTGTCTGCGCCGGAGAATACGGGCAGTAGCCTATTTATAATGAGGAATATTATGGTTAAATTATTACTAAATTTAATGTTCGTACTATTAAAAGATTTTACTCACCACTGTTGTGGGACGTTATGCGAAGGAAAAAGGAAATAAATGCATTAATTGCATTGATTTAATAAAATTTGAATGCAATAAAAATCCTTCCGAGTTGCAGCAAGAACCAAGAAGTCCAGTCGTTTGATTCCCCCTTCTTCCGCCAGAGCGCTGACCGCAATTACGCCGTAGTACCGCCAAATTCAAATATTGTAAAGAAATATTTAATTACACAAAATACCAATTTGAAGCCTCCCGACAGTACATTAAGTACAAGAGGAGACCCCAAAAAGGAAATACGCGAATCACAAAATATTTCCTCACAGTTTGAGGCCTAGATATGGCGGTGTTTCTAATGGTCCCCTGCTTCCGCAAGCAAATCATATGGAGATGTAGGGGCTCGACATTATTAAATGAGTGAATGGGGTGGGCCTTAATCCGCCACTGCCGTTTCCACTGAGGTAGTGATTGGGGTTTCACTGGAGTGGGGGTCCAATCGGCTCACAGTAGGCCTATTGTAAATGGGCCCATATTTTCTTAAATTGTTAAATATAACGAGACTAGTTTTTGAATCCAAGCAATCCAACATTCCAACCGGTGTGGTTCCTTGACTACTTCCCTCTCTCCAACACCAAGAACACAAGCCTTCCCCGTACGCCGAGCACGAGCGGAAACAGAAGGTATAAAGATTGGTCTATCTAAGCTTAAGAAGGCTACTTCATACACAATATCAAAGGGTATATTTATTTATTTTTTCTGCCATTTGTCTATGAACTTTACAATGCGTGAAATTTTCGTCCTCCGTTAAGTTCATCAAATATACACAACACCAAAAATTAAAAATGGGTCAGGACATGTAGAGTAGTGGTACAGAGTCCGACTTTCAGCTGAAAGGTTGTTGGTTCGAGTCTCACACTTGCTACATTTTCTGACAATGCTAAGGCAGGTGATCCCGGGCTTTCCATCGGAGATGAATAAATTTTGAGTAATAAGGGCAAAACCGACAAATTCCTCTCACCCTTGTGCTTAGCTAACAGATCTACTGTAAGACAAGTCCCAGATAACTAGATAAGATCCTCTATTACTTACATAGTACAAACCAACGCCAATATTTACGTAGGATTATTGTATTTGAGAAATTAGTGAGAGAAAGGTATAGAAAATGAACGAAATTGGAATTCCGTCCATTTTTCTATACCTTCCTTTCTCTAATTCCCCAGACTGCTTTTTACACAGTTAAGTATACTCTGCAGTCTGCACCTCAAATGTTTGTTATAAGGATACCTAACATACTGTACAAAATTATGATTGTACTATCCTAGCAGCCATTTGAAAACGATTTTTATTAATATATCCTTTTCTTTTTTTTTTTAAAAAAAAGGTCACTTGCATACAAACAATTTAATGAATTTATCCGATTGACCTCTTCAGTCGCCGCTGTAGGTTAGTACCCGTATTGAGTTACGACACGTCTCCGAGGGCATGGCATGTAAAGACTCGCAGTTCGCACGAGTGCAAGCACGTTACCACCTGACCATCGAAGTCGATATGTAAGTCTATAGTTGTAATATGCATGTTTAATTTTTAATATTATTTTGGACCAGGGGAAATTGTTTATATAGGTGTAGCGACCTTATAGCTATTGTGTATTTTTTCATGTTCGAATACACGATTACTTACTTATTAGCCCAGGCAACGAAGAGGTATTGAGGGTGTTGGTTGGATTACAATTTTTGACTTCGTTACTTTGTTTATACTAGATTATGTTCCAACGAGCCTCCGTCCTACGAGCACCCTCTTCCCTCTCCGATGCTCTAGAATACAAAATAACAGCCACAAATAATATCATACAATTCCTAAGAGCCACCGGCCTCTTCTTCAGCATTTAACCATCCCCCCCCCTCCCCACTACTTACACAACAGAACGGATAACTCTCTACCACTAAATAATCGGCAAACATTCCCAATTTCCTAGCGCAAATTCCCAACAGGGACCCGCGCTTTAAATAAAAAAATAAAAAAAAACTAGTTAGGAGGTGAACATATCAAAAGTCCTCACTCGTAGCCCTTGAGCCGGAGGGGGAGGGGGGCTTTGAAGGTACAGTTTTTTGGTTTTTCGCTTATATCTCGGAAACTACTCGCTTTAGTGATGTTTTTGTTCCATACTAAATTAACGCTGATTAAATTTGCTACAAGTTATATGAAGTAAAGTTTTTCGATATCTTGCATATTTTTCGAGATATCGTATAGAGAAAATCAGTAATTTTGGATATATACATTTTTTGAACGTTTTGACTGGATAACTTTTCAATGATGTGACCAAAAAAAAAATGCACGCCATAGGGCTGTAGAAGTGTAGAACATTAAATTCCCTTCAATAATTTATGTTACTTTACTGTTTGATATACTTTCCTTCCAAAGTTAAACCAATTCTAGTGTTGCTGAGAGGTGTCAAACGTATGGGTATGGCCAAAATTTACCCAATTATGTAGGTACACATAATGAGTATTGGACGGACGTCTAAATAGCTCCCAACAACATGCATCCATTGCTATGAACATATTGTTTGTGGATGTGGCAAAAGGGCAAAAGGAAAAGACGACAAAACATCAACTGAAAACGAGGTTTTTTGGTATTGAAAAGTAAAAAAAAAATACAATTAAGTGCCATTTCAGTCAATTTCTTTGCTCTCATGGGGTGGGAAGGGTCTCTTCGTCTTTCATTTCGGCGTTTTTTTCTCCAGTGACTTCTTCATGGGACCCCTGGTCAGGGAAGGATCCAGCCCATTTTCCAGGGGGGGGGGGTAGTTGTGGGTCAAACCGAAAAAATATATTTAGCATCGATTAAATTATTAAATTGGAGCTAAAGAAATTATACATTTACAAAATTTTGGGAGGGGGGGGGGGGGCAGCTGCCCCTCTCACTCTCTCACTATTTAACAATGAGTAGATAGATAATGTGGGTAATTCCATAATAAATAATTTTCCTATTCTTAAATTTCGGATCTCTAGATCCTCTATCCCAAAGCAGTGAATTGATCAATGGAATTGCGTACACTATAACGGGCTGATCAATACATTAGTACACAGTAATAATGGCAGGGTACGCAATGTATTGGAGCGTGAATCTTCCATAATTTTTTTGCACAAAACCAAATCTTTGTTTGGGAGAGCATTCTGTTCGGTTTAGTTACTCTATTTAACACCTAAAACATACCTGAAGGTATAAAGCATAAATAAAAAGGTTCCACAGAAAAATTATTTTTTAGTAATTTTTCTTGAAAATGGACTAATCTTAATTTTTTTACCCTCAGAGGCAAACTATCAACGGACAAACGAGCCATTGCGTTAATATTAATAATGATACAATATAATATGTGAATTTAAAAGAAATCGTTGGAGCCTTTTAGAGAAATAATTTTTTTTTTAGCTTTTTGAGAGTAAAACCCCCCAAAATTGAGTTAATAATCATAATAATAATAAGTTAATAATAATAATAATAATAATAAGTCTTTATTTAAAAAAAAATATGCATAGATACAGCGAGATTAGGGCCTATGGCCCTCTCTTACACCTAACTGTACATAACAACGATATAGTTTGATTGAAATATATTTTTATAAACTACACCGACCAAACTACACCGACCGGCGCAAATACTCGAAATAGTCCCGCGCCTTAAAAAATAAAAAAAATAAAAAAAATAAACTACATTCATGCAGTATATCAGTCCATATGAGTTAGCCCAAAATAAAATAAAAACGAGTGTGTGCTTAAGACCGCACGGCAGAAGTGTAAACTTTATTGGCAATCCCAATCAATATATATGCATATAGTAAATAATATTATGTATTATGCATTATTAGGGATCGTAGATTGAATGAGAAATAAGTCAGGAATTAAAGTTAATAATTATTAAATTCTATATAAATCAAATTTTTTTTAGTACCTATATTCAATTCTTACGTCTTAATTGTCTTTGTTAAATTAAAATCTGTAGTTATAATTGATACGCAATGATAATTATTTTAACAATTATTTTTAATTTCATATATATAGTTCAAATAATATGAGATATGGAGAACTACTGTCAACTATCTTCTTAGATTAGAAAATCGACGATGCGGGATCAAAACAACAAACTTGATGACAAATTAAAACGAAAGAGAAAATTAGCTAATAATGGATGCTTAACATCGTAAAAAAAAATAATTTGATTTTTATAGAATTTAATAAATATTAACTTTAATTTCTGACTTGTTTCTCATTCAATCTTTACGAACACGATCCCTAATAATACATTAATACTACATAATACATAATATTATTGCTTTCCAATTTATACGTAGTATAAGGAAAGCTTCGTGACGATCGAAATTTTCGATTCCGAGATATCAACGGATTTACACGTTTCAAGGTCCCAGGGACCCAAAAAAGTGGTTTTTACGAAATGTCTGTCTGTCTGTCTGTCTGTCTGTCTGTCTGTCTGTTCGTCGATTTCCGGGCAAACTACTCGGCCGAATTTGATGAAATTCGGCGTGTAGGTTTACAAAAATCATACCTCGGGACCATTTTATTTTATTTTGGGCTAACTCAATTTGGGGAGTTTTTATTTTCAAAAAACTTCAAAAAAACGTCTAGAAAAATTATTTCCCAAAAACGGCTCCAACGATTTCTTTTAAACTCACATATATTGTAGTTGTTTTAATGTTGATAAAATGCGGGGGTCGCTTGTCCCTTGATAGTTTGCTTCTGGGGGTAAAAAAATAAAAATGACTAAATTTTAATGAAAAATGACTAAAAAATAATTTTTCTGCGACACCTTTCTATCGATGATTTCTACCTTCAGGTATGTTTTAGGTGTTAAATTGAGTAACAAAACCGGACAGGCTGCTTTCCCAAAAAACTATTTGTTCTTGTACAAAAAAATGATTTTTTGAAAAAATGATAGAAAATTCACGCTCAAATGCATTTCGTGCCCTACCAGTATTGCTGTGTGGTAATGTGTTGGATCTATCTATTTAGAATTTACCTCACCACAAGTGACGAGTGACGTCAGGTGGACACCCCCCCCCCCCCGAGAAATCGGAAATTTAACCATAGGAAAATTATTTACCATGAAATTACTCATTTTCTCTATCTACTAATTTTGATAAATTGGAAAGCATGTTCGAGAAAACTCGGACCGGTTCTTTACTATACACGCATATAAATTAATTGGTAGTTAAGTAGTTTGAATTTTTAAAATAGATAATAATAACGCGGCCGAAAGAGGCTGATATTTGTTGAAAACCTGACCCCCCCCCCCCCCCAAAGCCAAATTTTGGGTTCCACTCGTGTTTAAGTGGTGAAGGGGTGATTTTGAAAACATGGATTTATACTCGTTTGAAACCTTAATTCATACTGCTTCTAATGAGACATTAAACATTAATTTCGGTTAAGGAAAGTGGAAAAGAACTAAAGTAGTTTGAAGTTTTCAAATTGATATTAACACCTCCAAAAACGCGGTCGAAAAAGGCCTATTTGCTCCTTCTCACGTTTCTTCCCCCCAATGTCGAACCCATTGCCCTATCACAACAAGTATAACATGGCCTGAAAGTGGAAAAATAGACGTAGACATGGGTATAATTTAAATTGAGATAAGCCCTCTACATCAGCCTATAAAGTTGTTTTAAGCCCGCCCATACAGCCCATACTGCGTGACGTGACGCGCCGCAGGGGGGCCAGCTCAACTTACTACCCTGCTAAAATCTGTGTGTGGTGCGCCTATGGAAGTTTACACTTCAAAAGTTTACACTACAAAAAATGGTATAATTTATGTGAACTTTTTTTTTTTAATTTTTTTGTTATACGTTATACGTGTTATCGAACAAAAAATGATATTGATAGAAAAATCTAAAGGGGGTGAAGAAATTTATTGATTGGACCTTGTGTGTCGCGCTACAAATCGTATGCATTGGCAGTTCAGTTTGAGCACGGGCGTATTGGATAGGGAGCGTTTCGGAGGGGGGGGGGGCGGCAGAGGTTTAATGAAAGATTAAGCATAGGTGTCTCGGAAAGGTGAAAAGGGTGTGTCCGTGGGGGAGGGGGGCACATGGCTTACGACTCGTGAAGGAACCGAAAACAATATACTATACATTATATATTTAAACCAAAGCTGTGATTAATAAATGAGTGAAAGGCAAAGGATTTCAGTGCCGAATGATTGAGTTGAAACATGACTTAACTGCCACTGTCAAAAAACTTGAGAACGCGAAGAGCAGTAAGTTAGCAAGTAGAGCTAAAATTGGAATCCCTTTTCTAAAGCTTTCCTTATTCCCTAACTGCCTGGCTTATTGGAATCTTTTATTTGCGAGCAACTTTCCATTCTTTGGGAACCTTTTGCTATTTTTTTCCCGTTCAGCAAACTTCAGAGTGTCTCATGTTCTTTGAACTTTGAATTTTGATTTCTTTTGACACAATCACTTCTTTCACCCAAAGGCCTTCCTCTGCTTTTATTTTTTGACTTTTTATAATTGGCCTTTTGCAGGCAACTTTTCATTAATCGTTCGTTTGGTTAGCTGTCTGTTTTGTTTGCTTCTTTAAACCCTTCATTAAGATTTTTTGGGAATGGCTTACGTTAATTATGATGAAAGTACTTATAGTTAATGTTCCTTTACTGAAGATCCCACTTGGTACGAATTGTGATTTTGAATTTTATTGTATTTTGAAAAAATTTCTTTCCACTGATGTGAGAATAGAGAAGGGCGAAATTTGGATAGCTCATTGAGGTCTATGAGTTAAATTCCCTGCAGCACAATACACTACACTACAAACTATTGCAACTTAAAAAACAATAAAATTAATATGTTACATTTAAAATTGTTTCCTTGATATTCCTATTTGGCAACATTGAAAACTTACCCTTAATGTTGACGATCGAATTCAGACCTTCGGCTTCGTAGAATAGTTCTTGAGGGTCTATTTTATTCTAGTTCATGTTACTTAGTAATTCTCTAATGATTTAATTATTATTATTATTCGAAGGCTTTTTATTGACGTAGGCCTACTAGTAGTATGACCGATTCAATCTCGCCATGCCAACGACCCCATCGGTTTTCGGACATTATTGGTATTTTTTCTGATTTTAGCCATTGGCAATCTATTTCACTCCTCTATGTGAACCCACACTGACTACAAGTGCCAATACTTTCGGCGCTATCTCCATTTTAGGCAGCAGGGGACCTATCCCCACTACGCCAATCATCCGATCAGAACCTCCCAGCTTCTTGCTGAGTTTGAGATGAGCTCACTCAGGAATAGGAAGGTGTCTGCGGACTGTATATTCTTCCACAGGTTAATAAACAGTACGCTAGATGCCCCCACTATACTGTACTTGAAAGGGTTCAGCTCAGAGTTAGGCGCGGTTTCTACCGACCGGCTAGGGCTAAATACAAATACGGTGACGTGGTAGCAGACATTCAAGACTTAGACGGGGTTTCCACCGACCTCGCATTGCAGAATGCAAATGACATTGACGGAAATGTTTGTTTTACTCTATAGCATAGTTAACATTGATCAATGATCATACAGTAAAATCACAAACAAACTAAAATTAAAAAATGGCGTCATGGGATATGTTAATTACAAACATTCTAATAGTTTTCTATAAAAAGAAAAACAAACATTTCCGTCAATGTCATTTGCATTCTGCAATGCGAGGGGGAAACCCCGCCTAAGTCTTGAATGTCTGTTACCACGTCACCGTATTTGTATTTAGCCCTAGCCGGTCGGTGGAAACCCCGCCTTAATGTGAGGAACACAAGATTAAGAACTCTGTTTGTGGCTGATTCACTATCCAAGGCTCCACTGTCTAGAATTTTAAAAACAATTAACGAACACGGTGATCTAAACCCCTTTTGCAGCCTACCACTGTTTAAAATTTGTTTACGGGGTTTTATGATTTGACGATTGCTTATTAACGCTTACCTAATTACTTTTAATTGTTAACTGTTTGTGTTGTAAATTGCTAATTACTTAGTAATTGTAAATGCCTTCGTTATTGGATCCATTTATTTCTGTTGTTGATGGCATATGATAAATAATCTATTCTATTGTAATACGCAAGGTGGTACCTTCTTTCCATTGAAATTGTAACTGGCACTGGCTTTAGTTTTGATTAACGAAGTATAGGAACAAATCATCTAATAAGTAATAAAAGGACAAATTTTATGGGATTTTGCGTTTGGCACTTCTGGCTTCACACGATACGCGATAACTGAAACTGTCCCTAAATAAACTAAACTTCAATAAATGTTCCACGTTTAGAAACTTAACAAGTTTTTTACTGCACCAGTAGATATAGCGACTAAGTAAACTGTAGTTTGACATTATTAATATCGCCATGAATAAATAAATAACTGAAGTCTCGAAAGCGTTGAAAACGCTATAAAGGAAAACGCAAAAAGCATGTTCACAAAATGTTTTTATGCCACGATTCTCAAAATAATGACACCGTAGTTAGTCTCCCTTGCTATTCCTTTTATTTGCCCTTCTACACTGTTCAGTCCGTCACCGTCGAGGGATACAGTTTTCACTCCGCTGGCTTTTTTTATCTCTGAACATATTTAATTGATTCTGTAAATGTTTCCCTTCCCAATTTTTTGGCGCGAAACCGGTTCAAAAGGTAAAACATTGGTTAGGTATTGTCTATCCTCTATCCTACCGCAAGGGTTCTCAATCGGTGGTCCATGGAGCACCGGTGGTTCACAGACATATATTGGGTGGTCCACGGGCCAAAGTAAGAAATAAGCATATTAATACAGCTGAGTTATGGAATCGTTACTAAAATAAAGTAAATCTTGTCACTAAACTATAAAATCCGACCGATACCAGTCCTAAACAGTTAATCTAAATACTAGCACGTAATTGCAGGCATAAACTACTCGATCTTGCTCCTAGACTTTAACGATTTTCCTGCCACAGCCATGGTGGTCCACGGAATATCATACAATAATCTAGTGGTCCACGGACAAAAAAGGTTGGGAACCCCTACTTTGCCGTATGCTGGAACAGAGGCGTAAAGTTTTAGAATGATGGCGGGGGCAAAACTAAGTATACCATATGACGTCATCAGGCGGGATAAGGAAAAATTGAAGAAATTAGAAAGTGCAAAATAGTAGGGTTTTACGCATTTTAATAGTAGTAAAGTATACCAATAGCTGTAGATTTTACAAAGCTAGCAAAGGAGTGCTTATAATCATTTGCTGCAAAGGGGCCCGGGGAGATATGAACCTCGTCTTTAATTACTCGAGGCTGGGGGGGGGGCAAAAGGATCTGGGGGGGGGCAAGTTGGACCGTGCCCCCCCAACTTTACGCCCCTGTGCTGGAAATACTAAATTTCCTTTCTTTAAATACAAAACTTGCACGACCGACAATCCATTGAGCATCTGGACATTAGAACTTGTAGAAAATCATTTTTCTTAAATAAATAAATAATAATTTATTAGCAAACAGACCTAAAAGTCTATTAAAATGCAAATCATGGCCACTACTCTATTTCATTGGAATGTTTCGGTCAGTATAGTATTTTTTACTCTGATAGGCACGACAACGCAGTGGGGGTCGAGGTCTAAGGACAAGCAGAAGATCCTCTCTTATGACCACTGCTCTATTTGGGATGCTGTAGGGTAACTACATGCCCAGCAGCCGCGTCCCCCCCCCCCCCCCCATCGTTTAAGGCCCGTATTACACTGTAAAACATTTTATAAAACATATTTTAGAAAATATTTGAAGAATGGGTCTTTTATAACAGAAAGTTTCAACAGGCCAACTGAACTTCGCCATTTTGGAATCTTCTTCAAATTCTTTTATAAAAGGTAATGCCAACCTATTACATTTTATAAAAGAAATTTTATAAAAAAAATGTTTTATAAAATATGGCCTATTACACTATCAAAGTTCTTTGTCAAATAACTTTTATAAAATTTCTTTTATAAAATGTTTTACAGTGTAATACGGGCCTAAGACAAGGTGCCCATTAGGGGTGGGTAAACAAATTTTCCTTTTGGATGTCCAGTTTCAAACCTTCCGTTTCGCTATGGAGGTAGTATTGTATAATCATATCAATCCTACTTGTTTCGAGCATCCTTATATAGGATTTCAAGAGATAGAAACTTGACCTAAATATAAGCTTAGTGGTCTCGCTGGGCTCTCTGTCGCTATATAGGAATGTTTGGCCATCCCTTGTCCATTGATTGATCATCCCTTAGGGTGCTAGACAGCGCTTTGCTGGGTGTTAAGCAGCGTTATGCTGTTTATACGAGGCTAATGGTGAAATGCATGATGCCATAGGTCAGGAGATGTCGTTCCCCTTCCAGTGTAAGTAGATTACTATGTACATAAGCTAACTACAGATGGAATGGAACTGTTAGTATTATGTCTCTGTCAAACAATCAGGCGTGGTAACGTAACAATTTGCGCGCCCATTTCGGGCTCTAAATTTATAACTTTTTGTTTTTATTTTTCCTCTTTATAACTTTTCTCGCTTCATTTGGCGCCCCCAAGTTCCCATATCTGGATACGCCAGTGGTCACTTATTCACTGAAAAAATACCGCCAGGCATTACGACCTATTAAGGATCTAAACCTAAAGACCGGGCGGTGAATTCTTTTGAGCGCCACTTTATTTGGGATGTTGTGGCCAGCTACCTGCTAAACAGGGCCGTGCTGGGTACCATAGGGGGCGCGGGACAGAGTAATGAAGGAGCGCCACGTTGGACCTCAATGCTAGTATTATATCAGCGATCAGGGACGGATCCAGCCCATTTGGGGGGGGGGGGGTAGCTGAGGGTCAAAATAGGAAAAACTTATGTAGGATCGACTAAATTAGAGCGTAATAACTTAATTTACAATAGATTTACCAAATTTTGGGGGGGGGGCAGCTACCCCCTACCCCCCCCCTGTATCCGTCCTTGTCAGCGATATATAATGTGTTTTTAAGTTTTCCTCCAAGTTATAGAACTTAACTTTTATAAGGCCCACTCCCACCTAATTTCAATAATTTCTTCAGTTGTCCTTCTCCTGATGTTTCTAATTTTGTAAAAAAAAAGGTCTGTCCTATAAAGGGGCCCCATCATTATTTTTCAGCAAAGACCAGTCCCCCTAGCCCTTATGGCCAGCTATGTACCCGGCAGCCAAATTTTTACCTCTAAAGGTTCTTAGGGTTGGTAGCACTCGTTCACGAACTATGTTCAGCCTGTTACTATGTCAATGGTAAGCACTTTGCAGCTTGTCCAGTGTAGCGTGTATTCTGTGTTGGTTTACATCGAGGAAGTGGCCAAAAATGCACGCGGAAACAATAATTCCCGGAAAAGCGATGGGGTCGTTGGCAAGGCAAGATTCAATGGGCCATTACAAGTCCATATAAGAACCCATTCAAAAACAAATAGGGTTGAGTGGAGCCTGACCTCACGAGTTTCGGTCCTCGACCGTCCGTTTCCTAGTTCAGTTCCCTGCCAACTGGACTATTTAGGGCCATATCAGCCTTCTAGGCAGTGGGTATGCTAAGTGTGAATCTGCGGTTTGCTGTTTGTTCACGACAAAGGGCGAAACGCATGCTGCGGAAGAGATGGCCAAATATAAATAACTAATGACTTTATGTCCTAATTACGAAGTCGAGCTAAGCCCCTTTGTATATCTCTCTTAGAAGCACACCCCTAAAATGTAGTGGTCACATTATAAATTTTGTCCCCTCTCCGCAGTAATATGGTAAACATGGCCTTATCATTTAGTGGTAAAACTGTCCCCGGGTAGGCATAGATTGTCTGTGCAAATCTCGCCAAGTCCAGATACCTATTGCTTGATTCTCTAATTTAGACTAAACATAGCTGTTGTGTGTTAAAATACAGTTTTTTTTCCTTCTTATAATGGTGCTATATGAAATTGCAATATTGTAAAAGAAAGTCATGCAAATCCATGAAGGAATACTGTAGCCAGTACTCCTCTAAAAATTGCCGGGAAAAATGAATCTCAATACTGTAGGCTACATTTTTATTTGTCACCAACTCCTGTTTCATTTTTATTTTAAAGAAATATTCTATTTTTTACAAAATCCCCCCTCCCCCATCTGGCAACCCTTTGGGGCATGCAATCTAGAATTTTATCTTTGCAAATTGGACCTGGCTATATTTTATTTCCCCCTCCAAAGTTTCAAATGCGTGTCCGGGGAGGAGGTCACGAGCTGGGAATCCCTTAGTGTAGTCCTCGGCATTCAGAAAACAGGTAACTCCTATTTATTATTAATAATACAATTAGTTAGTTTCTGAATAACCTGCTTCATCTGCACCCTTCATCCCCTTGTTCACCCCCCCCCCCCCACCTCCCCCCCTCTTTGCCTTGAGTTCAGATGTCCAAGTTGGACTGGCTTAAGCCTTCAGCAAGCAACAGATTGAAATAGATAAAGGCGAAGTTTGTCGGGGTCAAGCTTTACAAATTTATTGGCGTCTACCGGATATGGGAACTAGTTAACAGTTGGCGGGCTTTATCTCTTCAATGCATATTCAATATACACTCTATTTTCAGCACCTGTACCTATTGTCTACGCCCTACGGCTTCGAAGCGTGGTGCTTATCACCTCACGTTGAGTTCTATACAGAAGAGATGGGCCAAAATGATTGCCAAAATATTTTTTGAATCCTTGGACCACCTGCTACGTGTTTTCCATGGCTGGTCATTGGAGGTGGGTGGCCCCAGAAATTAAAAAAATACATACGTGGAGCTGAAGAGGGCGTGCCAGGATTGAGGGGAGTGGAGGCATCGATGCCACATGTTGCTGCCAATATGCCAGACGGCTGTAACTTGAAGAAGAGAAGAAAATATTCCATCTCTCCTAGCCTTACCCCATATTCAGCCTAATGTGAGTAATTATTTTTAACAAGATTACATATCTAAGTGCATATATATATATATAATATTGTATAATGAGCCCTTATTAAATTATATAATTTTTGTCAGCAATTCGCCCTTGTTATAAAGAAAGAACGAAAGAATTTTGTCTTTATTTCCCATATGGGCGAATTTAGATTTGGCATTTAGGGAATAATGTTTGTTTTGTATTTTTAACGCTTGTAAATTACAATTATTGTTCTAATTGCTTTCCAATTTATACGTAGTATAAGGAAAGCTTTGTGACGGTCCAAATTTTCGATTCCGAGATTTCAACGGAATTACACGTTTTGAGGTCCCAGGTTTGTACGAAATGTCTGTCTGTCTGTCCGTCTGTCGCTCTGTCTCTCTGTCGAACGAAACCGGACAGGTTACTTTCCCAAAAAACTATTTGGTTTTGTACAAAAAAATGTTTTTTTGAAAAAATGATAGAAAATTCACGCTCAAATGCATTGCGTGCTCTACCATTATTGCTGTGTGGTAATGTGTTGGTCTGACCTATCTAGAATTTACCTCAACCACCAGTGACGTTAGATGGACAACCCCCCCCCCCCCCTCCCGAGTTATCGGAAATTTAACCATAGGAGAATTATTTAAAATTATGAAATTACTCATTTTCTCTATCTACTAATTTCGATGATTTGGAAAGCATGTTCGAGTAAACTCGGACCGGTTCCTTTAATTAGGCTCACTTGACGATGACATAAGTTCAAAACCGGACGTGTTTTTGTCTGTGATCTAATGTTTACCAAGATATAATCTTGTTGAAAAAAATATGTAGGCCTATTCAAAATGTTAAAAAGGAGACAATTAAATTTAAAAAAAATTAATTTAATTTAAACTTTAATTTAATTCAAAATTTTGCTTGTAATAGTGGGATTTTGATATTTTGATTTTGATATTTTGGTTAGGATAGTAGTAACCATTTGATTTTACTGGCGGTGAATACAACTGCGGACAAGGGGGAGGGGGTCTCCCCCGGGTGAAAAGTTTTAAAAAAATATGCCTGAAATAGTGGGGTTTTACGCATTCTATCAGCAAAACATTTCAGATTTTGCAGACGAAGATTGTGTTAAGACTCAAGTTATTATTATTTTTTCATAAATACACAAGTGTTCGCTTTACTCGCTTAATGGATGGGACAAAACGTATGAATTTTATAGTTATTTAGGATCATGGGGGGGGGAAGACCTGGGGAGGGGGCTTAGCCCCCCAGGACTCCCCATTTTTCGCCCATGGCGCGCTTACCTCCAGGTTGAGACGTGTTATGGTGGTAGAATTGCACTAACGATAGTTTGGACAGGTTGTTAGCCTGCTCTCAGAGACCGGCATATCTGATACTTGGTCGGTTGCTGTAAGATGCAGGGCTAGAGCTATGATCGGCTGACAGCTATCACTAAAGGTCATTTAAAAAAGTGGTCCAATAATGAAGCAGGAAGCATCCGGGATGGTCCGGGTAGATCTGAAAGTATCCTTCAATTCAACCACGGCTCATCAACCTTTATTCGACTGTTTCATAATCTGAATCCAGCCCTGAAAGCCTTTGTAATTATATAGGCATGGGCATAGCTATACAGAATTCTAGAATTTTCTTTGTTTTAAGCCTTAGAGAATTATTGATGAGGACAAAAACGGGGAGTGTGGGGATTTATCGAAAGTTGCCCAGCGTATACAGGTGTCCCCGTCCGACGGTATTTATCGGGAAAAACATTTTCATGAAATGTCAATACGGGACGGTGCGACGATCAATCAACTTCCGAGCCCTTCATTTCAAAAAGGAACGTTCATCGGCCCTTTTCCCTTCGCTGGACCCCTAATCCATTGCGGTTTATATACCTTCTTTTTGTATCTAGAAATTTTTTTTACTTTTTGCTCCACAAAAACCGGTTGCATGATTATTATTCGCATGAGATTTGATAGCAACAGCAGTATTACTTTTATTGCTTAGGAATCACTGCATAAAAAATTGCCCCAAGCGCTAAACCTTTATAGGTTCAAGAGTGGACCTAGCGAAAAATTTAGGAGGGGTCACAATGACCGTGTACATGGTAGAGACTGCCAAACACCTGTCAGAATGTGCAGAATACTTGCTAGTCTGATGGCAGTTGGTGAAGTTTGTGAGCCGATTAATACCTAGTAGTGGTATGGTTTGACACAGTCCCAGGCCACGGTGTGGGCCCATAGGACTCCAGTGGACCTCCTGATTATAGTGGATTCCGAACCACTTGGGAAACACAGTGAAGTCACACGATTAGTTCGGAGGTGACCAGGACAAGTCCTACCATGTTTCCCTACAGGTGTTGTGCACACGACAACATCGCCAACATCAATACTCAATCATCAATAATCACAATAGCTAGTGAGTGTGTGTCGTGACGCCCCTGTAGTACTGGTCGGGTTAATAACGACTTAGGCCTCATATTTGGGCCCATAGAGCGACCCCAACTTGACTGTCCTACGCCAGCCCATAGCACAGTGGACCTCCTGATTATAGTGGATTCCGAACCACTTGGGAAACACAGTGAAGTCACACGATTAGTTCGGAGGTGACCAGGACAAGTCCTACCATGTTTCCCTACAGGTGTTGTGCACACGACCAATTTATCTGCAGCTTTGAACCTGCTCTGTTCCGCTGGATTCAACTTGATGGTATGGCTCTCGATTAATACCTAGACTAATAGCGAAGCAATAATAGGGACTGGCAAAGTTACATTAGCGAAGGACACCAGTGGGTTTCTTAGACAATTTTAATTTTTTAACGATTATTTGGGTTTCACTAATTCTAGTTATAGTTATAACAAGTTTTTCTAAAACACTAAGTTTTTGTTTTTGGTTTATTAAAATGAAATACCACGAAGGCACGAGTAATTTAATTTTTTCTATTAGCGAAGGAAAGGTGTAACCAGAAGTACACAATGTGAACATTCAGGTTATTATAGCCATAAACTACCAAGAACCTAACCGGTTTCGATCTGACAACAAAAAAAACTACTTCTACTAAACTTAACTGAACCGATAATTACTCCATAAGTGGAAGAAGTTGAAGGAGGGTACTCATCCTGGAAGTTTATTCTAAAAAAGAAACACTTCCTCAATTAAACTATGCCCATATTAATTGATTAATCCCAACGTTGATTAATAATTAAATTGCCTTAACTTTAATCTGCTCTCAATATTCAAAGAATATACCTTCTTGAAAATTTATTACCGTTAATAATCGAGAACATTCCATTGTCTAAGAACGAAGAGAGTTTCAAGCTTGCGGAAGACTTATCAATAATACAGGTTGTACCATTGTTCGTAAATTCATAAAAAATGTAATAACGCATTTTTACTTTATAGAGTTAAATATTTTACGAAAGGAAGGTATTTTTAATTACTAATTTCCTAATTTTATTTTTTGTATGGTTTGAAATACGAAATTTTTTGTGATAATTTAATTATTCGCTGGAGGGGTTTCAACGGAATCAAGAGGAATTTTTACGGAATCAAGAGGACACCCCTGGTCCAACCCTTTATTATTTTTATTTTTGATTCAAGTTACCAGTGGCGGACTGGGACTGAAAATCGGCCCTGGCATTTTCTGATACCGCGACCCCTTCCTCAGGTCAAAAATATATTATTTTGAAATGTATATTTTTCCTTTGGACGTCCGGCCCCAAATAACTATTTTTGGTCCGGCCCACCGGGCAAATGCCAGTCTGCCCACCGGGCAAATGCCCGTCTGCCCACCGGCCCAGTCCGCTACTGCAAGTTTCCGCATGAAATTTATTAAAAATGAAAGATAGCTAGTTTAGCATCACATCTTGACGAAATTCAATTTTTGGGAAAGTAATGAACAGTAATTTTTGTAGAATAGAGATTTTCTTTTATAATTTAATCAAACTATGAAAACTGAGTGGCCCAATCATTGAGACTCCTCTGCGTTTGATAATCTAGTTATCTAGAATGCAAATTGAGTACATTTTAATTAAATTTTGTAGTAACTTGAAATTGGGAGTTGGACCAGGGTTAGGAGTAACCAAAACCTGCCTACACAGAAGCATTAAAGTAAAGTAAATTCGTGTCGGGGTGGTACTACCCGTGGTACAGGAGTTTTCAGGTTGCATCAACAGCCTCCTGTTTAACCTATCGACAGTCAGGGAAGACTGCCGGGACCGCCGGCTTTACATGCCCTCCGAAGCATGGTAGTCAGAAGATAAATAATTGTACCACTAGAACATTTTGGCATTCGGCTGGGACTCGAACCAGTCACCTTCTGGATGATAGTCCGAGTCGTTACCTCTACGCCATTCTGACTACGAAGCATTGAATATATAACACTAGTGTTACATATTCAATGACAGAAGTAACCAAACGTCCAAACCACTTCGCCACAAAAATTTCTCTAGCCTCAATTATAAATCTATCATGCATAATTGCTTTCCTATTTATATGTAGTGTAAGGAAAGCTTTTTGATGGTGGAAATTTTCGATTTCAGTGGATTTACACGTTTTGAGGTACCAGAAAGTGTTATGTTTGTCTGTCTGTCTGTCTGTCAGTCTGTACGGATGGTGTGGGGCTGCTTAAAACACTAGTTTGGAGGTATGGTTGCAAGACGGGGTGCAGTTATGAAAATTTCAAAAAGTAGTTGGAAGGCTTTGAAATGTGGTGTTATAGATGAATACTAAAAATATCATGGAGAAATCACATAGCAAAGGAAGAGGTGCTACAAATGATAAACGAAGGTCTCCAGTCATACAAGTATACGTGAGAAAAGCCAAGTGAATTGGTCAACTCATCGGACATGTTGCCTTAACACCGTAATAGCAGGGCATCAATGCCAGGGGCCGACTAAGGAAGGCGTACGCAAAAGACTTTACTTAAAGCAAGACTTTAGATGCGCAGACACTTCGAACATCGAAAGGGTAGAGACACTGCTGGAGAAGAAGATAGCAATTTGCTGAAAACCATGTCAAGACATGTAGAGTAGTGATCCGGACTCGGACATTCACCCGAATGGTTGTTGGTTCGAGTCCTACCCTTCCTACCTTGTCTGGCCATGGTTGGGAGGGCATGTAAAGCAGGCGGTCCCGGGCCTTCCTAGTTGAGTGTAAGTGAGGGATTTATAGCCTTAACTCTAGGTTGGCTTAGTAATAGAACAAAAAAAGTCAATTTTTGTTTATTTATTTATTTAATAGATTAATAGACCATAGAAGAAGAAGGAGAAGTTCGAGGTTACCAACGGAAGAATTTAAATAACTGGGCAATGAGTGTTAGAGACGGCCTCTAACCATATAAAAATATAGAAGAACACTTCTTCTTTCCACTGTCTCAACAGTGACTCCATCGATTTTCCGTGGGGTATCCGGTTGTCTCTTAACGAGTAGAACTGTAGAGGCTTTTGGAGAAGATACTGCTCAGGGGAACAGCTACATTCATGGTAGTAGAAAGCCGGGGGGAGGGGGGTCACCTCTGAATAAAAAGCGGATAGTGGGATCCGAGGGGGGGGGGGGTGTCCCCGGTTGTCTATGAACGGGTAGAACTGTAGAGGCTTTTGGAGAAGGTACTGCTCAATTGCTCATGGGAACAACTACATAAGGGATTCATGATAGCAGAAAACCGGGAGGGGGGGGGGGATAGTCACCTCTATATAAAAAGCGGATATTCCGGGGAGGTGGGGGGGGGTGTCCGGTTGTCTCTGAATGAGCAGAACTGTAGAGGTTTGCTGAGAAGGTGCTGCTCAGGGGCACAACTATATAAGCGATTCATGATGGTAGAACATCGGCGGCGGGACAGTAGGATGAGGGGGGTCACCTCTATAGAAATTGCTAATTCTCTTGGAACGAAGACGCTGTGAAAGGATGGGTTAAAGAGGAAAGGGGGGGGGGGTGAAAACGATGTAAATAGAACGGTGGGGAAATGCAAATTAGGCTCGAAATGACCGGGGGACATTATCAAATGGGATGTCCTGCCTTCATTCCCGAGCCCCCCCCCCCCCCACCTTTCTGTTTTTTTTTTGTCTGGAAACGTTTGGCGTGGTTTTGTAAAAATTGGGGGGAGGCGTTGTAACACAATGTCTGTCACAGCTAACACTGCTTCAAGATTAAATTTTGGAAGTGTGAACTGAATTGAAAGAAGGGGAATTAGTATTTTGCCAACGACCCCGTCGATTTCGGACATTATATTTGAATTGTTTCCGTATGAATTTTTGGCCATTGAGAAACTAGTATACGTTCTCGACGTCAACCTACACCGGCTACAAGTGATAATGGACAAGCTGAGACAGGCTTACCATTGACGATGTGAAATAGGTGAAAGTATGACTTAACCAAGTACAGATACGAGTAAAAGAGGGAATTAACAAATATGTTTTTATCTATTCTGCATCATGAAATCATGGTTCATTGGGTTAATATTTTTTTTTTTTTTTTTTTGTAAAAGGTTAATCGCATACAAACAATTTAATGAATGCATCCAATTGACCTCTTCAGTCGCCTCTATAGGTTAGTACCCGTGTTGAGTTACGACACGACTCAGAGCGCATTTCTTAAGGAAGCCCCAATGGGGCAAGCGTGCCCTCCCAGTGAGGTTATTTTGCCCCCTACTTTTGGGCATATTGCCCCACAGAAATTGGGCACAAATTTCAAATTCCAAGACTATCAAAACTAAATTAGAACAAAAAGAAAGAAAGAGTCAAAAGTTACGTTGTCCGTCGTATTTATGGCGCCAATTTTAATTTTAACGATTTTTGAAATATAAATGATTTTGATCTTGATAAAGTGTTATTATTTAGAAGTAGGTATACTACCCATTATTAAAAATAATAGCCCTATTCTGAACTTATGGAGGGGGAGGGGGATATCCATTTTATAGAATAGGTTTTCAATTTTCGCCACCCAGTGAAAAATTCTTAAAATATGCTCTACGACACGTCTCCGATCGCATGACCTGTAAAGACTCGCACAAGTACAAGCACGCTATACCACCGTGCCATCAAAGTCGATTATGAAGTTGAATTATTATCTTTATAAGCTTAGATTCCTTTTTGCCAATCATAGACTTGTCATATACCGAAAAATATGATTAGATGATTTTCTTGAATACAGCTGCATTTTTTTTTTTTTACATTGTCATTGTAAAGTAAACAAAAACAATTGCACAACTTTGTCAAGTACTATTAAAACTTGTATTTTGTTTCGGCCCTTGGCTATCGTCAGGCTAAACTGAAGCACTTAACCCTGACCAGGGGCGGATTTTAGGGGGGGTCAGAGGGTCCGGACCCCCCCCCCCCCCCTCCCAAATAAAATAAACTTACACTAGATAACAATGGGTTTACAGTGGGAATTAATAATAATAATGTTTTTTAATGGAACTGAACTGAACCTGCCCGCTGACCCCCCCCCCCCCTAAATTGGAGCAAAATCCGCCCTTGACTCTGACGAAGTCGGTTGCATAACATACATTTCAGTAATGTTTTATCTTGTTTTTATTTTATTTTTCTGCTTCATACTGTACTCTCAGGCTAGGTTACATTTCAAAACTGGGTTCCATCTGTGGAATCTTTTCATTGCTTAATATTTCTTTTTAAATTCTCTTGTGTTTTTCTGTTGAGTATGTAAGACTTTGTCTCACCGTAACTGAACAGAACCAAAAAGCTGTAAAAAAACTCACACAAGCTGGAACGATATTATTATTTTTGGGAGCCTGCTGTTAGCCCGAGGCATGCCTGTGGAAGACCAAAGGCTCAAGACATGCGCGAAAAAAAGTGGGGGCAGCTTAAAAAAAGGTTCCCTAATGCCTGCCCGCATTTGCTCCGTTGTAAATTTGCACACACCCATTCACACCCTTAGTTCCATGCATGCCTACAAACAATTTCGGTTTGCATTGCTTTGCATTTCCAATTTATTTTCCATCCAACATATAAGAAGAAATATATTGAGACAAAAACCTATCTAGTTTCATATGATGTGCATTAGAGAATAAATGGATTGCAATATGTACGTAAAGTGTTTATAAAAGTGCCCATTAGAAATAAAGCTGGTGCGATAAAGCCTTTTAGAGGAGAGATAGAAAAGTTATGTGCAGAGTTGTAAAAAGTTTGACGAACACAAAATTTCCAACATTCTTAACGCTCTCGGAAGTAAAAAATATAGATTTGAAAAAGCGATGAAAGCTTGTCCACTTGGCATGCAGCCAGCATCCAGCTTTCAAAATGGGAAAAGGTTGTAAAAGACAATGTGTATGTATGTAGCATTTACAGTCACTAGAGCTTTAAAACCATAAGTGTTCCTGCTGGTGAAACAGAAACGAGTCCACTTGAGCAAGCGGTATTAAGGGGCTTTAGCAAGCTTTTTATACTATAGGTAGCTTTTTATACTATAGGTAGAATCAAAATATAACATGGAGATTTCCTCGTATTTGAATAAAATGATGATTCAAAGTGTTTACTATTGACCAGCCGAGCTGTTCAATTATGCAATTGTGTATGGTTGTGCTGATGGGATTGTAATGTTTGAGCTATTCTATCTGTGAATGTCAATGTTTCTAAAATAAAAAGAAAGAGCCGGTCCGAGTTTACTCGAACATGCTTTCCAATTTATCAATTAGTAGATGGAGGAGATGAGAAATTTCATGGTAAATAATTTTCCTATGGTTAAATTTGGGATATCTCGGGTGGGTGGGGGGTGGAGGGTTGTCCACCTGACGTCACTGGAGGTGAGTTAAGTGACTACGTTAAGATACGTAATCAATTTTCTGAATAAAGTGGAAAAAATGGGAAATGGCAAGAATGAACGCAATCCCAAATTTCAGTTGTCCTGCACACGTGGATGGGATGAGCGTGCCATATGCATGCTCGGCCGTAAGCTAAGTACGTAAAATTCATTACGTGATTGCTGAGTTATAATAACACGTTTTCGTTTTTTTATATTTATTCTGGGGGTTTGACGGTAAGAAGAGACTAATTCCTGAGTTTCACATCTCCAGCACATCTGGAGGTGGGCTATTTCGTTAAGTGACTACGTTAAGTTACGTAATCAATTTTCTGAATAAAGTGGAAAAGATGGGAAATGGCAAGAATGAACCCAATCCCTAATTTCAGTTGTCCTGCACACGTGGATGGGATGAGCGTGCCATATGTACGCTCGGCCGTAAGCTAAGTACGTAAAATTCATTACGTGATTGCTAAGTTATCATAAAACTTTTTCGGGTTTTTTGATTTATTCTTGGGATTTAATGGTAAGCAGAGACTAATTCCTGAGTTTCACATCTCCAGCACATCTGGAGGTGGGCTATTTCGTTAAGTGACTACGTAAAGTTACGTAATCAATTTTCTGAATAAAGTGGAAAAAATGGGAAATGGCCAGAATGAACACAATCCCAAATTTCAGTTATCCTGCACACGTGTATGGGATGAGCGTGCCATATGTATGCTCGGCCGTAAGCTAAGTACGTAAAGTTCATTACGTGATTGCTAAGTTATCATAAAACTTTTTCGGTTTTTTTTTATTTATTCTGGGGGTTTGATGGTAAGAAGAGACTAATTCCTGAGTTTCACATCTCCAGCACATCTGGAGGTGGCATATAATTTGTGTCAGTGAGTGAGTGAGTGAGTGAGTGAGTGAGTCCACGCGAAAAGCGTGGTTTTGGGGTATTTGGATTTCTACAACCAATCGTGCTAGAGTGCTGAATTTTTAAATGGGAGTTCTGTGCTGTATTTAAAGCCTGAACGCAAAATTAGAGGTCAATCGGACAACTGGGTGAGCTACAGTGATGGTTGGAAAGTGGCTAAAATGCCGTAAACTCGCCGTGGAGATATACTTGCTGGGCAGCTCATTCGGGGTGTATATGGAACTTGGTCGCGCGCTGCCGCGCGCGTTGATAAATTGGAAAGGAAAAAATGCATTGTAATATGGTTTGATTTTACTTCCCCGTAGGTTCACCTACAGATGGTGGAAGACGGAAGTGGCCTTTATTAAAGGTATATAAACAAGATAGATCATTTTAAAGCTGCATTTGATGTTAGCCAAGGGGATTACGTTAAAACATGCATGGAAATGCGTAAGAACGGGTTGGGAATCCAATACCAGGCACGCTCGTTATTTTTTACACGACCAGATTTCCCTTTATGGTTTTTGAAACCGTGGCTTCGCAAATTCTTTTTCCTGATCTCATTGAATAATATGAGGATATTGCTTTAAACAAAGTTTCTTTCTATATGTTTGAATCTCTGTATTAATTCACGTATGTCTGCCTCTGGACCTTCGTGGCATGTATTGTAGGTTGTAGGTATAGGTTAGGTTGGTTAAGGGAGTGGTATTTCATTATTTGCTCGACCTGCCGGTTTTAATTCCAGGACTCCGTACGAACCATGGCAATACTGAAATACTTATAATTTGACTTCTAATCGGCGAATGTTCTATAAATATCAAAATATCAAAATAATCCCTTTCATAAAACAATTTGAGCGTGAAGTGACGAGATACCTATATTCCAATTTACAAACAGTAAAAGGGTTAATACAGGCTCGAACACAGGATGAGCAGAGTGGCGAGTCAGTAATGACATAGATACCTATAGTATAATATAAATACCTATGGATAACATGAAAAAATGACTTTATAGTCTTATTGTTCGCCAATTTTATTGCAATAAAGTCGTTATTCATTAATTCATTCTCACCTACAAATAGTCACTACTATTGTTTTGGTTGAGAATACAACGTTTTCACAACTTGAAAACTCCCTACCGTATTCAAAATAGTTCAGTTTACCTTTTGTAAAAGGGGGGCCAAGCACGGGACACGTCCTTTGGGCTCCCCACCCATATAATTAAAATCCAACCCAAAACACTCCGTGTAAAAAATACCATGTTCCTTTGGCCCATCAAAGTTGTGATATCCAGATGGGCCAAGTTCCTTTATTCTGCCTATTTATGTTGTGATATCAGGATGGGCCAAGTTCTTGTAATTTTTCTCTTTGAATATTTTCTCTAAAAAATTAATTTAAATTTTTTTTCAGAACTTAGTGCTTCTTCATGCTTATGTACCTAGACACTGACACTTGGTGTAATTGGCCAATGATGGCGCAGAAGATATGGCGAAATGGCAAATTTGCAACTGAGGCCACAGTGTCGTTACGTAGGTATGCGATAATAAACGATAGGAAACTACGAAGAGTTTTGCAAGGGAAGCACCCAAGTTCTGAAAAAAAATTTAAATTAATTTTTTAGAGAAAATATTCAAAGAGAAAAATTACAAGAACTTGGCCCATCCTGATATCACAACATACATAGTCAGGAAAAAGGAACTTGGCCCATCTGGATATCAGAACTTTGATGGGCCAAAGGAACTTGGTATCTTTTACACGGAGTGTTTTGGGTTGGATATCATATCTTTTTGTACAAATAACAAATAACTTGAAATGTATGCATGGAGTGTTAAAAAAATTGAAAGACAAAGGAAGAATTTATCATCTTTTCACCATACATGGCTGTACTATGTATGGTGAAAAATGCTGGAACCGGAACAGCCATGATGGAAGATCGAGAATAAATTTGAAAAGTGAAGATTCGAGAATTTTCGGGAAGAGTCTAGCTAGCACTAGAGTAACTAGAAGACTGACATGTTATAGAAAGCCCATATGCAAGAAAGAACAATATACAACATGCGAACCACTATACAGATATACCTACCTACGTAGGAATTAAGCACATCTAGGAGCTAGCTTTCGTTAAGAGACTACTTTAAGTTACGTAATCAATTTTCTGAATAAAGTGGAAAAATGGGAAATGGCAAGAATGAACCCAATCCGAAATTCCAGTTGTCCTGCACACGTGGATGGGATGAGCGTGCCATAGGTATGCTCGGCCGTAAGCTAAGTACGTAAAATTCATTACGTGAATGCTAAGTTATCAAAACTTTTTCGGGTTTTTTGATTTATTCTGGGGGTTTGATAGTAAGAAGAGACTAATACCTGAGTTTCACATCTCCAGCACATCTGGAAGTGGGCTATAATTTGTGTCAGTCAGTGAGTGAGTCCACGCGAAAAGCGTGGTTTTGGGGTATTTGGATTTCTGCAACCGATCGTGCTAGAGTGCTGAATTTTTAAATGGGGGTTCTGTGCTGTATTTAAAGCCTGAACGCAAAATTAGAGGTCAATCGGACAACTGGGTGAGCTACAGTGATGGTTGGAAAGTGGCTAAAATGCCGTAAACTCGCCGTGGAGATATACTTGCTGGGCAGCTCATCCGGGGTGTATATGGAACTTGGTCGCAAGCTGCCGCGCGCGTTGATATGGAACTTACCCTATGGAACAAGATGAGGTTAACTTGTACTACGTAAATATATTCGCCGGCCATATTTATGACCAAGGGGCCCAAAGTTGGGGGGGGGGGGGCACGGTCCAATTCGCCCCCCATCCAGCATGTATAGCCATGGTAATAGCTAGAATTGGTTCCAAAGGGGGGGGGGGGCAGGTGCAAACGTTCGATTAAATCGGTTTGGATTTTTTTGTAAAGTAAACATTAAATCCTTATTTATTATTTCTAATTTAAATTCCCCGTACTTTTTTTATATTGTGTACATTCTTCATATAGAAACCCCATTTAGAAACGGTATCTGGGGTCAAATCTTTAGGGAGGAGACGTGCCCCCCTCCCCCTTCTGTACTTCTCTGGCGACGCCCTTGGGCACAGCACCAACGGATAAGAATAAATTCCCGGGGAATTTTCTAAACTATTTAAATACAGTCAATACCGTGCAAGGTGTTGATTTCGGGGGGCGGGGGGTTCAACATTTTTTTTTTACGTAATGAATTAATGAATTCTTCAAACAATACAGGTTTACTAAAAAACAATATTTCGCGGGGGGGGGGGGGGGGGGGGGGTCCGGACCCATTGGACCACCCCCGGGGCATGACCATGAATACAGTAACCCGCTCCAATAAAAAATATACTACCAGGCCCGGCACCAGTTGGCGGTAACGCCAGGAGTGGGCGTTGGATGAAGTAAAGTAAGTACATTATCATATTAGCAGGCGCGGATCTACGGGGGGGGGGGGGGGCTATGGGGCTATAACCCCATTAGGGTCCTCAAAATGCGTAAAACCCCCTATTTCAGTCCTATTTTTCACAAATCTTCTGCCGGGGGAGACCCCCGGGCCACCCTTGTGCTCAATAGTATTAATTGCCTATAATATAGAACCCTTATTGCATCGAAAAAGCGTAAAACCCCAATATTTCAGCCCTATTTAAAAAAAAAAAATAATAATAATAATCGCAGCCCTCTCCTTGGTCTCATTCTTAATCCGCGCCTGCATATTAGCCTAATCTTTGGAAAGAATTCAATTAGTGAAAAACAATAAATAATTGCCTTAACACCCCCCCCCCCCCCGATAAAACTAGAGTTAATAAAACCCAAATAACTATTAAAAAATTAAATTTGTCAAATAATACTGAACTATTACCATAAAGCGCCATAGCGTCATACAAAGCACATAGGAGGTTTGCAATATTCACAGCTAATGGGCTAATGGACGAATTACTTCGTCTCAGTCAGCCCGGCTGAAATAAAGAAGTTCCCTTATAAGTTTGCAGTCACGCCGATAGGATGCGCTGCTCACATAACACCACGCATCGCAATTAAAATGTTCATATACACGGTCTCAATATTTCCTTTTACTTTAAATGTGATTTATTCTGATTTTGCCCCAAGACATGTTGTTTTACGTTTGCCTACGTTTGCTACCTTACCGCAAGCTTATGATATAAGGTTATGGAGAGGTAAGGGTGAAATGGCCCCAATTCGGTAAATCGGGAGAGTGTTTTCATTCCCAGACCATGTTTTACTATCACGTTAAAGCGAGCTTATTAATTATTTTTGGAGAGTCTAATTACCATTTTCGTATGGCAATTGGACTTACCTACCTTACATAAAGACAGAAAGAACATAAAACATGTTCATCTATCATCAATTCTCACCATGACGGTTCGGCGTCGATGTCTGACTGTGAGAGTGTGAGTCTCTGACTTAATTTTTGGAGAGTCCAATTTCGATCTTTGATTGGCAATTGGACTTATGTAAAGACTAAAGACTTAATAACGCGTTGAAGACTTGAAGTGATTACTGTTTAATGACTTAGTGGATGACGTGAAGTTTTAGCCTTTGCCATTTAGTCACTTTAAGAGCTGTTAGAGAATAGTTGGTCATCTGACTCATCTCATGGCCCATGGGCCATCATTTATAATAATTCAAAGCTCGTCCGGTACAGTGAGGAGTCAGGGGTGGTATAGTCTTTTCAAGCAAAATAAATTACTACTTCCACTGTTTCACTCTTTCAGTTGCATAAAAAGTATTTTTCACCCATTTATAATTATAAATAATCAATTACAACTTAGTTCCACAATCTTCCAAATAGGTAGTGAAATTAAATAAATAAAGAATTAAGGACTTTTTATTGTTTCTATTACTAAGCCAACCTAGCTAGTTAGGGCTATAAAGCCCTCTCTTACACTCAACTAGGAAGGCACTGGACCACCTGCTTTACATGCCCTCCGAAGCATGGCCAGAAAATGTAGCCAGTGTGGGACTTGAACCAACAACCTTTCGGGTGAAAGTCAGAGTACGTACCACTACGCTAAATGTCTTGAATTTTCACGAAAAAGGTAGCTTAACCTCAAAGTCAAAGCCAACGGCCATGCCAAGTTCAACCCACCTGGACAGTGCCTGTTCAACACTGCAGTAAACTTGGTAGTGTGTCCATGTAAACTGCTGGATTTTGGTTGGGCATAGATCTCTGACGGATGTTAAAATAAGCCCGACTAACTATCAAAGGCAGATTTTGCCTCCAAATTAGGGGGTGGGGGTCAGCGGTCAGGTTCAGTGGAATATAACATTAAAAAACATAATTCTTTTTTATTCCCACTGTAAACCCAATGTTATTTGACTCAATGTATTTTCCTCAGAGATCCGGTAAAAACAGAATAAGACTTCCTTCCCAGTATACTACTAAAGAATTATAATTTTAATAATTAGGTGTTAAACACTTTGCAAAAAAAAATATAACAAATTCGGATTCTAAATTAACCAAATTTCCCAATTTTTCAATCCAAACATAAACCGCCAAAAATGTTTGAAATAGCAGGGAGAGTTGGCAACACTTACTCCCGGTAGGGCCACTCTCCCAGCTAAGTCTAAGTGTCAAACACAAAGATGGCTCGATTCCTCGATAACAAAACAAATGCGCTTGCACCATTTTCTTTATATAAACTCTGATTTCTGTTTTTGTTTTAAAATTATTTTACAACCATTATTTTATGGCATTCAAGTTGAGGTGCACCTTTACAGAATTTAGGAATAATTTGACAATTACTATTACTAATCAACCACAACACGAGGAGAGAAAGGTGAGTACACACATTGTACCAGAAAATGTTGAGGCCGGCCACAGCTTTCTAGGTTAAGACATAAGATGTAAATCCTTTGGATAATGAATGAAGCATTGATTTAACGCCACCCTAAGATGCTTCTAGTAAATCCCACATTAGTTATAATAGGCTACCAGGTAGTACATAGGGCTACTACCAGGTAGTGATAGAATAGCGAAGCTGATAGGCCGGCCTCGATTGTTTTCGAAACTATTAGTTGATTAAGTTATTGAATGTAGAAAGTAAAATATGGAATGAGAAAGCTTACCGGAGTTCCGACAGTGCTCTTACTCGGGGAGGTTGTATTCAGGTGCGCAGATGTATTGCACCATGCCAATTTCCCATTCTTCCCCTGCGTCCCAATGCTATAGGGGTTTTAGGCCATCCTTACTTCGGCTCAGTGAGAATTGAAAGATATACAACACATCTTTGCAGTACGAATAGACCGTTCTCCTCTTACTCCCCTCTCGGCATCGATTTTCTATAGACACCGACCTCCACGAGATAAAAAAACCACTGTCTCCCTTACTACTTGGGAAAACGATGGCAGATAAAAAACTGCAGACTAAACATAAATCTATGTAATTATTATAATGAAATTATGGGAATTTCTAAAGTATATATTTTTTAAAATACAATTCCGCCAATTTTAAAATTCCTGAGTCCACAATTTTACTACACACAGCGTTGGCAGGGGAACATGGTGGGACATGACAACGCGCTGAGACTAACCTGTCAGTCAATGTGCGTGTCGAGTCCTGGTCACCTCCGAATTAATCGTGTGACTTTACTATGTTCCCCAAGTGGTTCGGGATCAACAGGAGGTCCACCCTGTCAGTCACGCCCCTTCTCCCTGAGGGGAAGGAGTCTGCCCTTAGGGTACTTCAAGTTAAGAAACAGACTCACTCCCCCACCAGGCTGACAGGATTTCTGAAAACAGGCGTTGGAGAGCAAACAAACAAACAACACTTCAAAGTGATAACTCTGGAACTGGCACTTAGTAAAACCGTCTGAATTACGACTAAACCAATGTAGAACGTTGTGTGTTCACCAGTGGCAAATCCCGCAAATTATACAATGATTGTAAAGGGGGCTTAGCATGGGACTTGTTCTTGGGGCGGCTTCCATTTTTAATATGGTAAAGACGTTATGTAGTTATGTTCTTGTTTTAATTTTATAAATTTGATTTGATAAAATTGGGGAAAAATTATAAAATGGGAATAAGACGTCCATGTCAGTTTTTGGCACAAAGGAAAATTACACTGGAAATATTCATTGCAAACCTACAAAGGAGACCTTATTAATTAGAAGAAATGTTCCTCTAAATTTATACATATAGTATGAAGCCGTCACTAGCACCGTTTCCACAGTTGTTGAGACATCAAAAATACTGAAAATTCCTCGCCTTCCATAAATTTTGACTTAGTTCTATGCATTGCGTTGTGGAGGAACATTTTTTGTAATTTTTGTTATCTGGATTATGGCCCTTTAATGGATTCTTTCTTACTTTCTGTGAAGCTAGACTTTGTGCTGAAAAATGGATTTGATTCTTTTAATGCTACCTACTCTTCTGGCTCCACAGCCCTTGATGAGGTTCGGCCTGCTCGACATCACTCCTCCAGTCATCTTGGTTTTGTACAACACTCTACCATCTACGCACTCCAAACTCGCGAAGGTCAGTTTCCAACTCATCCTTCCAGCGTTTTCGAGGACGTCCGGCCAGTCGTCTTCCTGTCATGCTAGCTTTGTACTTCTTTTTCGGCAAGCGGTCGTCTGACATTCTTACGTCGCGTCCCGGCCATCTTATGCGTTGCGCTTTTATGAACCGGACTATGTCTTCTCCGTTGAGTATTGCGTCTATTTCAGCGTTGTTTCTTATACGCCACTCTCCGTCTTCGTATAGGGGTCTATAGATCATCCTTACTATCTTTCCTTCCAATAATCGCAGTTTGTTTGCGTCATTGACAGTATAAGATTCCAGATTTCCGAGACGTATTTTGAAATAGGTCTGGTAAGTTTTATATATCCTTAACTAGGTGGCTCTGGATGTAAGCCTTGACTTGAAGAATCTCAGATTCGCGAAGTATGCTCTGTTGGTAGCTATTATTTTTTTATTATTTTTCTTTAATGCTATACAGTATGTAAAGTCATTACCCAATCTTAACCTACATAGCAATACATAACTTATGGACGGACTACACCAAGAAGAAAACATACAAAGTAATATAATGCCAGTACCCAGCCTTTTTCTATAACCGAGCTAAATATACCTAACTTCGATTGTACTTGACATCCGAAATTACTTTCTCCCCCAAGTTTTGTTTCTGAAATATCTCCAGGGGAGAGACACTTGGATTGAAAGTTGAATACCTGATGAAATCTAAACTATGTTAGTTTGTTGGATAGAGGGATTCGCGTTAAAACTCAAAAGAACGGGAAGGCTGCAGGACATTTTAACAGGATCTGTAAAATGTCAGAGGTAAATTTTCCAAGAAAGATTATTTTCCCGTAGCTCACGCTTTAAAAAACATTTCCTCCCTTTCTATATAGCCTATTGTTCTGCTTACTGTCGTGTAGAGGCTCTTACGGCTTATCAACTTATTTTTATGTTGAGTTCCTATTAGAGTCCTACATAGAAGAGATATGACATTCACTCCCTACTATAATATTTTATTATTATTTCTGGTGACACCCGATATCCCTTTTTCAACCAATCATAGCATTCCTTCAACGTGACTCATATCTCGTACTTGGTTAAGTCATGCTTTCGTCTGTTTCATTTCGTCAATGGTAAGCTTGTCTCAGCTTGTCCGAAATCGCTTGTAGCCGGTGTAGGTTGACATCGAGGACGTCTGCTAGTTTGCCAATGGCAAAAAATTCATACGGAAACAATAGAAATCATGTCCGAAATCCATGGGGTCGTTGGCATTGGACAAGAGACCAATATATGTAGGCCTAGGTCCATAAAAGTCCAAGCAACAAGAAATCCCCCAATCTCTAATTGGTCAATAGGAAATATGTCAATTGGGCAAAGCTTTGATTGGTCGAAGGCGTAGCAGGAGGCACAAGAACTTCAAAATCATATTCTAGGTGACAGTGAATTTCCCATAGATACCTACTGTATATAGAACTTTAGAATTCCTACTCGTATATATAAAGAACCGCCGCGTCACAAAAAACCATCCAGTGCTCCTCTGTTTCGGATTTTGTGAATTGTGCTGGTCACCAACATGAATGGCAGCCGCATTTTTTTTGATTCCGGTGTTAATGGGAGGAATGTTTTTTACCTATCTAGTCTCGAACCTCGGGCCCCCGGTTCAGAGTCCAGCAGTGGCGTAGCGTGGAAAAAATAGTATAGTGAGTCGGGGTGGCCTAAACACACTAATCATGAGAAGGAAAATATGGACGCGTGCGCTGTTGGGGCATAGGTGTAGTGGGACGCATCATCTTTAATTAGTTCCACTCAAGCAACGCTCATATGCATCCATATCCATGTTAATCAAGATTCTCGCCTCTGTCGTGTTTTCATAACGCATCAATTCAGCCATCCTTAGCTTATCAGGTAGTCAGTCATACGAGACCCTCACAATATAAAGTCGGTTTTGCTGACCATCGTCACCTTAAGGGTGCCCAGAACAGTATTACCCACATGTGTGTTACTTTTACTTTTACATCGCCTCTGTCCTCAGGGAGGGTCGGCGACACGGCAGCGGCGATTCCAAACAATTCTGTTTAGAGCGTCTTCCTTGTTCAGGGCGAGAGTCCTTATATCTTCTTCGATTTTTCTGGGGAGCCGGGACGCCGACTTGGGGGGTGGGGACACGGTCCATCTTGCCCCCGCATACCGCAGCACCCCCCCCCCCCCAGAAACGAAGAGCCCTTAGTGCAGTTCATTTATTTACATAGTTTCATGCGACCACGCGTAGACGCAGAGAGACTTAACGCCATGGCAATCATGAGCATTCACAATGAAGAGGCACAAAACTTTGATATAAAGGCTTTAGTCAATAATTTTGTATAGAAAGAGCGAAACGAGTGTAAACGTCAACGTTTTCTGCATTATTGTTATTTTAAGTAAGTTTACCAATGCATTTTCATAAAACTTTCCAGAGTACCGACCGAATTCTTGCCCCCCCAGAATTTTTAAAACTCGGGTCCCTGCTGGGGAGTGTCATTTTCGGTCTTCCCCGGGGCGTTGTTTTGTGTTGTAATGTGAATACTAAATGGTGGATGTGGTGATTACGTAATTTTATCATTTCTCATGGTTCTTCATGCGTTGCATGATGCCTCAGACTCAGAGGTCAAACACAGCCAAACGTCCCGTAATTCAAGGGACAGTCCCGTGTTTGAAGGGTTTGTCCCGTGTCCTTTACGCTTCTCGCGAGGAAAATATCCCGAATTTAAAGGCTTAGTTTAAAATGTGCTAGTAAAATGTGTTATCCAAAAAATTTAAATTTGAGTTTGGTTCTGCCATTGACAGACTCATTAAGCCTGTCTGCCGTGTCTTACTTTTTAAGTCAGGAAGAGGAAATTCCTAAGACTCTCCGGAAATTACTGCTCATTAGTGACGATGACACAGTTGAAGCCTGCCAATATAGTGACATTGCAGAAGTATTTAATTTCATAAGCAATGTGTCTCCTATTTATGAAGTCGCAAGTCAAACGTTGCAAACAAGCGCCTGAAGTGTATACGCAACGGGGCGTCCCGTAAATGCGAAAAATGTATTTGCCAACCCTGGACTTAAACAGGTCAGGGTGAGTCTGACGTACCATAGAACACTTAATTCTAACTTAACCTAAGCACGCTATACAATAGAAATATGAAACTTACCCTAAGGAACAAGATGAGGTTAACTTGTACTACGTAAATATATTCGCCGGCCATATTTACAACCAGGGGGCGTAAATTTTGGGGGGGGGGGGGGGCACGGTCCTATTCTCCCCCCCCAGCCTCGAGTAACGTAAGATGTGGTTCATGGTTCATGTCTCCCCGGGCCCCTTTGCAGCAATATTAATATAAGCACTTCTTTGTTAGCTTCGTAACATCTACAGCTATACTTTACTACTATTAAAATTCGTAAAACCCTACTATTTTACACGTATATCTTAAATTTTTCCTTATCCTGCCTGATGACGTCATATGGTATACTTAGTTTAGCCCCCGCCATCATTCTAAAACTATACGCCTCTGTTTACGACCTATGGATCTCTTCGGTCCCTCCAAGCCTTTTCTTGTCTTCCTGCTTCCGGCTCCCGCCATACAATGCTACCAACTAGGCTCTCATTGTCAGTGGTCATCAGCAGGACCATCAGACCAGGTCAAAAGTAGGTCAACCCATCCAGAAGCGTACCACAGCCATCGGCGTACACTTCATGCAACTATAAATATCCCATCTTTTTATATTTATTTCTACTACACATGTCTAGGGTAATGAATGCTAATCTGATAATGTTTTATGTAATGCTAGCTCTATTTAATTCCCTTCTGATTTTTAAGTGTAAGAAGGAACTCCCTACATGCACGCTACACTACTCCAACGAGCCTCCGCCCTACGAGCACCCTCCTCCCTCTCCGATGCTCTAGGAAACACAACAACAGCCACAAATAATATCATTCAATTCCTAAGAGCCACCGGTCTCTTCTTCAACATTTAACCATCCCCCCCCCCTCCCTACTACTTACACAACAGAACGGATAACTCTCTACCACTAAATAATCGGTAAACATTCCCAATTTCCTAGCGCAAATTCCCAACAGGGACCCGCGCTTTAAAAAAAAAAAAAAAAAAAACTACTGGAGTCCAGTGTTCTGCCAAGTAGACTATGCCAGTGCTCAACCCCTTCCTCAGACCCGCAACACCCGAATCATCCAAACAAGCGTTTGTACGTTCTGTCCGAATCTTGGTAATCCCAGCTAGAATGTGCAAGCTCACTGAAGGAATGAACAAAAAATTCTTTTCAATGAATAGCATGCTATGTTCTTCCTCTGTTAGTGGTTCACAGTCTTTATAAAGCCAGTTAATTGTTTTTTTTTTTTTTTACAAAGGCAAATACTAAGTTATTAAAAAAAATAGTTATGCTCCATAAAAATTATCCAATTGCATGCACTCTATTCTATTGCATGAATTGAGAAACCAAAATAATGTTCTTTACGGGTCAAAACATGCTTAACAGGAAATTCTTTACCGAAATTAGTTTGCAACTCATTAAAACGTTAAAACTGCCGTCTTCCACAGAAGGTTTTCCCAAACTGAAAACTTCGAGTTAATTTAAAAGGTATCAAAATAATAAAAAGACGGATTGGGAAACGGTGAAACAAATAATATAAAAAGTTTCTAGATTAAAAATTATTCAGATTTATTCCATTGAAAACGAATTGGTGCTACTTGAAATATTGCATTATTAATCTTAATGCTTTCTTGCTGATTTTTTTTAGGGACATTACGACTTTTTAGCGTCCTTCTTTTACTTGGGAGTTGTCAGTTTGAGATAAAAAAGGAAGGAAATAACTTTAGACATGTAAAATGAAATCGAATTTCAAAGGAATCAATTATAGTATTTAAATAATAATAATTTAATATAATAATTTAATTTTACTGCAAACAGGTCCACGGCATATTACATAAATTGGTGATAGGATTAACCCGTGCTGGGGCCCCTATTAATTTAAAACAGTTTAGAATGTTAGAATAATACGATACATAAAAAGAAGAGAGAAAAACTCAATAAACATGAGAAAGAAAAAATAACACAATGCAGAACGATATAGGTGCCACTTTACGAAGTAAATTACAGAGAGGTTAAAGCTTGCGGATTTTGTTTCAAGAATAGAGTTACTTTGTTTATAAAATGGCGCATTGCTTGGATAACTTTTAATTTCTCCCGGCAGACAATTGTAAATTGAGATGGACTGGTATTGGATTGGGTATGTTGAAAAAGAGCTTTGATTCAATATACTGCAATATTACATGGTACATATTCAAGGACGAGCGCAGGTTTTGGTGGTTTCGGGGGGGGGGGGGGGGTGAGGTCCAATTTTTTTTTAACGTAATTTATTAATGAAAGTCCATTCCGGACCCCTTGGACCACCCCACCTCGGCACGGCCATGTATATATTATAACTAACTTAGGTTGAAGAGATAATCTCCTCTTTATAACCGAAATTAAAGCCATCATTGAGACATTAGTAGAAAGAAGAATTATTCCTCTACGTTTTGACATGTTCCATAACTGAGGTGGCCAATCGGTATTAGTGACGGTTACATGCTGTGCATTAAATTGTAGAGGGACACTTCTTCTTTATACTACTTCCTGAAGGATAGCTCTAATTTCGATATTTTCTGTGAATTTGTGCTAAAAACGGGTTGTCGCTTAAAACAATTATGAAATGGTGCACAATTATAAAAGTTTTGACAATAATTTAGTCATAGCATGCATATTTTGTCAGAGCTCCGACTAGTTAGAAGGACTTAAGTCATCTTACGCCCATCACAATGAGCTCAATGAGACAACACTTTGTGCACCTTTCTTCATTTCTTGTATTGACTTTGTCTATTTATGACTTTTTTTTGTTCTATTACTAAGCCAACCCAGCGGAGTAAGGGCTATAAAGCCCTCTCCTACACTCAATTAGGAAGACTCGGGAACGCCTGCTTTACATGCCCTCCGAAGAAAATTTAGTAAGTGTAGGACTCGAACCAAAAACTTTTCCGGTGAAAGTCTACTTGTCCTGACGTCCTGCCCTGCCCTATTGTCGCGATATTCCGGGATATTTGGTAGAAAACTATAAAACAGAAGGTCGAGGATCGAAACTCGACATAAAAGGAAACATGGCACCTTACTGGTACTGGGCACCTTACTGGTACTGGGAACCTTACTGGTACTGCCGTTTTTGAGGAAAATGTTTTTGGTCATTTTTTGGAGGTTTTTGAGGGTAAACTCCCTCAAAATTGAGTTGGCCCGAAATTGTTCTTTCCGTGAGATATGATAGATATGATTTTTGTGAACCTACAGGTACATGGCAAATTCCATCAAATTCCACTGAACAGTTTGCCCACAAGTCAACGAACAGACAGATACACCGACAGATAGACAGACTTTCCGTAAATGCCACTTTTTTGGGTTCCTAGGACCTCAAAATGTGTAACTCCACTGAAATCTTGAAACGGAAAATTTTGATCGTCCCAAAACTTTCCTTGTACGTATAAATTGGAAAGCAATAATAAACGCGTATTACGCGTATTGTAGCTGAGTTTATTCTGACTACTAAGACCTGGTTCCACACCACGGTTAGAAATGTCTTCGTGAGATATACCAGAGCACCGATGCATTAGAACATTCTGGTAGTAAAAACTTAAGTTATGCAGTTATGTGGCATACCCATGTTCCAATAATGCATAGCCAGTATTCCTCGCGATAACATTTCTAACTATGGTTGAAGAGCCAAAAAGGGACTAAGTGATCTTACGCCCCTGTAAACTGGTTGAATGTGCCACTCATAGGGCGAGTTGAAATTAGAGGATATATTTCTACCAATAGAATTCTATTACTTAAGGGCTCTTCAGCTCTTGCGCCCTTTTAAACCCGGCTGGTTCTTATTTCATGGTTTGTAACTCCGGAATAGTCCGATTGGTAGACAACTGGTGACAACTTACTTTCTTTTACTTACTTTTACGTCGTCTTTGTCACCAAGGGTCGGCGGCACGGCAGCGGCGTTTCCAGAAGACTTTCTTCACTGTTTATTGCGAGAGTCCTCAGGTCGTGTTCAATTTTTCTGGGGAGTGTCATCTTCAGTCTTCTCCCCTGCGACGTTCTGGGAGTCCTATGTTTTGGGTACTCTTTAATAAATCATCTCAACTCTGGATGTGGACTATAAAAGGCAAGGCCGAAGTTCGCGGCTCGGCATTAAAAGACTATTTTTCCGCCTGGCCTGGGTCCGCCCAACCTTTTCCTCACGTGGCTGACCACAACATCCCAAATAGAGCAGTGGCCAAGAAGGAGAACCCTCTCCTCAGGCCTAGACCCAATAGATTGTCGTGTTTTTTAATGCACAAATCAAAGAAGATTTTTTAAATAATAAACGCGTAGCTTAAATAATTTGAAGTTTTTCCGACAGGTTAGAAGTACTGAAGGTTTCTTGATTTCCTTCTAACCCTCACAACAAACTAGAAGACACTTATAACGGCTAAACACTTATCGTCCACTCCTCTTAGTTAGTTTTTTTTCCCAATGGATTTTTTATATTGTTGTTGTTTCCAATGCCTGCTTTTAGCATTTCTGCTTTAAGCAACCCTGTCAGCCTAGCGGGGGAGTGAGGCTGTTTGTTAACTTGAGGCACCCTAAGGGCAGACTCTTCCACCTCGGGTGAAAGGGGAGTTGACTGGCAGGGTGGACCTCCTGATTATAGTGGATTCCGAACCACTCGGGGAACATGGCAAAGTCATACGATTAAATCGGAGGTGACAAGGACTCCACACGAACATAGACTGACTGCTATAGTCTCTTCGCGTTATTATGTCCCACCATGTTCCCCTGCCAACGCTGTGCGCACTACCAAGTTTGCCTCAGTTTGAAATATGCTCTGCTCTTATGGATTCAACTTGGTAAGGCCGTTGGCCAAAATTAGAGGATATGGAAAAAACTGGGCTTGGCGGGATTCGAACCCACGATCAACGCCTAACCGGGGCGTCGTCTTAACCGCTGGACTGCAAGCCCCGACAAGTCCAGTAATCGCCAAATCCTCTACTTATCCTCAAATTGACATGATTCTTGTTGCTAGACAGGTTAGCACAACTACACAACTATGTAACCGATCAGGTCTGTGAGCTTACTTAATTGCATAAAGGCAATGTTTTATTCAATACATTGTAGTATTATATGGTATATATGACACTGACATTAAATTAACTTTGGTTGAAGAGGTAACCTCCTCGTTGCCGTTGGCAACGACTTTTTTATGGATCAAGGCCTACTTATAAGGTCCCTTGTCCAATGCCAACGACCCTATGGATTTCGGACATTATTTGTATTGTTTCCAAATGAATTTTTGGCCATGACATATGTTCTCGATGTCAACCTACACCGGCTACAAGTGATAATGGACAAGCTGAGACAAGCTTACCATTGACGCAATGAAACAGGCGAAAGCGTGACTTAACCAAGTGCGGATACGATTCAACCACCCCTCTTACTTTCGTACTGCTGACAAGTTTCTATTAGTGGATTTATTAAGAATCAAACAATTTATGCCCTTTATTACCTTGCCTGGTTTTTATTTCGGGATTCCGCTCTTACAAATGTGGAATATCCGTGGAAATTCAGTGGGAAAAATTAAGCCTACTTGATAGCGTGAGCGTCCGCATGAGCTCTTTACATGACATAAATTAAAAATATAGCCATGAAATAGCGTGGGCTTTTGTTTTTTGGGGGGAAAATATGCATGTGTGCGTGGGGACAGGGGGAGAGGGCATAATTCCCAGTACTGCAGTGCCGTCAACTTCCCATTCCAGTTTTGAAATAACGAAAAGGACACAGGGGAAAATGAGAACCTCTAGGTTTTGTGCACGCTCTCAAAAACTAAAACACCCCCCAGGGTGAGATATCCTTAGTCGCCCCCGTAAACCCCCCTTGAGTATCACACAATAGAATGAGAAATACCCTTATCAATTTCTGCTTCACATTGTCTTTATCATGAGTGTCAGCTCAAGAGCTGGAGCGTATAGTACGGTTTTACTCTAATATGCTGATCTTTAATGATGTAATATTGTTTGTTATCATGTGGCAACAATGAAAGGTACAGAGCTTGGGCTTGCTTTTGAGTTTTTTGTTGTGTATTTTGTGGATGGGGTATGTAGAATCAGGAGCAATGTGGAGATTCGTGCTTTATTCAATATGTCATATTATAACGGAGCTGAGGGAAGGGCCACGTGCACAGAACAGACCCGTCAAGCAAGGCCGTAGCTAGGATTTTTTTCGGGGGGGGGGGGGGTTCAGAAATTTTATTAGATATTTTATAGTACTTTTTATTTTTCCTCTCAAAATCCGATTCTATCTAGTGTCAAGCCATTTCATTTCGGGGGGGGGGGGGAGTTGAACCCCATTAACCCCCTTTGGCTACGGCCTTGCAGTCAAGGGCCACCAAAAGGGTATGGGAAGTTTAGCCTCGCCAGCGTAGGCTAGTTGGAAGCCACGCCAAAATTGATTATAGAAACAATGAGATATTTTCGTGAATGTACATGCGAAGTTTCATCAAAACCCATTGAGTAATTTACCCACAAATCGTGAGAGACACAAAAATATCGTAACAAATTTTTTTTGGGGCTTCTAGGACACTGATTCCGGTGAAATCTCGAAATCGAACATTTTGACTATCACAAAATTTATACTAAGATATAAATAAGAAAGCAAAGGTAGTTAAATAATATGCAGGTTTGAAGCGAAGAAGGTAGAATGGAATAGCATTATGAGGAGTGCAAGAAAAGGACGTAAAGCAATTTACGTTCCTTCAATGGACAACGAAGTTGTTGGACTGCAATAAGAGTTGGAAAAAGATTCCAGCTTTTATTCAAGTAGGGGGGAAAACTTTACCAATTGGTCCCCTCAGAAAACAGACTTGCATGTTATTTTGAGAGTTGGATTGCTTTTGAAAAGTATTCCTATTCCTATATAAGTCAATCAAACGGGCCTTGAGCAATTTTAAATAGGTGTTCAGTTCATTTGAATGGGTTAGAAGTAGGGTTGCCACCTGTCAATGGCGGATCCACAGGGGGGTCATGACCCCCCCTAAAGGAGTAAATTCATATGATAGTAAAAAATAATTTTTTTTTTAAATTGAATAAAACTTTTTTAACAAAAAATTACATTTTAAACTTACATACAACTTGTGACCCACCCTATATTTTCCATTGGTTCCGCTCTTGCCACCTATACGATTTCATATTGTATTCAATGATATTTCTTACCGCCATGACATATTGTATACACGCCTGATATCGTACCCAAAATCACTATATTTTGGCTACTGAATACGATATTTTTAAGTAGAAAATATCGTATCCTAGTTAAGCTTGAGAACATCAAAATTAATAGAGTTAGCTCAAATATAACAATTTAAATTTTCCCCATTTTTTGAAATATCGCGCGAAGTTGTTGAAGGCTGCTAAGAGCAGATACACTTGGAAGGCTGGAGTTCATAAATTATTGCCTTAAGCCCATAACTGAATGTTTTTATACACGTTAGACCAGTATAAAAGACTATTTTTCTATAATTTGCAAACGAGCCAGGTAATTTATGACTGATAGGAAAAACTGGAGGATACTATATATTTTTTCTTAAGATAACATATTTTTTTAGGTCATTATGAAAAAAATACGATATTTTGATATCAAAAAGGTGGCAGCCCTAGTTAGAAGCCAATGTGTACAAGCACTGTCAGGCTGATTTCGAGTTTGAAAGTCTGTATCCTTTTAACCGTGGACAATATTTTCAACCCCGTATAACACAGAAACTAGGTATGATGGAGATATACCGTTTAGCTGCTCACATGGTTTATCTCTCGGAGATTGTCACGGTGCACTTATCTGAAAAAGTTAGAAAATTTCACTCGTACACATTGACTTCTAACCCCTTCATTTTCTATCTTTTTCTAATGTCTCTTCTATCGAAGATTGGTTACCATAATGGCAATTAGGACCTTTGAGACTGCTGTTCTGAAAAGGGAAGTCGTTCTCTTGCAAAATGCCTCATTCTTTCAACTAGGATGTTCTTCTTCTGCCAGGAGCCCTCTGTCCTTCTATATTCCTTTGCATTATTACATGCAGAAGGCGATATTTTTCGCTCCGCATCGTATAGGCAGCCGCATTATGTATGTTTCTGTTTCTTAACCGTCCGCAGCAACTATTCATTCGCCTCAGGACCTCAAAATTAGGGAAGCTATCTATCCAGGATATGGGCTGCGTTTGTCTGCATACCCCCTCTGATCAGGGACGGATCTAGCTCATTGTTTAGGGGGGGGGGGGGAGTTGTGGGTCAAAATAGGAAAAACATATGTAGGATCGACTAAATCAGAGCGCAATAATTTAACTTACACTAGATTTACTAAATTTGGGGGGGGCAGCTACCTTCCCTGCCCCCCCCCCCTTGTATCCGTCCATGACTCTGATTCTGTTCTCCATATAGTATCTGTCAAAGTCCATCCCTCAATACCTCATAGAACGATGGGGAACATTTCACCATTCGCAATCTAAGGTCCAACCGCAGGATCCGACAGCGAAGTACTTTCTGCATTTTGATGAAGACGTTCAATGCGGCTACCCATTTCCTGACCCACTTCCCACTCACTGCCGCTGTTGCTGTAGAATTGCATAATCCAAAGTTACTCGGAAATAATTTAGTTTTTTGGCACCGTATTATGTTTCCCCCGGAAACCTTTGCTATGTTATGCCAACATATAATAAGAGTTTTATATAAGTGCATATTATTATTATTATTATTATTATTATAGACTGACGCTTACTTTAATGGCCCTTGTCCTGTCAACGATCTCATTGATTTTTAGAACATTATTGGTATTGTTCCCATATGAATTTTGGCCGTTGGGAAGCTGGTGCGCGCCCGCGATGTCATCCCGTGCCAACCACAATGTAACATGCATTGGTGCGTAACTGAATAAAAATCGGCGGCACCCATCATTGCATCATTGGTAACACTGCTGTTAGTGGAATCCGAACGCCGCCAGTTTTTTCCTTATTCCCATGCATGGTGACTTCCTTTGTATTACAATTTCCTTAGCTTTAACAACGTTTTTGCCGCCACCCATTATAGACATAAGATATTTTAGACCGTAGTAAATTGTCAATCCAAAATTTTACACTTTTTTATTTATTAAGTTACCACGAAAGTAAATAAAAAGGGAAATTAATATATAGTTGTTGATAACTATATTTTATTTTAATTTTTGGTATAATGACTTTAAAAGTGTCTTATATAAATGTCTGTATTATTGATTATCTAATAGTCTGATTATTCTGTAACCTGGGGAGGGGTAGGGGGGGAAAAGTCTCCATTGAATTCCGTTCCCGGGGGAGACCTAGATCGGCGACTTGCAACGGCCACCATATTTTTAACAATTTGCTGTAGTAAGCATGAAAAAGGTCAGATCCCCTATGATAATGTGAAGTGAGACGGGCGTTGAGTTGGGCAAATAAACTCTAACCTTTCTTAATCAGGCCATATGGCGCTATCATTTCAGGAATAGTCTAGTTGGTACACAAAAGAAGGTAGAGGTTCGAAATTCAACAAAAGAAAAAAATTTCCGCCTGACCTGGTGGCCCCTGGTCCACCCATATAATTTAAAGTCCTTTATTTTCATTAGCGGGAAAAAACGACGGAGCCTAGCTTGTTCTGACAACGCGATACCAAGTATTGTAGTGGTCAAGGCCCGCCTTGGTAAATAAAAATAAATAAGGACTTTTTTTTCTATTACTAAGCCAACCTAGCGGTGGTAGACCTATACCATTCCTCAACTAGGGGTCTGCATCAAAAACAGTAGTAAAATTTACAATGCCATTTAAAATCTAATTGATATTTCCTTTAAACAAAATAAGCACTCACTCATTCACATACACAAGCATGGGGCGGTTCGAAAAAAACCTAGCCTGTATTATATTTGAAATTTGATGCTCCTTGAGTCGAAACCTGAGTGTCACATCTTTCCTCGCATCTCTTCTTCTTGAGTTACAATCTATGGATTGGTTTGCAGCGAATGTTGTAGTTTTCTTCTCTACTCTTGTCTGTTTTGTGCGGTCCTTTTCAGTCCTTTATAGGTGTCGCACCCTAGGTCCTTCATTACATCCTCTAGGTACTCCTTCCTCTGTCGTCCTCTTCAGTTGGTGCCTTCAACCATACCCTCAATGATGTTCTTGAGGAGCCCTTCGTGTCTCAGAATATGTCCTCACATCATTGTGAACAAATTGGGGAGTAAATATCCGACTTTGCGTTCGTTCAACTACCACCAAGCGAGTCAATAACCAAGGGTGAGGGCAGTTGTCGGGAGGGGGGGGGGGGGGTGGATGTTGACAGGGGGACCGTCTTTCGTCTTGGAGTACAAATTAAATTCAACCGAAGGATACTCCTTAGTTATAAATTGTTCAGCATGGCTCTCAAAATTGTGCACGCTCCGACGGTTTTGCTCCCTCACTGGATACAGTTCCCAAGGCTTTTCTTTTCGAAATTTTTTATTTTATACATTTGTTTCAAAACTCCTATTATTATTATTTGTATTATTTTTAAAATTCAATTTGAATTTTATACGCCCACGCCATGGAGTAACGTCACAGAAAATGAAAAAAAAAAAAATGTTAGTCCTCAGTCCTTTTTTACTTTCACTCATATACGAAAAATAGTGAAAAGATATTAATCGAGCAAATTTTTGATTTGGAGATTTTGAGTTTCCCATGATTCTTGAGGTTCCCTGAGTCCGAAAAAGTTGTTTTAAGGGTTGCGTGTGAAAACAGAGCTAAAGCCCAAACTGCTGGACCGATTTTGTTATAATTCGGCAAGAACTTGAATAAGAATCCTCTGGTGGTAACCTTATAAGAAATCTTCACTTTTTTTTTAAATTTTTATTGTTATATTAAAAAGCCTTTTTTCAAAATTGGCTCAAACTATTTTATTTAAACTTTCTTCAAGGTCTTCTATAATACTACGGAGGCTGCCAATCTGGGAAAATTTGAAATTTTTAGTTTTGGCAGCTTTTGCGTTTTCCCAAGGTAATCTTGTGAGAGCTCAATTATTATAAGAAGATTGCCAACTGTAACCTTTATAAGTGAGAGTTTTACTGTCTGATGACGACCAATTTATATTTTCTAGCCATTTCTTCGAATAAAAATTTTAAGAGCATTCTACCAAGATAATTATAATTATACTAGATAAATAATGTAATAAATTTGGTACAGTATACGTACACTATGATTTAAAATTTATACGGTATAATATTAACAAAAATGGTTCAAACCTCCGCTGCTACAAAAATTGTTCTGTTTAATATTTGAAGTACGATAATTAACCTTTTACATTTACTGAGATGAAGTTAATTAATAAAACTAGATGAATCACTGTTGAGTCCTCTAACATGCAGAAGCGAAAGCTTTGGGATTCGGATTGTATATATATTTTTGTAATATTGTATTAGTACCGATATTTGCCTTTGTCTGGGGGACATAAGGCCAAAAACAAAGAAGAAAAAAAGGAGGGAAATTTGTGTGCATTTATGTGGGAGCCACTCTTTCAATATGCGACTTTCATATTAGCTCTCAAAATACCTCAAAATTGTAATAAATGAATGAATGAAAATGCAAATAAGTTATTATCATAATCATAAAAGTATTTGATGGCTCTTTAAAAACTAGAAAATGTATTATATTATAACGGGTTGGTGATTTTTACGGTGTATTTTTCTGTGAATATATTTGCCGTGTTTTTCTGAGGTGTTGATCTTTACGGTGCTTTTCATTACGGACATATTTTGTCTTGATTATGGTGTAGGTGTTTTTAGCGGCGTTGATCAGTCACGGTGTTGTTCTTTACGGGAACATTTCTTAAAAATTATTATGGTGTTGTTTTCTGCTGCTATGGTATTTATTGTGGTGCTGTTGTCTATGATGTATACCACCAAGGTGTATACTGTAAACTTTGGCTTTTCCGTCCTAAAGAGTTACCGACCACTGACGCTACAGTCTACACTATATAAAGTACCATTTAATTTCATACAAAGTACATCACGAATCAAATTGGAGTGTTATGTACAGACAAGGGAATTTTGCAATAATTACCAATTGTGCATTGACTCATATACGGGTTTTATTAGTAAATTTTGAACCGAGATTGCAACAGCCAGTGAAGTGGAACCTGAGCGGGTTCTATAATTTGTAAATTTGCCTGCTAATTTCTCTCATCATCAAAGGAAAATAAATATATTTGTCATGCTCTAGAAATGTTAATACCATTAACCACAGCATCAATATCAATTTTGAGTAAAGGATTTCTAATTAAAACACCGTTATTGAGCCTTAATTAAAAGGCATGAATATTAATAGTTAACTGACTGTGATAATTACTCATGTATAATTAAGCCATGCTAATAAGTGCATATTTCATGAACCTTAAGGATAGGAGAATTAAATCCCTAAGGGTATGCAAACAGAATTTCTTGCGTAATATCAATGGTGCATTGAAGGCCCCCACAGACGGCCGCGCCATTCCAGAATTGAATGAGAAGCGGTTGTGTTTGTGAGAAAATCAGCCAGGCCGATGTAAAAAATTGTGCCACGTAATTCCATAAATCCAAAGCCTTGCCAGCCAGTCCATCTCATCTATTGCTGCTGAAAGTAGATCTCGCACTCTTAGTTTACAATTTTGAAATAAATAATATATATTTTTTTAATTATACGTAGGCTTTGCAAAACAACATTGGGATTAGGTATGCTTTTTGTTGATAGAAGCTGCGAGTCGGTCAGGATGCAAAGCTGCAAGACCGTTTGCAAGACTTTGACAAGATTCTCTCTTTTTTAATTAATTATATCCTCATCATTAATAATCCTCATAATGAGAATACTGTCGCATCATAATAATGTGATTTCCATTGAAATTGAAGCTCAGGTATTTCTAGAATATAATTACAATCTGCCCTATGCTTTTCAAATTGGACTGGATTGGAATCTAGTTCGAGTGGTCATGCAATCCAAAATATTCGGTTCGACCAGTGTTTACAGTTAGTTGAAAACATGATGGTGGTTATTCTCTAGTTTTGAACCCTGAACAATCCAGAGGATTAACTAGCCAAAGAAAGTAGAACCGGTCCGAGTTTACTCGAACATGCTCTCCAATTTATCAACAATATCTCGGGGGGGGGGGGGGGGGGGGGGGGTTGTCCTCCTGACGTCACTGGAAGTGAGATAAATTCTAGATAGGTCAGACCAACACATTAATTACCACACAGCAAGAATGGCAGGGCACGCAATGCATTTGAGCGTGAATTTGCTTTCATTTTTTCAAAAAAAAATTTTTTTTTGCACAAAACCCAATAGTTTTTTGGAAACCAAACTATCCGGTTTCATTACTCAATTTAACACCTAAAACATGCTTGAAGTTAGAAATCATCGATAGAAAGGTTTCGCAGAAAAATTATTTTTTAGTCATTTTTCATTAAAATTTAGACCTTTTTATTTTTTTACCCCCAGAAGAAAACTATCAAGGGGCAAGTAACCCCCGCATTTTGTCAAAATTAATAACGACTACAATATATGAGAATTTAAAAGAAATCGTTGGAGCCGTTTTTGAGAAATAAATTTTTTAGACTTTTTTTTGGAGTTTTTTTTTAGAATAAAACCCCCCCCCCCCCAAATCGAATTGGCCCAAAATAAAAAAAAGTTCCGAGGTATGATTTTTATAAACCTACATGCTAAATTTCATCAAAATCGACCGAGTAGTTTGTCCGGAAATCGATTCACAGACAGACAGACAGACATTTCGTAAAAACCACTTTTTTGGGTTCCTGGGACGTGTAAATCCGTTGAAATATCGGAATCGAAAATTTCGACCATCACAAAGCTTTCCTTATACTACGTATAAATTGGAAAGCAAAAAATATCTCAGATTACCTGTTAGTTCGGTAGTCAAAAAGTTGGCTGGAGCCGCTGGAGTAATACTACACGATGCAGCAAGTTCATTAAAATATCCAGCAAAACAGTTGACCACCAATCAGTACAAGAAATCCAACCATATACATTACAAGTTGCCGGAGGGGCAGCAAAAAGGGGTAAACTTCACAGAGATGAAACTGAATCTGCTGGTTAAAAGGGTACTCCATGGAGAATAATTATTTAAGGTACAGTATCTGTGGACTTTATATTATTTTGTTTTTCATATTCCCCGTACTTTCGGGCTACATTTATAGGGTGGCTCCTACTACTATCCTTTAGACAAATGTCGGTGCATTTAGGTGTGATTGTAAGGACTCTGAAATTCAACCAAATAGGGCGTAGGTTCGGGTTCCTCTCTTACTAATTTTTTAGCCTTGTTTTAATATTCACGTGTAAAGTAGGTGGTCCTCTGCGTTCCTTTTTGAGTGAGATGAGACGGCTTTGCAGTCTTCAGGGATAAAAAAAACCACATAAACAAGGAATGGCCGTGCTTTTTGGCGAAAAAATACCATTAATGTGTGAATAAATCAAAGGGCTTGTTGACGGGGCAATATTCAATGGGCTCCTCCACTACAATAAAAAAATTAAAAATGTCATGTGTAAAGCTGGCGGTCCTGGGCCTTTCTTGTTAAGTGTATGGACAGCTTTGCAGTCTTAAAGCAGACATAAAAAAAAATTTAGCTTTCTAATCAAGACCGGAGTCATGCCACACCTGTAGACAAACTCAAGAAAACCATTCTAAACCACAACTACCAATAGTAACCAAATAAACCATCTCTTCCGCACACACACACCGGCGCAAATACTCGAAAGAGTCTCGCGCCTAAATAAAATTTTTTAAAAAAATTATAAAACAGGAATGGCAGTTTTTGATTAAATTAATTTCCTTAATATCCTTCTTTCACAGCAGCAGGTATGAGAAAGGACACTTGAAAAATTTGAACTTTTACAGGATGTTTAAATTTTCTCATCTGAAATATTATTACTTCAGAAAAACCCGATTATGTGTCTTGTACACATTAGATAGGATTATAGTAGATCATTCGGGTAAATAGGCTGCTTTTTGAGGAAAGAAAAACTTGTAAACTTTCATGTACCTGTATTTGCGGCTGTGGAATGAGAATTTCCTTGTTTAAAAAAATATTTTGGTTTTGTTTTTGGATTAATGGAAGTACAACCCCCAAAACCTGAGTTAGCCCAATTTTTTTTTTTTTTTTTTTTTTTGTGAGTTATGATTGTGAACCAAAATGCCGAATTTCATCGAATAGTCTCCCCACGTATCGACGAACTTTAAGAAAAACTGATATTTCGTATAAATCACTTTTTAGTTCATGGGACCTCAAAACGTGTAAATCCACTGAAACATTTTGACCATCACAAAGTATTCTCTATGCCAACATAGAAATAGGAAAGCCAAAAAAAGTTCCGAGCTTAGGAATGATCCAGACCAGGGGTGTCCATTCAAACTTCTTTTTAATTCAAAAGTCCCTCATGCGTAATATACTCTTTCCCCTTTCTGGAACAATTTTCCTACAGCTGTTAAGGTCCTACTCACTTATGACATAACAGTCAATTGTAAAAATGGAATAGAAGGAAATTGATCAAAGCCTGCATCGTATAAAAATTCAATTTCCTTTCTGAACTGAAATTTTTTCATTGCGATAGTTGTATGTAAAGACTGAGCCCATACATAAAGCGATCGGAACCTAACAATGTAATCCCGACAACTTTGAACACAAAGTTTTTACGCTATATTGAGAAAAACATGCGAATATCGCTTCTAAGACTTTCCGGCCTTTCTGCTGTAAATTTTAATATTCTTTTTAAAAACCCGGCAAAGCTCTTGCTGTCACGTTTCAAGGATTTTATTAGAGTGTGTTCGTTCTGTGAACTGAATATTTCTTCAAATACATTATATTGGTTCGATATTTCTTGATGAAAAAATCAGGCAAATTAAAATACAATATAACTTGGATAATAACAGAGAACAATTGAATTGTGTGGAAATAAAAACCGGGTTAACCGCCAAAAATTCTAAATTAGTTTTATCACTTAAATACGATCCAAGTGACATGGCCAATGTCCTGAAAACGGCACCAAGCGACAGTGACAAATTGTAGTTGCAGTTGGTAAATAGATGGCAAGTGTGTCTTATGCTGTCATGCATTTTGGCATATAAAAATTTACCCGGTTTTTATTTCCACGCTTCAATTGTTCTTGTGGTGAATCCTTGCGTGATTTTCTATTTTGAATCTGCGACAAAAACTATAAAAATAATTTTACTTATAAAGATTTCCAATTAGTTTTCGTATTATTCTTTTCCAAACGGCGCCCACCTTTATTAACATTACATAACATAACTTTATTATTTCCATCAAACGTCTTTACTATTACAATTATAACATGCTGCAGAGCTCAGCCCGTGTGCAGCTTACTTAACATTAACACTAACTTACATTAACAATACAAAACAGTCATTGATTTTATTAAGCTAGAAATAGTTTAATAAGTTAAATTAAGTCTAATTGATTTTTTTTCTTTTTTCTTTAGTTTTAGAGTAGGGTAAATTGTTATAGGTCTCCATGTGGGGCTTTACAATTATTGTATTTAAATTGTTCTATATTTAATACATTCATTCATTCATTCATATCGGGTTAGAGTAAATCAGAATTGGAAACTAATCAATATCCTTTGATGGTTGACAGCCCATTAAATTTACATTGTTAATCTATAAAAGTCATTTTGCTTATAAATATTTCCAATTAGTTTTCGTATTATTCATTTCTATACGGCGCCCTCCTTTATTAACATAACATAACTTTATTATTTCCATCAAACGTCTTTACAATTCCAATTATAACATGTTGCGTCCCGTGTGCAGCTTACGTAATATTAACACTAACTTACATTAACAATACAAAACAACTATTTTTTAGTACATACTAACAGACGTTAATTTTATTAATCTAGAAATATCGGGTTAGAGTAAAACAAAATTGGAAACTAATTAATATACTTTGATGGTTGACAGCCCATTACAGTGTAAAACTATAAAAGTCATTTTACTTATAAATATTTCCAATTAGTTTTCTTAGTATTCTTTTCTATGCGGCACCCTCCTTTATTAACATAACATCACTTTATTATTTCCATCAAACGTCTTTACAATTACAACATTAACCCTAGCTTACATTAACGACCCAAATCGCCTATTGATTAGTACATACAAACAGACATTGATTTTATTAAGCTAGAAATATCGGGTTAGAGTAAAACAGAATTGGAAACTAATTAATATCCTTTGATGGTTGACAGCCCATTACATTGTATACTGTGCTTATAAAACCAATCATGCTGTGAACAATTGAATCAGTTATTAATTTCCGTCTTTCAACGTTGGTAAATTTGCACTGAAATTAAATTCCATACTTATTGAGAGGAAGTCATAAGCTGGAATATTGTAAGGTGGTGCTTAAGTCAAAAGAGCTGGAGTATCAATGGTTTTCAATTGGAAGTGACTAACTGATAGTGACATCACTTTGTACTCAGCACTTCTCCTACTCCAACAATAAACTACTCCAACAATAAACTTATCCAGTGCCGGATTAACTCAATAAACCCCCAGGACCGGCGCGTGATCACTAAAAAATATATTATGTGTGTGTAGGGTTCTCGCCTACATACCCATACGCTACCAGGAAGCTTCCCGGCGCATCCGCATCCCGCACACAATAATATTCAGATAATTTCTCTCTTTACCTTGGCAACAACCAAGGGCAGCTTTTTCCCTCTCAGCCACTAAGGCTGAAGAATATGCATCTAACAAATCATACAATATGTAACCCTTCCTACAGAGAAAACCACTCATTCAGTTTTGTCATAAAGCATTGTCATTTCCAAGAGATTGCTCTCTGGCCTTGACTGCGAATCTTATGTATCTTCTTCTTCTATCTCCTTCTGTTCAATAAAGTACTCATTCAAGTTCAACTGCATTTGGACTTTGGAGTCTTCATTCAACTATAGTAGGACCACATCTGTCATCTAAAACCTACATATGCATGTATTTTTTACGAGGGTTCCTGCATCCAGGGATTTTGCGCTAGGTACTTGGGAGGCTACAATAGGTTTGGGTAGATTAAGCATAGACGATGGTGTGAAGCAAGCAATTAGTAACTATAAATAAACAAATAAAAAATTTGCCTTCCCATTTTATACTTTAGTAGTTTAGTATGAGGAAATGATCGTCGTAATTATCGGTTTCGAGATTGTAATAAATTTAGACGTTTTGCGTTCCCAAAAAGAAGAAAAAAAAAAGTATTTTTTACTAAATGTCTGTCGATCTGTAACTCGATTTGGGGCTTCTAGGCAAGAAAATAATTCCTTGATATTGCAATACTGAAATAGTAATTTGCAGACTTAACCAGCTATGAGTGAGAGTCAATAGTGTAACTTAATTTGTCTTCACTTACTCAATAATTCGAGCAATATACCTTGTACGGTGAATATATTCGCATTTCCCCCTCGTATAATTTGAAACTATTAGCACCCGCTTTCACCCTCCCCTTCTCAAAATTAGTCTTGTGCTAATGCAACTGTCGAGACATCCCCCCCCCCCTATGTCATTTGTGGCCTAATCTGCTTCTATCTCCTACCCCTTTGTTTCTCTTGGCAAGTTCCAACACAGCGCTTATCTTCTCATGTCTCAGGAGTAGCCTTGTAATCCTATAACCTAAGAAATTGAGTGAAGAAAGTCCGCACGGAAGCTTATAATCTCTTTATAAAGGTTAAGCTGTAAAAGGGTAACTTTGTCTACGGTGAGTCCAAGAATTCGATGAAAAAGATAGCTATGGGATAACTCGGATAAATAGGACAATACGAAGTAGTTGGTCGAGATCTAGACTACGAAACGGAAGATTGAGGTTCGAGGCTCATCATAAAATGGATAATTTTCCGCTGGCCCTGGACTCTCTAAAATATAAGGGCAATAGCTTCACAGTTTATTTTACTTTACTCCTTGGCGCCACCGCCCGTGAAGGGTCTTGTGGCCTGCTCTGCCACGTGGCCCATCGTGCTAGCCTGCGCGGTTCTGCGCTCTCCTCCGCCAGTCATTGACGCCAAGGGTCGCCAAATCCACCTCGATGTCATCCAGCTATCGCAGCTATAACATTTTACACGGATAAATTGACCCCCGGAGTTTTTCTGCTATAGGCCGAGTAATGTTGTTGCAGTAAAGATGCGTGTTCTTCCATTGAACCTATACAATGGTGGATCAATTTGTACGGAAACAAATTTCCTCTTCTTTTGAGCTGCAGACATGAATCAACGAAATTACGCATTGAACTTGAACAGTACTGCAGTTAATGGGGTTCATTTCGTGTGGGCTCTTGATAGAGACTACGCAGGCCTAGATTTCAGATTATTTCAATATGTTTTTGCCGAGCTGTCATTTTCCGAAGAATTCTCCAAATTCCAGAGAATAGCTAGTGGCTTCGGAGACTGTCTGGAGGCAATGTTGTGACGTATTCCCATAAGGCTGCATGTATTAGCCGGACATATTGGATTGCTATAATCCCAGGAATTCTCAATTTTGGGGAAAAATTCGGAGAATGCGAGATTAACGAAATGATAGCCCATTGTTTGAGGTTTTTTTTTAAATTTCTCTCAATGTCCTTAACTAGATTTTGCAAAGATTCGCTGCATAGTGTGTCATATGTTAGAAAACACTTCTGCCCATTTCCCCTTGGAAGCTAAGGAGATTAAAACTGCTTTACAAGCAGCCAGGTAAGCAACTTGTACCGGTATTATTAACTTAGTTAATGCAACACCCATTAAGAAAATGCACGAGCCATTACTGAAAAGCACCAATATAGAGTTTTCATACATTTTTTTGAAAATTAAAGCCATGGCAAAAACTGTTCAAAAATATTGTAAACATTTTGCAGTGCCTTATTGTATAGAAATTCAACAATTTGAATACATCAAGAGCTATTTTTGGCATGTGTTTTGTGATGCTGTCAATAAATAAATAAATATTCCAATTTCTTGCGGGAATGGCTGATGAGACGGGAAGAGGTGTGGCCTTACAATTATTGAGTTTAAATTGTTTTTGCTATATTTAATACACGTTCATCCTAAGATAGCCAGGCAGGTCAGTGCCCTGTGGCCCTACTCCCTACAGTGTTATACTTATCGAGTCTGTTATCGATACTTTTACATGTCTTCAACCGACCTCGATTCCATTGCAATATGGTGCGATGTAAATAAGCTGCCATTAAACGTACAAAAATGTTTTACCATTACGTTCTCCAGAAAACCACGCAATATTTCATTTACTTACACGTTAAATGCTATGGCTCTGGAAAAATTAAATATAATAAAGGACTTAGGCATATTTTTGGACAGCAAGCTTTCATTTGTTGATCATGCACGCGAAATTACTAAAAAAAGTTTTCAATTATCTGGCTTCATAAGGCGAGTCACCTCTGGCTTCACTGATGGATCGGCTGTTGCCCACCTTTACATTGCTCTTGTTAGGAGTAGATTGGAGTACGCCTCAACGGTCTGGTGCCCGTTCTATTCTAAGCACGTCCAAAGCATTGAAAGGGTCCAGAATCGGTTCTTAAGGTATGCACGGTATCAAAATTTTAACATTTCGCTTCAAAGTCTCTCAAAAAGGCGGAAATTCCTTGACTTGCTTCTACTCTTCAAAATTGTCAGACATCATATAGACTGTCCAGGAATTCTGGCAAATCTCCAGCTCCACATACCAACTTCTCGAAATCTTCGTCGAAACAGCCTTTTCCATGTTCCGTTATCCACTACAAATTATGGGTGCAATTCCACTCTCCGTCGACTGCCTAGCCTCTACAACACGTTATCACAGTTGGACCTAACAATTGACATAAATCGAAATAGCTTATCATCATATAAACATCTCATCCGCGTGCTGCTTGTTATATCACCTGAGTAGTAAACCGTATGCCTACTATTTACTTATTTTTTACTTATTTCTTATTTATTTTTTACGTTGTCAACTATGTATGTATGTTGTGACCTATTTGTAAAACCATTTTTAAGTAATTCTTCTGTGTTTAGTTTATAAGCCTATGTAGTTTTTGTTTCTTTATTTATCATATTTACTTAGACTATATGTATTAGACTATATGTATTACACCTAAGGGGCAATGTCCTTGCCCTGTTGTAATATAAGTAATAATAATGTCTTTTATTCCTTCCACACTTTGTCTTCTTTGGAGTTAGTTCCTCTTTCTTCTTTGGCCGGTACGCCCCTGCTCCTGCACGGAATTGATATTATTTATGAAAATAACTATATCTTTGCAATAAGTAAAAATAATAAAACATTGATATAGGCGTGGTTTGTTATGGTTTACTCAACTGTTCGTTAAAACAGTTAATCTCCATTCAAAACTAGAAATGAGATGGATTATTTTGCGATTATCTAGGGATTTGCGTTATAACAGTAATAAACAAGGGAACTTTGTCAAATTAGAGAGAGATTTTGAGTTGGAACTATTGTAGTTTTCTCTATCCCGGCCGTAAGCCGACTTGGGCGTCTCTTCTTTGTCGTCTATCCTTCTTAATGGAGATATTTCATTTCTTCAGTGTCCGGTAATATGAATTTTGTTTTCACTTTTCTGCATTTGTCGCCTTTTTGCGTCGTTAACTGTGAGCTGTGAACGCAAAGTAACTAAGGCTGAAGAGTTTATTCGGATACATTCATTGAATTGTTTGTATGTGAATAAATAATCTTTTTTTAAATAAAAATGAAAAAAAAGTTAAATAAATAAATTTAATTGAAACGACTTTATTGATATGCCAAATGCGATTAATAGGACTATAAAGTCTTGTTTTCATGCTAACCCTTAAAAATATTGTGTTATTAATAAGTATTCAAATTTAAATCGAGAAGAAAATAAAACTAGAGGGAAAGAGAGAGAAAAAAAAAGGATAACGTATATGCAGGGGGGGGGGAGATCCATTGTCATCACCATCATCAGACCGGAGAGAGTCCCAAGCGTTACCTATCTAAGATTATGAAATGTGAGTATGAAAAAGTCCTCAACTACTTGAATAGGCCAAATTTTTATTACATACGTATTGAATTAAATAACTAAAAATATAAACCGTTTCTAAAGGTTTTTTGAAATTTGATATTTATAGCAAAGCTGTCGCTAAATTATTGTTAAGTTATTGGATATTCCAAGCGAAAGGGGGGCAGAGCCGTACTAAGGGGTAAATGTGGTTACTTGGATAGTTTTATGAAAACGGGCAGTGAAAATGGTAAAATTCGACTTCGATGGCAAGGTGGTAACGTGCTTGTATTTGTGCGAGACTCTACACGTCATGCGATCGGAGACGTGTCGTAACTCAACACGGGTACTAACCAACAGAGGCGACTGAAGAGGTCAATCGGATGCATTCATTAAATTGTTTGCATGCGATTAATCTTTTTATTAAAAAAAAAATGCTTTAATGGCTGCTGGTTTTTTCGAGTTGTAATTAATAATGTTTATAAATATATTCCGTGTCCGGCTCTACAGCCTGTGATGGGCAACACTCACAAACTCTCTTTCCAGTTATCTCGGTTTTCCATGGAGCTCTATCATTTACGAACTGCGAACTAGCGGAGTTTGCTTTCTACTTCGTCCTTCCAGTGGTTTAATTCATGGACGTCCCTGCAGTTGCGTTCCCGTCATGCTTTATCGTCTGACGTTCTTACGACGTGTCCCAGCCATCATAGACGTTGCTCTATTATAAAACGTACGATGTCTTCTCCATTGTGTATTGCGTCCATTTCAGCGTTTTTTACACGCCACTCTCCGTCTTCTTACACAGAAGTCCATTGATTTTTTGGCGTCGTATGCGTCATGGTTCCAGGTTCCTAAGCCGTATGTTGCACACGGCTTCAACTGTATTGTAGGTATTTAACTTCGGGGCTAAGGATATCTGTTTCTATAGATTAATTTACTAAATCCTCCTGCGAGTCCTTCCATCCCTGGGTACTATTTATATACGTCAGGATATGTAGAGTAGTGGTACGGACTCTGACTTTCACCCGAAAGGTTGTTGGCTCAAGTCCTACACATGCTACATTTTCTGGCCATGTTTCGGAAGGCATGTCAAGCAGGCGGTCCCGGGCCTTCTTAGTTGAGTGTATGAGAGGGCTTTATAGCCCTACATGCTATATCCGCTAGGTTGGCTTAGTAATAGAACAAAAAGTCATTATTTGTTTAATTTATAAGTTATGCATAGGCGCTTATATGCAACCTGGAACACCAGAGGTGGATTACGTGTGGTAGTAACTCCGTGATTCGGTGCGCCCTATGGCAATACTGAGAAACTTTCAAGCTTATAATTTGAAATCCAATTTAGGGGTTTCTGAACTGGTTGCTGTCGTGGATGGTGTTCAAGAGAGGATGATGACGACAGCTTAAAAATTAAAAACCTATAACAAATTGAGCTGGTTATAGACATGGACTTTCCTCATAAAAATGCATTGGAAATTGTCAATTTATGCCGGCCTTCATGTTGTTTTCCCTTTGCTGATATTGTTCATTTAAAATTCATTGCTTTTCGTCACGAAAAGTAAACAATCTTATGTTCCCCCTGGAGTTTATTTAATGAATTATAGGTACACAGATATTTTGAGTAAGTTCGTAGAATCCGCTTTTCTGAACACAACTGAAGGTTTTTTGTAATACTGAAAAAACGACTGTTGACATCAGGCAAGACTTATTTTATTTTTGACGAAAAATAACAGCTTTAAGTGGCCTCGCTAGTGTTCCTAAACCTCCTTACGTTGTATTGATAATATTTTTGTAGTACTAGATAATTACATGCTCCCTTATGCTTTCATATTCTGCGGGAACCGTCAGGTTTGCACCCTCATTGGATAGTCATTCCACGCCGTTTTATAATAACCTGCTACGTAGGCCAAGGCCCGCGAGGCTGTGCTGAGTACTATCAATAAATAAAAATTATATATATATTTTTAATATGTAACATTCTTCTTCTTTCTTTTCCTTGCCCAGTATCCCCTGGACAAGGAGCATATATTAACAAAATACAATAGACATAATGATACCATACTTCATCCCCAAGCTAAAGCTTGATTGGGACAAAGGACTTATACAGTGCTGCTAAAACAAGATATTATCATATTATTTTTTCTTATTTTAAAATAATAATTTTTATTATTTTTTATTTATACTGTTTATTTATTTATTTTTTATTTATTTACTTATTTATTTTTATTTTTTATGTTAATAGTCTGCTTTTATTATTATTCCCTCCCCTTGACCAACCATTTTTTTATCCTCGTTTTTTTTCTTTAGTTATATTTCCTATATTGCTATATCATTAAACCCGAGGAGGAGATAAACTTTAAGACTGCAGCCGTTTTGTTTTCATAGTCGCTCAGCTTTTAACTCACCCATCAGTTTAAATTTTTTCATTTCTGGAGGAAGTTCATTTAGTATCTTTGGTATGAGTACTTTGTTTAATCTTTCTCCATATTTGTTATATGTTATCTCAAACTTAAGTTTTTTTTTGATTTCTTGTATTATACTTCCCTTTATCATCTACTTGGAATTCATTTTTAAAATAGTTATCCCTTATTACTTTATACTTGAATAATTTAATTACTGGCAAAATGTTAGCATGTTTAAATTTTTCGTCGTATTGTTTGTATTTCTTGTTATTTTTATTTGATAACATGTTTTTATTAAAAGTTTTTGTATAATTTCTAGTTTGTATTTGTAATAGTAATATTAATATATTAATGAAATATTAATTGTGGAAACACCCAAACGGGATTCAATCTCTCAATAACCGTAAGTCGAAATTATATTGCAAAATAACCCTGCCGTTGCATTAGGGGTAGACTGCAGCTACTAAAAAGTCTTGCAGGATCAAAAACCACCACTCTTTTGCAGAACACTTCCATTTTTTTTTAATAGAATAAAATTGAACATCAAAGAACTTGCATGAATTATTATTAGCCTTGAAAATACGGTGTAGCGTGCTTCAGGCAAGGAAAATGCCGGGGAAAATGAACTCCCCGAGTTTTCATTGTTATATTGGTATATGCTGCGTATAACAAAGAGATTGCTCATATTTTTCAAAAAGAGACTAAAAGTTTTTATGCACCATAATGTTTTGAGTTTCAATTTATGTCAACTTCCTCTCTGTCAAATTCCTAGCGTCTGATGTGTCGTAACGGCGTGTAATTTTCAGTTGGCAAGTTTGTGAGGCGGTTGTTGAGTGGCTACACTTTGGAGACGAATGGTGCCCGATCTAATTGCGAAGCGAAAATAGTACTTAGTTCAAGGGATGACAGCGCTTACTAGCTAAAGATAGGTGTAGCTAGAGGGACAAAATATGAAACCTCAGGTTTCAGTAAGAGGCGAGCCTGGTTACAATATGAAAAAGTCTGCAGTAAGGGTTATAAAACCCCCGACCGGTTTCCATCTAAGAAAAGAAAGGTGTTTTTTTTTTCCTTTTATTAATTTTTTAATTTTAATTTATTGACAGGAATTTTTTTGTGAATTTGTATATAAAAATTTCCATAGCTTTCTCGCTTGTTAAGAACGAATTAATTTTGTAAAAATATTTTGAAATGTCTCCCTTTGTATTATAAGGGGACAGAAGAATCTGGGCTAATAGGCTGTGGTCGGTTTGAACCTCCGGCCGTGAAAGCCTTCGTTATTATATCCTTTTGTTGTTGATGCTTTGAAATCTGTAAGAAGAAGGCAGTAAGTACATTGCCCCCATTGACATCTACCGAAAACTACAGTACATTAATACGGTATATAATGCCAATAGCCACGCGTCAAACTCAAACAGGGCGATATAATATACGTGGTAGACTGTTAGTCATCTCTGAAAAATATTTTTAGTTATAGGCTTTCAATTTTGTATAGAAATTTTGAGATTGAAAATTTCAAGCATCAAGGATTTTCCTGTATTAACGTATTTATTATATGGAAGCAAGATACCTTATGGCTGCCTGATGTTTAACTTTTATTAACTTGTTTATTGACTTTATCTGAAAGTTTTTTTGGCGGGTCCCTACCGGGAGTGTGGGAGACTAGGTGTATGTGGAGGAAGTAGGGTTTATTTAAAGAATCTTCAAGTTATAGGTAATAGATTTGACATATAAACAGCCTTGTTTTATAGTTATACCAAGTCATAGTTCACTTGGAATATGTTGTTTTGTTTTGTTTTGGTTTCCAACGCCTGCTTTCAGCATTTCTGCTTGAAGCAACCCTGTCAGCCTGGCGGGGGGAATGAGTCTGTTTGTTAACTTGAGGCACCCTAAGGGCAGACTCCTTCATCTCGGGGAGAAGGGGAGTTGTTTGACAGGGTGGACCTCCTGCTTATAGTGGATTCCGAAATCCGAACCTCTAATCACTTGGAATATCGATAGAGAGGTACCAATTTTGTCTCCCTTAATAGTTTTCTTTTACTTTTTATTTACAGCGTGTGGCCACCACTAACACCCATTCGCTACAATACAACACGAAATGAAATGAAAATCGTATATTTATATACATAAGTGTACAATTAATAATAAGGTAGTTTTACAATTGTGAAGAGGGGATCCCTAAGGAATGGTTCCCGTGCTGGGGAACCCTTCAACTCATCGAGCTTTACGTAAAAGAAAACCTAACGTTTAAAAGAAGAATAATAATTAAAAAGAAAAAAAACTAAATAAAATAAGAACTGATCAGAATAGCAAGCAATATTAGGAGTATTAAATAATAGTTTACCATTCTTTAAAAAATAAAAAGTTTTGAATTATTTTTTAATATGCATTCTTCTAGTATGTTTGTATTAGGATTAAGGTACGATATGTTTTAATTCGTTGTTTGAAAATTTTTGTAGTAGGGGTAGATTTAATGTTTTCTGGTAGCTTATTAAATAATGAGACAGACAATTAAGTATGGGAGTGTTGAAATAGGGACGTCTTGTGCTTAGGAAGCTGGTAATTACAGCCCTTGCTTGTCTTGTGCCACAATTCTGAATAATCAGCTGATCCGGGGGTACTTTTCTCAGTAGTTTGTGTCGGTAGAGTAACAGTTGTCGAGCGTAAGTTGTCGTTAATGTTGGTACGTCTAGTTCTAGGTGTAGCGTCGATGTATGTTCACGTTAGGCGCCCATTCCATTGACCGGCTAGGGCTATTTCCAAAAACGGTTACGTGGTAGCAGACATTCAAAACTTAGGTGGCGTTTCCATCGATCTCGCATTGCAGAATGCAAATGACATTGACGGAAATTAGAATTTTTCTTTTTATAGAAATCTATTAAAATGTTTGTACTTAACATATCCCATGACGCCATTTTTTAATATTAGTTTATTGGTTTGTGATTTTACTGTATGATCATTGATCAATTTTAACTATGGCATAGAGGAAAATAAACATTTCCGTCAATTCTGCAAGTCGAGGTCGGTGGAGACGCCACCTAAGTCTTGAATGTCTGCTACCACGTCACCGTTGTTGGAAATAGCCCTAGCCGGTCAATGGAATGGGCACCTTAATGTTTACCCATTGCCACCTTCAGAACACATCTTATTGCAGCTTCCAATGGCTCTATGTGCGTGAAATGTGCCCCTCCCCAGGCTGGTATGCTATTATTAACAAGTGATTGTACAATACCAAAGTAAACTTGCCGTATCATGTCTCTGTTGAGTATGCGTCTAATTCTTCTAAATTTCTACATACAATACAATATTTATTTCCGTTCAATTATACAATACAAGTACAAGAAAGTATAAAATAAAATCGTCAAAATCTGGTAGTTCTGTCATTGTCATTGTGCTAGTGCCTCAGTGACAGTGTAGATAGCTTTCTCTAAGAGATGGTTTCTAAGCAATTTAGGGAAGTTAGAAGCATTTCTCGCCGCTCTCAGTTCAATCGGGAGTTTTCTAATATTTCAATATTGAACTTGGATAAAAAAAAAATAAAAAACTGTTAAGCTAGAATCACGGTAATGTCAATCTTTATTTACAAAATATTTTGAAATCTCTGGCTTAAAAGACCTTGCTGTACTCAGGCAGGCTGTAAGAATGGAAAGAATGCTATTTTGTTTTTGTAGCTGCTGTAAATACGATAAGGCACGTTTATTCGTCAATGAAAAACTCAAAATGGAAAGTAACACGGAGCAGCTCACAATGTTTCCCTTTGTGGGTGGACTTGAGAACCTGTATTATTATATCTCTCGGGAAATGAATTCATTTTCGGTTTATAGCTTCATAAACGCACACTGTGGTGTGATTATTGGTTTATTGCTTTCTATTTATTCGTCAGAATGGGAAAGGTTTACTGATGGTCGACATTTTCGGATTTCAAGATTCGTCAGTCTATGCAAAGGTTCAAAAGAAAATTTTCGGATTTTGAGATTTCAAGGGAGTAAGGGCGGGTCCTGGTTTTTTGTCAGTAGAGCCGCAAACAGGCTCTCGGGTATCAAAAACAAATTCCCCTCCCCAAAGCTGAAGTTTTTAAATTACAAACCATACCAACTTTCAAGGAGTGGGTTAAGAGCTCACAGGAGAAGGAACATTTTAATCCATCGATGGTTCTTCTGGCATGATTATACAGTAGTTTGAAATAGGATAGGAAACCCCCATGTTTTCTCTTTCTTTCTTTCTTTCTTTTCTCAGTTTTTTTTCTAACATAAAATATTTTAAAATAAACAACATCCATACATTTAATTTGTAAATATTACCGTATTGCATTATACATTGCCTGTCCATTCTGGATATTGGGCATGTTCCATCAAAAAATCTAATGCTTTGAGATAGAGAAGGTCGTAAGGGCCGTAAAGATATACAAATGACAATTATTTACCGTGTGCGTTCACACTTAGCGGTACTTTTCGAATGTAGAAAAAAGGCTTGCGTCGAAACTCGACTGAATTAGATTCACTGATTGATGATGAAATGACTAAGAAAAGACGGCTTATTGAAAGATGCAAAGATGCGAGTGAGAAGATACAGGCAAAAATTGATTGTCAGATGTGAAAAAGTGAGGTAATACATATTCAGGCTTCATTAGCCATCGTTGAAAAAGAAATAAAAATGTAGGTAAGAAAAGTGCCAACCACACAGATCGATGCGACGGGATTATTTGTTTTGCCAGGGTTCTAACCCTACCTCCCCCCCCCCCGCTCCCCCCTTCACTCTGTGGGGGACAGTTACTCCTCTAATTGGGTATTTAACCCTTTTTGTACCAATTTCAATAGTATTCTTAGCTTTAGTTTCTATGCTTTCTGCTTTCAACAAAATGAAGTGCATGAATCATTTTTTTCTCTCTTACGAGCACTTCACTAAATGATTTTGCTTCTCACTTAAATACAATGTTACTTCAAACTTTATCTGCATTTCTTTTTTCATTGTGTGTTCTTATGGCTGCATCCATAATGCACACTTGTTCTACTTTATGGTCGCCAACAGCAATCAGGGCCAGACTTAGGTTTGTGGTTGGGGGGGGGGGCGGTCAATGATGGTGTAGAATAATCATACAAAAGCGTAGTGGTACAATTTTTTTTCTTCTAAATTTCCTTCAAAAGTCCATTCTATCTAGTGTAAAGCTATTTCTCTGGGGGGGGGGGGGGCGACCGCCCCCACCGTCCTCCCCAAGGCTCCGTCCCTGCTAGGACCTACTTGCCATGCGGGTCCCGGATCCATCTTTAAAGAACATTCATCAGATACAAACAATTCAATTAATGTATCCGCTTGACCTTTTCAGTTGCCTCACTAAGTATCCTAACAGGTATTGTACTGGTGTCAAGTTACGACAAGTCTTCGAACCAAGGCGTGTAGAGACTCGCACAAGTACAAGCACGCTACCAACTTGCCACCGAAGCCGAGTTAAAATTGTGGTTTCAGAGTCACGCGGACAATGCCACGGCACTTTTCAAATTTTCCGCTGTAATATTATGAAAACTTTAATAGCTTAAAAAATGATATCATACGAAATGAAATTTTTAGTTTTTTATTTTATTTTAAATCATTTGAATTTCGTTAGAAATTCCGTCGCCGGTGGTGATGAGCCATTCGAAATGTCAACGCCACAACATACAGCGTTTTGTAAACCAAATCACTGCAGGAACGCAAATTATTGTGCACTTCATCAATACAGTACTATATACGCCGCCGTTTGTAATGACCGTAACATTTTTATTGCGTTTCCTATTCGGGTAATGTTTACTCTTAATTTGACCGGCAGACACATTCGCTCAAATATTTGATAGTTTTGCTTTGAAAAAGCTTTCATTTTGACAGCAGACTGACCATGTGTGAATTTACAAGTTTTAATTCATGTTTCATTGGTGAACTAATTGAATTCACCCAGGTTTCAAAATTCGACTGCACTACAATTAAAGAGCCTGGTGAAAAAAAGGCTTGTACATATCCTTGAATTTGTACTGTAGCGACTTCACTTCGGTGGCAAGGTGGTAGCATGCTTGTACTTGTGCGAGTTTCAACACACCTTGCGGTCGGAGGCGTGTTGTAACTCGACACAAGTACTTATCAGGTGACTTAGTTAGGTGATTGAAGAGGTTAGTCGGATACATTCATTAAATTGTTTTACAAAATTTTACAAAAAAGAACTTGTTTCTGACCCCCTAGTTGAGGGTAACAGAGAGTCTGATGATATATCCAGTCAAATTAAATAAAAGTAAAGTTGGACAAGGCCGTAGCCAAGGGGGGTTCATGGGGGTTCAACCCCCCCCCCCCCCGAAATGAAATGGCTTGCCACCATATAGAATCGGATTTTGAGAGGAAAAATAGAAACTACTATGTAATATCCAATGAGATTTCTGAAACACCCCCCCCCCCCGAAAAAATCCTGGCTACGGCCTTGGATTGATTTGGACATTTCGTTTCAATGAAATACCCACTCTTTGAAATCTCAAAGTAGAAAATTTTATTTAGGCATAAATATGCAAGCAATACCTCGTAGCTAAAAAGGGTTAAAACGGTGAATGGCACGTTCGACCACAACAACTTTTTTCCAGTTTTGATAAACTCCCCTCTGCCTTTCACAAAAGCCCCACATAAATAGTGGAGAACGAAACTATTTTGGATGCCGTATGTCGTTTCAACCCTTCTATATGGAAGTTTTAATTTAACCGCAAACCTTTTTCACTCTTTTCATTTGATCATTACCCTTTTATGGCGTCTTTATACAGTTGAGTCTGGGCCCATATATATATATATATATATTTTCAAACCGTAGTCACCATTGCGTTCATAAGAAATACACATTTTATTTATACACATTTAGGATTTAGGTATCATCTGGCGAGACCGAGGGTCCTGAAATCTTCCCTCACATACGTTTCAAGAGACATCCTCGGCCGTTATATAGGTCTTATGCCCTCCACCGTATAGTGCCTCACACATTTAATAAAATTAAAATTAAACCCAAGTGTTACATAGATTATTACTCATAGTCAAAATGATTTTTCTTTGCAGCGATTCAGCCGAAACCCCATTGAAATTGAAAAGGGGCAACACATGCTCTTTCTAATCTTATCATAGGCCTACTCATAATAAGGTTGTGCGCTAACGGTTTTGAGGCAGTGCGCAAATAATCGCACGTAACATCAAAATTTCTTGGGCTGCCTTTGCATAACACGCAGTTGAATGGGCCTGTGTATACCAAAGCAACTGTGATGCGACAGTGATTCAACGGTGACTGAGCAACGCAGGCAACTCAAGTCACGACATATTGTAAACTCGGGTTGCCAGTTGCGCAGTTGCTCTTGTGAAGCGCAGAGTCGCAGACCGTATGTAAACATGACTGCTGAACAAGAGGTGTTTCATTTGGCGCTAGTAGAAAAAGAGGAAAGCCGTCCTCATGGACGTAGGCATCGTCTAATGAGGGGCTTGATCTCTATTTCCCCACCCGAGGGGTCGGGGGGCCGACGGGGAGCCCAGGGGGCTCCACCGGGGAAGGCTTTTTAAAAAGTATGCCTGAAATAGTGTAGTTTTACACATTTGTGCGTCTTGTAACCTATTCCAATAATGTTTAGGTTTTACAGCCGAAGAATAGGAGGCCTACTGCAAGAAAGGGGGAACCGGGGGTCTCCCCCGGCCCCGGGGAATTTTTTTGAAAAATAATAGGCCAAAAATAGTGGAATTTACGCACTTTGAAAGCAGTTATGTTCATATTTTACATGTGAAGAATATTACAGCTAACAAAGGGGGCCCGGGGGCTACCGAGGGGAGTATTTTTTTAAAGATAGTCCTGAAAAAGTTTGTCGCGAAAAAAAATTTTGACTTTGAAGACTTTACTAACAAAACTGGAAACAGGCGGACCCGGGTCTCCCCGGGGAATTTTTTTTGAATAAATATCAGAAAAATTTGCTGTTTTGCTCAATTTGGGGGGGGGGGGGGTCCGGACCCAGCTGACCCCCCCTTGGATACGCCACTGAGTTCTAGGTGTCCTACCCATGGATGCGACCTTGTTTGCAATGTGCGGATTTTTCATAGCTACATCATTAAATGGAATGCAATTGTGAAAACAAACAACTGCGGGTAAAATTTTCACGGGCATTTTCCGGTCACTTCACTGGAAAGTAGAAAGAATTTTCCGGCTCAGTGACCTATGTGGAAAATTTATTCCATTACCAATTTCGCCGGCGCGTACTTCTTTCTTCAATATGTTTCAGCTAATAGAATGCTATCTGTGTTCCAATTACTTTAAGGGAATTGCTTCTTACAGTATTTGAGATGGAATTTTCCTGTAACCCAATTTCCTTGGAGAAAGAAAGATACCTGGCGTTAAGTGAACGCTTTGCCGTTAATCTTGAATGAGGTTTCCTTGGTTGAAGTTTTTAGCAGTGTAGGCTGTAAATAAAAGTTTGGAGAACATTTCCCACTAAACCATGGCTTTTTAATAGTATTAGTTTCGAGTAATTGCGGACAATCTCTTTCGCACCTAAAACATACTTGTTTACGAGGGGCGGTCCGTAATTCCGTAGCCTACCTCAATCCTCAATCATGTTTTCACCATTCGGTATTCTGATGTCGGGTTACGTCACTGCTGTTGAATTTGTCTAGCTCATTTCTGCATGAGGGACACTAAGTTTTCCTGCTCCGACGTCAGACAGCCTATAAGCAACTGAGGTATTAAATATAGGAGCAGGTTCGGAAAATCAGAAGAAGAAGGCAGGTGAATGATAGTGTTTCTTTTTCAAATAAGTAATTTTTATAACTATTAAATTTAATTTACCTGCGTTTTCGGGTTTACTAGTAGGTAAGTCTTTATGATTAATATTGTATATATGAAGGAATTAAGTTCGGCATATGCAATATTGCAATATTACGATAAAGAGCCCTATTTTATTTGACTCACTAAGGGTGTGTTCTAGCCCGTTTGCCGTATTTCCTTAGCACAATAACAAAACATCGCATGTCCTTTTTTAACTGTTCATGCCAAAAACCAACCATTATTAAATATAAGTAATTAATATTGTTGCCATTAGTGGCCTGCCCCTGTCAATCAATCATTTCAAACTTCAGACGGGTTTTTACAAATATAATGCCTACAGAGCCATAGACATGGGGGAGGAGCAGGGGGAAATTGACCCCCTCCCCGAAATGAATGCTATAATGTGTGAAACAGCGAAGGCACTCAACTAACCGCCATTATGGGGAAATTTTTAAAAATATTTTCATTACAAGAAACTGCAGTGAAATTTCCACAGCCGCAAAGTTATGACAGTGGTCAGAAATTGCGAGCTTTCGAATGAAATTAACATCTTCTCATTTGAGATAATATTACTTCGGCAGAACCGATAAAGTGCATTAAAACCGATTTTATAGAATTGCTGTAGATCAGTTGGGAAAATAGACGGCTTGAATTTTGTTAGTGAATTTTTCATCTGATCACCTTCATTTCTTTGGGGGCTGTGGAACGAGAAATTAATTAAGATGTGCCACGCGTCGGCTTGAGGGGGCACAGATTATAATCTAGGTTCCCCAATTTTTTTTTCGATAAATACACGGATTTTCTATCTGTCTCTCTATCTATTAAATAAATTTCGTCAAAAATACACGATCTTTCTTGTAAAAAAATATTTTAAAATCTGAATAAATAAATAAATAAATAAATATTGACTTTTTTGTTCTATTACTAAGCGAACCTAGCGGAGTTAGGACTATAAAGCCCTCTCTTACACTCAACTAGGAAGGCCCGGAGCCGCCTGCTTTACATGCCCTCCGAAGCATGGCCATAAAATGTAGCAAGTGTGAGACTGGATCCAACAACCTTTCGGGTGAAAGTCGGAGTCTGCACTACAACTCCACGTGTCCTGACATCTCTTATGTAACTCTTAAAAACCAAATTTTTGGATCAACTACCCACCGAAACAAAATCCTGGGTACTTTTCTGAATGCCAGAACATGAGACCGTGCATGTGAAAATTTTCATTTATGAGAATCAAATACCAATGGCAGTTTTTTTTTTTTTTTGAAATCTCGGCCGCGAAAGTTATGAAAATGCTGCTGTTAACTCCTTTTATTACAATTTACGTGCATCCCGCTAGCTATAAAAAGTACTTTGTTGCATTTCACCTTTGTTTGGCTACCTTTGAAATTCATATATTTTGTTTCGTTTTGTTCGTATATTACAATGGTTCTGCCAACATGTGTTAACTTGTACCCGTGTATTTCTTCTAAAACAAATTTTTATTTTTTAATACTATATCTATGAATGCAAAACAGGCAGCTCTGGTAATTATTACTGCATTACTTCGCTGAGTAAAATGAATTTTTATTATCATTTCGAACCGGCTTTTACATTATTACAATTTAATACTGGAAAATCGTTCATTTTGCACGCTAAGCTGCTGTAACGTTTGCAATGAGTTGAATTGTAGTGGAGAGATTAAACTCTACATTTTAACCATTCTAATACTATCTAATTACCCTGTAAATCTAGTTTATTAGTTACCATAACTTCAACTTATGCGATATTGCATTAATGAAGCATTTATCCTATTATTGACACAATTCTCTCTGCTATCAATTATTTATTTATTTTAAAATTAACCGATAATATGGCTCACCTATTGGTTTAAGGGTGATTTCCACGATCACTTGAAAAGTCACGGTTACGATTTCTGGGCGGCACCGCCATGCATGGTGATACCTTCCATGTTAGGACCGTGCCTTTATGCCATAGAATAGTATCATTATTTTTTTTTTAAAGTTTGATGGGCAATATATTCCAGTGATATTAGAACAGCAATCGGCTCATGGTTAGGCCAAGCTAGTTCTCGGTTCTAACAAAAAAATTAGTAGAAGCTTGTATAAAACCTCAAAAAGTCCTTTTATAGCCGGGGGTGGTATTTCTTATAAGGCCAGTAACAACGAAGCTTTGGTTGGGCAGAATCAATCTTCTTTAAGAGGAAGCTGACCGTTGACATTGGCCTCCCCTGAATTACCCCTAAATCTGTCACTTTATTTATTTAAGCGTAGTGGTACGGAGTCCCACTCTGGCTACATTTTCTGGCCATGCTTCGGAGGGCATGTAAAGCAGGTGGTCCCGGGTCATCCTAGTTGAGTATAAGAGTGGGCTTTATAGCCCTAACTCCGCCAGGTTGGCTTAGCAATAGAAACAATAAAAAGTCCTTATTTATTTTATTTTTATTTATTTATTTTAATTAAATATTTGGTCAATTCAAGTTGCAGAAGACTATTTCATACAAACGCTCATAGAGTACTTTTATTTTTTTTTAATTTTCTATTTTTTTATTTTCGGCCCCGTATGAATTTAACTGAAAAGTTGCTGAAATAAAAAAAAAATCCTACAGTACAATATATACATATAAAAATATATAACAGCGGAACCTTTCTCTCAAAGCTTTCCAAAAATCCAAATTTATGTATGTTTTAGGTGTTAAGTATAGTAACAAAATCAAATAAGTTGCTTTCCCAACCAAAGTTTTGGTTTTGAATAAAAAATTATTTTTTTATGAAGCTATGGATAATTCATGTATTGGGGATACATTGCAAACCCTGCCATTATTACTGTGTTTTAATATATTGGTCTGCCCGTTCTAGACTATGCAATTGTCCCATCTATCAACTCAGTGCTTTGGAATAGGGAAAGTCGAGGCAACCGAAATTTAACTCTTAAATAATTATAAACCATGGAAATGGAACTATACTCGTATCATTTATCTCAGTTCCTACTTCCTAGTTCCTATACTATTATTAATAATGCAACATGTGCGTGACTTGTTGAACACTGATCGTCGTGTTAAGTGTTCGTTTGATTTCCGATAAATTAAACATCACTAAAACCTTCAACAGACAACAGTAGTGGAGGTTGATGGCCGTCCAGCGCGAGGCTCGTCGTTGGCGTCTTCCCGACCTTCTGCGAAGGCCTTGTGCCACCGGAAAATTTGCCTACCCGAAAGGCAATCTTCATCGAAAGCCTTTTTCAACGTTATAAAGGTTTCCGCAGCACTCTTCTCCAGTTTTACACAAAACTTGATCGCCATCCGTTACTCAAGCGAATGCTTTTTTTCTTCTTGCACCGGGTACTGTACCGACTCACATGGAACAACTGATGTGAGCAATACAACGATCGGTAGCCGGCTGACGCTTGTTGGAACTTGTTGCCTTGTAAGGCCAGCGTCACGCACAGCCAAGTGTGAGCGACTGGATCCTATACTACAAGGTTTCGCCTACCTTAGAAAACTCCCGATTGAACTGAGAGCGGCGAGAAATGCTTCTAACTTCCCTAAAATGCTTAGAAACCATCTCTTAGAGAAAGCTTTCTACACTGTCACTGAGGCACTTGCACAATGACCATGACAGAACTACCTGATTTTGACGGCACTGACCATTTTATCTTATACTTTACCTGTATTGTATAATTTAAAGGAAATATATATTGTATTGTATCCCCCACCACAATCTGAGCCAGTAAAGTGCGCGCTTGTGCGTACAGTCTCCGTAAAAAAAATTCACTGATATTACTTTCCGGACAAACCCTGTAATTAGATAAAAAATATTTCGTGTATTTTCACATCGTTTTGCATGGGCATTATGTCAAAAACTGTGCCCAATCAAGGCGGACTGCCAGAGTGTGTGAGGGTGGCACATCAGTATACTTGTACATGTAAAATATAAAAGTAAATTCGCATAATCTTCATTTGATCTCTCTAAGATCATTATTAATGGAGATAAATAAATAAATAATTAATATATGGTTAGGGCAGCTAGTTCACTCAGTAGCTTTAAGGAAATTATTAAACAATATATCTTAGATAACGCTTGAGAATCTCTCCGGTTTTATAATGGTGACGACAATGGATCCCCTTTCCCCCCTTCTTCTCTTGTTTCTTCTCTATTTAATTTTAAGCATCTATATATTAATACAATATGTTTGTTTTTAAGGTTAGCATGAAAAAAAGACTTTATAGCCTTATTGTTCGCCTTTTGTTATGTTTTTATTCAATAAAGTCGAATTCAATTCAAATATATAAATGTATTGTGTTTCTTCAATATTACATATACAGTGAGAATATAATGAAATAGGGGTGGCCCAAAGGATTTCTCCCGTGCTGGGCCCCCCTTAATAGTAATAACTTATTTAATAATATATACAGTATATAATTATAGATGTATACTTAATTTAGACTAAAGCTAAAACTAAACTAAAACTATATTAATACTAATTAATTTTATGTAGACTCTAAATAACATCACTAAGTAAGTAAGGAATTGTATTTCATTTTATACGAATTTATAGACTGCTAAAATATGTTTTAATGTTTTTTATTAACACATTATACCTATAAATTTATTATTTTATAAAAATAAATAAACTGTTGGAAAAACATTGAGTCGGAAGAAAAATAGTTTCGAATATTACTGGAGTGCTGTGTGTGTATTGTATAATAATAATAATAATGATACTGTAGTACCATATTTATAGCTTTCGATGTATCGTGACAGCGATTGTTTTTATTTTCAATCGTGCATAACGTGTTTCATCTATTTAATTTTCATTAATGTAAATTGATTTTATTTCAGGTAAGTCTCTGACTATTCATTATCTGGAGTGAACACGTTCATGGTTTTGGCTTTGGAGTACTGACATAAGTAAGTTTAATTTTAAAATGAACACCACAATCAGGATTTTACAAGAGAATGGTGGGGGGGGGGGGCGGAAATTCATTAGTAATACGCCTTTAATGATTCCTTTCATTGGTGATTGGCAGTCTACTTAAGGTCCGAAACAGCTGATAGTGTCCATATTAGTTTATTTGCGACAAAAGGTAAGCTAGCGCCTATTCGTCAAATAACGTTTATGCCCCCAGAGTCACTGAAATACAGGGCAACATTCCGCGACACATCCCATAGGCAAATCGAATCCTGCTGAGTTTGCAACCATGCCTACCGCTGTATCGCAATTAGTCAGCAATGACCTATAGAGGCACGGACCACCCCTCCTTCGCACGCCAGCCTATAACTTAATCACCCCCCAATCACCCCATTTAATGAAATGGAAGGAAAACCTGATGTATATATTGTAAATATTACCATTGTAAAAGTGTTATTTCCATTTAATTTTGAGCCGTCTATTGCTGAAAGCATTAGAATTTACGTCTATATTTTACCCCTTAGGCGGGTATTCCACATACGTACATCGTCAATAAAAATTATGAAATTGAAGAACAATTCAATTTTTCATTGATGGCGGCCATTCCACATGTTTTTTGAAAAATTGACAATTTTCTATTGAAACGTGTGCGCCAAATTTTTGAAATTTGTTTGCATTTGTTTTTTGAAATTTTGTTTGTATTTGTTTTCTTCGTACACTTATTATTTTTTATAAAACCTAATAATAGTAGGAGATCCGAAGTAAGATCGACCTTCACCGATGTGTTTAATGGATGAAAACTGTTTTTAAAAAAAATCAATTAAAATAATTGTACTTGACACACTTGACATATCCCATGACGCCATTTTTTAATTTTAGTTTGTTTGTGATTTTACTCTATGATCAATTGATCATTGATCAATTTTAACAATGGCATAGAGTAAAATTGAAATGTCCTTCAATTTCATAATTTTCATTGACGATGTACGTATGTGGAATACCCGCCTTATAAATAATTGTGACACCCATCTCAATTAGTCCTCTAAATCAATTGGCCAGACTTCAACAAGAAAGTTTCTTCGAAATATACATAACACTCGCCTTTGCCAAATAATACCAAGATCTTACCCTTGTCACCATTCATCGATCATTTTGGCCTTTTGAGGGGGGGGGGGGCGTTTGAGGCACTCAAAATTGCCTGAAAAAAAAGAACCCTTCTTCCCAAACATCCCGGCTGTTAATAAATTGATAATGGAGATTGGAGAGACATAATAAACACAGTATTTGCTAGCCCAAACCTTTTAGAAAATAATTTACAAAGTCAGTTCTGGATTAAATAACGACTTTCTTTGTTCTATTACTACGCCAACCTAGCGGAGTTAGGGCTATAAAACCCTCTCTTATACACTGAACTAGGAAAACCCGTGACCGCCTGCTTTACATGCCCTCCGCAGCATGGCCAGAAAATGTAGGAAGTGTAGGATACGAACCAACAACCTTTCGGGTGAAAGTCGGAGTCCGTATTACTACTCTACATGTCCCGATTCCAAATACAATTTCACGCATTAAATTTGTGACTCAAAAATGTGTCACATGTGTTAGGCTGAAGGAAGCTACAGCCACTCAATTGATGGGGGACCTTCCGGTCCTACGCGTTAGCGTGGCGAGTCATCCCTTTACTATGGGACGGACATGGCTGGGCGGCCCAGTGTCGTGGCATTAATTGCACCTGACAGTGACACGTTACCGTTACAAAAATGAAATGAAGGGGCAAGTATTATGTTCTTATTTTTATTGTTCCCTCTTTTCCTAATACCTACTATACTCTACATCTGCAGTGCAACAGTGAGGGAAAGCCTATGGAGCTGCTTCTTTGGGAGGGCTCCCACAGAGAACTGTGCCTATGGGCCTCCGAAGCCTAAATCCGGCCTTGTCTGGGCCTATAACTTTGCGAAATCATATAGCCCGAGGCTCCAAGATCTACTTGGATAGCCATCTTTAGGTATATATGCATGGCCAGCACAAGGGCAGTCCACACTGCGTTGAGAGCATAAGCGAATACTGCTTTGGCTTTGCTCCATCGCTTTGTAAGCTAAACTATGGATTGCGACTGCGCAACAACCTATATGTCCACAGCGAAAATACTTTAACAGCTGCAGGCTGACAAAACCGCTTTGGGGGAGGGAATTACTGTAATTTTATTCCTGCTAGAAGTCCACATTTTGGGAGGTGGGAACCGAATTTGAAGAGTAAGAAATATCAGCACCTTTTTCTCGTGATTGGGGATACAATTATTGCCTACGAGCATATGTCTACTAGCATCAAAGTCTATGAAGTAGTTTAGCCGCAAATTAAGACAGCCGTTTCGTAAAAGACACTTTTTTGGGTTCCTGTAAGTCCGGTGAAACCTCAAATATCCGTCAACGCAAAGCTTTACTTGTACTAACGTATACATATGAAAGCAATAAGTCCTGAGTGGTTTTGAGTTAGCAAAGCGGATTCAAAATATTTAATCAAAATATGCGTAGCATTCATAAATTTAAAGAAAATAAATTAGTTGACATTTGGAAATATTAAATAATTGTTAAATATAGCAATGTCGGCCACAGAGTATAGTAATGTAGAAATAACATGTCGGCAACTTAAGACTTTGCCGACAAGTTCAAAGACCCGCACTGAGAAATCCAAAGAAACCTTTAGAGAGAAAATTCTCAAAAAAGGTCTTTAAGAAACGAAAATAAACGAAGTTATTTAATTCGCTATCCTTATTTCTGAAAGTGGGTTGACGATCCTAAAAGCTCCCTTATAAATAATAATAATAGTAATACATATCTCGTGCGTTGTGAGTAGTTTCGTTTGAAGAAATATATTATTCTCGCACCACGAAATTGCTGTTCTCAACGAAGGTTTCGTACAAAGCTTGCCTATTTGGAATATAACAAGCAACTCCTTCAGCGTTTCACCAATGCCAGTAATGAGACACTCACCGTCTCTCGCTTCTGTCATTTTTTATTGAGCAAAATATGGAGTTTTCTACACAAAAACAAACGTGAAAATGTGAGACTAATTGACGATTGACTTAATATCAAAGTCCTACCTTTTCTCAAAGCTTTTTCATAACATATCCCAAGATGAAGTGTATTTTCTGTGCGTGTGCCGTGGAGGACAATTGAGGAGGCTGTTTACAAACATGGCCAACTCCAAGTTGTAGAATTTTTCAGGAGAGCGGATTTACTGTAGAAAATTGCATTAAGTTTATAGCTAATCCTAGACTTCTCAGCGCTGATGTGCGCAATCTGGCTGCTTTTGTTACTTCATTTTACAACGTGCAGGTGGACATTAAAATTTTCTGCAAGGTCGGATCAACACTATTTTTTTGAAAAAATGGAGTTGGCCACGTTTGTAACCAAGCTCCTCAATTTAATATGCAGTAGAAATCCGATATTCCGGCACGTTCGGGTCCGGCACGGTGCCGGACTACCAAATATTCCGGTCTATCGGGCGGTAATTTTAAGAACAATTAGGTTAATAATTAAACTAAAAATACAGTATGCAAATACATGCAACAAAGTTTATTTTACATTTCATATAATGTATGTATGTACGTATGTTGAAAGTAGGCAAAGATATGGTGTGGCGTGCTGGAGAGTCACTACTCGCATCTTTAAGATACAGAAAAAGGTGGCGAGAACTTTGAATGGGACTTAGGACCAGGGGTATCTTGCGGTCCCCCTCTTCCATCCCTAGGAATCATGACCCTTCCAACCTGGGGCTTGCTTTTCACTCACACCAATTGCCGCTCCGTCTCAAACTACAATACGATGAACAAGGCTAGTAGTTTACCGAGAGAAAATAGAAATTACACATCTGGGCTCGGAATACGGAACAGGCTCCCTCAAACTTCCTTAAATTGCTTCGAGACCATCTCTCGGAGAAAGCATTCTACACTGTCACTGAGGCACTAGCACAATGACAATGAGAGATGAGATTTTGACGATATTTTGACGATTTGACTATATACTTTCTTGTTGATTACTTGTTGTACTTGTTGATTACTTGATTGTATAATTTCACAGAAATGTACATGTATTTTATTTTATTTATATTAATCAATCAATCAATCAATCAATATAATATAATATAATCATACAATGTACATTTGAGAGACAAAAATACCGTGGACCCGGTAGGATGTGGCCCGTGATGGGTCGAGAACAACTGTTATTGCTTTTTCCCCCCTTGTCCAGTACTCCCTGGAGTAGATATTACGAAAAAATTCAATAAGTTACATAATAATAACATCCCGCATCCCCAAGCAAGCGCTTATTTGGCACAAAAGGCTCATACAGTGCTGCTAAACAAGGCTTCATAATAATTATTATTTTTTTAAATAATAATAATAGTTAATAGGAAATCCAAACAATAGTATTGGAAATATCAATAAGTTAGTAGGGAGCGTATTTAATTGTAGTTAGGAACTATTTGAGATAAATATTCTGAATTGTTAAAATATATATAGGGCCTATGTTGAGCTTATCTCAAAAGGGAGAAGGCGATTAAATATATATATAGACTTGTTAAATGTGATCTCAGTCTACCTATAGTATGTCCCTATTCATTAAGAGGAGATGCTACGTTTTTGTCTTTGTTTACAAAATGGTTAAATCGCGTAGAAACAATTTAATGAATGGATCCGATTAGCCTCTTCAATCGCCACACTAAGTAACCTCATAGGTACTTGTGGTAAGTTACGACACGTCTCCGATCGCAAGGTATGTAGAGACTCGCACAAGTACAAGCATCTTGCCATCTGAAGTCGCTACTTACGTTGAAAATTGGCACCACAAAATTAATTTTTTATATTTTTTAGTTCATTAACTCAGCACGTTATTAAAAACGTGGCTCATATAAGTTGCAGAAGACTACTTCTTGCATCATGTAATCCGGTATTTTTACTATTCGGTTTTGTAGTTGTTCCAAAAAATCCTAATTTACGTGAAATTAGTCCCCACTGGTTTTTATGAAAGAACTAAGGTACCAAAAATTTAATATTTCCTATTATATGATGAATGAAGTAATCTTCTAGAACTTACATGAGCCAAATCTTTAATAACTTGCTTTTTTAGTTAAATAAAAAATAAAAAGTCAATAAAAAAACTAATGTTTGAGTGCTAATTTCCTACATAGCATGTCCTCTTAAAGAATTTTTAATGGCTGACATGGGTAGCATTTAGGACCGCTACTATTAGGTATTATTTGTACCGTATGTTGTAAGAGGGCTCTTGGACTCGTATCTGTACTTGGTTAAGTCATGCATTCGCATGTTTCATTGTGTCAATGGTAAGCTTGTCTCAGCTTGACATCGAGAACGTATACCAGTTTGCCAATGGCCACAAATTCATACGGAAACAATAAAAATAATGTCCAAAAACCATGGGCAGTGGCGTAGCCAAGGGGGACCCCCCCCCCAAATTTAGCAAAACAGCATTTTTTTTCAGATATTTATTTTAAAAAATTCCCCGGGAAGACCCTGTTTCCAGTTTTGTTAATTAAGTTGTCGTCTACAAAATCAAAATGTTTTTGCCGACAAACTATTTCAGGCCTATCTTTAAAAAAAACATTCTCCGGGCCCCCCTTGTTAGCTGTAATATTCTTCACATGTAAAATATAAACATAACTGCTTTCAAAGTGCGTAAATTCCACTATTTCGGGCCTCTTATTTTCAAAATAATTCCCCCGGGGGGGGGGGGGACCACCGGTGGAGACCCATTTCTTGCAGTAGGTCTACTTTTCTTCGTCTGTAAAAGCTAAACATTATTAGAATATATATGCATCATAATGTGTAAAACTCCACAATTTCGGGCCTATTTTTTTTCAAAAACCTTCCCCGGGGAGACCCTCGGGCCCCCCTTACCACTCCTCGGGTAGGGAAATTAAGATCATGCCCCTAATTAGAAGATGCGTACGTCCATGAGTACGGCTCTTTTTATACTAGCGCCAAATGAAACATCTCCATTCTAAAACCTATCGTAAGTGGGCAAACTTTATGTATTGATGTTGCATGAAAATTGGACCCCCAAAAAAAAAAAATTCTGGCTACGCCACTGTCCATGGGGTCCTTGGCATTGGATTTTATTTTGTGACTTTTATTTGATTTTTGTTATTTAGTTTACATTATGGCGAGGTCGAGCTGTAAAAATAAAAACACTTTGATTTTATATTGTGAATGATCTAACAACGTAACAAGGCAGCCATTTAGTTTTATTTACTAAGATTATTATTAAGAGAACAGAATGAAATATTTAAAGAACACAACCCCATTTTGTTTCATTGTAAGCCGTAAGGCACAACAGGGAAAGAGGAGGGTGGTAAAGCCGTACTTTTTAGATTGTCTCCCCGCACAATGTTAATTTTGACAAATGAACACGGCTGCTCTTAAATTGGAATACGCAAAAGTTCGCTGTCTCAAGTAATTCAGCAAGTGTTAAAAAGCCAGGCACAGCTTAAACTTTGGGAGAGTTTCTTTTTTTTAAAAGCTCCATTAAACGTAAGATAAATTTCAACAGTAATTAGGAAACGAATGGAGGAGTAGTAGCGTAATTCCTTAGCCCTTTTAAGCAAAATAATTAGAAATAAAAAATTACTCTCGTTTTTTGTTCTTTTATTATTCGTGACAGTTTATGAAAAAAACATCTGCTTCAATGCATAAAATTTCAAGGTGTAAAATTTTTATATAATACTAAGCGAGTTCGTAGGCAAGGTGCAAGGTGGTAGCGTGCTTGATATTGTGCGAGTATCTACATACCTTGCGGTCGGAGACGTGTCGTAACTCGACATTTTCAAGTTGTAAAATTTTTGTATGAGATATTATGCTAAGCGACTTCGCAGGCAAGGTGCAAGGTGGTAGCATGCTTTGAATTGTGCGAGTATCTACATACCTTGCGGTCGGAGATGTGTCGTAACTCGACATTTTCAAGTTGTAAAATTTTTTTATGAGATATTATGCTAAGCGACTTCGCAGGCAAGGTGCAAGGTGGTAGCATGCTTTGAATTGTGCGAGTATCTACATACCTTGCGGTCGGAGATGTGTCGTAACTCGACACAAGTACCTATTAGGTGACTTGGTGAGGCGATTGAAGAGGTTAATCCGATACACTGATTAAATTGCTTGCACGTGATTTAACCTTTTTTTTATTAAACATAATATAAAAAAATCGACGGGAAGACGACTGCCAGGACGGCCAAGAAACCGCTGGAAGGACGAGTTAGAGAATGACCTTCGCGAGTTGGGAGTCTCCAGATGGTGGAGCGTTGTGCAAAACCGAGAAGAATGGAGGAGTGTTGTCGAGCAGGCCAAAGCCCACCAAGGGCTGTAGAGCCGGAAGAAGAAGAAGAAGAAGATAAAAAAATCGAATTGCAAAATATAATAGTTTAATTCCTAATACGCCGTATAATAAAACTACCCAACGGCTATAACTTGTGGAAAAACAATGTCGAGTGAGTATTCGGAACGTATATAATTATTATAATATTATAACGTAGTTAGCCTATGTCAGCCGATTCAATAATAAGCTACTATAATAACAAGATAAAGTATTGGGCCTAAATCTTTAATAACTTACAGAGTTAATTAAATAAAAAATTACTTATTTTGAGGTGAGTCAGGAGTGGCCAATACGTATTATTGATTTTTCAGGGTGGTCTATAATTTGGAAATCCCCAACTGTGGTGTACCCTTGATACGAATATCAAATATCTAAAGCGCCTAATCAAATGTATCCAAAAATAATTCTCGGCCATTCTTAGCTTACCTAGTGGGAAAACAAGTTATTGTTGTGAGGGAATAGTGACGTAGTTTTAAATTCGTTCCAGTGACGGGATCAAAAGGGCCGACGGGCTTATGAGGGATGATAATGTATATGCCATTGTCTCACGTCAATTGTTGGAATCTCCTATCCCGGTGCATTCATTATATACACAATAGCTTCATACAGGTTGAAGTAATCAGAATTTAGATGTAGTTGTAACATCACGGACTTTCAATACAAAGGTTGCGAGTTCAAATTCCGTGTAAGGTATTTTTTTTTTTTTTTTAACTGTAACTCGGTTATTGAAGACTGAGAACTGGCAGTTTATGGGGTAATTTGTCAAATTGGGCATTAGTCATAGCGGAAAATATTGTTGATGGCGTACATAAAGAAAACAATAACTTAATAAAATTTAAGTCAAGGTCGTTGCCAGAGGGAGGCCCCAGGGGTCCGGACCCCCCCCCCCCCCAAAAAAAAAAAAATATTGGCATCGTACACTAGATACAATGGAGTTTTAAATATATTGAGTTTATCTCACCTCTAGTGACGTTAGATGGACCCCCCCCCCCCCGAAAAAATTTCAGACTATGGCGTGGGGTATTTTCAATGTTTGGTTTTGCACTTATTTAAAGTAAATTAGTAAAATTACTGGGGACTAAAATTTCACGCAATGCAAAAATCACTGAAGAATCGATAACCAAAAAATTAAAAGTACCTTATGATACTATTTATATGAAATAGTCCTCTACAACTTGAATAGATTGAATAATAACTGGCATTAGTATTAATTTTTGAAGGACTTTTTCTATGAGCCAAGGCCTACTTATAGTGGCCCATATAGGTCCTATGTCCAATGCCAACGACCCCATGGATTTCTGACATTATTTGTATTGTTTCCGTATGAATTCTAAAGGTCTACTTAGTGCGGCTTTACAATTATAGTGTTTTAATTGTTTTTATACTTCAATACACGTTTCATTAATTCATTTTTGGCCGTTGGCTATGTAGTATACGTTCTCGATGTCAGCCTACACCGGATACAAGCGAAAATGGACAAGCTGAGACGCAATGAAACAGGCGAAAGCATGACGTAACCAAGTACAGATACGAGTCCTTATAACTTGCGTAGTAAATTAAATAATCAGTAAAAAATTGCTGATTTTGAGGTAATCCCAGGGTGACTAATATCTATACTACGTTCCATTTCCATTTAAAGAATTGTTTTTCTTTCTCTCACACACACTGAAAAATAACCCACTAAGACCCAATATATAAGAAAAAGGAGATTGAAAATTGTCCAAGTTGTGAAGGATACTTGGGTTTGTTTAGGTTTGTCACAACAGAGGGTGGGTCAAGACGAACGCCAAGTATTGTCTCAAGTGCATCAACTTCGAACGGCAGTATTCTTTGAATCCTTCACAGTACGGAAAAGTTTTTTTATTTGAAACCCCAGGCCGAAAAACATGCTATTTTATTTCTTTCCCGCAGTTTTCAATTACATTTGACTCGTCTTTGAGGAAGTTTTGCTCTGTACGACAGACAGAGACGGTTGGTTTGCAAATTCGGTTTGAGTGAATCGGTTGCTACTTGAGACCAGTAGGCATAGCATCAAAGGGGAAAAACTTCTTCTCCAGGAATAAGTGTATTATTATTATTATTATTTTCAATTATAGTAAAAATATCAGAGATACTAAGTAAACACAATACTCAAAAAGCAGGGACGGCCCAAGGTTCAATTCTTGCTCCAATTATTTTTCTGATTCTCTGCCGAAAAATGCCAAAAATATTCGAATTTTCCAGAATATTCCATTTTGCGGATGACACCGTGATACTTTGCGCATACCCTAATCTAGATGATGCAGTAAAGATTCTTGAGGATGAGTTCTTCAAATTCCAACAATGGGTGCATGGCACCGGGCTAGTAATTAATGCTAGTAAAACAAATGTTGTGGTTATCCGTCCTCCCAATACAGTTGCAACAGAAATAAAAATAAGATACCATAATAATCAATGCTTACACCTTAATCAAAATAAGGCCTTCTCCACATCGTACTGCTCGTGCAACTCAATACTACCTCAAGAGACGTCACAGAAATATTTAGCCTTAATAATCGATGACCAATTAAAATGGAAAGAACATATTAACTTACTATGTAACTGTCTGAAATTTTGTATCTATGCTCTTTCTACACTCACAAAAACCTTAAGCGAAAAATATTTAATTATCGTTTATAAAGCTCTTAGTGAGTCAATAATTCGTTACTGTGTCATAGCATGGGGGACAGCCCAAAAAACATCTCTAGACAGAGTGGCGAGTATTCAAAGAAGTCAGCTAAAAATTATATATAAAGAACCGGTCCGAACTCGAACATGCTTTCCAATTTATCAACGTTAGTAGATAGAGAATATGAGTAATTTCATGGTAAATAATTTTCCAGTGGTTAAATTTCCGATATCTCGGGGGAGGGGGGGGGGAGGTTGTCCACCTGACGTCACTGGAAGTGAGGTAAATTCTAGATAGGTCAGACAAACACATTAATTACCACTCAGCAATAATGGCAGGGCATGCAATGCATTTGAGCGCGAATTCTCTATTATTTTTTCAAATAATAATTTTTTGTGCAAAACCAAATATTTTTTTGGGAAAGCAACCTATCCGGTTTCGTGACTCAATTTAACACCTAAAACATCCCTGAAGGTAGAAATCATCGATAGAAAGGTTTCACAGAAAAATTATTTATTAGTCATTTTTCATTCAAATTTAGTTATTTTTATTTTTTAACCCCCAGAAGCAAACTATCAAGGGGCAAGCGACCCCCGCATTTTGTCAACATTAATAACGACTACAATATATGAGAATTTAAAAGAAATCGTTGGAGCCGTTTTTGAGAAATAATTTTTTAGACGTTTTGTTGGAGTTTTTTTGAGAATAAAACCCCCCCTAATTGAGGTAGCCCCAAATACAAAAAATGGTTCCGTGGTATGATTTTTGTGAACCTACGTGCCAAATTCCACCCAAATCCACCGAGTAGTTTACCCGGAAATCGATGAACAGACAGACAGACCGATAGACAGACAGACATTTCGTAAAAACCACTTTTTTTGGTTCCTGGGACCTCAAAACGTGTAAATTCGTTGAAATCTCGGAATCGAAAATTTCGACCATCACAAATTTTTCCTTATACTACGTATAAATTGGAAAGCATAAAGCAGTCCCGCAAGACCTCAATTTATTTAAAAAGTTTCAGTGTATAACTGTTTATGACTTGTACAAATATAACTTGATAACAACGAACTACTACAGGAACGAATACAAAAATCATACTCCAAGTTTAAGAAATGTGGCAAGTTCCAATACAAAAGATTTATAGAACCAATGTATTTTAACAAATATGGACAAGCCGAACTACGTGTTGCTATTCCGTCGGTGTTGAACGAATTTCCCGAAGAACTACTCATAATACAAAATATTGGTTCAGATAAAAAATTAATAAAAAACTGGTTTTTACAAACGTAACTAACGTACAATGTCTTCTTTGCATATCGTACTGATGTGACATTTTCTAACCAACTCGACCAGACAAACCCCTAAGGGGGTTTTTGGTACCCTACCAAAAATTGTATGCCTGTAAGTTATTGTATTGTAATATATGCTCCTTGTCCAGGGAGTACTGGACAAGGAAAAAAAAATATATTATTATTATTTTGCCAATAACAAAATTATTCAAGTATAAATTAATAAGAGATAACTATTTTAAAAAAGAGTACCAAATAGATGATAAAGGGAAGTATAATACAAGAAACCCAAAAAAGCTTAAGTTTGAGATAACATATAACAAATATGGAGAGAGATTAAACAAAGTACTTATACCAAAGATATTAAATGAACTTCCCCCACAAATGAAAAAAATTAAACAGATGGGTGAGTTAAAAGCGGGTATAAAAAGATGGCTAGTCAATGGGAGTTAATAATAATAATAAAAACTGACATTAAAATAACAACTTAAAATAAAAAAAAATAAAATAAACATTATAAATAAATAACAAAAATAAATTATTAAGCCTTGTTTAGCAGCACTGTCTTTTGTCCCAAATAAGCGCTAGCTTGGGGATGCGGGATGGTATTATTATGTATTGTATTTTTGTAATATATGCTCCTTGTCCAGGGAATACTGGACAAGGAAAAGAAAGGAAGAAAGATTTCTCATCATTTCTCAATCATTTGCCAGGAGGCTAGAGTGGGTACTCAATAATGGCATATTATTATTAATTATTAAATAAAATTATATCTTGCAGTGCCACTGCTCTAAGATCGCTCGATAAGCGAAAGCTGTTCCCTCCCCAAGCACATTCTTAAGAACATTTGGGGTTGGGAATTGTTGATTTCCTGTACTTTGAGTTAGAATTAAATACATATGATTTGAAAAAAAAAAATGAAAAATTTGATAGTTATATGAATAACCAATGTTTTTTCAATATACTGAAAAAAGTAAAGTAATAATAATAATAATAACAATTCGTATATTTTTCTAAAAATGATTGGCGTAACATATTATTTTGTAGGCCCCCTTAACCCCTTAACAGTGATTGAAAGTGTATATTGCATTGTTGAATTAATAATAATTATTATTATTATTATTTATTATTCAAAATTAGCTAAAAGCGGGTATAAAAATATGGCTGGTCAATGGGAGTTAATAATAATAAAAACTGACATTAAAATAACAAGTAAAACAAAATAAAAATAAAAATAAAATAAAATAAACATTATAAATAAATAACAAAAATAAATGATTATGCCTTGTTTAGCAGCACTGTATGAGTCTTTTGTCCCAAATAAGCGCTAGCTTGGGGAAGCGGGATGGTATTATTATGTATTGTATTTTTGTAATATATGCTCCTTGTCCAGGGAATACTGGACAAGGAAAAGAAAGAAAGAAGAACTTGGGAGCCCACAGGACTTTTGTATTACAATGGTATAATTGATAACATATATAGAAATATATTCCTACGGCGCAGGGGAGTACCGGCCGAAGAAGAAGATTATTATGATTATAACTATTGGAATAGGCTGACGTAGGCGAATGCCCTTTGAACAGTCATAAGTTCACTTCACAAGTCTGTGAGTTTAGTTTTATTCTCAAACACAGCCAAGTTCTCCAAGCTGATGGCCTTCCCTTGCAGGAGATCCGTAAAGGCAACCAGCCCCCTCCCTCCAAAGAGCACTACACTACTACACTTGCTGAATAAGGTGTAAGTTAAGTCATTGGCCATAGCATGTGGACACACAGTGTGGAGGATAGTTATTGCTTTCCAATTTATACGTAGTATAAGGAAAGCTTTGTGACGGTCGAAATTTTCGATTCCGAGATTTCAACGGATTTACACGTTTTGAGGTCCCAGGAACACAAAAAAGTGGTTTTTACGAAATGTCTGTCTGTCTGTCTGTCTGTCTGTCTGTGCGTCGATTTCCGGGCAAACTACTCGGTCGATTTTGATGATATTTGGCATGTAGGTTCACAAAAATCATACCTCAGGACCATTTTTTTTATTTCGGGCTAACTCAATTTGGGGGGTTTTTATTTTCAAAAAACTTCAAAAAAACGTCTAAAAAAATTATTTCTCAAAAACGGCTCCAACGACTTCTTTTAAATTCACATATATTGTAGTTGTTGTTAATGTTGATAAAATGCGGGGGGTCGCTTGCCCCTTGATAGTTTGCTTCTGGGGGTAAAAAAATAAAAAGGACTAAATTTTAATGAAAAATGACTAAAAAATAATTTTTCTGCGAAACCTTTCTATCGATGATTTCTAATTTCAAGCATATTTTAGGTGTTAAATTGAGTAATGAAACCGGATAGTTTGGTTTCCAAAAAACTATTGGGTTTTGTGCAAAAAAAAATTTTTTTTTGAAAAAATGAAAGCAAATTCACGCTCAAATGCATTGCGTGACCGGCCATTATTGCTGTGTGGTAATGTGTAGGCCTGACCTATCTAGAATTTAAGTCACCTTCAGGTGGTGGACGACATCCCCCCCCCCCCCCGTGATAACCGAAATGTAACCATATGAAAATTATTTACCGTGAAATTAATCATTTTCTCTCTCTACTAATCGATAAATTGGAAAGCATGTTCGAGTAAACTCGGACCGGTTCTTTGATTTTATTCAGAAACGGAGACTGAACCAGCGTCCAGCGGTCTTACCAAGTTGAATCCACGAGAGCAGAGTGTGTTTCAAACTGCTGCAAACTTGGTAGTGTACACAGCATTGACAGGGGAACATGGTAGAACATGATAACGTGCCGAGACTATGCCAGTCAGGCTACAAATTAATCGTGCAGCTTTACTATGTTACCCAAGTAGTTCGGATTCCACAATAATCAGGAGGTCCACCCTGTCAGTCAACTCCCCTTCTCTCCGAGGTGAAGGAGTCTGCCCTTAGGGTACCGGAAATTAAACAGACTCCCTCCCCCCACCAGGCTGACAGGGTTGCTTAAAGCAGAAATGCTGAGGAAAAAAAATAGCATGTGGAAACATGGTTTTTCTTATCGGTAATCTAGCAGTCCGTCTAATCTTTAATCACTATCCAATATCGGCTATGACCTCAATGATCGTGTGCAGGATTGTTATCTTGATTTTATTCAGAAACGGAAACTGGGGTGGCCGATTGTCTCTTTGCGTGTAGGTGTACCACGCGCATGCGTGAGGTGATTCATTTGATTTCCGCCTACACATCAACGTCTACGATCACTCTCAACAAAGAACTCTCATTTCCTTTCATTTTTTTTCAACCCGTCTAGTCTAGCTGTAGTTGTTTCATGTTATTTATTGCACTACGTAAATAGGTATTGCTATCATGTGGTTTTCATTGGCTTAAATGGCATAATGATTCAATGTTAGGACGTTTATTGTTTTCAATTTATTTTCACAAAGAGGAACATTAAATTGTGTGACAGGCTCCACGTTAATACACTGGATGGTTCAACTTCGGTGGCAAGGTGGCTGGGTGCTTGTACTTGTGCGAGTATCTACACACCTTGTGGTCGGAGACGTGTCGTAACTCGACTCAAGTACCTACTAGGTGACTTAGGGAGGCGATTGAAGAGTTAATCGGATACATTCATTAAAATTGTTTGTATGCGATTTAACCTTTCTTAAAAATAAAGAACCGGTCCGAGTTTACTCGAACATGCTTTCCAATTTATCAACATTAGAAGATAGAGAAAATGAGTAATTTCATGGTAAATAATTTTCCAGTGGTTAGATTTGCGATATCTCGGGGGGAGGGGGGATTGTCCACCTGACGTCACTTTAGGCATTGAATATATAACACTAGTGTTATAGTGTTATATATTCAATGCTTTAGGTGAGATAAATTCTAGATAGGTCAGACCAACACATTATCACACAACAATAATGGCAGGACACGCAATGCATTTGAGCGCGAATTTTCTATCTTTTTTTTCAAATAATAATTTTTGCACAAAACCAAATAGTTTTTTGGGAAAGCAACCTGTCCGGTTCCGTTACGCAATTTAACACCTAAAACATGCCTGAAGGTAGAAATCATCGATAGAAAGGTTTCGCAGAAAAATTATTTTTTAGTCATTTTTCATTAAAATTTAGTTATTTTTATTTTTTACCCCCAGAAGCAACCTATCAAGGGGCAAGCGACCCCCCGCGTTTTGTCAATATTAATAACGACTACAACATATGTGAATTCAAAATAAATTGTTGGAGCCGTTTTTGAGAAATAATTTTTTTTGACGTTTTCTTGGAGAATAAAACCCCCCAAATTGAATTGGCCCAAAATAAAAAAAATGCTCCCGAGGTATGATTTTTGTAAACCTACATGCCAAATTTCATCAAAATCGACTGAGTCGTTTGCCCGGAAATAGATGAACAGACAGAGTGACAGACAGACATTTCGTAAAAAACACTTTTTTGGGTTCCTGGGACCTGAAAACGTGTAAATCCGTTGAAATCTCGGAATCGAAAATTTCGACCATCACAAAGCTTTCCTTATACTATGTATAAATTGGAACGCAAAAATAAATAAAAATTGAACCAATCGTTTCTCATCTTACCCTCGGACCCCTGAAACCTCCCTCTTGGCTACGTTGCAGCAAGCAGTTACGAGGAATGCATATTGCCAAATAGTCTCAGGTATGTCCTTCATTGTTGGCTCATTGGACTCAATCGGTTAATTGTAAGAGTGGGCCCAAAATTCGCCCGTATGGAAAATAAAGACAATTTTCTTTCTTTCTTCCTTTCATTGCAATTATGCACTTTAAAGCAAAAGCATAATTGCCCAAGCTTTGTCGAGCAATTATACAGTAATTAACAAAAAAAAAATGCAGTAAAAATATCAGAGTAAGTAACGAAGCGTTACGTAATTTCAGGGTACCATACAAAAGAGGAATCCAGGGAAGAATTTTTAATAATGAAAAAAAGCAGCCAACCCAGACTATATTTTTCATTTCTTTTGTCACTACCCATTACTAACACTGTGTTTCTACGCTTTATAATAAAAACTAATATTCTGCTGCATCTGAAGAAGCTTGTATTATTAATATTGTAGTAATAACACGTTCAGACTCTAACTTCATTCATTAAAATTCTTGGGAGAAATTAATGAAAACAATATCAAATTGATGCTTTAATTCTGTAAGGCGAGCAATCCTCTCTTGCCTCAACCGCAAATGGCTTTGCAAGGTGCAATAGAAAGATTGACGTTACTACAATCAACCGACCGTCTCTAAGCAACTGATGTGGTTACGTGCTTTCGTACTTACGTGCTTACTCGTACATAATTTCTGTGGGACTAGGTAACGGCTGCTAAAGACTAACTCAAATTAACTACATAATCAAACAAGCCAGTTATATACCTATTATAGAATCGGTACGAGTAATCCCGTACATGCTTTCTTATTTATCAATTAGTTTAGGTACAGTTATTACCAAAATTAGAGGATATAGAAAAAACTGGGTGGGATTCTATCCCATGATCTAGTTACGTGTAAGTGGGGCGTCGTCTTAACCGCTGGACCACAAGCCCCGACAAGAACAGTTTCATCTAAATCCTCTATAAATATGCTCTTATTGACATGATTCGTATTGCTGGCGTAATAGATAATTATGAGTGATTATTCTGCCATAAAGAGAACAATACGTAACCAATGGCAAACAGTTAATTATCACTATTAAACTCCACAACATCAAACCAATGTTGAATAAACTATACACACTCTTGACAACACCGACAACAATAGAAGAATAGACTGTGCATAGGCCATGCTTGATTGACCCATGGCCAGCTCATGTGTGGCGAACCAACACCATCACTGCAACACCAATCACACAATGCCTCTAGAACCCATATCGCACTTGTGCACTGCCCTGTATTTATTCAACCCACGCAAAACCTACCCTATCGCAAGGATGGGGACGGATACAGGGGGGGGGGGGTAGCTGCTCCCCAAAATTTGGTATATCTATTGTAAATTAATGTATTACGCTCTGATTTAATAGGTCCTACATATGTTTTTCCTATTTTGACCCACAACTACCCCCCCCCCTCCCAAAATGGGCTGGATCCGTCCCTGCCCCATCGTCCCGCAGCTAGGGCACTGTCGTTACTCCACATAACATAACAATTTTGCCAGCGGCCTTACCATGTTGAAACCATGAGAGTAGAGCATGTTTCAAACTGCAGCAAACGTGGTAGTGTGAGCAGTGTTGGCAGGGGAACATGATCACGCGCTGAGACTATACCAGTCACTCTACGTTCGTGTCGAGTCCTGGTCACCTCCGATTTAATCGAGTGACTTTACCATGTTCCCCAAGTAGTTCGGAATCCGCTATAATCAGGAGGTCCACCTGTCAGTCAACTCCCCTTTCCCCCTTGGTGAAAGAGTCTGCACTTACGGTCCCTCAAATTAACAAGCAGCCTCACTCCCCCTGCCAGGCTGACAGGGTTGCTTAAAGAAGAAATGCTGCAAGCAGGCGTTGGAAACAACAGTATTTATTTATTTATTTTTATTTTATTAATTGGGGTACAGGTGTTACCTGTGTGCACTTAAGCCTATTGGCCTATTGTGCCCCCTACAACAAAGTATCTACATCACTTCTACATCACTTTCTCGAGGCCTATCTCCCTCAGGAGAGCCAGGATCTTGAGGGGATTCAGAAGCGGTAGGTTTTTTACATGTAACTGCAAGCTTCCCGATCATACTGCTCTTCTTCGTGCGATTGCATCGCATCGCATCGCAGGTCCTCCGTACCTTCATTACAGAATCTGCAAGACTGTAGTTGTCTCCCCAAGAGACTCCAGATATTTAACCCCAGGACCAAAGACGCCAAGGCCTGTTCTTGGTTTTGTACTTCCTAGCCTAGAGCCATCAGTAAACCACTTGATTGTATGACTATTGAGAATTCCTGCTGACTCGCAGCATTCTTTCATTGTCCCTAATATAGTTTCGAATTCCCTCCTAAAACAGTATTTTAGATGGATTCTATCGCTTGGCATATCCATGCAGTGGTCAGACGTAGTCAGAGGCTGAGTCTCTCTTAATTGCCCTTCCACTCCTAATAATGCCATTTCGGCTGAAGTTTCCACTGCAACATGGAGGGGTGGGAAGTCCAGTACTATCTCCATTGCTGCAGTGGGACAGGATTTCGTAGCCCCTGTAAAGCATCATGTTAGAGAATAAGGGCTTCTGAATGTAGCCATAATTTGGATTATTCAGAGAAAAATTCTCATGTGGTTTGATTTTGCCGTGTCCGTGAAGCCAGCATGACCAATGGTGTGGTTACAGCAGGAAAAGACAGGCGGCAACAACAATATAACATTTTTTAATTTAAAAAAAAATGGACCAAATATTTTAATATATATTATATTTATTAATTTTTGACCTAGTTCCTTAACTTGAATCCATTAGTGGAATTCTGTCCTCGGATTTTGCGTACTCAACTACCTATAGCGCCTGCACTGTCAATTCAAATTTTTAAATACGCAGTCTTTTACAGACAACTATAACTTTTAATCAAACATCCCTACAATCAATTACTTTACCCACACTCTCAAACAAACACAATAATTGGAAACTATTTAGACGGTCCCTGGGCAAACTCGTTATCCTGATTGGCAAACCACCACCCCTATCACCACCACCCTAGAGTTCTACATAGGAGAGATGGGACATTCCTGGGCCAAAAGTATTATTTTCATCCTGGGGCTACCAGCAGCCTGATCGAGGCGATTATAATACTGGGGTTAAATAAATACCCTAGGATTATAACTGTAAACAAACAAATTTTGAATAGCACTTTCCATTATAAAATTATTATAGCCATAGGTATTAGTAAATGTATAGTATGTCAATATAATTGATTGAATAGCGAATTAGTGGAAGGGGAATAGTGGTATTCATGATTGGGCGATTGAAATTTGAAATCAATCAAATTGAGCCCAGGCCATAGTACGGGGCATCAAACGTTACTTGAGATGTCAAGCCCCTGAGAGGAGGCACCTGCTGACCTACCATACCAGCACCCCCCCCCCCCTCCCGGATCACGACCTATCACGAACTACATCTATCTGTCTTTATAGATACTCAGTAACTCAGTAACTTACGTTATAATATTATGCAACCTCATTATTTCTGAATGCTCTATAGCCTATTTTCGTGTTCGGTGGGGCATGGTGGTAGCGTGTTTGGGCTTGTGCGAGTCCGGAGACCGTCCCTCCTAACTGTATTAAGTTACTTAGGAAGGCGAATGACGAGGTTATTCGGATACATTCATGAAATCATTTATAGACGATTCTTCTTCTGCTTCTTTTTCTGACTTTACAGCTCTGGATGGGCTTTAGCCTGCTCGAAAACACTCCTCCGTTCATCTCGGTTTTGTACAACGCTCCACCATCTACGTACTCCCAACTCAAGAAGGTCAGTTTCTAACTCATCTTTCCAGCGTTTTCGTGGACGTCTGGCCAGTCGTCTTCCTGTCATGCTTGCTTTGTACATCTTCTTCGGCGTGCGGTCGCCTGACATTCTTACACGATTAATCTTTAAAAAAAATAATAATCTACTACTGTTACCAACAATATAGCTTTAAAAAAAATGTCCCGAAATATTATTTTGACGAACCTCAGTTCACCAAGTAGTTTGCTTACAAATAGACGAAAATACAACTTCAATGAGATAAAACTAAAACAGTGAATTCAAATAATTATTTTTTTTTCTTCAAAAAACATCAAATCATAAAAAAATGCTGAATTGTTAGCTGAAACAAAGGATTATGTTTTTTTTGCTGTTTTAGGTGGAATTTACCTCCGAAAACCCCCGTTAAAATAAAAATGGGTTTAAGCTATATTTTATAAGAACAGCAATTCAAATAGAAAAATCGATGGCTGGATTTTTTATTCCGCTTCCCCATAAACTCCGAATGATGAAAATTTCAATCCTTATTGGATCCTCGAGTATAATTGTACTAAATTTTCCAGTTGAGTAACCATGTTGTTAGTCAGTTCTTTTATCTTTCTATTATCGTCAGCTCCAGGGAAATTAGTTTCTTTAGATATAAAATAAAACTTGATTTGAAATTGATTTTTTTGCATTCAGCAGCGATCAATGCACCACTTACTATAATCTCTATTTCTACATATGAATTTATTTAATTATCAGTAACATAGTGGAATTTTATTTTTCTACTATAAATTACTTCTGATCACAAAATTAATAACAAAATTATCATAACAGTGTATTACAGCTCGCTGCGCGCTATGAGAAGATATTCTTATTCTTCCCTTGCAATGAAGCAATAATTTTATAAAAACAATGCATTTATGTAAAAACCCGCGGAAACCCCAAAATAGATTTTCAATCGAATTTCAAAACAAAATCAAAAGAACCGGTACGAGTGAACTCGTAAATTCCGTCCTATTTATCAATTATAGTATTAGTATAGTTAGCCATGATATGTTGATATTTTCGCTATAATAACCGATACTTAATGTTAACACTATATAAGAAAATTTATTAAAAATTTATTTCATCAGTGTCAAAAGTTTCATGCTACTCCTGAGAATACGTAAAAAAAAATTATAAATTATGTGAAATTAGAATTTTAACTTAAGAGGCTCTTGACTTTGATGAAAAAAAAAGGTAAATATCCCTTTGAAGCTGCAACAAGGATATTAAAATGCATCTCCGTGGAAAAAATCCAACAAGGTTTACACACTTAAGAGTCAAGAGGACACAACGAGCTTTTGACCTTAAGTGTTCAAACGTCAGAAGAAAAATACAAAAAAGAAATCACATTTTATCCTTGCTGACGCCACCGTTAAGGGCTGTATCAATAGACCCTCCCCCTTTCCCTCAAAAAAGTAACAATGAAAAAGAGCCTCTGAAGAACAGAAATCCTTTTTCCATAGTTTTTTCTAGATGAAAAAACTCTTTAATCGAATAACAAAAAAAGCTTGGGGCATTTGAAACTTAGCTGATGCAGTTTCGCCATTTTTAAGATCTGCATTAATAAAATAACGGTCAGGGCGAGTCTTCGTCCTTATAGTGTTTACATGCTAAAAAATTTCATACGTATCATCATATAAAAAGGTCGTGGCACATCCCAATGTGGGTATAGGACTGAACACTGCTCTATTTGTGATGTTGTGGTCAGCAGTCGCGTTTCTTCCCTAACGTTGAACGCAAGGTACCTATTAGGGTTGGGCCAAAGCCAGGGGGTAAAAATTTTTCATTTTAAGGCAGAGTCTCGAACCACGGCTTTCCGCTTCCTAGTCCAGTTCTCTGCCTACAGGATTATTCCTGAGCTCCATATTATCACATATCAGCATTAAACAATGGAACAATATTTCATTATAAATTTCACGAATTCGCCATACGAAGATAAAAATCAATAAATAAAATGTGGGGCTATGGGCTTTTGAAAAATGCTGCTGCAGTACGGCTTTGGCTTCGCTGACAAGTTGCTTGTACTTGTGCATGTCTCTGAATAGCAGCATGCACTCGGTGACGTGTCGTAACTTAACACTGGTATTAACCTACAGATATACAGAACCTACAGAATCGGATACATTCATTAAATTGCTTACATGTGATCAGCCTTTAATAAAAAAGTTAAATCATCGTGAGAGGCTGCTGCATCAGCTATAGACCCAAACTCCCACCCTAACATAATAAAAAAAATAAGGATAAGATTCTAGAACAGCGGGTACCAAACGTTTTTCCTCGAGGGCCACTCTGAGGGCCAGGTACTTTACCGCGGGGCACAGGTGTAAAAAATGAAAAAGCATGAAAATGGACAAGGTGGATTTTAATTGAATGAGAACCGTGAAACTTTTTAATATTTTCTTCAATAAATTCTACAATATTAGGATTCTCCTCGCAGTAGGCTACTTGCAGAATTTTTAGATTTTTGTCAGGTAGGCTGAGGGCGACATCAAAAAGATCCGCGGGCCATAGTTTGTAGATGGCTGATCTAGAAGGTAGAGCGAGCTATCAGCTGTGGTCGTCTTGAGGTTACGCTACTGTTAAGGGCACCATCTCTATAGACCCCCCCCCCTCCTCAAGAAAATAACAATCACAAGGAGCCAGCTTGGACGCTTAATTAAGTTGGGTTAATAATGACAAGTTGGGGGACAAACAGGGGAAGGGTCGGTCTTGTGTGAGTTTGCGAAGGTTTGTCAAACCGTGGTTTCCGATCAAACTAATTCCGTCACTCCTGAAGTTTACACAGAACAACGGGTCAGTTTGCCATTCCAGCTTTGACAAACCTTGTAAACAATGAGAAGTTTAGTTCCACTTCGAAAGGTCTGAAGGGTCAAAATGTGGGAATTTGTGAGTCAAACTAATATTTTCTACGTTTGTGCGCAGTGCGCTTTGCGTTTTTATCGCTGAGTAGTTTATATAATTTTGTAAGCCTAGATTTATTATTTGAGTTATTGGTCCCCTCTTTGTAGCTACTGAGTGCCACCATACATACTCCTGTCTATTCCCATATTATATAGTTATAGCCTCGAAGGGCTATTCTACCAGCTAATCTATTTTGGCTGACAAATTATTTACCAAATTAATAACATATTTAACATTTTTTCCTGAAGAAAAACAACAAAAGAAAAGGAGAGAAAATAGTATATAACAGGCACTCATTCATTCACTCGCACTCTTCACTCCCCAGAAACTGATGGCAGACTGTCCTAAATCGCCCCAAAAAACTATTCACTGTCCTAGTTTCGTCTGGCAAGGAGTTTCAAAGCCTAGAGGTGTTCACTGGGTAGGAAAGGTTGTTGTAATTTGTTCCGTTTGTTTGAAGCTCTTGTGTTAAAATTGCGGTAATCAGGCAAGGAGGTATGACATAGTCGCTAAAGGAACAATTTAGGATCATTTTTCGCGCTTTTTGACGTTGATTCGTTTAATATCCATTGAAAAAATTGTGCACCTCAATTCTCAAGTGGGTTAATTGTATGAGTGAGCCGCAAGGCCCCTAATTCACCCACATTGAAAATAAAGCCAAGCCATTTCCTATCTTCCTTTCAAAATGACATTTTACATAAGGGAAGGGTAATTGAAATATTACAGTAAATTATACACAGGAAAGCTTATTTAAATGGGTCTTCTTCAACGGATTATTATTATTTTCCACTTTGTTAATAGAAAATATGGAAAAGTAAAAAACAAAATCAAAATTGAAAACTGCCCTGAAAATGAAAGCCAACAGACTGTCGGATAAAAAATTAATAGAAAGAAATTTATGAGATTTTTATAAGAACAGAGGAAAAGAGAAGATTTAAGGTATTTTTTGAGAAAGAATTCTTTTCTTGGTGTGATATAAAAACTTCAATACCTGCATATGTATTATTCATTGTTCGCTCTCAGTCACTGAGCAAGGAAATTGTCACTGAGCGCCCAGGTACGAAGTCTATCTCTCTCTTTCCTCTATCCCTAAGGATACAACCAACTCTATCTTAGTCAATGTCAAAGGAAAGCAACTTTTCACTGAGGAATATATATACATTTTTCCTTTAAATCATATTTCTCGTATACAATACAGGCCAGTAATATAGTTGGATTTTGAAGTTATATAGAAATGACAAGCAAACAATGTTTCAAGTAGTGCAAAATTTACCCTATAAACCAAGTAACCCTTGCTTATGACCCCTACGCCCCCCCCCCCAACGGCAAAAATAAAAAGCACCCTAGTTTTCTGCTGCAATAGGAAGGAAACCGAAATCTGTCTTTAGGGAACTAACTTTTCTGTTAAAAAATGTATCAGTTGAGGGCAATGGGGCATGAAAGTTAATAAATTCGATAGAGAGGGATTATTTTAATTTAATATAATTTGTCGAGGCTCTGGGTTAGGGGCCCCTTACCGGGTAAACCCGTGCCTTCAGCCTCGTTAGAGGGGGTAGTGAGAGGGCAGTTGGGGGATTCTACGTGGTCATTACTTTGCAGTTGGCTCTGGAGCGAGTGGTGAGTTTTTGGAACACTGCTCCCTTTGGGATGCTGCAACATGGCCGGCAGTCGCGATGTTAGTTTTTTGGTGTGGAGCTAAATTATGTGTAACATTGCTAAGCCCCTGCTCTATATACTAGTATATTCAATAGTAATATAGTCAAGCCAGCGACATTGATATCAACTCTCTTTCCTGCTTGATTTGCTATCCATTACAGTCATACATATACTGTATTGTTGTTGTATTGTAAATTGTGTATCAATGATTCCATATTCTAAATATTGTATTATTTTTATTTTTTTAATATTTTACTTTACTTACTTTAGTAATGGTCACCATTGCATCACCCCAAAATTTGTAATTATTATTATACATTTAATTTAGGGCCTACTACGCAAGTTGTACTGTTAATTACTGAGAGCGGTGAGAATGCTACTAACTTCCCTAAATTGCTTATAGACAATCTCAGATAAAGCTTTCTTCACAGTCATTAAGGCACACAATGACAGGGCAAGAACTACCTGATTTTGACGATTTTTTAACGATTTTACTTCATACTTTCTTGCTGAGAACATGATTGTATACGTTAACAGAAATATGTATTTATTTATTTTATAAAAGATTTTGTCGATCCAAGTTGCACGTGTCTATTTCATACATTTTATTATTATTATTACTAGAATTATTTATGGGTTTCTTATGAACGTAGGCCAACCTGGCAACGTGGCAAGTGGTTTCAGGAATTTAAAAAAATGTCTGGACCTGTAGAGTAGTGGTACAGACTCCGACTTTCTCCCAAAATGTTGTTGGTTCGAGTCTCACACTTGCTACATTTTCTGGCCATGCTTCGAAGGGCATGTAAAGCAGGCGGCCCTGGGCCTTCCTAGTGGAGTGTAAGAGAGGGCTTTACAGCCCTACCTCCGCTAGGTTGGTTAGGTTAGGTTTAAATCATTAATATCTTGTATAGTAAATTAAAGAGCCGGTACGAGTGAGCCCGTTAATGCGTTCCTATTCATCGTATTTATAGTTACCGAGTTAACTCTTAAAGTTCTTGTTAGAGAACTGTGCACTCTGTGACAAATATGAAAAGTAGGAAAGTAACGTTACCTTAAACCGTGTCCAGACTGGTGCATTAAGGTATTGAATTTCGGCAAAGCCGCAGTGCTTTCCATTATGGCCTCCGTCCACACTATAGTAAGTTGCATTATGGACGTGTGATAGCTGGGTCAGTATCACTCGCGATGCTTGAAGAAGAAGATGTAGTGATGCGCAGGGAGAAAAGATTTTGGGTTCGGCCGAGTCTAAAAACCAGGACTACATACAACGCCAGTGATTTAATGAAAGATTTGATTTTAGACGACGTCAGCGAACTGAACCTGGAATATCGATGTGATATGGGGTTTCGAAATTTCTTTTGACAATAGACAAGACTCAAGATAACAGCAGAAGATGAGTGAGGCCAGACCGCGTGGGTACTGAGAACTGGCGAATGCACCGGGAATAGGGTTCGCACGCCGTCCAGACCACAGGCCACAGCATGCCGATCAACTTTACTTTGATTAGACAGGTTTCAATTCTGTTATTAAGTCCGGGCGGCATGCCAATATTCTACTGTCAAGAAGTTGGGCCTTAACGCCGCTAGAATGCGCTGCTCACATTCCACTGCGCGTCGTAATTAAAAAATGCAGTTTTTTGCGTTAAATCTTTCTCTTACTAGGTTTATTTAAGAATTAATATACGAAATCAAGGTTTGTGTACAACGATACTCTTCTGTAAGAGCACAGTATGCGTTATGAGGAGTAATAAGATTTATAATTCTGAATTGGTCTCTACGCTAGCCTTACTGTAATACTAATCACTACTAAACCAGATTGAACCTTCCAGAAATATGATACTGATGAAGACGGCGATGCTGGCCCCACAGGAACTCAATGAAAATTCAACGGCATGAGGACACAGAATAGGGCATCGGGAAACCACTGCATTACAAATCCCTAGCAATGTCATAATGGCTACAATTACCATGATGATCGCCAATCTTCGATAGATGAGGCATTAGAAAAAGAAGATTCTCACTGTAAGTTGTTGTCATTTCACTATTTAAGGGCTCCCATTGATCTGGTCATTTTACAGCTTATCGTGGGTCCTAAAGCATAATATAACTTTAACAGCGGTAGCCGTACCGAGTGAAATGCCTAAGGCATGAAGAAATGTGCGGCATTGCAATAAGTAAGAAATTTCAAGCTTGACTTGGTAAGTTACCTGTAAAGTCAGCATCCTGATGGAGAAGGGGTAATTACAAGGTAGCATCATTAGTAGTTAGCGTAGTCAAAGAAGACTTCTGAATGCGAAACGGTAGTTTGTATCTCGTTGTCTGGCATGATTTGACAATGGGAAGGTTTCAAATTATTCCGTTTCACCTTTATACCTTGTCATTTCCTTTGTTTAGTAGTCCTTGTGGAATGAAGGGCCCGTGGGAAGAGTTCGCAGTAAAATCCAACTAGGGAAATTTACATCTATGGGGGCAACGCACGGTAATGTTCGGCAGTGGCGTAGCCAAGGGGGGGGGGGGGGTCAGCTGGGTCCAGCCCCCCCAAAAAAAATTATATAAACAGCAAATTTTTCAGATATTTAATTTAAAAAATTCCCCGGGAGATCCCGGTCCCCCTGTTTCCAGTTTTGTTAATGAAGTTATCGTCTGCAAAATCAAAATTTTTTTGCCGACAAATTATTTTAAAAAACATTCCCCCTGGGTAGCCCCCGGGCCCCCCTTGTTAGCTGCAATATTCTTCAGACGTAAAATATAAACATAACTGCTTTCAAAGTACGTAAATTCCACTATTTTGGGCCTATTATTTTTCAAAATAATTCCCCCTGGGGTGACCCCTGGGCCCCCCTTTCTAGCAGTAGATCTACTATTCCTCGGCTGTAAAGCCTAAACATTATTAGAATACGTTACAAGACGTACATATATACATCAAAGTGTGTAAAACTCCACAATTTCAGGCTGATTTTTTCAAACCCCTTCCCCGGGAGGGACCCCCGGACCCCCCATTCGGCCTCCCGACCACTCGGGTGGGGTTATTAAGATCATGCCCCTAATTAGAAGATGCGTACGTCCATGAGAGCGGTTTTCCTCTTTTTCTACTGCTTTACGAAACTACATGGGGGGGGAGGGGGAGCGCGTTGCATGAAAACTGGACCCCCCCCCCAAAAAAAAAAAAATCTGGCTACGCCGCTGATGTTCGGAGCTCAATTGCCATGTACTGTGCGAGTTCCCGATTAGTCAAATTGATGCAGCCATTCTTTGTTTACATTTTGACATGTCATATTTAATCCATTAAATATTCTTCATTGAAAGTGAGCGAAAGTTGTCCATTCCGCAGCCAAAAAGTCTCCAAAGTTGGCGCTGAGGATAGTCAAAAAATGAAACCGGTGCTGTGAGACCAAGCTACCATTTCGTAAGAGAAAAGAAGAACTAGACGTGAAAAATAAACACTGTTTATTACGCTTTGAAAAGAACAAGAAAAAGAAAGCACTTATTGACAACCACTACAGGAACATTTGTTTTCCTTCGTATTCACCTCGTTCTCAAATTCCGTAAGGTATTCGAAGGATAAAATTTTCATTATTCATTGAAAATTCAAAAAAAAAAAAAAATCAATCGAGAAAATATTTTCTATTGACAGAGCGTCAGTTTCTTATCAGTGTCAAAAGTTGTGGATTTTAATTTTAAATATTGATATTTACGAATAAAATTGTAAATTTGGTCTCTTCCGTGGTTTATTCAGAAGCGATGCTGATCTCCTATAAGCTGACTTCGCATGGTGAAAGTAAGCTCATGCTTTCGTCAAAAGCCTGCTTACCGGCTTATGTATAGTTGTTGTTTTAGATTTAATGTGTTTTTTTAACATTAGAGTTAGAGATTTATACGGGGGGGGGGGGGGTTTATTATTTCTTGCCTGTCTTTGCGGCTCTATTCGGCTATTATATATATTTCTAGAATTTGCTGGCGATTTTAAATTAAAAAAATAATAAAATAATTCACTTTACTTTTTTTTATTATCCAGTCAACACGGTAAAGGTGCAATATATTGAAAAATAATAATAATACATATAACTATCACGCTCAAGCTTCCGCTTTCTTTTTTTCTTCTTTTTTCTTTTTCTTCTTTTCCTTCTTTTTCTTGTCCGGTATTCCCTGGACAAGGAGCATATATTTCAAAAATACAATACGTAATAATACCATCCCGCATCCCCAAGCTAGCGCTTATTTGGGACAAAAGACTCATACAGTGCTGCTAAACAAGGCCTTTTTTTTTTTTTTTTTTTTTTACTTGTTATTTTAATGTCAGTTTTTATTATTATTAACTCCCATTGACCAGCCGTCTTTTTATACCCGCTTTTAACTAACCCATCTGTTTAAATTTTTTCATTTGTGGAGGAAGTTCATTAAATATCTTTGGTATAAGAACTTTGTTTAATCTCTCTCCGTATTTGTTATATATTATAATATAATATATATTATCTCAAACTTAAGCTTTTTTGGGTTTCTTGTATTGTACTTCCCTTTATCATCTATTTGGTATTCTTTTTTTAAATAGTTATCTCTTATTAATTTAAAGCCTACTTGAATAGTTTCGTTATTGGCAGAATGTTAGCATGTTTGAATTTTTCGTCGTGTTGTTTGTATTTCTTGTTATTATAGATAATAATAATAATAACAATAAATTTTGTTCCCCAGCCGGTACCCCCAGCACTGGGAGCATATAATATAAAGAATACAATACAATAATATAACAATAGTCGTGTTTACCAGAATACTGCAATGTAATACTAATAATAATAATAATAATAATAATCGATCTGGCTGAATGAGGAAGATAGCTACGAAGTGAATTACTACACACCAAATTGTAGTCTGGGCATTGGGGGCTCGTTAGCGATACTTGATATCTTGAAGAATGAAGATAGGCGTACGCAGACAGCTGTGCAATCGAAATAGCTTCTGGGACCAAAGTGTCTCTTGTCAAAATCTCTGACTTGTAGCAATTTGCCGAAGTAAACAATCTGAATACTGTACATCCTGATGTAGTAGTAGTAGTGTTTGTCAGGTTAATAACGACTTAGGCCTCATATTTGGGCCCATAGAGCGGCCCCGACTTGACTGTCCTATGCCAGCCCATAGGACTGTCCGACTGTGGACCTCCTGATTATAGTGGATTCCGAACCACTTGGGAAACACAGTGAAGTCACACGATTAGTTCGGAGGTGACTAGGACAAGTCCTACCATGTTTCCCTACCGGCACTCTGCACACGACCAAGTTATCTGCAGCTTTGAACCTGCTCTGGTCCGCTGGATTCAACTTGGTATGGCGGCCGGTCGTACATCCTGATACTTTGATCTTCGATATTGTAAGGTCCGATTAGAGATCATGTAAGAGTTTCTCCAGTGACTTCGCGGAGGTGATGCATTACAAATGAAAATAAAAGTAACTTTTCACTAATTCCGCTACATAAATCTATATTGTGACAGCAGTTTCGGTTGTGGACACCATCATCAGACTGTAAAAAACCCCATCGGCTTTCGGACATTATGAATTTCAGTCATTGGTAAACTTGCTTACTCCTCGATGTAAACCCTCACCAAATACAAGTGCAGATAGGCAAGCTCAGACATGTCTACCATTGACATTGTGGCAGGTGGTAGCTCTACTTAACCAAGTATGGGAACGAATCTAACTGGTATATTAGTTGAATAGGTGCCCATTCCATCGACCGGCTAGGGCTATTTACAAAAACAGTGACGTGGTAGCAGACATTCAAGACTTAGGCGGGGTTTCCATCGACCTCGCATTGCAGAATTGACGGAAATGTTTATTTTCTTATATGCCATAGTTAAAATTGATCAATGATCATACAGTAAAATCACAAACGAACAAACTAAAATTAAAAAATGGCTTCATGGGATATGTTAAGTACAAACATTTTAATAGATTTCTATGAAAGAAAAATTCTAATTTCCGTCAATGTCATTTGCATTCTGCAATGTGAGATCGATGGAAACCCCGCCTAAGTCTTGAATTTCTGCTACCACGTCACCGTTTTTGTAAATAACCCTAGCCGGTCGGTGGACTGGGCGCCATAGGAAATTTATCCCAGCGTGTTGCATTGACCCTTTTGCTCAACATGTCTGGACAATATGTCAGAGCATGGTGAGTTTCTGATAATTAATTACGTGCAAGGGCCGAGAAGCCTGTGCGGGTGCAAAGAATATTCTGCGGAAAACACCCTTTTCTAAAACAAATGACACGTGACAGAGAATGTTATCTGGGTTTCCAGAGGGTATATAGAGATAAATATATTCTCTGTGCTGATGTGCAGTAATATTTTATAAATTATTTCCGTACACTTTGGCTTGGGCTCAAGATATCATTAACACAGTAGAACTAGGTTAATAGGGGTTCGGACAAGAAAAGAACTTCGGTTTATATAATATAAAATTTCTAGGCCCCACTGAAGGTTCAAAAATAGTCATTGAAATGCCAGTTGGTTAGTAATGAGAGACATTAGGGAACATTATGAGATTTTAGAGGCAAAATTGTCGTTAGGCGCCCATTCCATTGACCGGCTAGGGCTATTTCCAACAACGGTGACGTGGTAGCAGACATTCAAGACTTAGGTGGCGTTTCCACCGACCTCGCATTGCAGAATTGACGGAAATGTTTATTTTCCTCTATGCCATAGTTAAAATTGATCAATGATCATACAGTAAAATCACAAACAAACAAACTAAAATTAAAAAATGGCGTCATGGGATATGTTAGGTACAAACATTTTAATAGATTTCTATAAAAAGAAAAATTCTAATTTCCGTCAATGTCATTTGCATTCTGCAATGCGAGGTCGGTGGAGACGCTACCTAAGTCTTGAATGTCTGCTACCACGTCACTGTTTTTGGAAATAGCCCTAGCCGGTCAATGGAATGGGCGCCTAACGTGGAGAGAAACTCCCTGACACTATTTTAAGTTCGAAGGGTTCAACCTCTTTCGTTACTATTATTATTGGCTACATTTTCTGGCCATGCTTCGGAGGGCATGTAGAACAGGCGGTCCCGGGCTTTCTTGGTTGAGTGTAAGAGAGGGCTTTATAGTCCTAACTCCGCTAGGTTGGCTTAGTAATGGAAACAATAAAAAGTCCTTATTTAGTTATTTATTTATTATTATTATTATTATTTTTAAGGAGCTATTGTAATTGAAATTTTTTTAAGGGACTTTTTATGGGTCCAGCCCAACTTGTAGTGGCCCATAGATCCCTTGTCAAATATCAACGATCCCATGGATTTCGGACATTATTTGTATTATTTCTGTATGAATTTTTGTCCATTGGGAAACTGGTATACATTCTCGATGTCAACCTACACCAGCAACAAACGATAATGGACAAGTTGAGACAAGCTTATCATTGACGCAATGAAACAGGCGAAAGCATGACTTAACCAAGTACAGATACGAGTTGTTTGTAATGAGAGCTGAAAGAGAACTTTTTGAGATTAAGATCCAAAATTGTGATGAAGTGGAGAGAAACTCCCCAACTCTATTTTGAGTTGAAGGAGTTAAATCTCTTTCGTTATTATTATTATTTTTAGGCGCCCATTCCACCGACCGGCTAGGGCTATTTACAAAAACGGTGACGTGGTAGCAGACATTCAAGACATAGGCGGGGTTTCCACCGACCTCGCATTGCAGAATTGACGGAAATGTTTATTTTCCTCTATGCCATAGTTAAAATTGATCAATGATCATACAGTAAAATCACAAACAAACAAACTAAAATTAAAAAATGGCGTCATGGGATATGTTAAGTACAAACATTTTAATAGATTTCTATAAAAAGAAAAATTCTAATTTCCGTCAATGTCATTTGCATTCTGCAATGCCAGGTCAATGGAAACCCCGACTAAGTCTTGAATGTCTGCTACCACGTCACCGTTTTTGTAAATAGCCCTAGCCGGTCGGTGGAATGTGCGCCTTAAGGAGTTAAGGACGTATAGCCCACTGAATCATTCTCAGCCAATGACCTCATCGATTTTCGGAAATTAATTGTATTGTGTTCCTCATAAATTGCTACACGACCTCGGTGTCATCCCACACCAACTAAAAGTGACATATATACAAGCTGACGCATGCTTAACAATGACGTTTTGCAATAGGCGAGAGCCCGAGCCCAGAGCGAAGTTAACTGAATTGTGAAGACACTTAATATTAAAACCCTCGCTGTTCCAGTTGAATTAAAAAAGAAACCCGTTCCAAACGTCAAACGATTGAAAAAGACACGGGAGACATTAATTATTTTTGGGGTTTCACCCCTTCTATTTACCCTTCATGGTTTTGTCCCCTGTTTATCGTCTTATACTCACCTTTTTTTAAGTATACGACTAAAGATCTTTGATGTAATAGCTTTTGATGTAATCTAATTAAATTAAATTATTTTAATTTAATGTTAAGGAAATTTCTGTCTGCCTCTTATGCCTTATCACGAGTATAAGCGGTTATACAGTACCGTTTGTTATCTATTTTTACGTATGTAATTTTTAAGTGCTTAGTTTTAAGTACGGTAGTTTTTATTAGACTAACATTGACATAGACATGTTATTATTGTATTACTTCTAAGGGACATTGTACTGTAGCTCTATAATATAATATAATAAAAACCTAAGTTATTAACTGTAAAAGCATTTTCATACCCCAATAATGCTTAATTAATAAATATATTGACAGCGAAATAACAGGTCCACCGTAAAAGCATATACCACCGCTCCTTTAACCACTCTAAATTATTAAATTTTCTATTGCCCTAGATGGAAAATATATGAGTGAAGATAGATTCATAAATTTCAAATAAACTGTTCCTGAAAAATGATACCCAAGAACTTTCCTCCCATACTGCCCCACCCCCCTTCCCTTTTAAGGAACATCAACGCGCACTTTTGTTTCATGTCAACTTTCTTCATGTCAGCTATCAATTATTGAAATATTGCTGAGCAGAAAATATTGTGAAGAATAAAGAATCCGAAATAAGCCTCTACGTAGCATATTACTAAGCCAACCTAGCGGAGTTAGGGCTATAAAGCCCTCTAGTATACTCAACTAGGAAAACCCGGGACCGCGAGATTTACATGCCCTCCTAAGCATGACCAGAAAATGTAGCAAGTGTGGGAATCGAACCAACGACCTTGCCGGTGAAAGTCAGAGTCTGTACCACTACTCTACATGTCCTGTTACTTATAGTGGATGAAGTTTCTATCTGCAGCCTGATCATGGCGATTATAATACCGGTATTTATTTAATCCCCTGGTATTAAAAATGGAAACAAACCAATTTTGAATAGCACTTTCTACTTTAAAATTATCTTGTTTACATTTTAATACCAGGGGATTTAATAAATACCGGTATTATAATCGCCATGATCAGGCTGCAGATGTGAAGTCATTTGCTTATGAACAATAAAAAGAGTGAACTTGGATGACACCGAAATTAGAGGAGGTTACCTCTTCAACCAAAGTTAATTTAATGTCAGTGTTATATGTACCATATAATACTACAGTGTAATTGGGTGACACCTTTATCTTCTATGAATTAGTCGTTGATAATTATTAAATAAGTTGAGCTTTACTTCCGTAGCAAATGCCGCCATGTGCCAACCTTCTAATACAATAGACCCTAAGAAAATGACATCTTATCCTATCTTGTTCCACTATACTTCAAATCTTTTGCTTTGCAACCAAGCTCTAGTTTGGGTTTCGGTCCATCATAAATAAATAAATATTGACTTTTTCTTCTATTACAAAGCCAACCTAGCCCTCTCTTACACCCTACTAGGAAAGCCCGGGACCAGCTGTTTTACATACCCTCCGAAGCATGGCCAGAAAATTTAGCAAGCGTGGGACTCGAACCAACAACCTTCTGGGTGAACGTCGGAGTATTTAACTACTTGTGCTGACGCTCCCTAAATCCAGCTTTTAAAAAGCTCCACTTCTAAAATATTTTGGCCTGAAGGTTGAAGCTCCGGATCTGTAACCTTCCGACCCGACGACGCCAAATTTCCATATGACAATTTGTATTTTTATTTTTTTTATAAATTAGAGTTTCCACTCATTACACACGCTGCTTGATAATTCCATCACGCAAATTCAAATTCGCTTCAAATTAATAAATGTCGGTTCATTCAATTTTTTCGCGGCGTTTATCGATGTTACGGGATGATTTCATTTAAAGGTTCTTCGGTTAAAAAACAAGAATATTTTTAGTTATTTTAGCATTATGAGGAAATTATGTGTTCAGAGAACGGAGCTTCACTCCTCATTTTGACACTTATTTTTGTTTTTGACACCTTGCTCTTTTTTTCGGGCAGGCTTCGGGCCTTCGGCCTCTTGCTTCAACACTTTCTGGACATCACGATCCCTTGCCTATATTATTGATTAGCTTTTTATGGACGTAGGAGTATTAGCAGTGTGGCTTTGAACTTGCCCTGTCTTGTATTGGTTTTGTTTGCGAATGAATTTCTAGCCATTGGCAAACTGGCTAACTCCTCGATGTCAACCCATACTGACTACAAGTGCCAGTGGGCAAGCTTGGACATGCTTACCATTGACATTTTAACTGGCTGTAGCTCGATTTAACCAAGTGTGGGAACGAGTCATCCTTTGTCCTACTCCAACATCTTTCTGTCCATCGTCCGTTCGTCGGTTCCGTTGTTTCTCTTGATACCTTCACTTTCGTTTTATACCCAGAGTAGTAGTAGTAGTAGTGTTCGTCGGGTTAATAACGACTTAGGCCTCATATTTGGGCCCATAGAGCGACCCCGACTTGACTGTCCTACGCCTGCCCGTAGGACAGTGGACCTCCTGATTATAGTGGATTCCGAACCACTTGGGAAACACAGTGAAGTCACACGATTAGTTCGGAGGTGACCAGGACAAGTCCTACCATGTTTCCCTACCGGCACTGTGCACACGACCAAGTTATTTGCAGCTTTGAACCTGCTCTGGTCCGCTGGATTCAACTTTGGTATTTTTATACCCAGAAGTTGTAGCCTCAGTGTAATAACCTGCTCCACATGTGCCTAATATAACCTCTTGCTACATTCTTATCTGCAGCCAGCCTTAGCCGACAGCACTCCTCCAGTCATCTCGGTTTTCCATTGCGATTCACCATCTACGGGCTTCCAACTCGTGAAGGTCGGTTTCTCATTTGACCTTTCAGCAGTTTCGTAGATGTCCCGTGTAGTCTTCATCCCTTTATGCTTGCTTTTTACATTTTGCGGGCTTCTGACATTCGTACATCGTATCCCAGCCAACTTCTATAAAATTGTCTATGTCTTCTCCTTTGAGTATTACATCTGTATCTTTTTTATACATTATTTTGTTTCAGGTTCCCACTTTTTTTAATCAAGTGTTATTTAGTCATTATTAATGGAACCAAAACCCCCTGGTAATTTGATTCTGGGAGCAAAAAACATTTGCTTAATTTTCACGAAAAATTACTACCAAAATAACTTTGTGGAGAAGCCTGTCCCATGGCGCTGCTTAACTTCAGGCATGAATTATAGTTGTGTAATTGAGTAAAAAATACCCAATTGATCGCTTTCTGAAGCAGGTTTTGAATTTTAAGAAAAAAAAATATATTTTTTAAATAACTCATGTGTACTATAGCATACCAAGTCATTTAATAATATCTAGTATTGCACATTGAACTACCTATTCTGTGTTTGTAATTGTTCCCTCGATTAAGCCGACCATCGCTTTAAAATAGGGAAAATTGTTGCAGCTAGAGCCGAGCCACTCATATTAGTTCACCATACTAATTGGGAAAGCATGTGAGGAGGCTGTTTACAAACATGGCCAACTCCAAGTTGTTGAATTTTTGTGGATTTTCTGTTGAAAATTGCATTAAGTTTATAGCTAACCCTAGACTTCTCAGCGCTTCTGTGCGCAATCTGGCTGCATTTGTCACTTTATTGCTTTCCAATTTATACGTAGTATAAGGAAAGCTTTGTGACGGTCGAAATTTTCGATTCCGAGATTTCAACGGATTTACACGTTTTGAGGTCCCAGGAACCCAAAAAAGTGTTTTTTACGAAATGTCTGTCTGTCGCTCTGCCTGTCTGTCTGTTCATCTATTTCCGGGCAAACGACTCAGTCGCTTTTTGATAAAATTTGGCATGTAGATTTACAAAAATCATACCTCGGGACCATTTTTTTTATTTTGGGCTACCTCAATTTGGGGGGTTTTTATTTTCAAAAAACTTCAAAAAAACGTCTAAAAAAATTATTTCCCAAAAACGGCTCCAACGATTTCTTTTAAATTCACATATATTGTAGTTGTTGTTAATGTTGATAAAATGCGGGGGGTCGCTTACCCCTTGATAGTTTGCTTCTGGGGGTAAAAAAAATAAAAATGACTAAAGAAAAATGACTAAAAAATAATTTTTCTCCGACACCTTTCTATCGATGATTTCTACCATCAGATATGTTTTAGGTGATAAATTGAGTAACGAAACCGGATAGGTTGCTTTCCCAAAAAAGTATTTGGTTTTGTAAAAAAAAAAATGTTTTTTGAAAAAAATGATTGAAAATTCACGCTCAAATGCATTGCGTGCCCTGCCAGTATTGCTGTGTGGTAATGCGTTAATGCGTTGGTCTGACCTATCTAGAATTTACCTCACCACCAGTGACGTCAGGTGGGCAACCCCCCCCCCCCCCCCCCACCCGAGATATCGGATATTTAACCATAGGAAAATTATTTACCATGATATTACTCATTTTCTCTGTCTACTAATTTTGATAAATTGGAAAGCATGTTCGAGTAAACTCGGACCGGTTCTTTTACAACGTGCAGGTGGACATTAAAATTTTCTGCCAGGTCGGATCAAAACCCCATTTTGTAAAAAAAATGGAGTTGGCCACGTTTGTAGCCAAGCTCCTCATGTACACATCAGTTCCCTAGTATCGGTTCTTTATATTGTAAATAAAGGTGGACAATTTGAGTATTTCAATCAGAATCCATTTAATTCTACTCAATCATTACTGGAATATCGCCATTTTATTTTCTAGTGTAAAGTTGTGAAATAGAGGGTAGCAGATGGGGAGTATTCCTCCCCCCATATAGATTTCGAATCGTTGTCAGATAACCTACAAGTACTTACAGTAGAATCAGTAACTGATATAGCACTTTAGTATTACTACGTCTTCCTTATTGCTTTCCAATTTGTAAGTTAGTATAAGAAAAGTTTTGTGATGGACAAAATGTTTGATTTCAACGGAAATATTCAAGTTTTGAGATTACAGGAACCCAAAAAAGTGTTTTTTTACGGTACGACTGTCTGTTGGTAGGTCTGTCTGCCCATCTATTTGTGGGCAAAGTACTCGTTAGATTTTAGTCAAATTGAGCATACAGATTCTAAAAAATAACTTTTTTTTTTTTTCATTTTTGGAAATCCAAAACGCACGGACACGAATTAACCGTAGTGTTTTTAAAAGGCAAAAACTTGCTTGGGTAAGATATCTGTAGATCTATTTGATTGAGGGATTGCATCATTTTATTTTTCAAAATCCAGGGGACTAGTCTTCCAGTTGGGAACCCCCTTGTGTACAGTAACTGTGCTTGTGTACCGAAATAGATTTTTCAAGCTACGAGTATATTAAAAACAAATATTCTCCCCCCCCCCCCCCTAGGGACCTTTCGAGCGTCAGGACGCCGCAACAGCCTTGCTTGTACTGCTGTTTGCCAGCTATGGCCATGCAATTTGTCTCTACAAATTATAGAGGGCCATAAAATATTGAAATTTCTCCGCGCGTAGGGGAAAATTAACTTAACCACATGGAACAATGTCATTGTTTGAATTAATGACATTGGGAGCTTAAGTATTATTGCTCGAAATTTATATCGAGATATTAATGAAATATATCTTTGTTAAATTTAAATTAAAAATTGTATATTTTGCACAAGTTAAAGCACTGATATCTTTTAGAAAATAGCAATTTAAGGAAAAATAGTTTAAGATTGGGCGCTTTATGGGTCAGTACGGAGTATAAAATGGTGTGTAAATGGTGTTTTTTAGTTTTAGTTTTTTAGTTTAGTTTTTTAGTTTTACATTTTTGTATATTTGACATTTTTTTATATTTTTTTATTTGGTAAAACAGTGTGTAATATTTAATTTAACAGTATGGGTTAATTGTAAGAGTGGGCCGAAAGGCCCAAAATTCGCCCACATGGAAAATAATTCTTTCTTTCTTTCTTACTTACTTTCCCACTTCGCCTACTCTTTTAATTCTAATTGGAAAGAAGTTCTAGTAGGCACACATAATGTTATTCACATGTTCACAATTTTCAATTTATATTTCTCATGAGAACAGCACATGTCAGTAATCCGCTGCATTATTTTAATGGATTTCATTATGTGACTTTCTTCATCCCCCTCTCTTGAACATCTTTCCCAAGCAGGAAGTAGTCCGGAAATCCGACGATTAGACGTAAAATTACGAATATTAATGTAAGTCTTTCTTCGTAGCCACAGCGCGTACAGAAACGTCGAAGAGATACCGATACGTCGAAAAAATCGTAAAAAACACTTTTTGGTTCCTGGGACCTCAAAACTTGTAAATTCGTTGAAATCTCGGAATTGAAAATTGTGACCATCACAAAGCTTTCCTTACTTATACGAACGTATAAATAGGAAAGCAAAAAAGAACTTCAAAGCTCAGTCCTATAGGCGAAGTAAAACGGGCAATGAGTGATTGGTTAGCAGCTTCAGCAAATTATTATCATTATTGTAAATACAATTTCATGTTATTGAATTCTGTTTTTTACACTACTTCTAAATTAGGTTTCTGAGTAAAATTTATAAATTAAATTTATAACGTTGTTAGGTCCTCCAACCCAATTAGCGTACCTCAATAATTTTTATGTATATATATGCATGGAATAATGGCCGTATGTATGAAAGGAGTTATTGCTCACTATTACAAATGGTGTCAGCTTTGAGTTAAACTCAGTCCACTATAGCAGAAATAAACGAAAAAACTAAGGGTATTTAAAACAATGGGCTCCCTTTGGATGGTGGCTGGGCGCTTTTTTACTTGATCGCAACCCATGAGGTGGAATGTATCAGGGGGAGAGGGGGGGGGCTTTATGGGAAAGGCTGGTCTAATTTCGTCGAATCAGAGCCAACAAAATGTCTACACTCTTTAACGAATTTCCCAAGCCTGTGCCTCACGTTGTTAACTTTTTAAACCTTTTGTAATGTTCAGCGTATAGGTATAAAGTTTCCAGCCAAGTAATGTCCCTAGCTTTCTAGGAAATTTTCGTTGCATTCGTTAATTGCAGTATATGGTATTTGTATATCTTCCCACTTTAAAACTTAATTTATCTGTTGTGAGGTTTTTTCAGTTATTAGAGAAATATTGGGTTTCTTCGTATTATCCAGATATAGTCCCGGGCCTAGAATATTGATAAAAAAGGAATGGAGCGCCAAAAGTTAAAAATTATTGTAATGATTATAATAATTATATCTGAAATGATCCTCTTCAATTTGAATAAACAAAATCTTTTATTGTTATTATTGCAGAGTTTTTAATGGAAGTAGGCCTATAATGCCAACGACCCTGTCGGTTTTCGGACATTATATTTTGGGTACTGTTTCCGAATGCATTACTAGCCACTGGCAAACTGGTTCGCTCCTCGATGACGACCTTCACCGACTACAAGTGCCAATGGGCAGGACAAACAGAAGAAATGTTTGTGAGCATTTTGATACATGAAATCTTACACATATTAGCCCCAATGTTTTAATGTTTTGATTTATATAAAAAAAGATTGGTGTGGCAGTACCTAGGAAGGAGTTCCAGAACTGTGGCCAATTGGTGCTAGTCATTATATATCGAAATGTAGAGGAGCATATCTGCTAATTTAACTCTACGATCTATATTTCCTGTGGAAATCGACTTTGTGAAAAAAACGCGTAATGGCCGTACTGCGATTTGCTCTTAAGGCTTCGATATTCTTTGTGTTGGTACTTTTCTCACGTAGTTCGCTTAAGGTTAACGGGTGCCCCGTAAGGTGTATTATGAATCTGCAACTTCTAGTATGTTACATTTATTTCCGTATAGCAATTCGTGGCAGTAAAAATATTCGATTTAAAAATGTACCCTTTGAAATTTATGAGTTACAACTAAACTTGTATAGAAACCTTTGCTAAAAATAATTGTATAGCACAGCTTTGCAGTACATAAAACAAATGGCTTTGACATTTCATTTGTTGAAAAACAATTTAACGACGGCCGTAAGGTATAAATGGCGAAAGGTGGTGTGCTGTTTCTTACGGTCAAGAACAATAAAATTTGTGAGTTTACAATTTATGCACAGTTACTGTCAGAAACCTATAAACTGGAGAGGAATGCCTAGCTCGCCATAACTTTTGTCGTTTAGCATAGTTCTTTATGTTTAGCGTTAGCTTGTTTCATTTTAATGATCTGCTAACTTTAGCCAATAGAAAGAATCTGTGTGACTGTAATTGTATTGGAAAAAATCATAACCCACTCTTAAGACACCATTTGACATCCCCTCAGTCCATTTTTGTAATCAAATCAAACAAGAAATATCGATGGTACAGCCACATATGTAACCTAGTAAACTAGAAAAAATGTCCCTCCACATTTAATAAATAAATAAATAAATAAGGACTTTTTATTGTATCTATTACTAAGCCAACCTAGCGGAGTTAGGGCTATAAAGCCCTGTTTTACATTCAACTAGGAAGGCCCGGGACCGCCTGCTTTACATGCCCTCCGATGCATGGCCAGAAAATGTAGCCAGTGCGGGACTCGAACCAACAACCTTTCGAGTGAAATTTTGTTACGTAGTAAGTCACAGCTTGGGAATTCTATCAACCTGTCTTCCGTTCAAGTCTTCCTTCAAGTTTAATAACTACAGCAGAACTGTCGGCCACATAATTTGCATCAAAATGTAGAGAAACATGTTTCTTATTTTATGGCAACTCGTTTAATAAATTTGATATTTTATGTGAAATTTGATTTTTTACACCCATAAGGTTTTCTCCCCTCTACCTTTTTCTAACGTCAGTAAGCAAATCACTCCAGATCCCAAATAACCATGTGATGCGGAAAGACAAAAAACTTCCATTTTACAAATTACAATTAAATCACTAAATAAACAAAAAATAACAAAAACTTAGACTTTTAGAAAAACTTGTTATAACAACCCGAATTAGTAAAACCCAAATAATCGTTAAAAAATTAACTTTGTCTAAGAAACCCACTTGTGTTAGTATAAAACCCTGAGCGCTTTCGGCAAGAACTGCCATCTACAGAGGGAAACCCACTAGCACAGTTACACCTTACCTGCGATTTGAGGCTTGCTCAACTCGAGGAGAAGATGCAAATGTGACTAGGGAGAGGAAACCTTGGTTTATATAGGACTGGGAGGAGGTTTCTTAGACAAAGTTAATTTCTTAACGATTATTTGGGTTTTACTAATTCGGGTTGTTATAACAAGTTTTCCTAAAACTCTAAGTTTTTGTTATTTTTTGTTTATTAAAATGAAATACCACGAAGTCACGAATAATCTAATTATTGAAATCACTAAACTTATGAATTAATTTTAACGCTCACGTAGTCTATAACACAGTCATCTATTTACAGTACATTTATTGGTACATTTTTTTAACTTTCGTTTTCAATGAACAAAAAATATTTCCTCTTTAGAAACAACCAGTCGGTTGAAAACTTATATTCTAGGTGCACAAAACTAGGCTTTGTTGACTTTTGTTGACTTGTTTTTTAGAGTATAATTGCTTATTGCATTGTTTTAGTTTTAATCCACAGGACATGTAGCGTAGTGGTACAGACTCTGACTTTCACCTGAAAGGTTGTTGGTTAGAGTCCCATACTGGCTATATTTTCTGGCCATGCTTAGGAGGGCATGTAGAGCGGGCGGTCCCGGGTCATCCTAGTTGAGTGTAAGAGAGGGCTTTACGATATAGCTCCGTTAGGTTGGCTTGGTAATAGAAACAATAAAAAGTCCTTATTTATTTCATTTTTATTTATGAATCAATACAGATATATTCTATTGAAATATCGTTAGTATAGCTAAAAACAGGACATGTAGAGTAGTGGTACAGACTCCGATTTACATCCGAAGGGTTGTTGGTTCGAGTCCTACACTTGCAACATTTCCTGGCCATGCTTCGGAGGGCATGTAAAGCAGGCGGCCCTGGGCCTTCCTAGTGGAGTGTAAGAGAGGGCTTTATAGCCTTAACTCCGCTAGGTTGGCTTGGTAATAGAACAAAATGTCAATATTTTATTTATTTATTTATTTAAATAGCCGTATCGCTTACAAATAATGTTCATCATCTGCATTTTATATTTGTATTTGAATTTGTAAAAAAAAAAGAAGATAAATAGTCCGGTGGAAGGAGTACCTTAACTGTAACCGATCAATGGAACGGCCACAGAAATATAAGAAACCTTTCTTGTAAGGAACGTGACCTACTTGATAGCTGTTTGATCGATACTTCCGGTGAAATTTTATTTTGTTAAAAAACCGATAGTGAGGAAGTCCGGTGAGATCTCTATTTCTGTAGCATTAAGCCTAGCATATTATTGAATCTGTTTCGCGTCTTATGTAGGTAGAAAAACCTTCATAGGAAATTAGGAGGTGGTGATACGGTTATTAAATTTCCTGTCTTTCTCTGAAAATACTCCTCCGCTATAACAACGAATGGCTTTTACCTAATTACCTTCTAAAGTGAAATATTTTGTTCAAAAGTACCCTTTAATTGCATTCTGAGTGAAGTGTATTAAAATAAATTTTCTCCCCTTCCAAAGTCATGTTCAATAGGTATTTTTAGAGTTCAGTATAGGAGAGATGGGACATAGCCCGCCCGCCTTTTGAATTTCGGGGACCGCATGTCACGTCTACTGTGGCCAGTCAGTGAAAATACGTGGCAAGTGGTTTCAGGAATTTAAAAAAATGCCAGGACATGTAGAGTAGGGGTACAGACTCTGACGTTCACCTGAAAAGTTGTTGGTTCGAGTAAAGCAAGCAGTCCCGGGCCTTCCTAGTTGAGTTTATAATAGGGCTTTGTAGCCGTATCCATGCTAAGTTGGGTTAGTGATTTTAACAAAAAGTCATTATTTATTTATTTATTTAAAAAAAATATTTTTGGCGGACTCGCATGTCCTATGACTTCTAAATTGAACTTTAGGTATTTTCTGTTGTATTTATTTAAATTGGTTGTTGGGAATTAAGTTTTAGGTTTTGTAAAAGTACAAGTAAGAGCTAGTGTGAGTATTCATTCAAAATTACAATCCACCTAGATTTCCCGTTCCCTCTGTCTCATCGTATTATTTCTGATCAAAGGGCTGCTTAAATAGACCTAGGTCCATGAAAAGTCATACATAAATTACAATACAAATAAGAGCTAGTGTGAGTATTCATTCAAAAATACAATCCACCAAGATTTCTCGTTCCTTCTGCCTCATCGTATTATTTCTGATCAAATAGCTGCTATAAATAGATCTAGGTCCATAAAAGTCATTCAAAAATTACTACACAAATAAGTGCTAGTGTGAGTATTCATTCAAAAAAGGAATTCAACCAAGATTTCTCGTTCCTTCTGCCTCATCGTATTATTTCTGATCAAATGGCTGCTATAAATAGATCTAGGTCCATAAAAAGTCCTTCAAAAATTACTACACAAATAAGTGCTAGTGTGAGTATTCATTCAAAAATGCAATCCACCAAGATTTCTCGTTCCCTCTGTCTCATCGTATTATTTCTGATCAAATGGCTGCTATAAATAGACCTACGTCCATAAAAAGTCCTTCAAAAATTACAATACAAATAAGAGCTAGTGTGAGTATTCATTCAAAAATACAATCCACCAAGATTTCTCGTTCCCCCTGTCTCATCGTATTATTTCTGAACAAAGGGCTGCTATAAATAGGCCTAGGTCCATAAAAAGTCCTTCAAAAATTGCAAGACAAATAAGAGCTAGTGTGAGTATTCATTCAAAAATACAATCCACCAAGATTTCTCGTTCCCCCTGTCACATCGTATTATTTCTGATCAAAGGGCTGAAGAGTAAGTCAGCTGGAGAATGGAAATTAATTATAAATAAACCTAAATTTTCCGATGAATGAGGCCAAAGTAAAAGGGGCTTTATGATTTACCGGGGGGTATTTTTTTTTCTTTCAAAATACCCGACACATTTTGCTGACGGCAGTTTAATGTAATTATAAATATTTTACTGGTCCACGCGACTTAACTGCTTTTCCCCGTCAATATGTACAGTTTGCGGGACATTTTAAGCCTTTTTGTTCTTCCTGTCGGAGTATTAAGACTCTAATGAAGGGGGAAAAATATATATATATAGGTTAGCATACATAATCACTGGGTTTTGGTTAACGTTACGTTACGTTATGGAATTTAGTTGACACTGAAAACGTTATTTCTCCAATATATTTTACAATATATAAAATAGTAAAAAATATAGTGTCACCTTGTGTGAGGCAAGCATTTTCGCTCGACCCACCTCTGCCATGATTGCTCGACCTAATACTCTTCCGACTAGCCCGTACTATCAACTGATCTGCTTAAACACTTTCAGTGGATTCAGGACTTACTCATTGGCGTAAATTCCCAAAATTTCTGGGGGGGGGCTTTAGGACCCCCAAGACCTTGAAACCTTGAAATCGATAAATTGGCCCAAATTATTGCGGTTTTACGCTCGTTATACCCGGGAGAAAGGGGAGCCCCCCCTCCCGAAAAAAAAAATGATAATTGTAAGGGCAAGTGTGGTTTTACAAATATTTTATCCTGAAGAAAGGGGGGCCCGGGGGTCTCCCTCGGAGAAAAAAATTGATGAATAGGCCCAAATTAAGGAGGTTTTACGCATTTTGCAAACAGTACCGTTGAGATTATACAGACGAATAAACCTACCCCTGAGGGGGGTCCGGCGGTCTCCCCCGAAGATAATTTTTTAAAAAATAGGTCTGAAATATTGGGGTGTTAAGCATTTCGAGTAATATATTTTTTGTGAAAGTACTTGGTCAATATGTTGATTTTTTTCATGATGTCTTTCAAGTGAAATAAGCATGCCAAGAATTAATTTCCCTTTCGTTTTTGTGGATACTATGCCTTTCGCCTCCAAAACGTCTTTGTCACGAGAAATCCTGGGGGGGGGGGGGGGCAGGACCCCCTATTTACGCCAATGTTTGCAAGAGGTAGAATTTGTAAAAAAAAAAGTAGTATTGGGGTTTTAAGCATTTTGAATAATAAATTTTTTGTGAAAGTACTTGGTCAATTTGTTGATTTTTTTCATGTAAAATAAGCATACTAAGAATTAGTTTCCCTTTCATTATTGTGGATACTATGCCTTTAGCCTCCAAAACGTCTTTGTCACCAAAAATCCTGGGGGGGGGGGCTACGGGTGGACCTGGGGGGTTAGCCCCCCCCCCCCCCCCAGGACCCCCTATTTACGCCAATGGACTTACTGCTAAGGAAAAACTCATTTACAAAACAAAATTGTTATTATTATTATATTGTATATATCATAGTCTCTTAGGACAGGACAGTACGTTGGACAGTAGACAGTAAGTAGACAAGCACTCTCTTCCATTACCCACTGAGTAGAGGCAGGCAATTAATGAATATACTGAGGTAGGCGTTCTTTTCTTGTGGGTGACTCTAGTGGGATTTAATCATTAATGAGGGGAGGAGCAGGGAGGCACCCCCCCCCCCCCGTCCCCCTAGCCGCTTCTTCTTCTTCTAACTCACATAATTATTAAGTTTTATTCACAGTACTCACGAATTTCCACATAACACAGAGGTAACAGACATCTCACAGAAATTGAATCACCTTCCTCTTTGCTTGGCTGTTCGCAAGTGATGGCGATCAGCCGATTGCGAGACTGGTCTACAGTTTTCAGCAGGAAAACCGATAAGAAACTAAGTTGTATCGGTTTCCCTATGCTTAGCTTGGCTGTAGACCGATCACACTCCCGCTGATCCCAGCTATACCCAAAAAGTCGTTACTTAACTTAGTTTTTACATATTTGGATCATGCTATGACCAAATCAAGGAGGAATACTACCAAGTGGCGCATAAGAGCGTCACAATTGATACAAATTACGTATGTGTTTGACGACAGATTTGGTGCCACCTGGATACCAACCCAGCAAGGTGAAGACTGCCAACTAAAGAAACTAATTACTTCGAAGTTGGAGCATTCAATTTTGACAGTGAGAATAATCAATGAAATCAGTAGCCAAAATACAGTACGCCCCTAAATTATTGCAATTTGCAAAGCTTTTCTCTTAAGCCCCTGTTTACTCAATCAGTTCCCTACACCTTGTATCACATAAGCCATAAATTTTTTTTTTTAATTTTTTGAAATGAAAGTTGCAAGATAATTTTCTTTTTCAATAGAAATCAAAAATACAATTTTCCTCGGGGCAATGTGATATCTGGTGGACTTTCACGAATTTTCAATTATGAAATTGCCAATATCCTCGAGCATTCCAGTCGTCTGAGTCGCCATCGATTTCTGCTAAACCTCCCTCTTATCTTATCTTATCTCTTTGTAACTGATTGCAGTAGTGAAGTAAAAATATAAATGTCAGCCGTATCAATGCAATTTCTATGCCGGACTATGTCTCTCCGTTGAGTATTGCGTCTATTTCGGCGTTGTTTCTAATACGTATACACATATGACATAACTACATACTCCGAGAAACTCATCAAGCCAAAAAAACCCACCCTCCACGAGGTAAGCATGTAATATCCGCCTGAACTCTCTAGCCTCCGAATGCTTTCTCTTCAAGTGTTCATAGTTCAGTACTCTACCTGTTTATCATCGTTTTAAATTATTGTTTCTTTTGTTTACAGTGGTTGACTGCAACGTAAGCACTTGGGCCTCGTGGTCCGAGTGCAGCGCCGATTGCGGGGCTGGCATGACGACTCGCCGCAGGACCGTGCTCGCGGCCCCCGAAAATGGCGGCAAGCACTGCCCGGTATTGGTCCAAAATCGAGCTTGCCAAGGTACCAAGTGCCCCCACCATGTTCGAGCTTTGATGAAGGTATTTAAGTCAAGTATTTCTCTTAATCTTATCTTAATCTCTTAAGGACGTTTCTCAAGTGCTCTTTCAGATCGACCACGGCCCATCAGCCCCGATTCTGCTGCTTCATCACCTGATGCCTTCCGTAGAAGCGTTTGTTCCTAACCCATTCGCGCAGCAGCCGATATAGGGTAGAATTCTGTACCAATCTTTTTGGGTCAACTTCCGTTAACGTAAACAATAGGCAATGTTTATTTTGACCCTGATTGGAGGAAACCGCTGAGCCAAACAACATTGTTTGCGAACGAGCCTGAATTAACAATATTCTCCGGGAAATTCAAATCGCTGTCTTTATGGGGGGTTCCTCTTATAATCACCCGTGAACTAATTATTAACCCTGATAATTTTCAATTAGTGGCCTGCTCAGCCGTCTATTGTTCTTTAATGCTGAATTACACATTGATAAAAATGCTGCTACTGCTAAGCTCTATTATTTATTGGGACTCGTATCAGTACTTAGTTAAGTAATGCTTTCGCCTGTTACATTGCGTTGTAGTCTGTTCTCTGCTGGTGCACAATCACTTGTAGCCGGCATGGGTGGACATCGAGGTCGTAAACCTGTTTGCCACTTCGTACAATTCGTACGGAAACAATATAAACAACGTCCGAAATCCATGGGGTCGTTGACATTGGACGAGGGACCAATGGGCCACTGTAAGTAGGCCTAGGTTAATAAAAAGTACTTAAGGCGGGGTTTCCATATACGTCAATGGTCAATGGTAAATGTGGTATTGACGTTTTAACAGACACTAAAGAATGAAGAACCAGTAGAATCCGGGCTGATGGGCCGGATTCTACTGGTTCTTCATTTGACTCCGGCCGTGAAAGCCTTTGCAGTTACATAGACACTAAAGACATACTAAAAATGTCTGCTACCACGTCAAAACCATATTTACCATTGACCATTGACGTATGTGGAAACCCCGCCTAAAGTACTTAAATTAGGACATTATTATGATTATATCATTATAAGCTCTATTACCTACGTTCAGATACTATACGGATTTCCCATAAGGACAACCTAGGTCAGAAGGGCGCGAATTTGTCTCTTGACCTAGTCAAAAAAATTGTGTAAATCCGTGCCTGTCTACGTTATACCTGTTGTACCCTTGAATCACTGGTTTGTATTTTTCTCTATAAGAAGAAGATATGGAGCGTAAATGTTGGCTACCCCTAGGCCACCCCAACATCAGTCAGTTTTAATTGATTTTTTAATTTACCACACAATTAATAAAGATTAAGGATAGTCAGACCATTGGAGAAAGAAAGACATGAAAGACAATGGTCGGAAGCGGGATTGGAACCCGAGTCTCCACCTTGCCAGTCTGGTATTTTCTCCACTGCATCAAACCCGTCCACTATCGACTTCAAGGGCCAGGTGGTAACGTGCTTGCACTTCTTGTCCGAGTCTTTACACGCCATGCGATCGTAACTCAACACGGGTACTAACCTACAGAGGCGACTGAAGAGGTCAATCGGATACACTCATTAAATTGTTTGTATGCGGTTAACCTTTTATTAAAAAAAAAAACTTTTATACTTTTATATAAAGATTTCTTTAGTGAAACTGTTTTCTGAAGTTGAAATTCACTTTAGCATTGAAAACAACTATAGCTGGCAAATATTAATATTATGTAGTATTCATTCAAAAAATGTACTAGCATTTAATAAAATAAAAATTTTCCTCTACTTCTTAGTATTACATCGCATATTAAATTCCGCCAAAATGGCATGTTTACTCGTATGACGTCATGCCCTTAAGCGGCAGTATCTAATGTTTACTTTTAATACGATTAAGTGTGCACATGGTTTCTACACCCCCAGACAAAGTTAATTTTTTTATCGATTATTTTGGTTTTACAAATTCTAGTTATAGCAGTTATAACTAGTTTGACTAAAACGCTAAGTTCTTGTTTTTGTTTGTTTATTAAAATGAAATACTACAAAGTCACGAGTAATTTAATTTTTTCTATTCTCAACCCCTATCTTTCTCGATTTAAACTTAAACAAATGCGTAAAAGTCTGGTAACACCAATTCTACCACCTTTGACACAGTGACATCGTTAAGCTTCATCCTACGACAGGGGTCAATAACGTCTCCGTGTCAGGATCAAGGAGAGTAGAGGCATCGATGCCACATGTTGTTGCCCACCAGCCAGCCGGCTGTAACTTGAAGAAGAAGATTGTCTCCGGGCAGACTCACAAGGTGCCTCTCAGTTATGATTTTCGGTAGGAGGACAGCCCGGATACGTCCTGGTCGAAGCTCAGGCCCTGGTAGGTCTCGACCATTTCCGGGGACGAGGTACCAATTTTCCCTCTTCATTCTTTCTTTCTGGTTTATAAAACATTAATCCAACGGAATTGAACATGATTACAGGAAACTGCGATGCTTCTACCGATTTCTCTCGCATTTTCTCGCCAAATCAATGAGACAGCTGACATCAGGAGGAATTTGAAGTACGGCCTTCCTAACGCCACCGAAGCTCCACCACGTAAAGAGTAAGTATACGATATAGTGCCGGGTTTGGCTATGGAGCCAGGGGGGCCATGGCCCCCACAAAAAGGGGCCCCCCACAACAAGGCGAAAAATACAAAACCGCCATAGATTAAAAACAAAACAAAAACTGCAAACTAAAGCAAATAAATACACATGCTCAAATTGTTGGCGGGAAATTGGAACGTGGCGTGGCATTAATGATTAATCATCGCTTTACTCTATTGTATTCCATTCTATTTTGCATCCTGTGTCTCTATTTTATAAATGATAGTGGAATATTCGAGTAATGGTGCAAGACTGTTCTGCCCGGGTAAAGCCCCCCCCCCCCCCACACACAATTCCGGCCCAGGGGCCCCCAGAAGGCCAAGCCCGGCACTGATACAATGCCTGTCAATTTCTCAGTATTTGCGTTTCTATTCTGACGTTAGTATAAAAAAAGATCTCTCTCTCTCCCCTCTCTCCCTCTCCCCCCCCCCTCTCTCTCTCTCTCTCTGTCTCTCTCCATCTTAAACTCTTAAATAAGTACTTGTTATATTAAAACTTCTCACGGGGTGCATAAGATTCCTGATACGTATTATAAAACTAGGTATAAACAATGCGCCAATTAATGTCTAATTATCACAAAATAAAGATACGACGGGCGAAAAACACGATAATCTTCATTATTTTCCCGCTTATGATTGCTTAACGAGACTAAGCAAGGAAGAATTTGTAATTCAAGTTTTTAATTTTGTACTAATGACTTTACAACAAGATTATAATGATTAGTGAAATATTTCTAAGCTGGAGCCTTGTTTTTGTTTGCTAAAGAAGCAAATTAAGTTTTAAGTTGGTTTTAATCTTTAAGCTGATTGGCGTGTGCTAAATTGCGATTTCTGAACGCTCTTTCGGAAATTTTCTTCTTCGCTTTTCTTTACCTTACACTGCCGTCCCCTGCGGTCAGCTCAATCGCTTTAAATCACTGTCTTCTTCTGAGGATTTTTTTGACTTTGAGTATGCATTGTAGGTCCCGCACCACGACCACGTGTTACAATATATGAGACAGATTCAGATACAATTACACATTAACATTTGGTGCCCATAGGCACTGGAGCACCTGACAAGGATTGCCGGGATCGTTTGAGAACACCCAAGCACCTGCTTAGATCTACGATACGGGGACGAACGATGCCAGAAATAGATTCAAAGAATAGAGACTACTTGCCGTTAATTACGCAAAAATGGTGCCAAACGCATCAAAAGCCCCTTAGACCGGCGACAAACTATCCCTTATCACCGTCCGGCCAAAAGGGACCGGTTTGAAGGGATGGCATGAATGCATGGAGCCTGATGGGCGCGGTCACACTGTTCCGGTGGCACCGTGCCAACCGCAATCGCGGATGGTGCTGCGGCAGGGAAGGATAACCGGACACGGGACAAATTAATCGACCGAGTAGTTTGCCCGGAAATCGACGCACAGACAGAGCGACAGACAGACATTTCATAAAAACCACTTTTTTGGGTTCCTAGGACCTCAAAACGTGTAAATCCGTTGAAATCTCGGAATCGAAAATTTGGACCATCACATGGCTTTCCTTATACTACGTATAAATTGGAAAGCAATATATCGGCCTTACTAGGATGTAGTGCCACGCACGCACGACCGCCATTGTAGCCATATTTACTGCTATGCTTGTGCCTTATAATTTGAAGGGCCTTATATTAACGTACGAAAATTTGACACCCCTACTACGTGTTTTTGTTCTCAATGTACAAAGTCGATTTTCTATTACATATCGAGCATAGAGCCATAAATTAGAGTCGAAGAAGTAGAAGAAATGATCTTCTTCATTTGAAAACATAGTATGTAGCCGGCCCTAATACCGCCTGGCCACAGTTTTTGAACGCGTGGACCCAACCTTGCCATCAAGGCCGTGCCCAGGTTTCGATTTCGGGGGGGGGGGTCCAAACAATTTTTTTACGTAATTTATTAATGAATGGATAAATTCTTCAAACCATACAGGTTTACATACAAAAATTCATTTCGCGGGGTGGTCCGGACCCCATGAACCACCCCCCCTAGGCACGGCCATGCTTGCATTGTTCACGCCTTAAAAAAAAACTGTGGCCAAACGGTATTACTCGCGGCTACATAACATGATTGTATTAAAATGTAGAGGAACATTAGTTTTACTTCGATGGCCAGGTGGTAACGTGCTTGCGCTTGTGCGAGTCTTTACACGCCATGCGATCGGAGACGTGTCGTAACTCAACACGGGTACTTACCTACAGAGGCGACTGAAAAGGTCAATCGGATACATTCATTAAATTGTTTGTATGCGATTAATCTTTTTTTTTTTTTTTTTTTAAAAACTTATACTACTTATTTAAGGTTCTATATTTAATATTTTATGAGAAATTTGACTGTACAATAAAGTCTAGTGGAGTTATTGTGCCCATGTACTGACAGGTAACATTCATTACGGCGTTTGAGTGAGATTTGAAGTTCTTGAGTTTTCCTTCCCCTATAAACTTTTAATTTCGATTCATAAACAAATAAAAAGCGAAAAACAAGTAATATTTCAAAATATAAATTAACAAATGAAAAAAATATGAACAAAGTCTTAAGGCTGTACCGCTGTAGTAGTACGCATTAGAGCTATTACAAAGATTTTAGAAATAAAAAGGCCCCCTTGTCACGCGCTGAGGTTCTAAGGCTTCAATATTTTTATGAAACCTTTTAAAAAGATAAATAAAATGCTCTTCATAAAAGGCTGAATGGGGCTTGTGAAAAATTCTAATTCCGTAAAAACTTTATGGAGTGTATTTCGGTTATAAACCTATCTGAAAATGAAGGGCTTTTAAGGAAAACTTTTGTAGATGTTCAACTGCAATTGCGTATTGAGCATGAAAAGCACTGTTCAAACTGAACAGCAAAAGAAAAACTTTTTGCTGACTCGGTTTCTTCCTAAGTTGATTATGAGCGCTATATTTGCAATCATTTTAATTTAAGACTTCGAGGAAAAAATATGGATTGTTGCTGAGTTCAAAATTATGAATTTTTATATAATTGTGAAGTCGTTGAAGTCTGTTTATTATAAAAGAATGGAATTGAAATTTTTTAATATAAAGAAAGAATTAAAAAAAAAAAACACCACGATAATCATGTAGTTATGAGTTACTCTGACATATTTTAGGTTAGGTTAGGCTTGGCGGCTAAAAAAAATTATGAAAAGGTTTTTGGGTTGAAGAAGGCAACGGCATTGGCTCCAGAGCCAATATATCCCGACTCCAATGGCTCCAGAGGAACCATAGGCTGGCTCCGACAAGACATATGAAATGCATAAGTCCCTACTGTTTCGCACTGGTATTTTTTAAATTAGGGGACTAGGACCCCCGGACCCCCTATTATTATTACGCCTATGCATAATAAAACTCATTAGCTCTGGGGAGGACCCCATTTGCATGTACTGAAGTTCTTCATACTTTCTCTTTTTTGCTCTTTCTCCAGTTAAAATAGACCTACTAAAATAAATAAAAGAAAATTCATTAATTATTCACCCATATGGAAATTAAAGACAACTTTCTTTCTTTAATTTTGTTGATCGTCTCTCCCAGCAGTGCGGATGTAATCCATCGCTCCACTAAGGTTCATGAGTAGCTACAAGCTTTAAATATGGCTCCGGGAACCAAAAAGGTTCCCGAACAGTGGTTTATTGCCATGATGTGAAGGTTGGTTGGCAAGGGAATGTGAGAAGAAATTAAATCATGGAGCTTGCTAAAATGTATTAAGTGTTAACAATGGACCTTCCTCTTAACTCCTATGTAAGTTGGAATGCTGTACAGGTCGACCACAATTATGGGACCAGAGGTAGTAGGGGAAACGTTAATGTGAATATTCCAAGAATTAACCAAATCTCTTGCCCACCTTTCTCCCCTTTCTCCACTAATTCTGCCTTTCGAATTATATAACATTCCTAGAAGTTGGTATGTGTAAAATGGTTTTTTGTTCTATGCGAATGCGTTCAAAGTACGTGCAATAAAGTACATTGAATGGAGTGTCCGCCGCCGTCATATTTATTCGTCACGGTCAAGGCCGGATCCAGCGAAAAATTTAGGGGGGGGGGGTCACATGTTGTGTGTAAGTTTAAAAGGGATTTTTTTTTTTTTAAAGTTTCGTTTTATTAATTTTTTTTTACTAGGTATCTTATGAATTTACTCATTTAGGGGGGCATGAACCCTCTCACCACACCCCCCCCCCCCCCGTGGATCCGCCATTGATCCCCTGCAACTCATTTTTTTTTTAAATCTTATATTTGTCCAATTGCGGTGCTATGTCAGCAGTTGAAATAACCATAAATAAAAATCGCATTACTAAAATTACTTATGTATAGTTAATAATATACTTTATTAACAATATTTTTAGACATATTTTTTATTAGTAATAATTACATTACTTATATTACTTTAGCACAATTATTTTTCTAAATTTTTAATTTATAATTTTTATTTGTTTTGACACTAATTTTAATGTAACTTTTGTATTTGTAAAGGGGGGCCCAGCGCGAGACTTGTCCCTTCCATCTGTAATATTGTAATTTTTGTAAATGTTTTTTTTTTTAATAAATTTGAATTCGGCATTAACACGCCCAGACATCCACTCACAATGTGTGGTAATTTGGATGAATAATGAGTGAATAATTAATTTCCCATCTCTTTAAGACAATATATAGTATAGAAAAATAGTTTTGCCCTATGGGCTAGGCCCGTTTTAGGGGGAAAATTTTAATTTAGGCAAGATTAACTGATTTAAAGAAACTTAACTTTTTGGAAGTATATATCTATGAATATATGTATTTTATGGTATGGTAATTGGTAATGTATTGTATGGAATAGGTATGGTGTATGTACGTGATGGAATGTTATTTGTTATTTAACATTTGTTTAAGACATTTGGGTTTCTTTAAGCTGTTTGTGGATTCTTTTTCTGGATAAATTATAGTTTGGTGAGGCTTGTATCCATAGGAAGGATAATACGCTTACCTCGACAACTGGATAAATTTAGCATTATGAGTAACTTTTGTCACAATTATACAAGCATACAAGCAAGGGGGGGGGGGCAGAGGTGGGCATATATCTGCCAAAAGTGTGAGGGAGGGTGGGGGCAGGTCCAGTTAGTAGATCAGCAGACTATGAAGTGGAAGGACGAGGTTTGAGACACGATATAAAAGGAAAAATTTCCGCCTGGCCTGGGGCCACCCAACCCTTTTCTTCAAAGGTAGGGGAAAACACAGCTGTTGGGCATGTTGATGGCCACAACATCCCAAATATTGCAGTAGTCAAGAAAGAGGATCTTCTATGTTGTCATAGTTACTACAAAAAATGATACATTTTAATTTTTTTATTAATTTAAATGAAAGTTAAAAAAAAAATGCAAGTTGTAGATGACTATATTTTTATAAATTGAATGATCTTTTATACATTAGGGGGATTGACTATGTGATTCAGCATGCTAAACGTTCAAATTTTTAAATTCGGAAATGTTAACATAGATATTCCTGCTCTGTAGGTTTTTTTTAATATTTGTTTTTAAGGTCGTTTGCAAGTTGTATCTTGCTTTCACGCTCTGTAGGCACTGGCTTTAACGACAAGCCAATAAAAAAAGTCTGTAGAAAGCCTTTAAAATAGGAAATAAAAATAACCAAGTCAAAAATAGAAAATAGATTTTTCTGACAAAAAGGCTTTTGAAAATTCGGCGTCGATATGATCAAGAAATGTTGTCGGAACAGCAAAATTCGCGAGAATTGGACAAAGGGAGCACAAAACACGATTATCTTTAAAGCCCACGATTCACATCATAGACGGTTGGACGGAAACCCGAGGGAGGGCTAGGGGGCAGCTACCCCCCCCTAAAGTTATTAAAGCTATTGTAAGTTAATTCATTACGCTCTAATTTAATAGATATTACATATATTTGTTCTATTTTGCTATTTTGACCCACACAACTACCCCCCCCCCCCCCGCCCCAATGAGCTGGATCCGTCCCTGATTCACATAGCACATAGGCCAAAAGAAATATACAGAAGCTTCAGCCACAACAATTTGGTTTGAAGATAATAATAGTAATAATACGTTTATTTAACCAAAAAAAAACATTTCACATTCTTCTAATAACCGGTGCCACAAAGCCAATAAAGGCGCGTTGGGATCACCGCACAATTCACTTTATTATGTTAGTTTTTTAATCTGTATCAGTGAGTAGACTTAAAATATAGTTCTTAATTGCAGACAATGTAATATTTTCTAGGTATCCAGCCCTGATCATATCATTATAGTAACTCAAACCTCTATAGTTGATAGAATTTCTGCTGTGTGTTAATTTGTAATTAGGAACCGTAAGGAATCCACGTCCTGTTTGCCTAGTGCTTATGTTATTAGCAGAAATTCTGTCACCTTGAAAGTTACTTAAGTTACTTACAACCGTTGTTAGTTAAATTTTCTTTTACAATAGTTCAAATGACAAAATTCCTAACTCCTTAAAAATTATCCTCGTACTAACATTGTACCCTGTTTTATTGAGCATCCTCATGGCAAATTTTTAGCAAGTAACAATTTTTTTAGTTTTTGTAACTCCAGCACCCCCCCCCCCCCCAAAACAGATTCCAGAAGAAGAGAGCCGGGGACATGATTTTTGAACAAGACCACGTGCTGCTCCCAAACCCGAACTGCGGTTTCTCGAACGCGTGACCGAAAACCAATATAATTTTCATATCTGACTTTATCGTCAGAATTAATTTCATAAATATAAATTCGCAGCAAAATGGAAGCAATGTAACTCGAGGAAATATTATTATGACAAAGCAGTGTCAACTTATCAAATTTATGAAATAGTTATTATCCTCTTATAAAAACCCTGTGGCTCGACAAACATTGTGGGTCTGAACTGGTAGAGGATCCTATTTCATGACCACTACTCTATTGGGATTCTGTAGTCTGCAACATGCCCGGTAGTCGCATTTTTTCAACCAGAGAAGGTAAAGACCCCATTAGGGGTGAATAGTCTAGCGGACAATGTTGGCTTTAGGCGCAAACAAGACTTTATAGTCTTATTGTTCGCCTTTTGTTTGCAATAAAGTCGTTTTTTCATTTCATTTCATTTCAAACTTATACTAATTATGTCAATTGACAGACTATTTCAAAGGCTTTCATTTGATGTGCAAAGTCCCATGACACCTGGCACAAGCAACTTAGCACCTGGTTCACGAAAACTTCATGAAAAAATTCCTTACTTACAAGAAGTAATTAAGAATAAAAATAGTGAAAGCCTTAATTAAGACGTTTGTGCTGATTTTACATGTACCTTTAAGTTTAAGCTCATAAGTGGTATACCAAAGGTTTTAAGAAAGAGCCAGGATTTTTTTTCGGGAGGGGGGGGTGGGATTTCAGAAATTTCATAGGATACTTCATAGTATAGTTTTTATTTTTCCTGTCAAAATCCGATTCTATCTACTATCAAGCCATTTCGACTTCGATGGCCAGGTGGTAGCGTGCTTGTACGCATGTGCGAGTCTCTACACGCCATGCGATCGGAGACGTGTCGTTACTCGACACAAGTACTTATTACGTAACTTAGTGAGGTGACTGAAGAGGTCAATCGGATACATTCATTGAATTGTTTGTATGGGATTAACCTTAAAAAAAAATCATTTCGGGGGGGGGGGGGGTTGAACCCCCTCTTGGCTACGGCCTTAAGTGTATGTGGAACCTTGCATTTGAAAATTCGGAGATGACTCCTATGACCCCCCCAAAAACCCCCATTGCCCAAATTTGATACGACCGAAATATAATTCCAACCCGACTGTGTCATCAAATATTTTACCTCATCTCAAAATTCCTCATATTAACCTAAATATAGGTTATGAACGGGTGGTCTGAATCCTCCTGTATATATGGGGGAAGGGATGCCCCAGAATAAGTATAGTGGCTCTTTAAAATCTGAAATATGATATATTTTTATTTTTTATTTTTATTTTAAATACTGTGTATATATACATCATGTTATATATTAGCCCATATCAATTATAACAATTAGCTCAAGCTAATTTATTAGACTCGTGTAAAGTCGTGGCACGCTGAAACCTTGCGTGCTAAATTGTAGGGGAGGAAGTTTAATCTTTTATAAATTATTATAGTATATCTTCATTTTTTCTTTATATTTCATATAGACGATATCCTCCACAGAAGTCAACGCTTTTATATTTATATTTTATTAAATAATAATAATAATGACACTAGCGTAATTAATCAATTCATACCTCTCTACCAGTTTTTCTAGTCTCTTGCGAGGCATGCATTATAGATACAGTACGGTTAACCTTTTTCTTATTTCAAGAATATTTTCTTTGCTGGATAAGTAGCCGAGGGCTTCCAAGTTTTCTTAAAATCCTGTAATTTTATCCTGGGCCTCCGGACAGTTGTGGAAGAATTTATAGAACATTTCTCTTCCCATCTCTCTATTTAAAAAAACAAAACCTCTCTCTGCATTAAAGTTTACTCACATTATTTTTTGATGAAACCATGGATTTGTTTGAAAAATCGTAAAAATAAAATTTGATTCGTGTATTTTCATACATTTAACATTTTCGCTGGTGTGTGGCTCTTTTACGCCCACGACATATTTAAAAATTGTAAAACACACCAGCAAAATTAAAACAAACCATTGAAACATTAAGAAATAAATAATCCCAAACGTCAATGTTTCTCTTTCTAGTAAGGCTTAACTCTCCTCCAGTGTTTCTTTGAAAGGTACTATACGAAGCATTAGCTTGGTATCATAAGCTCCGCCTATATGCTGTTTTTTTTTCAAATTTGGAATGCTGATAAGAACGAAAGCAGCGTATCTCTTATGGCGGGTAGTAGTTCTTATTAAATACATCTCTAAATATTTTGAAACGTAAAGTAAAATAACGTTCATGTGTAAGGATAAGTAGAGGTAATATATATTCATTGATTTGAAGAGGATGGTGGCATGAGTTAATCTGGGTTCACTGCAAATGAGATTTTTTATTGCATTAAAAATTATTGCATTAAAACTCGGCTGGTAAAGACTCGGATAATAAAGAAGGTTTTTTGTTCTGCCGAAGCTCCATAAGGTGCCAATGAAATGTAGTCAAACTCATTAGAGAAAGAAGGACATGGAAAAATGTATGGAAACTAGATTTGAACTTGAGTCTCCACCTTGCCGGGGCTTTCTCAAACGTTAAAATATCTGATCGTGGGTTTGAATCCCGCCAAGCCCAGTTTTTTCCATATCCTCTAATTTCGAGGAGGTTACCTCTTCAACTAAAGTTAATTTAATGTCAGTGTTATATATACCATATAATACTACAAAGTATTGTTAAAATATCTACTCTCTACCTCTAATTGTTGCCATGGTAACAAACAATATTGAAGAAGGCTAACTCGCTTAGTAACGGACACGAGAGGACGTGAATCACATTATTTCAGTGATTATGGTTCGATATGAACATAAGAGGATATGCTACGATAGAAAATTGGCACCCCAAAATTAAATACTTTTCATTTTTTATTTAATTAACTCAGCAAGTCATTAAAAATTTGGCTCATCTAAGTTGTAGAAGACTACTGCGTGCATCATACAATCCGGTATTTTTACTTTACTGTTTTGTTCTCCCAAAAATCCCAGAATACGCGAAATTTTAGTCCTGTCTGGTATTTATGAAAGAACTAAGGTACCAATAATTTAATATTTCCTGTTATATGATAAATGAAGTAATTTTCTACAACTTCCATGAGCCAAATCTTTAATGACTTGCTTTGTTAATTGAATAAAAAAAATAAAAAGTCAATAAAAACAACAAATTTTGAGGTGCTCATTTTCTACTTAGCATGTCCTCTTACGAGCCAGTATAGTATAGTATTTTGAAGGAAAATTCAGTGTCAGTTTCTAAGAAACGGTCATGTTTCACTTTAAAAAAGGACTTTATTAACAAAGACAACTGTTCCTTTAATACAGAAAGAAATATTGCGACGTTTTCAATCCTAAATCTTCGTTAATACGTACTTTTCTTCCATGAACAAAACAATATTTGTTCCTTGTTCCTTCCAAGTTCTCAAAGTTTCTCACAATTCACAATCCCTCGGCAATTAATGCTTCAGCTTTGTCTTTTTGTACCTTCAAATGTTGGAAACCCCACCCCCTTCCTGTGTTTACTCTAAGGGAGTTTCGTTTTCTCTGGTCTTAAATTTCTACCTTTTGCGGTTAGACTTTCTCCTGGTAATTTACTAGGAACTTTCCGAAGCGACACATTTCATTTTCCTTTTTCTGTAATGATATCCCTCCAATCTATCTTTTCTTTTGTTCTGTGTGAGAAACCAATGATGAAGTTTTAGTAATTATTCTACCTGTCTATCTAAATTAAAGGCGAGGTTCTTTCCATCAATACAAAGCAATGGTGTCAGGAAGGAAGAAAGTAGCCATCACGTTGTTCAAAAAGATGACAACGGGGAATCTAGATGGGATTGTGTTTTACAGTCAGAAATTTTATTGTGTAATATTTAAAAGGATGTTGTGGCCACCTGTGGACCACCCCCAATAAGGTTGGTTTATATTTTTTATTTAATTTCATACTCCAGTTATATAGAATTGGTACAAAACTATTCCATACATATAACTTCGAGGATTTTTTAGTTTTCCGTGAAATTGATAAGCGTCATAAATATATCGAGTTAACAAGTTTATGGAAAAACTATTTAATTCTTCCTTGGGGCACCTTGTACTCTTTTTGTCCTATTGTATGGCATTTGTTCCACGTGTCCTCGCCACCTAATGTGGGCTCTCTTGATTTCGGCTATTATCGTAAGTTCTTGGCGAATGGCTCATAATTTGTACGGATACGCCTCTCTCTGTCACTCCCTCTCTGCACTGGTCCATACACCTTTCGGAATCTTCAACTCATTAACGAGACCAAATATTTATAAGTGATTGTAAGTATTAAATTAAACAAAGTTTAATGAACCAACCTATTTTGGGTGACCGAGGTGTGGCCAATGTCAACGATCACACACCTCTCGAAAAACACTTATTTATATTATTCTTGTCATTTGGGGTGGATTGGGGTACCTGAATCGCCTAGATGGGATCTCCTAACGATGTTCCTATTGATCCAGTTCCTGGATAAGATCGGTGAAGGTGGTAGGTAAGCGAACTGTTATAGACAGTCCCTGGGCAACCTCGTGGTCCTGTGCGCTCCCTACCTCAGTTTGCCTACCCAGACTGGTAGTAAATAAGCTGTAAACAGAAAGCAATGGAGGTGGCTGAGTCTGTGTTAAAAAAAAACAGTAGGCAGTGCAGTTTAAACGAGCAATCTCTATAGTGACGAATCAAAAGAATCCGGGATAATAGGCCGTGGTCATTCTGAAAGCGTACTTCCAAATACTAATAATATACTATATATATATATATATTATACTATATATATACTATAATATATATATATATATATAATGTGAATCACAGTTGTCAAGACAAACCAAAACGATCACATTTACAAAAATATAAAATACACCAGGGTACACGTTCGCATATTCAAGGTGAAATAACTTCGTCAACATCTGCGGTCGACATCTTCAGTGATCTTCAGTGGAACGGCTTCTAAGATTGTATCTTGGAAGCTCACCAGCAACTCAATTGGAAGTTCGCTTTCAGAACGACCACGGCCTATCATCCCGGATTCTGTTGATTCGTCACGTAACTCCGGCCGTGAGAGCCTTTGTAATTAAATTTCTATAGTAATTGAAATGTTGGAAAACCCTGTTTTACAAATTTTTCCCCCGAGGCAGTAAAAATCTAGCCAATGGGTGGCGAAATTCGAATTCCAATCTGGCAGTGCTGCTATCTATCTACGGGACTTTGCAGCCATCCTCCCAATTTCCCAGGCGCAGATAAATGCCAGAGATAGACAGTTTCTCCTTAGAGATGCCTCGATATGGGCATTAATCCCAGTGCGGTGTTAGTTTGATCAATCTCCGTGACTGAGCGCTAATGTCACCCCTCATCGGGTTACAGATTTGCCTCCCGGCCTTCCACTTCCCTCATTCCAATTTCAAACGATTCCCTCTAAATATCGCCAACTGTGGAATTGTGTTAACGACTTCGACTTTCACCCTCTGTGAGTTAGACTCCTACTTTTTTTTTGCATTCCTATACATTAGGTATCTATATAATAACGAAGGCTTTCAAGGCCGGGGCTACATGTCATAGCATTAGAATCCGGGATGATAGGCTTCTGAAAGCATACTTCCAAACGTTTCGCCAACATCTACTGTCGACATCTTTAGCGGAACTGCGTAAACTTCTGAGATTCGTACCAGTTGCTCCGAGTTGCCTCCGAGATACAATCTTAGAAGGCTATGCAGTTCCACCGAAGATGTCGACCGCAGATGTTGACGAAATGTTTGGAAGTGCGCTTTCAGAACGACCACGGCCTATCATCCCGGATTCTACAGCATCGTCACATTAGGTTTGACTTGCGGACTAAGCTTGTTTTTCTAGCCACATACGTTTTTGGCAAAGCCTCTCATCTCATGATTATCACTGGACAAGTTATCACAGATGAGATTATGATTGAAACAGAGCGTCAATTGAACCATGGACCTACAGTCTATAAAATTCCCCTACGGAAGATAATAAGCCAAAAATTAAAATTAATTATTTTTGAATCCACTGTCCGTCTCTGACGGCAGCCAAAGCACCATAGCGTGATTCCGAACGTTAGAAGTGCCCAGTCCGTCTAGTATTAGAATGCTGCTCTACCCCCCGGGTCAGTCGAGTTTGAGCCCCAGGTGCCGTGGCGTAGCCAGAAATTTTTTTGAGGGGTCCAGTTTTCATAAAGTTTGCCCGCTTACGAGAGATTTTCGAACGGGGTGGTGTTTCATTTGCCCCCCCCCCCCCCCGCCCGGGTATTATTTTTTAAAAGATATAGTTTGTGAAATAGTTAGTCGGCGAAAATTTTTGATTTTGCAGACGATAACTTTATTAACAAAACTGGAAAAAGGGGGACCGGGGTCTTCCCGGCGATTTTTTTTTAGATGAAAATCTAAAAAAATTGTTATTTTGGGGGGCCCCGCTGACCCCCCCCCCCCCCCCCCCTTGGCAAAGCCACTGCCCAGGTGGGGTAAATTTTTTTGATGAATGCGGTGGCATTTTGACAGCTGAATCCCCGCCACTGACAGCTCTAAGGCATGTGGTTTTAATGATAAATAATTGTAAGTTTATAAAGAAGCTGCGATAAATGCACACGGAAACCTTCTATCGCTCGAGCTAAATTTTCACATTGCATCTTAGTTGTGTATAGAAATATCACACTATAGTTAGAAAGGCCGGAGTCAGATGATTACATGGTGGAATCCTGGCTGATGAGCCGTTGTCGACCTGAAAAAGTTCTTCCAAACGTTTCGTTAATATCTGCAGTCGATATCATCAGTGGCCCTTCGGAGACTTCAAAGATTGTGTCATGAAGGGTCAAGAGGCACTATGACAGTTGCAAATACTTTTTTCAGACCGGCCACAGTCCATCAGACCAGATTAAGTAAATAAATAATGAATTTTTGTTCAATCACTAACCCAACTTAGCATGGATACTGCTACAAAGCCCTATCATACACTGAACTAGGAAGGCCCGGGACTGCCTGCTTTACATGCCCTCCGAAGCTAGGCCAGATAATGTAGTAAATGTGGGGCTCAAACCAACAACCTTCCGGGTGAGCGTCAGAGTCTGTACCACTACTCTACATGTCCTGGCATTTTTTTAAATTCCTGAAACCACTTGCCACGTATTTTCACTGACCGGCCACAGTAGAAATTCGCATGAAATATTTTAGGCGGGCTATGTCCCACCTCTCCTATACAGAATTCTAAAAATCCCTATTGAACATGACTTTGAAAGGAGAGAAAATTTATTTTAATACACTTCACTCGGAATGCAATTAAAGGGTACTTTTGAACAAAATATTTCACGGGACAGCCTGATTTACATGACTTCCGTAGAATGCAGCAAGTGGGGGACTCAAACCATTAACCTTTTAGGTGACTGTATCTGCTACTGCTACTGCTACTGCTACTGTATCACCAAACATCACACTATAATTATTTTAGGTGCTTATTTTTTTTTTTTTTGTGATGAATCTACGACATGATTAACTTTTATTGGGATAGAAAGCCCCAACGGCTGCCCAAATATCCGGCAAAGACATTCACGGCCGGAGTTATATGATGAACCAGTAGAATCCACATTCATAGGCAGTGGTTGTTCTGAAAGCGTACTACCAAACGTTTCGTCAACATCTGCAGTTGACATCTTCAGTGGCACAGCGTAGACTTCTAAGATTGTCAACCGGAGATGTCGACGAAGCTTTTGGATGTGCTCTTTTATATCGACCACGGCCTATCCGCCCGGACTTGTTCATCACATCCGACATAGTTACATAATCATCTGCGTCTGAGCCATTAGACAATGTAAATTAACATGCAGAGTAATCATGCTACCTGGGGGACTAATTTCCAGGGAAGGACGCCACTTTCCCTGGATTTAATTAACTAAGACAGATTTCTCGGGGAACAGGGAGCTCTAGCCTGCTCCCCTCCCCCCTTTATTTCCCCATACTCACTGAAGTACTCAGCTTTACAATGTCTACACTGATGATGGTCCAAAGTTTCGGACAAGTTCGGAAGAGGTTTCAGTTTGAACATACTTAAACTATTAAAATTTACTATGTACAACCCTATGCCGTTATCTGAGAGTTGATCTTTGGTAATACGAGTACCTCTTAGATAATGTTTAATACATGGTTTAGGACGTGGTGTTAATAAAGCACGAAAGTTAAATGGGTTGGGGGGCTTTATCATCTCCGACATTTCTGAAACTATCGTCTAAGGGTAGCACCCACCATAGTATGTATAAAATACGTAAATTGGGATCAGTTGCACAGGAATATTAAAAAAAACGTTGGTCCGTTTTGGTTCCACTTTCCGCTGCATTACAAACGGTAGGGTGGCAAGGTGGTAGCGTGCTTGTACTTTTGCGAGTCTCTACACACCTTGCGGTCGGAGACGTGTCGTAACTCGACGCAAGTACCCATTATGTTACTTAGTGAGACGATTGAAGAGGTTAATCGGATACATTCATTAAACTGTTTGTCCGCGATTTAACCTTTTATAAATAAGAAAACAAGAAAAAATTGTGGGTACTTCTTAAGTGGGATCACCTAATTTTTGAGCGCGACTTTAGATGTGATGCCTTCTTGGAACAATCAGAGTACACCTTAAATAAAACTGACATTTTGTTCTATTACTAGGCGCAACCTAGCTAGTTAGGACCATAAAGCCCCTTTTCAACTAGGAGGGCCCGGGGCCGCCTGTTTTACATGCCCTCAGAAGCACCGCCAGAAAATCTAGCAAGTGTGGGACTCGAACCAACAACCTATCGGGTGAAATTCGGAGTCCATACCACTACTCTACATGGGTAGGCTACTTTCATGGTATAAAGCTGCAAGGCGTGTCTTAATTGGTCAAAATATCGTTGGTGGGAACGAATGTCTCATCTCTATTATACATAGTGATGTGATGTCTCGTAGCTCGTAGTTGTGAATCTCCGATTAGAAAAGAAGAATTTTTACCACTTATTAAAAAATTGATTAGGCAATGTAAACCGATACACAGGCTGTTATAGAATATCACCTATGTACTTACGTATTCTCATTGAAGCGGATATAATTTCAGCACCGCAATTCGAGAAGTGGATTGGAGGGGGGGGGTTACATATGAGGGGTGCCCGCCCCAAACGCTCACACTGAAGTTATGATGGCCATTTACAGTGAACTGCGACTGAGGTGGGGGGAGGGGGCACAATGTCGTGCATTACAAGCGACAACCTAGCAATAAAGTGGTTTGTGTGTGTATTAATACGAACTAAATTTAACTTCAGTTTTAATTCATATTTCCACAAACATAGTTCACCACTTATAAGTTATTATTACAAATAAATTTTCTTTAAAGAGTGGAGTTAGGGTTATAAAGCCCTCTCTGACACTCAGACCCGAGACCGCCTACTTTACATGCCCTCCGAAAATTTAACAAGTGTGGGACTCGAACCATTAATAATTTATTAATTATTTATTTATTGAAGTTTTTTATTTCATTTCAGCTTTTATGACTAAGCAGTAACTACCAGTCGCTGCCGGTAAGCTATCGTCCTCCGGTAAATGTCAAATCTCAAAATTGTACGGACTATAATAATTGTAAAGAAAATGAAAAAACGACTTTATTGCAAACAAAAGGCGAACAATAAGACTGTAAAGTCTTGTTTTCATGCTAACCTTAATTGTAATCCGTATTATACATGTTCTTTCTTCCTACGATCAACATTTCATATGAAATTTGATAAAAACGAGTGGAGGTGGCCTGTTATCTCTAAAATAGTTAAATACGCTGCTTACTACCAAATCTACGCGGTTTTTTTTTTCGTATAATTTGAGCCACTATGCGGTAAACCTATTTCAGAACAATTTTGAGATTTGATATTTACCGGAGGACGATAGCTTACCGGCAGCGGTTGGTAGTTACTGCTTAGTCATAAAAGCTGAAATGAAATAAAAAAACTTTATTAGGTAGCTTTATCACCGAATCGCTCAGCTATAACTCCGACTGCAATAAAGTTTTTCTTGAAAATACAATACAGTCAATTAATTTTTATTACAAAATGCAAATGAAAACAAAGACTGAGAAAGATGTACGGATCAGGCTGTTTGGCTTTTTAATGAAAAGATGTTAAGGTACAAACGTACCTATTGCCTTTAATAATACTTCCGAATGTTTAGCTAGGTTGGCTACATTTTCTAAAAGCTACCGTTTAGTGTGTATATATAAGTATAATAAATAATAAATATATATTTATAAACAGATATATATATTTCTGTTGGATAATACAATCAAGTACGGTAATCGACAAGAACGTTCAAAGTAAAATCGTCAAAATCAAGTAGTTCTGTCATTGTCAGTGTGTATGACAAATTGAACGTAACATAAAGTAAAATAAAATTAATTGGCTGATAATTAGCCAATTAGTGAGACATGACAGCGATTGTTAGGATTGTTCTATCTTCTCCCTAAGGAGGTCTCGCAAGAAATAAAGGTAAATAAATTGCGATGAGATTTTGTTTTTAAGATTATATACGCGTAACGATGAAGTTAATTCGCTACCTCATCTTTTAATTAATTTAATAAAGTTAGATTTACTCGAAATTGTTTTTTTTTTGTTTTTTTTTTTTTTTTGCTTTGGAGACATTCAGCCATGAACTCTCGAAATTGCTGAAAGGAAGAATTTGGAAATGACTTTTTCGTGTAGGGAGGTCGTAGAAGGGCTCTACAGACGCAAGAAGAAGAAGATGATAAATTTCCGGGACTGCACAGACTTTCCGCGGCACGGGACAGGCCTTTTTAACTGCGGGGCGGCACGAAATAAAAGGTACGGGACGCGGGACTGGAACGGAGTCGCTCTTCTTGCATCCCTATTGATAATATTACAGTTATTTAATGTTAATAAATTAAAACAACTGGTTTCAACGCAACCAGCAATGTCATCAGGTGGAGCAGTTGAGCTATACTTGTAATGATAATTTGACTCCTCTAAAATTCAAAACACGTTGATGCTTGTGATTTACCTAAGTAAAACGATAAAAATTCCAAAAAAACTAAATTGGTTCAGGTTTCTGTGAATTTTAAATTTAGGTTTATAAAACATGTCCAGTTCTAAATAATATAATCAAAAGTCGGCTAATTCTCCACTTAATTGATGTTCCATTCAAAGTTGTACAGGCTTTATTGACACTTTGTACATCTATCGAACTTTGAACCTAAAACTTCAAATTCTGTGCTGCAGCCACTGCACCAGGCAAAAATCTCAACTTGGCAGTACGGTTACATTGCAAAGTTTAAGTTTCCAAGGCAAATAATTTATTCAGTCAGCGAGAGTGCATGTCGACAGCTGAAATCTTGGAAGGCAATATTTACTCTGCCTCTCCCATAAACACAGTTTATCTAAGGATTTAGATTTTAGCCCACAGCTATATAATACAGGTCTACCCTCTCATTAAAGCTTAAGGGTGATTTTGAATGGTGTTCACCTTATTTCCAATCTGAAAAAGGTTCCATTTCATAAACTTTCCCATGCTGGCTATCCTTACTACATCCATACATAATAAATGTCAGTCCAATAGCTACCTTTTATTTTTTTAGTTTTTGAAACGTTGCCATATACCGCAGCCTCTACTCACAGTTTTCTTTTTATCCCTCAGACTACTTTCAAGTTCAAATTGCAGTGAAGTGAAACACCATTGACTAAACATCCCATGCAGTTTTAAAGAGGAAGGGGGGGGAGGGGTTCAAACCCTCCCCCGCCCGAAAGGTGAACACAAAATATGATGCATAAGGCTAATGTTGTGGTCGACAAAGTGCAACCCATGTGGCTCTCTAGCTAGGTTGGCTTAGTAATAGAACAAAAAAGTCAATATTTATTTATTTATTATTTATTTATATTTGGCTCTTTGGCCATAAAGTTTGCCGACCACCGGGCTAATGCAATCCAATAGATGGATGTGTATGGTCTCTTTTTTATTGCCATTAGAAGAACAATGTGTTCCAAACCTAACTACAATACACTGCGCTATTTTTAACCACAGGCGCCAAATTTTAAAATAGTTGGAATCGAATGAATTTCGATGATTCTCGATACGTTGAATTCCATAACATTTCTCTTCTATATTAAAAAAAAAATTCCCGGGCCGCCCCCCTTTTAGCAGAAATATCGATTACTCCTCGTCTGTAAAAGCATGACTTTACACAATTGTAGAAATGCGCAGAAACCCACCATTTGAGTGTAAGAAGGGGCCTTATGGCCCTAACTCCGCTGGGTTGGCTTAGTAAAAACAAAAAAGTCAATATTTATTTATTTATTTATTTGCACCAGCCATTCACCAATTCCATTCCCTGCAATTGAAAAGACGTCGGCAAAATCGTTCGTGTGTACCGGGCCTAAGGCGAGTATTCCACATACGTCAATCGTCAATGAAAAATTGAAAAATGACGTTTTAGCAGACATTAAAGACATACTACAAATTCTGCTACCACGTCAATTTACGTCATTGTTACGTCATTTTTCAATTTTTCATTGACGATTGACTTATGTGGAATACCCGCCTAAGTGTTGCGTGCGCCCAGCGCGAAGGAGTCGCCTTGGGTCCATTTGTCATACTCCCTGTCGGTTGTAATCGCCCTGAGCTCAGCTATTTCTTTCCCCTTTTCTCGGACAGTTTTTCCATTATTTCTTCGAGTGTTGTCCTCGGTCTGCCGATGGGGCTCCTTCCGTGTGGCCCCGCCTCAGCCAAGCTCCGGGCGATCCTTTCTTCTCCCATTTTTTGGACGTGGCCAAGCCATTGTAACTGCTTTAACGTTTGTTAGACAGAAAAAGACTTTCTGGTCTTAAGTCTCGCCCCGTAAACATAATTCGTTTATTATTATTTTCTCTTTATCCAATCTTTTCTCTACTGGTTTCACCAGTGGGGGGCCCAATCATAAAATTATAAATTATCCTATATAACTATCCCTTTTCTATTTCAGGTATTGCGTCAAGTTTGAAGTTGTTAAGACCTCGAAGGCCTGTCGCAAAGAGACGAGCTACTCACTTCTGCGTGACGGTAAGTGATACTTCAAAAGTTGAATGTAATTTACGTTTTAGACGGTCCTTGGGTAACCTCGTTACCCAATGTGCTCCTAATAGCAGTAAGCCCCAAACCACAGACTTAACTGCCCATGACACTTTTATTACAGCGTCTACAAAAAAAATGTTTTAGGGAAATATTTATTATGTAACGTTAGCAAAGATGAAAACGTAAGATACTGTGGATACATGAACAACCTATGACAAATGTGCAGCATTCTACAGTACGAGTTTCTGTTGATTATTTGTTAACTTTGCAATTAACAAACTGCATTATTTACACTATGTACTTGGTGGGCACCAGTAGTCCGAACTTTTTTTTCTTCTAAAAAAAAAAAAAATATTAATCGCATACAAACAATTTAGAATGTATCCGATTGACCTCTTCAGTCGCCTCTCTAGGTTAGTACCCGTGTTGAGTTACGACACGTCTCCGATCGCATGGCGTGTAAAGCCTCGCACAAGTGCAAGCACGTTACCACCTGGCCATCGAAATCGATGCTGCCTTAGATTTGCAGAAGCAATCTAACTCCACTTGGGCCACCTGGATAACCTACGGAGTGAAAGTCTTGACTCATGCATATATTTATTGGCTGGGTGTCTTTTTCCCCATCTACCACAAATAGTAATGGCAGGGGGGAGGGGGTTACTGAATCTGGTACGCAGCGTTGGGGAAGATGCTTTTATAGGCCCTATAGGCAAAACTGTTGCTTGAATTTAGACCCAGACACGAAGACAATGGCCAAGGGCCAAGCTGCCGCACGTGGAACGGGGGGGGGGGGGGGGGCAAGCGAAGTTTTCAAATAAATCAAGTAAAAATGGTGTCTCATTAAATATTCAAATATTCATGGCTCCAAGTAGGCCTAAGTGCAATGTATGTATGCAAAGTGTATGCTAATGATATTAACAAGATTATTAGGTGGTAAGAGGTAAGTATCAAGTATCCAAACTTCACCCTGGGGCTACAAGTATCGACTTACATTTGTAAGCCCATGAGTACAGACAGTTTCTAAAATTGTAATTTTATTTATAGGTATGTCTGCAATCCCAGTCAGGCCCGCAACCAGGATTTTATTGTTGGGGACGGCAATAGTAAGAGGTGAAATGTCCCACGTCTGGAAATTGCAATTCGATCTTAAGTCAAAAAATTTCGGGCTGCAGCCCCTCAGCCCCCCCCCCCCCCTACCGGTTACGGGCCTGATCCCAGCATGCTACCCCGGGCAAGGTCAATGGACTTCGATGGCATAGTGGTAGCTTGTTCGTACTTATGCGAGTCTCTACACATCATGCGATCGGTGACCTGTCGTAACTCAACACAGGTATTACCTATAGAGGCGACTTAAGAGGTTATTCGGATTCATTCATTGAATTGTTTGTATGGGAATAATCTTAAAAATCTATATTGTGCTTGCTCGAAGTACTCTTTCAGATCAACCACGGCCCATCAGGCTGGATTCTACTGTATATTATCATCATATGGCAATAGGTGGAGATTTACCTAAAACCTGCAATCTTGGTTATGCAATCGTCTTATGTTAGCTTTCCTTTTTACAGGGGAACCGGTCTGTGTTCTGTGTGAGGGTGCGGCCATGCGCTCCGAATGGCGACTTCCCCCCCGCTGCTCTGGACATGGGGCAGACGGGCGGCTTACCCGCTGGGAGGCGCTGTCCGCCCCCCACTGCAAAGGCAAGTGGCTGCGCCTCGAGTCCGCTCAAGTGACTCCCCAGGCGGAGTGCTCCCTTTGCGGAAAGGGTTCCGCTTACATTTTCATCTGAGCTATATCATCTCAAACGAAAAATTAGAATTACTCGGGTTAATGTAGGACACGTGAGTGTTTTCAGCTATATTTCATTCCATAAAAGGATTCCTTCTTCCCTTTTCCCAGTCCTATGTCCCCCGTCCCCCAGAACCATATCATTTTAATGACATAAAATTTGAAATACCGAAACTAATTTTGTGACTACCTTGTACCGTAATTATATTTTCGTTCACCTTTTCACTGTGGATTTTCTCCTATGCCTTCACATTTAAATGGAAACTCTTAGGTTTGTACTAGGAAATTGATAATAATAAGGCAGTTTATCCCCATAGATTGGAAATATCTATAATTAATTAACTAGGTCAAACAAAACCATTAAAACAATGTCCGCCAGTAGATGGTAAAATTGTCACTCATAAAACGAGTTATATAGAAAATGTACACAATTTTTATTCATTGATTCACAAGAATAACATTAAAAAACACTAAGTTGCCAAATTTTTAATCACAAATAAAAATAAAATTATAAAATAACTTTGCACTCATTCCACAAAATAAATGTAAATTGTAGCAGCTGTTCCAGTGATGGTGTGCGCCACCAAAACAGCTGTAACAATATAAATTTATTTTGTGAAATTAGTGCAAAGTTATTTTGTATTTTTATTTTTCTTTATAATGCATCACTTCCACAAAGTCACTGGAGAAACTCTTGCAAATATCTTATATACCTAGGTTTATTTCTTAATTGATAGAACATTTATTTATTCCTTTACTGTTATAGGACGCCATCCACTAGACACCTTACCGTCTTACCCCCCCCCCCCCCCCCGCCCTGTCCGTTTGTATAAAATACAGAACAAGCTCCATAACATTTTGGCTAATGGTATCAATGACGGCCACATACCATGCATAACTAAATTGGCCGTCATCAGACGGTTAAACTTCGTCTCGTTATAATTCAGTTCTCATAACAAGACAAAGGGTTAGTTGGACTTACATTACCTGCTGTGTTAATAGTCATTAGCGGCATGGTCCTCATACCGTAGTTATCGAACCATTAGGGCGGAGCCCATTTTCGGGGGAAGGGGGCTCTGCAAGGCTTTAGTGCAGTATAGTAGCTCTTGACCAACTGTACTATTCCTGAGCCAAGTACCATTAGAATAAGAAAACCTAATAAGGTTCCGTTCACGAAGTAGAGTGGCTCCCTTGTAGCCAACCAGATTTTTTGAAGTTATACTTCTTTACGATCGAGAGTGAATTTTGAGAATGCGCGCGCATCTGTAAGATCAAGAGTTCACAGAAAAAGTTCACAGAATGAAGCTGCCAACAAAATAGAAATAGAAACTCGATATTAGTCGCGCACATAAAGATACATTAACTGGAGCGGTGGTAGCCATAATATGCCTTACGAGGCACCCGTTTACCATAAGCCAACTATCAGAGATAAGTACCAACGCAAAAAATATCGAAGTCTTACACATTGCAGCATAGCAGAACGGATACCTGGACCCGGTCAAAAGCTCTGTACTTAGCTTGTGCAGGCTACACTTATCACTGGATTCCCCGCTAAATTGCGTACGTCTTTTATGCAGGCTACACTAGCAGCCATATTGATAACGGTCTCCAACCACGGGATGTTCGCGCATGTTGGTTCACTCGTCACCTCTGATCACTATTTTCTGGACAGGTATTGTCATCCGCCATTTTGTACCCGTGTTTTAGTTCTATCCGTACGTATTATTTCTTGATATTTTTTCAAAATATTTGTATTTAATATAATTATTAACACTAAATATTATTAAATTATTACTGTTAAATATTTATTATTGGTTATTTAATATTTACAAAATAAAGAAATAAATGTAATAAAAAGTTTGTGATAAAAACCTCGATAATGGGGTTCATTTGTGGCGTCATTTTGTAGATGGCAGCACCAGTTGCAATGATATCAAAGCGTTGATTTTTCCATAAGCCTCAATACTATTTTAAAATGATTTTTAATTACGTATTATTTTAAAGTGATATTTTTCTATAAATCATGGAGAATATTTATATTAAATTATATGCAACGAAATAAGGTCCAGACATAGTAAAAATATTATAAAAAATATGAAAAGAATTAACTAGATGCTAAGAGCTTAGTTTTCGAATGCAAACGGCGGCCATTTTGAATAATATGGATATCGGTCATAGATTTTTATAATAATACTAGATAACGAACTCCCCTGCATATTTTGAAGCCAGCCGCCATTGATATAAGTGGATAGAAAACGTTGTTTACATTCATTAACACGTTGCGTTCTTATGAGATTTCCTAACATTTTCTGTGAAAATTACGTTCAAAAGTTCAATCTTTCAGTTTATTTTCAGTGGATTTTGATCAATAGTTACTTAAAAGACAATATTAACTGAAATTAAATCAAGATAAAATTTATTTGGTCGAGAAGTACTCATTTAATAACAGGTACTTTGCGTTCTTTCCGTTCTTTCTATCCACTTATAGCAATGGCGGATGGCTTCACAACACTCCATACAGAGACCATGGGAGTTCGATATCTAGTATTATTATTAAAATCTATGATATCGGTTTGTCGTCAGCGAACCTAGTGGCCAAAACTGTCCCTACACAACCTCATTAGTCACGCAAGTTGGTACACTCGGCACCTCTGATCACTATTTTCTGGACAGGTATTGTCATCCGCCATTTTGTATATTTTGTTGATTATCCTTTTCCAGTCCTTTTATTATTGTATTGTAATTAATTATTTGCATGCAATTAAAAACTATTTTTTAATGATGGCAAAGAAGTATAACTTCTCACGCGCGTACATAAGTAAACACACCCTCTTTTTTTATTCTCTTCATAAATTTCATGTGCCTTCAAATAAATAAGAAAACAATATTTCCCTTTAAAAAAATTAGGCCTACGTCTACACTTTTCAAAATCTATACTGATTGTAAAGCCAGCATACTTTTCCGGCTTCTACCGAGTTACTCAGGGAGGAACAAAGCCTATACACAGCAACGCATGAGAAATGTTATTTCCGGCCCCTGCGAAATTGAAAATCGAAGCTCTAAAATTTCAAAGAAATTGGTTTCACCTCCATTGTTAGGCCTACTTTGGTGACCTACTAAGTTATTTTTATACTGTAGGCTGTACCGAATAATTCACCTGACAAGTAGTTATCTAAACACTAATTCACTATCAGACAATTATGCGACTTCTGCACAAAACAAAATGTACAAAAAAAAAAATATTTTTTAGTAATAGGCTGTAAATAACGAGGAGAAGAAGAAGAAGACGAAGTAATAGATGCAGAAACCGAATGGACTAGTACTAGAGAACTAGTACCAGAGGGATTGCTGACTGAACTGAGGTGAAGGGACGGGAAGAATTGGAGGAGTCTCAAGTATCACACCCGGAACAACTGGAGCTGATAATCACTTTACTTCACTTCAATTTTTCATTGTCCAGTAACCCAGGACAAGGTGCAATAATTTGAAAAAAAATTAATACATAACGAATTATCACGCTGAAGCTTCCGCTTATTGAGAAATCGTAGAGCAGTGGCACTGCAAATATAATTTTAATTAATAATTAAATATAATAAACCATTATGTAGTATTACCCACTCTAGCCTCCGGACAAATTAATGAGATCCCTATGAAAAATTAGGCCTAAAATGGCTAATAGTTAGTCTGTATTTGAAATTATTTTTTCATTATTTTTTCTTTTCCTTATTTTATTCAATTATTTAATAATAATCACTCACTTTCACTTTTTTCCTGGTCTAGTAACGCCGGACAATGCGCAATATATTGAAAAAAATAATAATAATAAGCTAAATGTAATTATCACACTCAAGCCTCCACTTAATAACTGTATTAATAATAACTGGATTTGATAAAAAAAATTATAAATGGTGGGGAGGATGAATAATAATAGTCTACACATTTGTTGAAAATGTAAAAAAAAACGCTGACGGGTAGGTTTTTAATGTACTAAAAAGAAAAATCAAAGAAAAAATAGCTTAAAAATACACGTTAACAATAAATATATGCGGTGTGGACTTACACACCGGGGAGAATAGGTACCGACAGAGCACATGTAACCTCCGCGTAACGCTTTTTCGTGACAGAAAAAAATCCTAGTTTCCCTTCAAAAACAGGGTGTGTCGTGAAGATACGATAGAAGTGAAACTTTTGTGTGACAGGGATACATTTTAATTATTCGTCTATCACTTTTGAATAGCAACCACGAACAACGAGAAAGATAGAAAGAAAGCGGGAAGAGCGTGTGTCTCACTCCGATACCTAAAGTCAAGCGAGAATTGAGACATCTACCGGACAACCGCAAAACTAAGTCGTCTCACTGCAAAGAAGATAGTGGCGCTGCTTTTCGAATATTTATGTGTCTCGTCTCATTTTAAACTCAAAACTCTTGAACATTTAAATAGTGTACCTGACGATGACGGTTCAAAACAATAACACCGTCTGCTAAATTGAGACTTTCCATTATTAACGGGCAATCGATACAGGTTTTCAGTTTTATAATCCATTTACCATTGTGAACTTATCACCGGTAAAATGATTGTTGATCCCGCAGATACCCTGCCATGTTTTTGTTCGCCAACAATGTATACAATGCCTGTGCGAGATAAACCTATGCTTTCATATGAACAAGGGTTTGATACCCCCCCCCCCCTCCCCGCCACGACCCCTCTCCCCGGCCCTGCTTCTATCAACTCAAAATTTCCCTCTAATCGAAGCATAGCCGGCTACCCCCGGTCATTATTGAATACTTTCACACCTAATCAACATCACTTGATCGTTACATCCGATGAAAATATCAAATACCTCTGGATTTTGAAGCGTTTGCTTCAATTCCGGTACCACAATGCAAATCTAAACAGTTTTCCCATTGCCGTATAGGATGTGGGAAAACGGTCAGCCTTTCCTCTTCCCTCTCCAAATAAGAAAACTTAATGCGGAAAATAAACCGATATGGTAAAATTCAAGATTTTTTTCATGAAATGTTGCTTATTTTTGACGAAGATATTGAAAATACTTAATACAAACTTAAAGCAATACAATTTTATAAGAAAATAATTACATAGAAACCCAGCACGTAGCCAGGATTTTATTTCGGCGGGGGGGGGGGGGCTAACTACCAGAGTTAAGGATCTTCTTTTTAATCAACCCCCCCCCCCTGCTCTGTATCCGCTACTGGCGCCTAAATATGGAAAGAGGCGAGAAGCTAAGAATTAGGTCTTCTAGGGCTAGTGATACCCTGAGCCAAAGCACTGACCGGTACGGTGATCTATCAACATACTGAACACGCCAGATTGGCAAAGCAAAAATTTGAAATGTAATTAAAATGTCCGGAAAAACGCCTTAAACGAGCTAAGTGCATGAGTTTTTTAGCCCCCCTCCCCCTTCTCTCTTGCTCCGCCACTGGCTGATGATTATGGAAAGTGTTGGGGCGCTAATAATTAATATTCGGGCCCCACAGGTTCAGCTTGGACGCTTCTCAGCAAGTAACTACAGTATAATATATTCCCTGCTGTCAGCTACAACATGGTGCCCGTCACGTTACTGCGGCCTAACTTTTGACAAACTTACGACCGAGATTTTCTATGTTTCACACGCGGCAACCCCCTTACGGGTAGCTAACTTTGATAATAACTCATTTTAACAATCAATATACTTTGGCCCTTGGGACGTTCAACACCTGCTAAGACTCTTTTAGGAAAATTATCTTTCTTCTAGTTTTATACAGTAGTGATTGATTCAATCTGGGTTTTGTTCGGACCGTACGGAGGACCGAAGAGAGATGGCGCGAGCCCAAGACCGAGCCGAAAATACTGAACATCGGTTGATCCGAACGGGACGGGAACTCCTACCGCTTTTCTACAGGTCTAGAAAACACGAACCCTTCTAGAACAGAAGACTGATAGAGCATCTTTTTTCTTGGCTACTGCCCTATTTGGGATGTTGTTGTCAGTAACATGTCTGGCAGCCACGTTTTCCTCTACCGGTCAATGTAAGGTAAGGTACCCGTTATGGTTGGTTGGCAGAAAATTTTTCCTTTATGTTGAATCTCAAACCTTGACCTCGTATCATAGTCCAGCATGCTAATAACTGGACTATAAATAAAAGTAACCATACAACATCCAATTAAATGGCGCCTTGCTTACCTATACTGAGTCATAGCTTTTCTCTTTCTTTCTCATTCAGGAACTTTGCTGGTTATTGAAAATAATATGAAACTTGGGGAACATATATTTCAAAGCTCCGGCGTGTCATTTCTATAAATGGAAGGTTTAAATCGTAACCCCTAGAGGTTAATTCACCGCGGGAAACCATCCCTTTTTTTTCTTACTTCTAGTTTTTCGATAACCTTCAGATCTCAGTGATTCATCGTTATATAAAGCTTTGACCCACAATCCTAGTTCCTGTTGGGTGGTGGAATGGCGAATGGATTGCAATTTGAATGAGGAATGGATATAAAAAGTTACTCGTGAAGTTTTTTTATTTTAAATATTGACAAAAGTTTATATTAAAACTTGATGGATAAAGAACCCCCACCCCCCCCCCCAAATATGTGTTACAAAATTAAGCCATTCGATTGGCTATTTTTCTGTCTTTGGTCCCTTTTTTGGGACTTCCATGTGAAAAAATAACAATAATTAATGAGTAGACCCATTTACCTGCGAAATTACCTTACATGTTAAAATTCCATTGCGATTGTTAAACGATAAACTGATGTGTAATTAACACAAGTGTAGTATTTTAGTCCTAAAATATCTTTAAAATAATATTAAAAAAATCAAGCCAAGATAAAACACTAAATATAATAAAGATAGGGGTAAAACACTTTCTCAACATACTTTTACACCCATACTGGACGAGGTATTTAATATGGTTCTTATAATTAATTATTTACATGAACAATTGGAGTTATTATCTATTTTTAGTTATAGGTACCCTACAGTAATTATAGGATATGTTTCATCTTGAGTTCAAATATCATTTTGAGGTGCAACGTGAAACTGCTGCAAGGTAAGCTATTATTATTATTACTTATCCCCCCAAGAGTTAAATCCCCAAAACGGGCCTTACCTCTAACTAATTAAGGTAAATCTGAAACTTTGCACATAAGTTATATTAGTTATACTGAAAAACGAAACAAACGTCCCAACTTTCCCCTGAGCGGAACCGGGACCCGGATTCCGGGACTCCTGAAAATCCATCTTGTGCATTGAAAAGAACCTGTACGAGTGGACTCGTACATGCTTTCCTATTTATCAATTAGTATAGGTACCGTAATAGTTATATGTCAAGACATGTAGCGTAGTGGTACGGACTCTGACTTTCACCCGAAAGGTTGTTGGTTCGAGCTACATTTTCTGGCCATGCTTCGGAGGGCATGTAAACCAGGCGGTCCCGGGCCTTCCTAGTTGAGAGTAAGAGAGGGCTTTATAGCCCTAAGTCCGCTAGGTAGGCTTAGTAATAGAAACAATAAAAAGTCCTTATTTATTTATTTATATGGTAAATAATTGTACCGTCATTGTTAAATATTTATTTTTTAGAAAAATGCATCTTACCTGAAGCACCAGTATATCTAGTAAGCCTGTACTATCTGGGATTTAAAAGGGGAGAAGAGCTGATTTCTGAAAGTCTATTTGTGCTACTAATGTCAAGTCAATACGCTATGTATTGTACCTTAGTATGAACAGTTTTAGGACTTTAGGAGCAAATCGACGTTAAGGCGGCTAAGGGGAGACCTTGTAAGGCCAGCACCACGCACAGCCAAGTGTCAGCGACTGGATCCTATCCTACAAGGATTCGCCTGCCCTCGAAATCTCCCAAGTGAACGATTACTGGACTTTTGTTAGAATGTGATAATTTTGTTCATGTTTTTCTTTCTTTTTTCTTTTAGGAATCAGTAATAATTTTTTTTTTTTCTGTGGAACAGTAGGCACCTAGCCTTAGTCGAGCGGAGCCACACCAGAAGTCCTTCGGAGTCATGGTTGACTACGGAGTCAGGGGTTAACGCTCTTGACCCCATTGGCCCATTAGCGTCAGAATTTAGGCAATGTTTGTGAATCGCCTAGCCATTTGCATCAGGCACACTAATCAAGGCCTTCTAGGCCTGTAATTTGCAAGGATCAAAATTTAAGAGGAAACCATAAATTCTAGACCTTTCATTGTTCTCAATGCTCTCCGCCCTTAATTTGCGACATAAAAGATCAACCTCCCAAGATATATCTTTCCCACCCTTCCCCCCTTCCCGCGTATTTCATCCCTCCTCTAAGATGCCTTCTGTGAATAGTAAGCTCTTAATTCCTCAGTATTCATTATGCTGAGAAAATTACCTCCGATGCTTTATTTGCGCTCACTCTTACTTAGCACCTCTCTGGTTCGTGGTATATATAAGACCAGCCGAATGCAGAATATGGGTCTGAGCCTTTTCTTCCTGTACCCACGTCCCACGGGCGCACCAGCTATAGACAAAGGTGCAAAAATTAGCTCAATTTAGTAATTTTTCAATTTTTAAGGAATGTTATTCTGTAACTCGATTTTTAGCCAAACTACTCAATATAATTTGATAAAATTCGGCATATATACGTTAAAGAAAGGGGTGTGTTTTTATATTTTGGATAACTTCAAAACAACTTACTTTTGTGGTGTCAATGTGAAATTTTTGGACTAGGACTAGTTAGGCCTAAACATTTCACTAACGACACGCTACTACATTGGCTAGTATTACTGGCTGTACGTTTACTCTACTCCAAAGCATAATTTAATTTGTCAGAAGGATATGGCTGGAGCCGCACTTGGTGGGTATTATCGTATTATCAGGTAATGTCTGAGAATTAAAAGAACTAAATTTACCTCAACTCATGTTCTGCTCAATCTATTGACGTAAGCCTGATTATATTGAAGACAACAGATCAGTCCATCCTAGGGAATCTAATAAATTATCGTGAATCATACGATAACACGATTAACGAATTTCCTCCGGATTTTAATATTGTCAGTAAGATGCTGGGAACTGGATGTCCAAAATTATAAGAATATGGCGCGTTTTGCTGGTGGATTGGAGCGGCCGTGAATTGAGCCCGTTGGTACAACCTTAATTTCTAATTAGTATGGGGAGTTAAGGTAAGTAGCGTTGATTAGGTCTAAATAACACAAGATACTGTTATCTTCCCATTAGCGAAAGAAATTACTATCAATATGGTAAAAATTGGAAATTCTTTGTTCCGGTACAGGTTTACGTTATGACCCGTTTCGGCTCACGCTATTGTCAACACTTGCACTCGCACTTGACGTTGGCATGAACCGAAATATAATGTAGAATCCGTTTATTATGACATCAAAGGGAATAAACAAATACGTCATAATAAGCAGATGTCATATAAAGCGTACATACAATGTCTTAATGAAAACCAAACTTCCCTGTGTAATTACGTCATAATAGACGGTTGGTCAATATAGGGGGAGTCATAATAAACGGATTCTACTGTACCTATATAACTTAAAAACGTTTAATTTAAATTTATCACCCATGAGGGACAGAAACTTTTTCAAAGTTAGTATGGAGCCTATTATGAATATTTTGAGTTTGCTATGTAAATTCTTCATGTCATTACAAATATCAATCTCCTATGCTATAGATGTGTGACGTGCCTATACACGTCAATGTTTGTTGAATAAAATAAGAACAATTACTGATAAAGTCCACTCATTTATTCTAAAACAACGAAAATGTGCTTGCACCATGAGAACGTATTCACCCGCCATCTCCATGACGTGTGTCGTAAAAAGCGTTTATTGTTTTGTGAAAATGAACCGATTTTTGCTTTCCAATTTATACGTAGTATAAGGAAAGCTTTGTGATGGTCGAAATTTTCGATTCCGAGATTTCAACGGATTTACACGTTTTCAGGTCCCAGGAACCCAAAAAAGGGTTTTTACGAAATGTCTGTCTGTCCGTCTGTGCATCGATTTCCGGGCAAACTACTCGGTCGATTTTGATGAAATTTGGGATGTAGATTTACAAAAATCATACTTCGGGATTGTTTTTTTTTATTTTGGGCCAATTCAATTTGGGGGTTTTATTCTCAAAAAACTACTAAAAAAATCATTTCCCAAAAACGGCTCCAACGATTTCTGTTAAATTCTCATATATTGTAGTCGTTATTAATGTTGACAAAATGCCCCTTGATAATTTGCTTCTGGGGGTAAAAAAATAAAAATATGTAAATTTTAATGAAAAATGTCTAAAAAATAATTTTTCTGCGAAACCTTTCTATCGATGATTTCTACCTTCAGGCATGTTTTAGGTGTTAAATTGAGTAACGAAACCGGGTAGGTTGCTTTCCCAAAAAAATATTTGGTTTTGCACAAAAAATTATTTTTTGAAAAAATGATAGAAAATTCGCGCTCAAATGCATTGCATGTCCTGCCATTATTGCTGTGTGGTAATTAATCTGTTGTTCTGAGACCTATCTAGAATTCATCTCACTTCGAGTGACGTCAGGTGGACAAGCCCCCCCCCCCCCCCCCCCCCCGAGATATCGGAAATTTAACCACTGGAAAATTATTTACCATGAAATTACTCATTTTCTCTATCTACTAATGTTGATAAATTGGAAAGCATGTTCGAGTAAACTCGGACCGGTTCTTTCAAGCTGTAGGCGCAGTTTCCGTGTCTGAATAGCTCTTCTAATAAAGACGAACAGATTGTAGGACTGCCAGTTGGACCACTTACATTCAACGTAAGTAGCTATACCTATTATAATTTTTTGATGTCCCCGGCGTTCACTTCAACGTTGTTGTTGTTGTAGTATTTAAGTAGCACGTACCTATTGATAAGCATATTAGTCAGGACATGTAGAGTAATGGTACAGGCTCCGACTTTCACCTTTGGTTCGAGCCCCACACTTGCCACACTTCGGAGGGCATGTAAAGCAGGCGGTCCCGGGTCTGCCTAGTTGATTGTAAGAGAGGGCTTTATAGCCCTAACTCCACTAGGTTGGCTTAGTAATAAACAAAAAAGTCAATATTTATTTATTTATGCTTTGCTACTCACATTACACAAATTGAAATATGATGATAAAATATGTTTTTGGAAAATACGCGCAATATTTTCAAACGCACAAATGCAATAAATAAATTTATAAGCTTATGGAACGATGAAATTGCCTATCTACTCTAGTCTACAGAAACGCTTAGTACTAGGAATGAAAATGAAATGTCAGTTGACGCCATTGCAATGTGTTGTTTTGGGTATACTCCCTTTTCACCACTCCCAACCACCGGTTGTCGGAGAGATAGAAATAGATTTCTCTCGGATGTTAAAATTAAGCCCGACTAACTAGATTTGTACCAGATAAGAGGTCTATCTCTCGAAAACCAAGTACAAGAGATTCTTCATTTACTAAATTCACAGATCTGGTTACTTAACAAAATAGTTCACTCCCTGGACTATAATCAATAATGTATATCAATATGTTTATTCAAACGTGAACTCGGTAAAAGCTGGATTCTACAAAACAAAACTCAAAGCAATGAAACACTTCAACTTTTTCCCGCCAACTAGGATAATAGCTCGGAATGTTGGCTACAGTACACCCTCCAGGGAGTCCAACTATCCCAACATAGTAAACAGAAAAAACAATATGGCTGACTATGAAATGTAAATGCCATTTGTTATTAATTAATATAATATTAATAATTGAAGTAAGTTGAGATGTACCCCTATAGGTAATCGCTTGAAAAAATTGGCTTGCATAAACACTTGGTCGACTTTGAGGTTAAGTGTAACAGACTGAATTTAAATCAATAAATGCCTAAATGGTGAGTAAACAACTTTATTTTGCAAAACAGCCCAACAGCTATGTAGTTTAGAGCTGTATAGAGTATATACGGTACACTACACTGAAATAATAATGTAGGCGTAATACTTCAGGCGTGTTTTAGGCATAGTTGGACCTTTGCGAAGTTCTCTGTCGCATTCAGTTATCTCCACGTTCTAACCGAAATTAGAGGATATGGAAAAACTGGGCTTGGCGGGATTCGAACCCACGATCTACGCCTAACCAACCAAAGTTAATTTAATGTCAGTGTTATATATACCATATAATACTACAATGTATTGAATGTATTGCCTTTATGCAATTAAGTAAGCTCACAGACCTGGTTTGATAGTTGTGTAGTTGTGCTAACCTGTCTACAACACGAATCATGTCAATTTGAGCATAAGTAGAGGATATGGTGATTACTGGACTTTTCGCCTGTCGGGGGCTTGTGATCCAGCGGTTAAGACGACGCCCTGGTTTGGCGTAGGTCGTGGCTTGAAATTCCGCCAAGCCCAGTTTTTTTCCATATCCTCTAATTTCGGTTATAACGAGGAGGTTACCTCTTCATCCAAAGTTAATTAAATGTCAGTGTTATATATACCATATATTACTACAATGTATCCACGTTTCTACGTCGGCCCCAAGGGCATTAGCTTCTCAAGCCATCCTCCACATACTTCCTGCACGCTTACTAATTCCGGACGAATCGCGTTGACATCGTCCTATTGACATTGAGTATTCTATGTCAGCTCTGCTGTTATCTGCCGGGAGTGCGCGGTGTGCCCCTGGACTGGTTTAAGAGCTATTTAAGTGACAGGGGTCAGAGGGTACGTGTACCCTCTGACCCCTTCATATCTCGGACTGGCAAACCGACCCCGCGCGGCATAGGACAATGCTTACTCAGCGATAGGCTGCCCATTGCTTGCTCTGTCCCTCAGGGCTCAATTTTAGGTCCAATTCTTTTTATAATTTATTTGAATGAGCTCTGCGATCACAAATTTGGAGGTAGAGTCGTTGCCTTTGCGGATGACACGGTTCTACTGTACTCATGGGACTCTTGGGCGGAGGTGGAGGGGCAGGCAACTGAGGACCTACAAAAACTTTGTGCGTGGTTCCAATTTCATGGGTTATCGATAAATATCTCAAAAACTGGCTTTCTGCCGTTTCATCTGACCCGAGATGAACAAGTAAAGAGTCTAAAAATTTGTTGCCATACTCCAGACTGTATGCTACCAAATTGCGTGGGTGGTTGCCCAGATATAAGTAAACTTGAATTTGCCAAATACCTTGGTGTTTGGCACGACTCAAATGTCAAATGGCACACTCATTTAAAAGAGCTTAACAAATCCGGTCGTCTTTTTCTTCGTCAATTATTTTTCCTCAGAAATGTTTGTCCTCAGGAAACCCTGCTTCTCCTCTACCGCTCCTTATTTGAATCAAGGGTGGCTTATGGGATCTCGGTATGGGGAGGGACCTATCTCACACACCTACAGCCTCTTTTTGTGACTCAAAAGTACATTTTGCGTACCATAGCCAAAAAACCCAGGTTCTTCTCTTCATGGCTCTTATTCTCCAAATTCGAATTACTTCCTCTTCGCCACTTGTACATCTACAATTTGCTTAAATTATATTTTAAATCATGTGAAAATCTCCCTATCCGTATCCCTATAGCACATTCTCTAAGAAGAGCAGAGCGTTTCCTGGTACCCTTTCCTGCGGTGGAAAATTTTCGGAAATCTCCGAACTATTTGGTTCCGAGGTTGCTAAACGCTCTGCCCTTCTTTTTTGACCCTGACATGAAGCCCAGAACTTTCGCCAGTCAAGTTAGAGTCTGGCTGTGTGCAGTAGAAAACGTGGAGTTCCTCCTGTCCTCATAAATCCCTTATTTATTTATTTTATTTAATGAAAAATATGAAATTCTACTAATTTATTATGTGATGCTGTATTTTATTTTATTTATTTCTATTTTTAATTTTTAATTTTGAGTGATAAATGTACGTTGATTCTCTTTCAGCTATGTAGCTGTTGTGGCTACTGCTGATCAGTGTAAATGTAAAATTGTTTTCAATACACATATTATTATTATTATTATTATTATTATTATCTTATCTTATCTCAGACGAAACCCTTGGCCGTGAACCAAACATCGATAAGATGAAAACCGTCTCACAACCACAGGTGAAATTGTATATATGTACACAGAGGTCATGTGGCTTAGCTGCAGACTGCTCCCACTGTTTTACACTGATATGTTCAAAATGCGAACACGTCATGGTCCCAATGTACATTATTCCCTTACTTAGTCTAGCTAAATAGGCTTGTTTCTTTATTCTATCGTATTTGCACCGAGATATTCGTGTTTCAGCTGAGTGTGTTGTGCGGGTCGGCGTGGTAGTACGTGCAGGAGCGTGGACAGTTCTACCTGCACCACTTTGCTGTATATAAGCCTCATCTCGACTACAGTACTCCTGCTGTCGCACAGGAAATGAAGGACATTATCTCTTTCTGGTTGGAGTGGGGAGTTGAAGGTAGGTTCTTTATGCGGATGTCAAATTACAAGTCAAGTTAGCGCATGTAATGTAGTGGCGAGGGCTTTGAGGAAGTTGTTTGCTCGAGCCCCACATTTGCTTCGGAGGGTTTTTCTTATGACGATGTCTATCGTGTTTGGTTACTGTAACCGTAACCCGGTTTGCCTCTTAAGCTGCGGGGCAATCTAAGCGGACCTGTGCCGCGTGTTACTGAATATACAAACAAGGTATCCACCCTGCCATGCCCCTTCTTTCTCTACCTTCTGTCACACTCCGAATACCACTAATTGGGACCTTCTATAGATTAGAGTATTCAGAGTGGACTTATGAGAGGGGAATTATATATAAGCTTATAAGATGGTACCAAATACCTTATATTACATTAATACACTTAACATTAATACCACATAATAACTTAGGGACAACTTAAGTACTTAAGGGACAGGGGACAACATAATGAATTGTGGGGGGGAGGGGGCAACTTAGTTACATAAGGGCTACATGATAACGTACTTACTCATACATCCATAGGAGGTTACTCCTACTTGCACAGTGTATAAACTCACATGGTAAATCAGTTCTCATTCTAGTTCACTCTGTCTAGACCCTCTCACTAAACTCTGTCGACTCTATGATTCTTCGAACCCAAGGTTCGTGATTTATACATTATGGCTAAGGACATACGTGACGACTGATATAACATTTACACAACAGAGGTTTGTCGTCTGTCCTCAGCCCTGAGCCTAGGCCAAGAAGAGCGTATGCTCTTGTGTTAGGCCTAAGGCGTAACACCTTCTTAACGCCCCTTTTGGGTGTCAAGGGAAACTCATCTCACTGTCGTTCGCACGATGTTTGCTTGGACATGGGTACAACTATGTAGAACTTACATAGTGCCAAGCTTTCGTGTTTGAACTTGCATACGATTTGTGCATGATACTGGTGCCAGGCCACTTCGCTACAGCCTCTCACGTGTATAATTATTTCTCATTAGGTATAGATGAATAGGTATGGGAATCATGACTTCCTTTTTGAAAATTATTGTCCAAAATACTACGGCTTTCCCCAGCAACTCAATACACTCTTACGGAATTCTGATCTGCAAGATGCCGCTGGCGCACTTCCCCTTCAACTACCCAGTCAAGCTATGGCCAATGACTCCCACCTTGTCCCAATGAGAAAAATACAACCGTTGTTTCGCCTATGGTTGCAGGTGTACTTTGGTAAAAGCCTACAAGCCGATGAAGGAGTTGACAGTGAAGCGGTTCGGATCAGTGGAGGAACTGAGGGCGCATTTCCCCATCGACTACCTTCATGATCCCAGTCAGCAATGAGACGGACGCCAATGATTTTCATTGTATTGTACACCAATGGCTCGACAATGTCCGGTCAATTGGACCCTCATTCACTGGATGGTAAGAAACCCATAGGAAGCTACTGGACAAAGAGAACATTAAAGGTCGTTCCGACCAATCTCCAGAAAACTATTCTTCGAGTAAATGTAACCGCCAGAGACAGAAAACACAATTTCACCTTCTTGAAAGTTATTGCTGAGTTCATTTAAGTCTTACCAATATCATTTGGTAAGTTTACCTTTTGAAAGCAGGCAGAAAGTTTTCTGGAAATTGATCAAACTAGACAATTAAAGGTTGGAAAGCCATACAAGTGCCCAAAATCGTCGAACATCTCATGAACTATTGATCATTGAGGTGTCAAATATATCGCAGCCTTTAGCAGAATAGCAAATAATGTATTGAAGGACCTTTTATAGACCTATGCCTACTTATAGTGGCCCAGTGGTCTTTGCTCAACGCCAACGATCAAATGGACTCAGACATTAATGATAATTGGACCTTGTTAATTTTTGGTCGACGTCAACTTACACCGACTGGAGACTATAGTGGATAAGCCCACCACTGACCCAATGTAACAGGCAAGGTCATGACTGCACCAAGTTCAGGTAGTGATCTGGACTCACACATGCCCGCCATTGACACATCGAAACAGGCACCAGCATGACTTAACCAAGTTCGTGTACGTGTTAGGTTCAGGGAGAACGCAAGTGACTGGTTCCTTAACAGCCATCTTTCTTTCATTTATCGTATTTACCCCGAGCTCTTCGTTTTTCAGCTGAGTGTGTTGTACGGGTTGGCGTGGGAGTACGTGGAGGACCATAGACACCTGCACCACTTTACCGTATTACCACCTGATCTCAACTACAGTATTCCTGCTGCCGCACGGAATTGAAGGGCACTATCACTTCCTGGATGGAGCGGGGAGTTGATGGTAGGTAATTTTCACGGTCGCTTTTTTCTAAATCCTCTAATTTCGGCTGTAACGAAGAGGTTACCTCTTCAGCCTATGTTAGTTTAATGCCAGCGTTGTATACCATATAATATGTGTGCTATTGCCGAACCTAGGAAATACCTTATATCTATAAGAAAAATGTTCACCTGATGTTCACCAATCAATGACCTACAGCTCGTGACTAAGATTAACTAATATAGAGACTTCCATTGTGTGGAGTCGTTGTATGAACTGCCACGTAAGTTTTCTTCTCTTTAAAAGTTTTCTCTTCTTTAAATGCCTCTTCCATCGAAGATGGGCGATCACCATTGTAATTTAGACCTTGGAGACTGCTACTCTGGAACGGGAAGTCGTGCTTTTGCCAAACCACTGCCTTAGGTTCTTCAACCAAGATGTTCTTCTTCTGTTGGGAGCCCTCAGTCCTTCTATATATTCCCTTGGATTATTACATGCAGAAGGTGATACTTTTCGTTCCTCATCAAATGGCTGAGTACGTTAGTTTCCGTCTCTTCACCGTCAGCAGCAACTCCGCTTCTGTATCCATTTGCTTCACGAGCTTAGCATAAGGGACACGATCACTCTAGCATATGCGCATTCGTCTGTAATGTTTACCAATTTTTCTTCCAATTCGAGTCAGACTTATGTAACGACACAGATTATTTCCCCTAATAGTAACAGGATTGGTGTTAATCTGGATGCATGAGCTTTGTATTTTATGTCCCTCAGTGTATTCAAACATAGCCAAGTAAATTAGAAAACATATTAACCTGATTCGTTGGTCCATGCCGTGATAATTTTTACTCATTTTCTCCCTCGTAGTGCAGTATAGTGATCTAAAAGAAGGTACGAGTTTGATTTGATGCCATCATGATTTCTCTAAACCCCCACCATGCATTATAAAATAAACCTTCTAAGATGATAACTGCATAGTGGTGTTTTTATTAAGTAGCGTTCCATCTAATTATGCGTTGCTAATACCATGCAGTCCTAAAGAAAAATGCTGATACTTATTAATGTACCTTTTCTAATTTTTATTGTTTAGGCTTTGACTTGATTGTATTGATTGGTTTTCTCGTAGGTGTCTCCAACTGATGAGAGAAAGTTTGCGACGCTACGGAACCACACCTAAAGCGTTCTGCGCTTAGTAACTCTCTTTGGATATTGATAAGCAATGTGAGTGCAAATTCTAACTCTTACTAATTATTTATTTATACAGATAAATATTAATTTTACTTTCAGTTTCACTTTTTCCTTGTCTGGTAACCCCAGACAATTTTTCAACAAAGTAATGTATCACGCTCATACCTTGGCTTATCGTGTGATCTTTGAGCAGTCTCACTGCTAAATAGACTTTGAATTTAGTAAGTTACTATCGTAAACCATTAGAATACCCACTTTTTAGACCCCGGGCTAATGAAGCATATTATCATCAACACACAGGATGTACTTTTTTTTTAATCTCATGACACAAGGGCAACATGAAGCAGTGTATTTACAAAAAATAGCCAATAATTTATTATAAATAAACCCCTGTCATGTTTTCAGCAATGCGTAGCTCTTCAGCGTGATGCCTTCAGTCAGATTAGCACCCCAGTACGAAGGACTGTCCACTTTAGCTCATGGTCACATCAAGAAAGGCCGCACACCAGCCTACCCGCCCATCATGCATGCTCTGGTAAGAAAGTCTCTCCTGAGCTTCCAAGGCGTACGTCATCCATTCGAGCTTTAGCTCGAAACCTGAACAAAACTCCTGATAGCGGTAGCCTTTCCTCGGTCCAACGCTCTGGTAGTGATAGCGGTGTAGCCCGTAAAGTCAACGGCTCGGACCCATGGCCTCGGGGTTCGTCTATTTGGAAAGGAAAGCTCAGGTTCCCTTCTTAGTCCGTTTTTTAAATTTAGTTTTATAGCAATGTTAATGAGGAGTTTAAATATGTTTCCAGAAATAGTATGCGAACTGTAAATGGTTTTAGGATTCATTGGAATTCATTGATTATTTGTGTGACTAAATATATGTTGACTAATTTTCACTCAACTCAGTCCAAAAGAGTAGAGATTCTTTAAAAGTTCTAGAACATAATTATAAGGTTATTAAAACTCATTACTGATTTGTCATAATGTTTATATCAAATTGCTTGTTTTGTTAGTGATAATCCACAGAATGCTTTTAGATGTCTACAGTTTCTTTGTGTTAATTTAGCAAATGAGCTCTGCTGATCTTGGCTCTGAGAACCGCCCTGATGTTACAAGGAAAGAATTGAGCAATTCGCATTCGAATGCAGGTATAAAATCTACTGTGTGTGATCTTTGCTTTTCCCGTTGAAGGGTATTTAGTTATGTAGTTTCTATAGTGATGTTATCAATGCTAGGATAATGTATATCGTATTTCTTCATTAATTTTTTTTTAAATATTTTTTCAATTTCTTTTCATCTGAATTAGATCTTGCAGCAATGAGAATTGAATTAGCCCTCGGTAAATAGCATACTTACTTCCCCATGCAATCATTCCTGGGTGGTCATTTTGCCAAACGTGAAAGAAAAACTAGCAGATCAGTCGCAAGATGGTGTAAGAACTCCGCAAACAACCCAAGTTTAGCTATTGTCATAGTATTTTTTGCTAAGAGTTTTCAGTATTAATCATTGCCATTTGTACGAAATTGCTTAGTTTAAAAACTGAGCATAATTTCTAACTAAAGGTAGTATAATTGATCAGCTCGCACACTTGTTCCATTTTTTAGAATAAGCCGCAATGATTGCGAAGAGGCCGGAAGCCAAATAATTTATTTTTGATTGTAAAGGGCGATTTGGCGTGGAATACAATATTCAAGGTAAAATTATTGTAATTAAAAAAATAATATATAAACCGTTCCGAGAGTGGCCGTGTTAACCTATGAGGTTATTGAATTTCTGGTTAGGTATTGCGTCATTTGCTTTTTTGCTATGTGGTACTCAATATCTCAATATCACGGACAGTCACCTCTATCGATTTATATCACTGTTATTTAATATAACTGTCTTTGTGCAACATATAAAATTTGACTGAAGGAATGAGACTTTAATATTTTTTTTGTTCAAAGTCTTCCTTTTGGATTAATATAATTCATAATTTTTAGGTTATGTTTAGTTCTGTAAAGAGCCAACTAGCATTCATTGGTGAAAATCATTTTAAATGCCAGACTATAACTTGGCGTGTTTCATGGTTATGTACCTTCGTGAGATTTTGATTTTGAAGCATTTGAAGCTGAGGTTGATGCCAATGAAACTGCTTGTTTAGGCCTCGAGTTTACTATTGAATGTGATAACGATTGTGATAAATTTTAATGAAGATCGTCTTTTATGGAACTCCCATGGTTCAACTATGATAAAATCTATTGATTTTACCTATCCTCAAATACCGGATTGATCGATGGTACACTTGCATAGTATAGAATATAATACTATACATTAATAATGGTAGGCCTATAGTATGCATTGCACTGGAGCTCTGATTATCCATATCTTCGAAAACAATTTTGGAAAGCACCTTGTTTTATTTTGCAACTCTATTTAGCACCTAGAACATACCTGAAATTAGAAAGGAACGTTTCCTCAGAAGAAAAAACATTTATTGTCATTTTTCTAAACATTGAGCGATTTTAATTTTTTACGTCCTGTACGCATAGTCCTGACACGGGTTTCACCGTATGGCCAGAATGCAATGAAATGAACGAAATACCTATGCCCGCAAAATTCATGAAGATCCTATACTCCCAAGCAAGGATCTTTTGCTAAAAAGAAATGAGTCAACGCAATTCTCTCCAGAATGAGGGGGAGGGGGGGTCCACCTCAATATATTAAAAACCCCTTAAAACTCAATAGCATATTCTGGAACGAACAGACCAATGCATTGTAACAGTAGTAACAATGACATACCGTATGGCACGTAATTTATTGGAGCGTGAATTTTCCATAATTTATTCAAAAAATAATTTTTTTCGCAGAACCAAATACTTTTTTCGGAAAGTAACCTGTATGGTTTTGTTACTCTATTGAACACCTAAAACATACTTGAAGGTAGAAATCATCGATAGAATAATTCAGCAGAAAAAAATTATTTTTTAGCCATTTTTCATGAAAATTGAGTTATTTTTATTTCTTTACCCCCAGAACCAAACTATCAAGGGGCATGCACCGCATTTTGTTAACATTAATAACGACTACAATATATGTGAATTTAAAATAAATCGTTGGAGCCGTTTTGGAGAAATAATTTTTTTAGACGTCTTTTGGAGTTTTTTTGAAAATAACCCCCCCCCCCCCCCCCAATTGGGATAACCAAAAATAAAAAATAAAATGGTGATTTTTGTGAACCTACATGACAAATTTTATCAAAATCGACCTAGTATGCCCGGAAATCGAAGAACAGACAGAACGACAGACAGAACTACAGACATTTCGTAAAAACCACTTTTTTGGGTTCCTGGGACCTCAAAACGTGTAAATCCGTTGAAATCTCGGAGTCGAAAACTTTGACCGTCACAAAGCTTTCCTTATACTACGTATAAATTGGAAAGCAATAAAAAGTAGCCTATGTCCACTAACACGCACTATGTATAACACATTAACACAGTTTTAAATGGCGCGGACCCAACCTATCTTGACATTTAGAAACGCATTCAAAAATTGCGACCAAGAATTTTGGCACAGTGTTAAAAAAAAAAATTGGAGAGAAATATTATTATCACGGGCTTCCATAAAGCCATCCCAATAATATTATGAGAATTATACCTGCTTACATTTCACCGTTTACTAATACTAAAAAATGAAACACACCTTGTTTTTGGTTTTGTTTTCTTGGACCCAGGCCTACTTATAGTGGCCCATAGGTCAGTTGTCCAATGCTAACGACCCCATGAATTTCGGACATTATTAATTGTATTGTTTCCGTGTGAATTTTTGGCCATTGGCAAACTGGTATACGTTCTCAGTGTCAACCTACACTGGCTACATGCGATAATGGACAAGCTAAGACAACCTTACCATTGACGCAATGAAACATATAACAATAAATAAATAAAAACCTTTTTGTTCTATAACTAAGCCAACCTAGCGGAGTTAGGGCTGTAAAGCCCTCTCTTACACTCAACTAGGAAGGCCCGGGACCGCCTGCTTTACATGCCCTCCGAAGCATGGCCAGAAAATGTAGGTAATGTGGGTTCTCCAGAAATACCTCAGAGTAACAAAGGGTGTAGCTGTAGGAAGTGAAATGAAAAAAAAACAATGAAAAATTAACATAGTAGTTATTAAAGAGTGCGTGCTTAGCTTAGCTTAGCAGTAAGCAACAATTTTATCATTTTTCCAGTCTTGTCACTCATACAGCCAGACATCTACTCAGGATTAATGCGGCCTATAAAAAAAGTAGGTACGTTTCAATTATGGGATGATCGTAGTCACTCTTAAACCAGGTTTGTGGTAATCATAAATTGTCACTTTAGGTGTACGCCAGGACCTGACAACTACTCGCGTGAAAGGAAATGCATAGTTTCAGAAGGAGCTATAAAGTAAGCAAGACCCCCGGTCACCCTGCATGGGCGTAGCTAGCTTAAAATTCTGTGAAGGGGTCACTGGGCCATTCTAAAGTATCAGCGAGCAAATGTGGTTGTACAGGGTGTCCTCATGGACCCTAAAGAAACCATGCGTTATTTAATGTGAAAATGCAATGAGTACCGTATCACTAATTAATGTATTAGAACACTGTGCTAATTAATTAGTGCACTACCGTCACACTGTTACGTCGGGACATGTAGCGTAGTGGTACGGACTCTGACTTTCACCCGAAAGGTTGTTGGTTCGAGTCCCACACTAGCTACATTTCCCTGGCCATGTCGCGGAGGGTATGTAAAGCAGGCGGTCCCGGGCCTTCCTAGTTGAGTGTATGAGAGGGCTTTATAGCCCTAACTCCGCTAGGTTGGCTTAGTAATAGAAACAATAAAAAGTCTTTATTTATTTATTTATTACCAATGTTTTTCTTTTTGGCATTATTTTTTCAAGTTGGTTTTCATACTTTCGATTTCGACGGCCTGGTGGTATCGTGCTTGCACTTGTGCGAGTCTTTACACGCCATGCGAGACGTGTCGTAACATTTACTCAACACGGGTATTAACCTACAGAGGCGACTGAAGAGGTCAATCTGATGACTTAACTTGACTTAAGTTGGCGCTGTCAGCCCAATTATCGGCCCGAAGGCCAACTTCCTGCATATCTTCGTTTAGCTGGTCGCCATAGCGTCGTCTCGGACGCCCCAAAGGTCTTCTTCTGTTGGGACATGCCATCCATACTGCTTGTGCTGTTCTATCCGCTGGCATACGGACGACGTGTCCCATCCACTGGAGCCTTCTGCTTCGTAGTATTTGTGTGACGTCTGGCGATATCGGATACATTCATTAAATTGTTTGTATGTATTTTTTATAAGAAAAAAAGAAGAATCAAGAAACAAAAAGGATAGAAAAGAAAGAACAATACTACCTAGCCAAGCAATTTTGATAATTTCATTATTCCCTATTTAAATTTTTTATATTTTATATTTTTGATTTACTTCAACTGAGACACCAATTAGAACCAGACTTTAGGTCTCAAGTCTGGGCATAGCCCCCTCCCCCCAGCGCCTAGGAGACTACGTCCATGTCGCCCTGATTAGGAAATAGACAAATATAATATAACTATGTATGGAACCAATAGCTGATAACAATTTGAAACTCCCGCGCTTTTCACCACCGCCTTCTCACGAACTCCACCCATCTCTACGCATGCGCGCTGCGTTTTCTCGATCAATATTTGATGTGGCACAGGCGTTGATTCTTCCCCGTCGGAATATATGACTCGAATTTAAAAGTGTTTCAAGTTGGAATTAAAGTGAACTGCCAGCATTTAAAATTTAAAATTTTGCGTTATCAACCGGATCCTTATCGTATTATTTCGGTTGTATTACATCAAAGAATTGGCCTGAAGATTCCGCCATGTTCTTGGAGAACTGAATGTCAGTGCTTGGGTGTCATTTGAAAAGTACTTTTTAATTTATCGTGTTAAATATTGTTAACAGTTGTACATTTTTTAAAGTTTATTAACAGTTAAAAATCACGCCATCAATATGGCCCAAATTCTACCGATTAAGTTCCAGGAGCATCTTCAGGTAAGCAGTTATCTGTGTTGTGCCTATTTTTTTACATTCCCCACAGTTCTAATAAACTTGTTTATTGAATTTCCGTTATTTGTTATCGCCACTACAGTTAATACTTACAGCTTAGCACTTAGCATCGAAATTTACTGTAAATATTGCGTACAATCTGTCCATTTAGCATGGCAGCCTACACCCAGTTACTAGGCCGACTTTCCCCCATTTTCACCAGCTGGGCTTTCATTTTATTATTGATCTAAAATTCCAAATTGAAAAATCCACGTACGCCCAAGTGTGAGTCATATCCATGCTGATACATGAGCATTGCGTATTCCGCGTCAGGATTCGGCATGCTACAGTTCTGCCCAATTTTGCTTTTACAAGTTCTTAATAAAAAGTTTCATGTTAAGTCATTGCAAATGGATATGGCTCAGCCAAGTTTTATTATAAATTCACCTAAATTTGGGATGAATCAGAATTAGGCTGTGTGCGTCAGTATGTGATGGTTAAAAAGCTATGACTCATGTATTACATGTTCTCCTAACTGTCTAGTCAAGCCGTCATTATGTAAACAGAGCACTGTAGGCCGATGCTAGGCTAACATCTTATAAGGCTGTAAGAAGCTAATTATTTTCTCGCAATATTATGCAATAGCGTGATAATTTTACTCAGGCCAGGTGCGATTACTTTATTTATGTAAGGCTAAACTTTCTTCTGTATAATATCCAACCTTGGGATATGGCTTTTTAAGAAGTCGTTTAAAAAAAATTTATATTGATTTATCGGTTTACAATGACAATTTCATTACAGTTGGAAGGAGGGGGGGGGGGGCAAATGGTATGCTGGGCCCCTGCAAATATTAGAGGTGTGTCGTTCTTACTGGAGTTATTCTTAAGAACGGCTCTTGAGCCATGAACTGGTTGAACTGGTTCCCGATTACAAAAATATTAGGGTCTTGAAGAACGCAATGCAAAATGGAGATATTCGGTATATGAAGTGGTGACCGGTTCTTTTCCAAAGCGATAAACAATATTTAGGGAGCGAAGAACGCGGCTCTAAAACAAACATAATTTTAACTATGAATTAATATAATTTTTGTATCCGTTATTTATATAAAATTCTAAATGATAGACTGTGGCAAAGCAAAGTACTGAACTCAGAAGCAGTGTATATTTTAACCTACATAAAGTAGGCTACATAGAAAAATTGTTAACTATACTTTTCTTTTGAAAGTTTAACGATTGTTGTGAATCAAATACTCTACTTTCAAGTATAAGAAAGAACGAGGAACCCGTAGAAATCCCCTTTCACGAACGCTAACCATTGGCGAACTGGTTCTGAATAGGAACTGTATGTATATCGGGAACGATCAACGTCTACCACTCTACCTGTAAACCAGTTGCCAGTGTTGGGATTGAGCCGAAGCCATGAACCGGTTCTTAAAAGAACGCATAATAAGAGCTTTTTGAATCACTTGAACTGAGAACGCAAGTTCCCTAGAAAACCAAGAACGGCCCACCTCTAAAAAATAACAAGTAATTCAGTCAAACGCTATCTGAATCTATCTATTCTATCTGAAAAATATATAATGTAAGGTTAAGGTGCTAGTAAAATTACCCACCTATTTGACGGTCGGTACAGTGTGAGAGGCATATATTATCCATGCATACATATCTATTGGGGGGATTCACTATGTGATTCAGCATGATAAATTTTTAAATCCGGAAACTTAAACATCGTGAAGATGCCTTTATAGACAGCCTTGCTAAAATTTAAAGTCAAAAAATTATTATAACATTTAAATATAAAATTGTATGATAAAATAATAAACAGTAATTAAAAAACTAAAAAAAATAGCCGGTCACACTATAAATATTCACTGATTAGCAAATAAAAAATATAATGAAGTGCAACTGGCGCTGTTACCCCAATTCACGATTTCTTGACATTTACGGAGGATTTAGCAAAATGCTTACTACTGGATAGTGAATACCCCCTATTGTGTAACAGACTATCCAACTCGCCAGTTTGATAATCTCCTGTTCGTACTATTTTGCATATTAATTGTAGGTTGGTATCGTATATGGGTGTCATGTTGTTTTGTGATAAATTTTTTATATAAAGGGGATAATTGCAGAGTAGACAAATGCGGGGTTCGGAACATGTGAATGTTTAAATAAGGATGTCTTTGTGTTCCGATATTTGCAGTTTGAGACCTGGCCCAAGCCTATGTTGTGAGTAATTTAAAGTTCTGTAGAGTCGGTCAGTAATTGTCGGTATCTGCATAGGGCTGGATGTCGTCCCACTAATTTGGACACTAAGTTCTTGAAATAGTCACTCCTAATTACTGTTTCAAGATTTTCGATGTGTGTTAATAATAATAATAATCACCTTTATTTTCATTGTATAAATTAAATGAGAGACCTAGGTCATCCCATTCACAGTATACAAGAAATTGCGTTACAAATCACAGTTACAGTATTCTTTCAGTTACAATACAGTTACAATTCTTTCAGTTACATATTCTATTCTAAATTATATTTGAGATAGCTGCCGTTATTTCATCCGTTGTATAAAAAACATTTTGGATAAGAAACACTTTGAGTGTGGATTTAAATTGCTTGTAGGGCTGTTCTTTGAAGGTTTGGGGTTACATATTCCAATAGGACTTACTCTTATTAGTCGGGGCCAGTGTTGTGTGTGCGCCTCCCTATGCAAGTATACTGTATTGTATGAGTGAGTACACTGTCGCAAAGTATACTTGTCGTATGGTATTACAGTTGAGAATTAGTTTAGTGTCGTTCTTATTCTTGTCCCAGATAGTTGTACGTAGTCCTTCCAGCGTAGGTGTTGGTCTATAATTACCCATAGGGCGTAGATTATTTTATTTGGCAACAGTTCATATACCCGTTAAGTTCACTGTCAAAGGATGATTTGGAATATTTTATTCGGATATTGAGCTATTTTAACTTAGGGATCTGTGAACTAATATCGTGATTTGATAAGTCTTTAATTTGGCTCGTAAGCATAACATTGTCCGTACCGACATTGAGATGTACCTTATACTATATCTGTTAGATACTAAATTTGAATGAAGCCTAGATGCAGTACAAATGTTATAATGTTTCTGAAATGCATTAGCTATTTTCTTATATATGCTGTTGTGGGGAAAATTAGAGCACCTACCGTGTTAGGCCGTTGTGGTATGAATTTGAATGAAGTCAGCCAAGAAAAACATGTAGGAGGAGTCAGTCTCCTTCTCTTGAAAGTTAGGGGGCTTTAACACGTGAGTACCATGCAAGTCGGAGACAGTTTACTATAAGTGGTAAACAACGTTATTAAGGCGAATCATTGCAATTTTTTGGAAAACAACATGGCGTCATAGCTAATTAATTAAATACTCGTTCCATAGTGGCTGTATTGGTAAAATCGTTATTTGAACACCTGAAATGTATAATTTTTAATAATATATAGTACAATACCTTTGGTCATATAAACTATTATTAAGGCGGGATTTCCACATACGTCAATGGTCAATGAGAAATATGGTTTTGACGTTAGTATGTCTTTAATGTCTGCTAAAACGTCAATTTCATATTTCTCATTGACCATTGACGTATGTGGAAACCTCGCCTTATCTGAAAGGAAGAAGCAGGTGACCTATTCCAGAAATGTTATCAATTATTATGATGTATGATAAGTATGTCATAATAATAATAATAATAATAATAATAATAATAATTGTGTATTGACCAGAAAATTGACAACTACATTTAAGAGAAAATAAATACATTTCTGACAATACATCAATGACGGCGATGAGCCCATTATAATTATATAGCCCATTATAAAAATGCTGGGGTGCCCTTTGTTTACGAAATATTTGGAAATATCCGACTTGCAGTGTTTATTCAAAAGCAGGTGAACTATAAACCGGCAGAGAGATGCGAAGCCTTCCCAGCAAGTTGCACGGTTCGGTGACTCATGGTTTCGGTTCGGCAGTCTCAACGGCAGTATGCTTCCGGGCTTGCCTTACAGTACCTAGTCAGCACATAGTGTAGTGGTATGCACCCGAAAGGTTGTTGGTTCTAGTTCCACAATTTCTAAATTTTATGGTCATGTTTTGAAGGGCATATTAAACAGGCTACCTTTAATTGATTGTAAGCCCTACCTCGGCTTGGTAGGTTCAGTAAATGAAGCAAAAGTCATTGTTTATTTACCTTCAGTTACTTCAATTTTACGAACATTCTGTTTTCTAATACTGATAAATATAATATTTCAATTTGCAATGTGGCCTCATAACAAGAAATTCTTTTTGATTTTTTGATTGTTCTCATTGATAATATTCTACTTATTTAAAGAGTTCCAATTTATGGCTATTCTCACCAGTTTGGGTAAACATATGGTAAGTGAAATCTAAATAAATAAATATATACCCGTATATATATTTCCATTAAATTATACAATAAAAGTAATCATCAAGTAATTGACAAGAAAGTATAAAGTAAAATCGTCAAAATCAGGTAGTTCTGTCATTGAGCCACTAGCAGAATGACAGTGTAGAAAGCTCTCCCTAAGAGTTGGTTTCTAAGGAATTTTGGGAAGTTAGTAGCATTTCTCGCCGCTCTCAGTTCAATCGGGAGTTTCCTAAGGTAGGGGCAGCCTTATAGTAGAAGATCCAGTCGCTCACACTGATGGGATACTGTAGTCTCTCCCCATGGGAAAAGGATAAAGTATTAAAAAAACAGAAACATAGAATGGAGTGCAGCATCTAGTGGGCACGGGCATTTGCAGCTTGTGGGAGCACAGTGCTTCTTGTTGTTCTTGCAGCAACTTGCCTAAGGGGGCAATCTGAACTCTGTGTATCCTGCAGTCCTGCTGCTGCTGCGTTTGATTCGATGGCTTCAATAAATAAATAAATTGTGACTTTTGTTCTAGTACTGAGCCAACCTAGGGAAATTACGGTTATGAAGCCCTCTATTACACTCAATTATAAATGCCAGTGACCACCTACTTAACACACCCTCCGAACCGAGCTCAAAATGTAGCAAGTGTGGGACTCAAACCAACAACCTTTCGAGAGCCCGTACCTATATTCTACATGTCCTGACTCAATGACCCTGTACATGATGGAGACTGCCAAATGTGCTGTCAAACTGCTAAAATTTGAAGCCCTGATAGGAGCTGGCTAGTTTGTAAGGCGGTTGTTTGGCTACGCTTCAGGGACGAACGATACGAAGCAGAAACCGGACTCAGTCACAGTTACCTAAGCTAAGGGAAGGCGTAGGACACAGTGTGAAGCTACAGGTTTCAAAAAGAGGTGGGCGGTGTACAATAACCCAAAGACTGCAGTAAATGATACTAGGAGTCATCACAGTGTTGGTGTTATCGAGTTAGATGTGCTATTCAAGTTAACACACAATCGTGAGTGATCATGCTATATTTAACAGGGTAAACAACGTGGTAGTAGTCAGACGTTCGTGGCAAGGGTTTAAAGAAAGTGGCAGAACTCTATTCTAGTGCCACATTTGTTTATATTTTTGTTCATTTTGGTTATTATAATTTTAAGTATTTGCGGTAATTGCTTGTGATAATAGATGATACAAATAAATTTAAATACTACAAAATTTTAAACGCGTGTTTCAAATCAATCGACAAAAACAAAGATGGTGGCGGTCAAACCTGAGCTATCGATCGCATCGCAAGGTAAATAGCACACTTAACTAACTTGAAAGTGCGTTTAGGATAGCACGCTGGTTTGCTTGGTTATCGGGTGTTAACTTAACTTGATATAACACACTTAACTAGGTATAACTCGATAACACGAACACTGTTAAGACCCCTAATATTCCCTGACCAATTCGACCTACAACAAACTTTAGGCTTATATAGACATAGCTGGGAGCAGCCCAACACGAGCTATATTTCGACTACCTTGGGTCGTTATAAGCATTAAACTTATCCCTATAGTATTTAAGAGGAAACTGACCGTAGTTTTAGGCAACTAATTGACAATTAGGAAAGCATGTTCGAGAAAACTCGGACGGGTTCTTTTAGTTTTAGGTGAAAGGATTTTGCCGTTAAACTGATAAGGGCATACCGACTTTTTATTTTCGTGAAAACATTACAACGCCAAAAATTAATAATATGTAAATATGTGTATACAATAGTCATTTACAACTTTGATAGACTACAACTTAAGAAGCTGCGTTGTAAATTAAGTTAAAAATGACAGATGTTAGTGTGATCTGGGGGTGACTAATATCTACGGTCAACTTCCTCTGAACTAAAGTTATATGTATCGTATGATAACTGATAATTTTCATAACCATTCTACATGGTCTGGTCTCCGATTACGTCATCAAGTACGAAGTTAAATGTCTTTCTTTACCCTCGGCGGACGTCTCCATCTGCCTTTTATATGCCAGGTGTACGGCGCTTGCACCGTCTGTTTATATTCGACTCATTTTATTCATTCGTTCATTTTATGCTCTTCATTTTGCTCTTTTAAACTACCTGCAACTGCATAGTCTAGCATAGGACTTTGAACATTTAGTAACATGAATTTTAAACCGCCGTACATTCACATCACCTGCAAATGTCCTACAAATATTTCGGTTATTATGAGAAATTTTGAGATGAGGTACAAATGTAATTGCTACTAATTCGAGGTTGAACTATCTTTTGGTTGTATACAATTTTTTTCAAGACCGGAAATGGTGTTTTTTGGGGCTCATTTGATGGTTTCTCGGAATTATTGAATGTAAACCTATGTTACACATCAAAAGAAAGCTATTTTTGAGATATTTCATTTGGTATGTCACTTACTCGATATCCTCCCTCTGGCATCAGTGTTTATACTCGAGACCCTGACGTATACTCGTAGGCACTTGCACAAATATGCTTTTAATGCAGAAACTCACCACCATCAGACACGGAGTGGGGGTGACTTGCACCAGGAGCAATACCGTACAGCCGCCATGGGAAATTCACCCCACCACTTAGGTGCGAGGTTGTATAACCACCTACCCAGCCTCCTAAGGCTTCTAACTCTAACACCATCCCAATTTAGGAAGGGCGTGATTAGGCTTCTTGGTGTGAACCGCCCTTACTCCGTGCCTGAACTTTTTGACCACAACTACAACAGTTGAGTTTATATCTTATGTACCGTATTATATGTTTCTGTGTTTCTCGTTGACGTCATAGAGTTGTAACGACGCCGAGAATACCATTGTATTTTTAAAATGGCCAATACATGACTTATGACTTATGACTTACGAACCTAAACCTAAAGGTACAGGTACAATCAGACCAAACGTCTTAATTAAAACTCTCCCTTTTTATTGCATATTCCTTAAATTTTATGAATTGTTCTTGAAATTGCGTAAATTCAATTTTTTTTTATGAAGTCTTTGTAAACCTGACTTGTAAGGTATGTGTGCCTGGTACCATCGGATTTTCTAACTTTGTAAAAATGGTAGCCCTCGTAATGTTCTGCCATTCGATAAATAAATAAATACAAATTTTAATCTGCTATCCGACACACTACTTATAAGTATGCGCCGTAAGGTTTGAGATTGATTTCCTAAAACTTGCCAGTTTTTTCTAAAAGTAATTAATCCCGAACCTTCACGCAGACGCATAGTTATTATTTGAAATGACAGACTATTTCAAGAGCTTTAACTTGACATGCAAGTTGCCATATTTTTACAAAGTTGGAAAAGCCGATGATACCGGGCGTGTGTACCATGCAAGTCATGTGTACGAAAACTTCATCAAAAACTTCCTAATCTAAATTCCTAGTCTAGAAAAAGTCATAACTTCATTAGAAACATCCAATGAAAGGGCTCAGCCTAAATAAAGACGTTTGTGCTGATTGTACCCGCACCAATACTAATGAAAGCTCACGGACTTATCTGAATTGTGAGTGCATTCGTTTTTGTTTATATAAAATTTTTGGAACATTTTCCAGTGTTTGACAATACATAATGGCGGACTAGTTAGTTTCTTGTCGTTATTCTGAGCTTTTTAGGTATACTAGGCGTTGACACTTGAACGCGCCATTTGTTGTAGAAAGCCAGACACTTTGATAAAAAAAAAACGAAGCCAGATAAACACTCTTATCTGGCATAGCTTGCTGTGGAAAATGCCAATGCTATTCATATTAGATGAACATTAGTGGGTTTCTTTGACAAAGTTAATTAATTTCTTAACGATTATTTCGGTTTTAGCCAACTCTAGTTATTATAAAAAGTTTTTTGAAAATAGTAATTGTTTTGTTCCCTGAATGTTTCTTACTCGCATTGCTACGGATAATTTTTAATTTAATAAAATTAGTCGTACGGTGTTGGTAGCTAACATATAGTTGGACTTTTTTTTCTCTTGTTGCTTTTTTTCTTTACATTATTCTGCCAATATTGCTGCAGTATTTTAGGGAATATGGTGTCGTATTGATAAGATTAAAACTCACTGGATGAATGTAACATATATACGCATAGAGTTAATGATATTAGTATAAATAGTTGTATGAATGATTTGCGTGAAAGAGTCTTTTGCATTGCTTCTATCGGTTGACCCTACCTCTGTTATTTCTCTATATTTCATCCCTAATTTCAACCCTCTCTAATGTAGAGTTACCTTGCCCCTTTCATTCTGATCTTGGCCCCTCCCTTAACCTTCCTCCGGTGCCCTCCACCTCCGCCTCTCTCTCAAAGCGCATTTAACTGCGCTCATGTCATTGCCCAGTCACTCAGGGTCATGTGGATGATTTCAGTTTTATTTTCTGCTCTGGTTTGATGCACTGCATTAGTGTTTCTGTAACGTGGCTTCTTTGCCCACTTTGCCTCATACCTTGGTTCAACTTCCCAGCTACATTTGTTATCGATGTGACAGGAAAGGTAAAGAAGGCGGAGGTGTGACACTGCGTGTCCTGATCCCTTGAAGTCACCTGTTGTTTTTGAAACCCCAAGCATTTATTCTACACCTCCTGAGATGTCTCGGTTTCGATTGGACCTTGGAAGATCTTAGTGTGCAGGATATACCTATAGGTATGTTCGGTAAAATCGATACAAAAAGAACCGGTACGTGTGATATTTATCAATTAGTATATGCACCGTAATAGTTGCATGGTAAATAATTGTTCCGTGGTTAAATATTGGTTGACTATAGACCTTCCTATCCTAAAGCTCTGAATTGATGGATGGGACAATTGTATAGTATGTAGTGGTGATGCCAATAATGTAATACTATATAATAATAATGGTGCGTATGCAATGCACTGGGGTTCGGATTATCCATGATATCTTCAAGAAATATTTTATTTATTTAAAAACTCCAACTTGCGTTGGAAAGCATACAGTTCTCCTTTGTTACTCTATTTAGCACCTAAAACATGCCAGAAGTTAAAAAGCATCGATAGAATAAAAAATATTTTTCATGAAAATTGACCCTTTTTTCTACGTCTTTTATGGGGGGGGGGGGGAGTTGGAGTATAAAAACCCCAAAAATGAAGATATCCAATTTCTTTAAATCTATTTTAGAAAAAAACTGAATAATTCTCGATGGTGTGGCATGAGAGGGTGTACAATGTGGACCAATGGGCTTTATTTATTTTTCAATGAAGACTTTTATTATCATCAAATTATCATTATCGGCTTAAGCTAATCAAACTTCGCCTCGACACTTTTCAAGGACGCGCAGATAAAAACTAATGTGCATATTCGCTGACCCAGTATTCATTCAGAGTTTACCGAACTTATCAATCAGCCATCCCTCGTATGTTGAGTGATGATGCTGAGAGAGTAGTATCGAAACCGGTCCAAATATAAGTGCTTTAACAGCAAATCGGACACCTCCACTAATCATATTAACCACAAATCAGATACCATAAAGTAAAAGAAATTTTTCTGCTGTGACGTATGTAGTTTTAAAATACGCGTTAAATTTTTCTGGCAAAGCACTTTACCATCCATCTCAACCATCATGTCAAAATACCACCAACTTACCATGGAAACAATAATTTTATACTAAGACTCATTCAGACTAGTTCATAACGTTTCGTCAACATCTGCGATCGATATCTTCAGTGGCATTGAAGAGACTTCTATGATTTTATCGAAGAGGCTTCACAGCCACTGCTTAAGTGAGCTTTCAAATAGACCACGACCTATCATCTCGGATTCTACTGCTTCATCATGTAACTCTGATCTTTGTATTTATATAAATAAATGAGTACATATATATTTCTGTTAAATTATACAATTAAGTAATCAACAAGAAAGCATGAAGTAAAATCGTCAAAAATATTGAGTGACATGAGTCACGACTTTAACTCACTACTAGCTTTGAATGTGCATATAATATGATACATTCATGGCTACAACAACCCTATCAAACCAAGCTGGGCGCGCCCACCACATGCCGACCCCCCATCCAGAAGTCGATTATCATGTCACGCCGATAGTATTAACAAAAATGAACCCATCGTCCACTTCCCACTTCATACTGGTCATAAAGCTCATACAATACAATGACAATGTCAATGGTTAGCATGTCTGAGCTTGCTCATTGTCACTTAAAGTCGGTGTGGGTTGACATCGAAAGCCAATGGCTAGAAATTCATTCGGAAACAATACCAATTATGACAGAGAATCGATGGGGTCGTTGGCAAGGCAAGGTTCAATGGGGCACACTACATGTTGGCTTGCGTCCATAAAAAGGTCTTCAATGATAATAATAATAGTTATACTCATTAGTCATTCAGAATCATCTTCCTTAATCTATCTAGTGATTGGTTTGCAACAAATATTTCCATTTTCTTCTCCATTTATCTCTGTCTCTTGAATTCTTCTGCGTATGCCCTCCTTGGTCATCCCCTGGCATTGGTGTCCTCAATGGGGCTAAGGAGTTTTCCATGTCTGACTAGGTGCCCCAGAATCACAATATACTATATTTATCAGTTGAACAATGCAACAATCTAATAATAATAATAACAATAACATGCTATACCAGAAAATAGTATAAATAGTCATCGCGCAGGTCTCTTCACTTACCTTATAACTTACCACTGAGTTACGCCAATAGTAGACTAATTCAGGGTCGCAAATTTAGAAGTTTTCCCCCAAATTTAGGGGGAGGAAGTGGGTTGGGAGTTGTTTAGTGTTTTTTTTTTTTTTTTTTTAATCAGAATGAGGAGTTAGTGAAAAAATTGGTAAATAAACATTTGGCTGGTCATGCTAAAACTAAAAAAAAGCTACAGCCTGGGAAAGATCAGCAAATCGTGTATCTCAAATATACAATATAAGCCTGTTTTGTTAGAAAAAACTAAAATCGCCGCCTTCATTGCCGAGCACTGTTCCTTGTTAGTATTAAATCACTTGATTAATATACTTCCTCAGTTTAATCCTAAGTATTTATGAAAAATGTGCTTTGACCATCCAAGCTTTACGGGTAACAAATTGTAAGAGTTGTCAACCCTTCACTAATTTCCCCCCTAAAATTATCATGGCACCCACCTTAGAAGAGCCGACGCTAGGGTGTCGCGTACCCACTCGGCTACAACCCGATGATGTTTGTGCTCCAAATTAAAAACACCGTGGTCAGGGAACTGGACTATGAAATGGGATGGTTGAGGTTCGACGCTCAACATAAATTTGAAAAACCTTGCCTTGGAGAAACGCGGCTGCTGGACATCTCACAGACCACAAAATTCTAACTAAAGCATTCATCAATAAAATACCCGTCTTTAGGCATAGACCCTGAGTACTGATGGGGTTGGGGTTTGTAGTCAGCAACATGACTAACAGCCTTGTTTTTTCCTATCCTTGGATTGGTTTATAGATTTGGTATCTGTCCATTTTCATATCTTGTGCCTGTGAAGGCAGGAACTAATTAATTTCGTCAGATTGTCGCAGACTTTCTTTGTCTACAAAATATTTTGAAATCTCTGCCTTAATGTGTTTGATTGAAATACTGCAGCGTGCAGTGTGCCCCATTGTGTCAAGTATGTTGATTAAATAAGAAAGAGTGCCCATTAAAGCTCGGGAGGCAATTGTCCATTATGCAATCCCGTCTTGTTATTGTCCCATTTACTACGTGAGAGGGCCTTAGCTCACATTCAATTTTTGCGCATTGCCGTAGCCAGAATTCTCGTGTATCATCGTTGCTTATAAATGTGTTTGAACTTCATAGTAATACTAAATCAATAATTGATACTGTCTTATTGTAACAGAAATAGCGAACACAATATAGTAGAGCCGGGTTTGGTCCTATCTGAAGTATCTGGTTAAGAGGAAGCTTACCGATGACAATGGCCCCCTGGAGCACCCCAAAACATTGAAATTATTATTTAAGTTTTCAAGGTTTGGTCCATTCAATTAATAGATGACTATTTCATTCACGGTTTTTCATTTTTGTTATAATTTTACCATGAATTTTATAATTTGGTAAAATTCTGTCGCGCATTAAATCCTCGGTAGTTCTATGAGTGACAAAGTCCTCTGATAATAAAACAGGCTATAACTTCTTCTTCTTCTTCTGGCTCTACAGCCCTTGATGAGCTTTGGCCTGCTCGACAACACTCCTCCAGTCATTTCGGTTTTGTACAACGCTCCCCCACCTATGGACTCCCAACTCGCGAAGGTCAGTTTCCAACTCATCCTTCCAGCGTTTACGAGGAGCTATAACTTAAGTATTAAAAGCCAATAATTGTTTTTTTAAATATAGTCAAACCAGCCTGTTTAGGTGTGATCCAGGGGTGGCCAATATCAACAGCCTGCTTCCTTTTAAGGCTAAACATTAAATCGGAAAGGTTTGTTCATATTTGAATGTATTGTCATTCTATATTCTAAGGATGTGGAAGAGAGCTACAGACGCATGCCGTCCCATGTTTTACCGTCAGTTGTAAGGGCTGCCCGCTTCATCCCCGCGCTTACGGCTTTTAGCCTTCCTGTTGTACCGAAGTGTCACGACAAGCTCTCGAAGTGATTGGGTGGGTTGTGGCTCCGCAGCGCCTTATTTTGCAAGGTCATCGGTTTTTTAGTTGCCCTCAATTCCGATATTAGTATCCACTGCATAGCCATACTGTTATGGGGTCGGCCAGTAATTGTATTATAACAGTATTTATATGTAAGACCCTTTATTGTGTCATTGTAGTGAGTCATCTTTTGTGGAGTAGCATGATGGTTTGTCATGTCTCGTTATCTCTTGTTTCAGCTCACGAAGGTAGGTATCGCCCAGGGCAGTATCTCGTTCGGGACGCTGACCATGGAATCTGACAAGTTTATCTGCGTGAGGGAGGCTGTTGGTGATACTTCTCAAGTGGCTATCATTGACATGAACGATGTCTCTAACCCGATCAGACGGCCCATCTCTGCTGACTCTGCCATAATGAATCCGGCTTCTAAAGTCATTGCTCTGAAAGGTACAGTTTTTATTTATTTTGAAGAATATGAGGAAATACTTGAATGCCAATTTTACTGTTAAAGTCTGGGTCAGTTCCTCAAGCTGTCATCGGGCGTTTTGACAAATAGTGTCCCTCATTTTAGATGGTAATTGTACTTACTTACACCTCACTAATCACCGCTCATGTATCACTTACGACTCGTGACATTGGTGTATAACGATTGAACGACTAATATTACGTATAATGGCGAAACAGATTTAGGTTGGTTCTGCTTCAAATCGATAAGAAGACTGGACTTGGATGGGCCTCGTTATGAAATTGAGCGTGGTCAATATGTAGAGACTTTCTTCCTTAACCAGGGACAACCAAGTTTTCTTATAGATTTCTAATAATATGACGTCAGATGCAATTGAAACCAGTTCTACTACAGTTTTTATGCTCGATTTATCATTAAAAATGAAACAAGTATATTTTATTAACGTTAAGAAGCACTCTGTAGTTGGAAGGCGGTAGATTCCTGGTATCTGTGTACCAGATCAGTTATAGTTACTTACGTTTTTAAGTGTCTCAAATTTCCTTGTGTAATTCTTCAAATGCTTAAGAGTGCTCATTAATAATAATTATAACAAACTATAATTTCCTCTTTTCCCTTTTAGCTCAAAAGACTCTTCAGATCTTCAACATTGAGATGAAGAGTAAGATGAAGTCTCATACAATGACCGAGGAAGTTGTGTTCTGGAAGTGGATATCATTGAACACCTTGGCATTGGTCACAGATGCAACGGTCTATCATTGGAGTATGGAAGGTAAGAGGCTCTCCAATTGGGGGATGTCACAGTGCTGTTGCGTTTGCAATTCTATTAAGCCTGAATGATACGATTGTGTTAGAAATTGCATAGTGATAACTGCAATAATTGTTTTGTTTTTTTTTAACTAGGTGATTCCACACCGCATAAGATGTTCGATCGTCATTCCAGTTTGAATGGAACTCAGATTATCAACTACCGGACCGATGCTAAACAACAATGGCTCCTTCTCGTTGGCATAACGGCTCAGGCTAATCGAGTCTGTGGTTGCATGCAGCTTTATTCTGTTGAAAGGAAGGTTTCCCAGCCAATCGAAGGTAAAGTTCACCTTCAGCAATGATACTGTATACACAATTGAAAATCGCCTTATTTGAAAGAACATAGTCGCTTATAAAATGTGTTTACGGCTAATTTTCGTCTTCTGGTACTCACACATAGCCTACTGTGTAATCGTACCAAAAGTCGTAAACTGGGCTGCGATGTTTATTCGCTCTATCGTCAATGGCGGAGTGCTGCAGAAAAATACTGTAGATATTAAAATAAATATATAAGTGAGTTTTAAGTTAATGCTCATTAATAATTTCATTACAGGACATGCGGCTGCGTTTTCCCAATTCAAAGTGGAGGGCAACGCAGAACCTTCTACCCTATTTTGTTTCGCGATGAGGTCGCCCCAGGCCGGAAAGCTGCACATCATTGAAGTTGGCCAGCCACCCGCAGGAAACCAACCTTTTGCGAAGAAAGCAGTTGATGTTTTCTTCCCACCTGAAGCTCAAAATGACTTTCCAGTGGCAATGCAGGTACGTCAGTCGAACTTGTTATTATAATAAAACACCGAACAAAGGAAATGGCCCTGAGCCAGGTGCGAAAAAGAAAGGCAGGAGAAGCCCACGTCTTTTCCTTATTCTCCAAAAAAGAAGGTTGGGGCCTCATTTTTGCCTTAATGAACGCATTCGTAAGAAACGTAAGAAGTACGCGTGTTTTAAAGCAAGTGATAGCTTGCAATATAAAGTCGGTTTTATGCTATATAAACATTCTTAGGGACACATGACCCGGGCAGTGTGTTAAACATGATTACGTCATTACGTTTAAATTAGCTCTCGTCAAAGATGACGTTGGTGATGGTGTATTTTCTAACTAATAGGCCTAACGTATTTATTGATTTTGACAGGTGAGCTCCAAGTACGATGTCATCTACCTCATCACTAAATACGGTTACATTCATCTGTATGATATCGAGTCGGCTACTTGTATTTACATGAACAGAATTAGTTCAGACACTATTTTCGTCACTGCACCACACGACACTTCAGGTGGTATAATTGGAGTGAACAGAAAAGGACAGGTGAGTCACATTGAGTTTCTGTTAATCACGCTGTTAATATGGAGTAGGTCAAATGGACCTAATGGCCTATTGAATCTTGCACTGTGGCAACGCCATCATTGATTCTCTGACATTATTTATATTGTATCCACATCAATTTTTGCTAATGGCTCTCTCGTCCTCGATGTCAACCTGCATTGGCTGCAACGACAATTTACAAGCTGAGGCATACCGTTTTGTAAGAGGCGTTAGTCACACTTTGCCATTGCTTGAAAAGTGTCTGTAAGGAATACTGGACGGTATCTACCAATGTAGGGCGGTGCCCTACCTGAGAACCGCCCTTAATCAAGTACTTGTGCTAGTTTAGTATTTAGTTATTAGACCTAATCTTCAATTATTGTGTTGTGACTGAAACCCGAAAATGGTCATAAAAAATTAACCTTTTTACTAATTATTATTTTTGGTGTAAAATCCCAGTGCAAGTAAACCCTGTTAGAGTACCTTGCACTGAGAAACAACCAGCTATTTTAAATGAGTTAGTGTGGATTCGTGCATTTATCCAGCAAAGTATTCTTTAGAACTTACTGTATGGGTCATTCAACTTGCCGGCAAGGGTTTCTCTATCTTGTAGGTTCTGCCATTTGAATTTCCATTGCGCAACATGTGACACTGAAAGACCTGCTATGGGGCACGCTGCGAGCAGGATAGTTTGTCGAATTTGACACTTGGCATAGTGAAGATGCGTCCATTAAGCATGCTATAACGTTACAAGGAGCATATTTGAAACCGTCCTTGCATAAAATAGCAATGATAAATGAAATTCATGGTGTCATTTACTTTTTGAAATCTTGCCATTGCAATGTATCATGAACTCTACTTTTAACAGTAGCACCCGTTTAATAACTTTCTTTAATTTTCGATTAAATTGCCTTTATAGACGTGCGCGTTACATATTTATTTAATAAATTGGTATTACATTACTTATTCCATTACTTCAATACTTAATTTTTTAAAGACATAAAATACTGTAATACACAGTGTTAAACTGCGATATTTTTATTCTCATAAATGTGTAATATATTGTAGAATATGTTAATTTGTTGTTTGATGTTAAAGAATTTATTTATTTTTCAGGTCTTGTCTGTTTCGGTGGAGGAAGAAAACATAATCCCGTACATTAACACTGTGCTCCAAAACCCCGATCTGGCCCTACGCATGGCAGTCCGAAACAATCTAGCCGGTGCAGAGGATCTGTTTGTACGCAAATTCAATCACCTTTTTAGTACTGGGCAGTATGTTGATGCTGCTAAGGTGGCTGCTAACGCTCCGAAAGGAATTTTACGCACGCCCCAGACTATTATGAAATTCCAACAGGTAAGTTACACAGTTATCGACACCATAGCATAACCAATGTCTTCTGTACCTTCTCTCAAAATTACCAACTAGCCTGCTTTCACTATTTGAACGCTCCCAGCTCCTAATTTTAGTAGGATTTGCATATGGCCAACTCCAACCACTCATGTGATGTATGAGCCTTCTCCGGTTCCTGCTCCGCCCCTTTGATATCGTCCCCAGGCTTCCTTTCGCATGATGTTAACATTATGTAATAGTGGTATTTGTGCTGGTAAATGAATATTTTGTAATAAAAACTTGTTTTTGTAGGTTCCAACTAGTGCTGGAGTTACATCCCCTTTGCTTCAATACTTCGGGATTCTTCTTGACCAGGGTCAACTGAACAAATACGAATCACTGGAGCTCTGCCGTCCAGTATTGCAACAGGGGCGCAAGCAACTGCTTGAAAAGTGGCTCAAAGAGGACAAGCTCGAATGTTCCGAAGAATTGGGAGATTTAGTAAAACAAGCTGACCCTACTCTTGGATTATCTGTGTATCTTCGTGCAAACGTTCCTAATAAAGTAATTCAATGCTTTGCTGAGACTGGGCAGTTCCAGAAGATAGTTTTATACGCCCAGAAAGTCAACTACAAGCCTGATTATATATTTCTGCTTCGAAATTTGATGCGTGTCAACCCGGATCAAGGGCTTTCTTTTGCCCAAATGCTGGTACAAGATGATGAACCACTTGCTGAAGTGAGCCAGGTTAGTTCTACAGATAAGTTATAGTTTATGCACATGAAAGTGATTGTCTTTTGAGCTGTAGGCAAACATTTTTTACAGCCTCTCCACTTGATTTACGCTTTCACATTCACATGGTAATGCGAAACAAGCATGGTGATAAGCTGCAATTTATTATTTTTACCTGTGTAGCTGTATCACGCACAAATTATGCCTGGATTGAACGTTGAACACGTTTACAGTGATGATTCACTGGTGTAAATTATTCAGTTATGAAAATGACACATTGGAGTGACCCTAAAATATATTTTCTCATATATTTTACCGTACTTGTGTTTACTGTTGCAGATCGTAGACATCTTCATGGAACAGAACATGGTTCAGCAGTGTACTGCGTTCTTACTAGATGCTCTAAAGAATAACCGCCCCTCTGAAGGTCCACTTCAAACTCGCTTACTGGAAATGAACCTGATATCTGCCCCTCAAGTGGCAGACGCCATCCTTGGCAACCAGATGTTCACTCACTACGATCGAGCACACATTGCCCAGCTGTGTGAGAAAGCCGGCCTTTTGCAACGCGCCTTGGAACACTATACGGATTTGTATGACATCAAGAGAGCTGTGAGTGTTTTACATATGAGCTGTAAGAAATCATAAATGTCGGGCGGAGTTCAAGCTCCAGAAAATACTCACCAGAGAGAAAGAGACTGAAAGATGTCTTGAAATAGTAATTTATTGTAACATGTGCTCTATTATTTTATTTTAATTTGGGCCAGGAGTGTAAGTCTGCCTTCGAATAGGAAAGACCAGAATTGAAGATTGGGCAACAAAATTTACCTCGAATAGATCCATATTTTGCTAAAGCAGTTTAATTTTGATTTCAGGTTGTCCATACTCCCTTGCTGAACAGTGAGTGGCTGGTCAACTACTTTGGAACTCTCAGCGTTGAGGACTCATTGGAATGCCTCCGTGCAATGCTTAGCAACAACATTCGTCAGAATTTACAAATTTGTGTCCAAGTTGCAACTAAATACCACGAGCAGCTCACTACGAAAGCCCTGATTGATCTGTTTGAGACATTTAAAAGTTATGAAGGGCTTTTCTACTTCCTTGGCTCCATTGTCAACTTCTCGCAGGATCAAGAGGTGCACTTCAAGTACATTCAGGTAAGATATTAATAAATTGGTTGCGGAAAATTTCTATTAGCCCATTGAAACCCATTCTCGTTCTATTTGGTTTTGATTTGACGCTATCACTTCAAAATAATTTTTATCTAATGCCTTATAGTCAGGTAACATTCAGGTAAGATATTAATAAATTGGTTGCGGAAAATTTCTATTAGCCCATTGAAACCCATTCTCGTCCTATTTGGTTTTGATTTGACGCTATCACTTCAAAATAATTTATATCTGATGCCATATAGTCATTTATTATTCCTTTTCCAGGCTGCTTGTAAGACAGGGCAAATTAAAGAAGTTGAACGTATTTGCCGAGAGTCAAATTGCTACAACGCCGAGCGTGTAAAGAATTTCTTGAAGGAAGCAAAATTAACTGATCAACTACCGCTAATTATTGTTTGCGATCGATTCGACTTCGTTCACGACCTCGTTCTCTACTTGTACCGCAATAATCTTCAGAAGTACATTGAAATATATGTTCAAAAGGTACGTTTTAATATAATATTCCCATAGTTGAATACCGTGATAGCACTTAGTTAGTGAGTTTGTTGTCTCTGATGGTGTGATCTGGTTTAATTGTTTTTATGAGACATTAAGCTAGCTACTCCTTGCTAAGAATAGCGTAGATTATATCTCGCCCTGTCATCAATCCCGATAATTTTTTAAATCATTACAGTAGGAGCCTTATTTTTTGACAAGAAAATAGTTCACATAGTCCTTGACACTTCTAGACTTGTGGATTGAAAACAGATAATAACTGTTAGTTTTTTTAGGTGAATCCTTCACGACTTCCCGTCGTCGTTGGAGGTCTTTTAGATGTCGACTGTGCTGAAGACATAATTAAAAACCTAATCCTAGTTGTTCGTGGGCAGTTTTCCACTGATGAGCTAGTTGAAGAGGTTGAGAAACGTAATCGCCTGAAGCTGCTACTCCCATGGTTGGAATCTCGTGTGCATGAGGGCTGTGTTGAACCTGCCACCCATAACGCTCTGGCTAAAATCTATATAGACAGCAACAATAATCCGGAGAGATTCTTGAAGTATGTTGATTCAGAATATCATAGTATAGTCCAGCCGACGCCCACTCCTGGTGGTACCACCATCTGATGCCATCAGTAGAGTGATGATATTACTGCTCAGGGCCGACAAGTCTGTAAATGTATCCATGCGTCCATTGAAGCAGCCAGGCCTATGTGGTACTGACGAGCCTGCAGGTCGCCATAGGAACTGGGCTACACATTAGTCGAGAAATAAATCGATAAGTAGCCCGTTTGAGGAAAAATGTTATTGTTTTCACTTCCCACGCACTTCTTAGCCTGGACCGCCATTCAAGCTTTGTCATGTATACTGTAAACCTGCCAAGCTCTAAACTTAACGTTTGAAAAGTTAGAATATTTTTAAATAATTCACCTGGTTATGCCTTTACTTCATAAGAAAAACTCTCCCTAATTAATTTTTAATTTTTCGTAGGGAGAACCAATTCTACGACAGTCGAGTCGTTGGAAAATACTGTGAGAAACGAGACCCTCACCTTGCTTGCATTGCTTACGAACGTGGCGAGTGCGACCGTGAATTGATAAATGTTTGCAATGAAAACTCGCTCTTCAAGTCTGAAGCCAGGTAAATTGCAAAATTTACAAACGCAATAAGTTGAACACTGATAATCGTAGCTGCTGATTGAAGGGGAAAGTCAACTGGAGACAAGGTTTCATGAATATATTATTGTATATTATATAATCTATTTAGGAAAACATAAAGTTCTACGAATTGAACCGGAATTAGTTAGTATTTACAACATATCTCTTTTCTTTAGGTATTTGGTCCGCCGCCGTGATGCTGAGCTTTGGGTTGAAGTTCTAAGTGAAAGTAACCCGTATAAGCGGCAGCTCATTGATCAGGTGGTGCAGACGGCGCTCAGTGAAACTCAGGATCCCGAGGATATCTCAGTAACAGTGAAAGCTTTCATGACAGCAGACCTGCCGAATGAACTCATTGAATTGTTGGAGAAAATTGTTCTGGACAGTTCTGCCTTCTCAGATCATCGGTAAGCACAATGTCTTGTTGAGATTTCTATTTCAGAATAGAATAGAATTGAATAGCGGATTAGGTTTAGATATGTGGGTGGAATCATCAATCGCTAAGCACAGACTCTTAATCAGTTCAGACAATACAAATTAATTTATTGTGTAAAATCTAACACCTACGTGCCGAACAATTATATTTGAGCATGGACATGTCAAATACAGATATATATTCTAATTTTAGCAATCTACAAAACTTGCTTATTCTAACGGCAATCAAGGCTGATAGGAGCCGTGTGATGGAGTACATAAACCGTTTGGACAACTATGATGCTCCAGACATTGCTAATATCGCAATTAATAATCATCTTTATGAGGAAGCCTTTGCTATTTTCAAGAAGTTTGACGTAAACATTTGCGCAATCAAGGTAAACTTTTCATTACTTACATGTATTAGGGAGCAGGTGTACATTCATCGTGATTGACTAGTGTCTTAGGTTTTGCACTTCATTCAAATAAAAATAAGAATAATAGGCATCCATTTAAAAATAAATCCTACATATACGCTATCCCAGGAGTAAAATGTTTTATATGTGGTTGTGAACCATGAATTTTTGACGTTCTTAAGTGCCCTTCCCGAAGTCTAGCCTTAACAAGCTTTAACATGACAATGACAAAACTACCTGATTTTGCCGATCATCTTGTCGATTTCCTGTTGATTTTTTGATTGTATAATTCAACAGAAATATATATTTATTTATTTGTATTTTGTTGTAGGTTCTGATTGATCAAATTCAAAATTTGGATCGTGCATATGAATTCGCTGAGCGATGTAATGAGGGCGGCGTGTGGAGTGAGCTCGCTAAAGCTCAACTACAGCAAGGTTTAGTGAAAGAAGCGATTGATTCTTTCATCAAAGCTGATGACCCATCAGCTTACATGGACGTTGTGGAAACGGCAACTAAGACAAGTATGTAAATTCAGCATTGGAGCTGAATTTTACATTTTAGATTAAATTTGTGTGTCTCTTTCAGAGCGACATCACTGATTTCCATTCCGTTGTCTTATACAGAGAATGTTAAGAATGCTTTAGATAAGTAAAGGTTAATTAGATTGTCTTATTACAGTATTATGGTATATGATATAATTGAAGTATTCTGGTGTAGTAAATGTTTCATTAAATACAGTATGGACTCACAAGAGTTAAGTGGTTCTTATTTAATTCATGTGCATAGCTGTTGTATTTTAATTTTTTAGACAGCTGGGAAGACCTTGTCAGATATCTTCAAATGGCACGTAAGAAGGCGCGCGAATCTTACATTGAGAGCGAGCTTATTTACGCGTATGCTCGAACTGGACGCTCGGCTGACCTTGAGGAGTTCATCTCAGGCCCGAATCATGCTGACATTCAGAAGGTAAAGCAAGCAATCGAAATACGTACTTTAATTTCTATTAGTGTCCGGATTGAATTGAATTGAAAACGACTTTATTGGATAAAAACAAAACAAAAGGCGAACAGTAAGACTATAAAGCCTTCTTTTCATGTAATATCTTAATTAATAAAAATAATTAACGCCCTTGTTTTATTTATTTAGAAAAAAATTCTTTTATTGGGAATACCTAATTGTTGGGGTTTTATGTTATTTTCTTCAGATTGGAGACCGTTGTTTCGATGACAAAATGTATGAAGCTGCCAAGCTTCTGTACAATAATGTAAGCAACTTCGCGCGTCTTGCCATCACGCTGGTTCTTTTGAAAGAATTCCAGGGAGCTGTCGACTCTGCCAAGAAGGCAAACAGTACCCGCACTTGGAAAGAAGTCTGTTTTGCATGCGTTGATTCGGAAGAATTCCGTTTGGCTCAGATGTGTGGATTGCATATTGTTGTGCATGCTGATGAATTGGAGGACCTAATAAACTATTACCAGGTAAGCAGAATGCATTAAGAGTTCACCAGTAATTAAGAACTAGCTTTTACGTAATATCTATGTTCTAATTGTATTACAACAATTATTGGTACAGAAACAGTACCTAATCCCTTTGTGGATAACGGGATCCGAACTCAAGTCTTCCTTCACGGTTTGGTATACTGACCACTACTCTAAATCCATTGCTCTTCAAGTATCCATAATATTTTCCCGTAATGACTATTGTAAGTTTATCTGATGTTTGCTTTGAGTGGTAAAGATCCAACCGAAGCAACGGCAATTATCCATTGTGAGACATTAAAAACCCTGGGTCAGTCGCTTTGCACTTTCAACAAACTTGATGTTTTAGTCGGATTCACCACAAAGCGTATAGCGAATTTGTAAAGACGGGAAGGTTGTTGTCGACTCGAGTCCGACTCAACATTACATTTTCTGACATGTAAAGCTGGCGGTCCTAGTCTAACCTAGTAGAATGTAAAATAGTTTTTTAATAACAATAGTACAAGCTGTTTCTAATATCTATCAGAGCTTTATGGGTTATCTATGGCTCTGGAAACCCTCCTTTAAATATTAAACAATGGTTATTATTATTATTATAATTTATAATTCATGGTGGGTCGAAAGCTTAACCTGAATCGTGAATACCATGTACACATGGTTCTAAGGGAAAATGCTGTAATTTCAGGACCGTGGATACTTTGAAGAGCTAATCAATCTCTTGGAAGCAGCTCTTGGCTTGGAAAGAGCCCACATGGGAATGTTCACTGAACTGGCAATTCTTTATTCTAAATTCAAGCCTGCTCGCATGCGTGAACACTTGGAACTTTTTTGGTCTCGTGTCAACATTCCAAAGGTGAGTTAAATACTGATTGAAAATAAAGTCGCTAAACTGACTCTTCAAACATCACTCCACGCTGTTCGGCCATGTATAGGTTATTCGTTTAATCTGCAATTGGTTCTCATTGATTGTCGACGATAGAAGCGATACAAACATCGGTCTACTCCAGGGATTCTAGGCTATATTTCAAGTTGCTATTTACAGTACTCATTAAAAGATAAGACAAGAAAGCATACTATCCGTTTTCATCCTGATTTTTTGTATTATTTATTTTATTCATTTAAATATAATAATAATATAAATACAGTGTTTATGTGTTGGCATTCTAATTGAGAATTTATTTTTCATTTCCAGGTGCTTCGTGCCGCTGAACAAGCCCATCTATGGTCTGAATTGGTATTTTTGTATGATAAATACGAAGAATATGACAACGCTGTTGTCGCTATGATGGCTCATCCTACAGAAGCTTGGAGAGAGGGACATTTCAAAGACATTGTCACAAAGGTTGGTTTTATTCCTTAAATTTCTATGTAGCCTTACAATGACCATCTTGTACTGCATATTGAATGTAACATAAATTGTTCTCATATAAGCTTTCAATTTTCAGGTCGCAAACATCGAACTCTATTTCAAAGCAATTCAGTTCTATTTGGACTTCAAACCAATGCTTCTAAATGATATTCTGTTAGTCCTTGCTCCGCGAATGGACCATACGCGTGCCGTGAACTTCTTTACGAAGTCTGGTTACTTGCAACTCGTTAAACCCTACCTGCGGTCTGTTCAAACACTGAACAATAAAGCTATCAACGAAGCTTTGAATCAGCTTTTGATTGATGAAGAAGATTATCAAGGTCTGCGAACTTCTATTGACGCTTACGACAATTTCGACAACATTGCACTAGCTCAGAAACTTGAAAAGCATGAGCTGACGGAGTTTAGGCGCATTGCTGCGTACCTATACAAAGGTAACAACCGGTGGAAGCAGTCTGTTGAGCTGTGCAAGAAGGATAGATTGTTCAAAGATGCAATGGAATATGCTGCTGAAAGTAAAAATCCCGAGCTTGCTGAAGAACTTTTGGCCTGGTTCCTCGAGAAGAAGTGCTTTGACTGTTTCTCTGCATGTTTATACCAGGTACATACTCTTATGCTTCCCTTTCTGATGTTTATTTAGTTCTTAATATGAAACATTCAGCCAGTTAAGGATCGCTGTGGGCATACTTAAAATAAAATTGACTGGGGCTCTGGTATATTATTAATTGTAATTATATTTGAAGGCCTATTATGGGCCTAGATTTGAAGGCTCATTCAACCTGCCGTATTCGGTATTGCTTTGCAAGAATTTTTGGCCTATGGCACTCTGGTATACGACTTCCACGTCAACCTAGACCGGTTACAAGTAATAATGGACAAGCTGAGGCATGCTCACCATTGACACAATGTAACAGGCGTAAGCTCGACTGCCATGCACGGTATAGGTAAAATCGTTGAAGCATAGAATTCATCTTCCGGCCATTTGATTTTCATAGACTGAACGTAACGTTGCGACCCTATGTATTGTACATTTGTATTATTAATCACAGCAATGATTTTCTTTGCTTAGCTGTGTTGAATGAAAGTTAAAGAACCTTCCTTTATGACCTACCGTTAATTATTTTTAAGATAAGCCGTGAAACATGAATCACTGTTACTGTTGCCTATTGACAGGTTTTGTTGTTAGCATTTTTAATTTCATCAATAATTCGATGATAGCAATTATGTATTTGATTAGTGTTGATCTATCCTATCATGGATGTAGTTTCCTGGAAATGTGTCGTGTTGGTTAAATTGCTAATAATTTTTCTATTCATATCCAGTGTTACGATTTACTCCACCCTGACGTTATCCTGGAGCTCGCTTGGCGCCATAATATCATGGATTTCGCAATGCCATTCCTTATTCAGACACTACGGGAGGTCAGTACGCGAGTACAAAAACTCGAAGAAGCAGAAGCTCAGAGGAAGGAAGAGACTCATCAAGAGACGAAGCCTATGATGATTCGTAAGTTTCTGATATATTAACGTGATTTCTGCGTGACTTTCCATATAAGTAGGTATACAAGCCAAGTTTTCGCATAACCCCTAACACCTTACCTGGAGTTCTTACGAAAGGGTAACATTACTTGCCACTGAACTATTAACCATCGAAAAGCCTTTCAAAGGTTATTATTCTTAGCCTCTCCCAATGGTAATACTGTGCTTAACATAAGAACGCTAGTGAAAGAAACGTAAGTGACAGAGCTTCCACCGGATCTCCGTTTGCCTCCGAAACGTCAAAATAGTCATCATGTAAGCTACTAGTCTGCGTTTCACACGCACATCGGTAGGTCAGCATCGAATATCTAAGATAAGAGGCAACTTAACGGCCTTACACTTCGAAGCCCTACGACGTTAATACAAGAGTAGGCTTCCTTTCACAAAATCATGCGAAATGAGTGTAAAACCCTTTTTTTCTATTTTCAGCGGAACCACAGCTGATGTTGACAGCGGGCCCTGGTATGATACCTCCTACCTATGGAGCTGGATATGCTCCTGGCTACTCACCAAACCCTGGGATGCCTTATCAAGGAGGCTACAATATGTAACCGCTAGTGTTCAACAATTGTATTGTACAAACGTCGTTGACTGTACAGTATATAGCTCGCAAACGCTCGAAATTTAGCGTTTTGTTTGTTTCATCGCATTATGTTCTAATAACTACAAGGGAACATCCAAGATATCATTTGTTCATTTCTGTCTACATTTTATGATCAGTTAATAATATGTTAATAAACGAAGAATAAGAGAAATCCATGTTAATAAAAAATGGAATTAAATGGGGTCCATTAATGGAATTTCAGTATTTTTTAAGAGAGGCGAAATCCGTATTTATAAAGAAAAAAATTATATGAGGTCCATTAATGGAAGATCAGTATTTATTAAGAATTTGTTGCAGTTTAAATCAATTTTACGTATCCACCTTTTGATTACTATTAATTTTATTGTTGTCTTTCGTTTTCACCTTAAGTAACTTCCTTTGTAGTCAGTAACAGTATGGCATACAAAATATTAGACAAATAAAGTAAATATATAATACTAAGCTGATTCTATGTTACCTTTAGTCATAATTGGTGATGGGAAACTTGGTAAAGCTGTCTCTATTAGGCGTAAAATTCCCTCAAAGTGAAATCTACTGTATGTACACAAATTAAATAGATTTAATTACACTATTAGAAAATAAGGCAAAGCACAGCCTTATTCTTCGCTCAGCTTAATATAATGTTAAAATTTGCTCTTGTTGTGCTTTCCTTATTCTACGGTAGTGTATGGAAAGCTTTGTGATGGTCGAAATTGTCAATTTGGAGATTTCAACGGATTTACGCGTTTTGAGGTCATAGGAACACAAAAAAGACTGGTTTTCACGAAATGCCTCTCTGTCCCTTCGTTGATTTGTGGGTAAACTACTGGGAGGATTTTGATGAAATTTGGCACATAGTATAATGTAACAGCAAAGGCTTTCAAGGCCAGAGTCGAATGAAGAACCAGTAGAATCCGGGCTGATGGGACGTGGTCGAAATGAAAGCGAACTTAGTCGCTACTGAGCCTCCGAGATAAAATCTTAGAAGTTAACGCAGTTCCACTGAAGATGTCAACCGCAGATGTTGACGAAACGTTTGGAAGTTCGCTTTCATTTCGACCACGGCCCATCAGCCCGGATTCTACTGGTTCTTCATTTGGCACATAGGTTCACAAAAATTATGTCTCCGAACTAATTTATTTATTTTGGTAGTATTACCTTAAAAAACGTCTAAATCTTCGATTTTATTTTATTTTAAATTCATTTCGACCACGGCCCATCAGCCCGGATTCTACTGGTTCTTCATTTGGCACATAGGTTCACAAAAATTATGTCTCGGAACTAATTTATTTATTTTGGTAGTATTACCTTAAAAAACGTCTAAATCTTCGATTTATTTTTATTTTAAATTCACATATAGTGTAGTCGTTATTAATGTAAACAGAATCCGTTAGGTCGCTTGCCCTTTGATAATTTGGTTCTGGGGAAAGAAACTCAATCTACATGCAAAATGGCTAATAAATAACATTTCTGTGGAAACTTAAGGTATGTTTTAGGTGAGTAACCAAACCGAACAGGTTGCTTTTCCAAGAAATTACGGAAAATTCCTCCCCAATACATTGCTTATGCTTTCATTAGTACTGTGTTGCATTATGGTCTTGACTATGCAATCGTGCCATCCACTAATTCAGTGTTTTGAGATAGGGAAAGTCGAGGCAGCCGAAATGCAACCCTTGGATAATTATTTACAATGGAACTACTCATAGTATCTATCTCGGTACCTAGAGTCTACCAATTGACAAATAAGAAAGCTTGTACGGTTTTACTCGTATAGGTTCTTTTACATGATTACAAATATTCTGTCATATTAACAGTAAACACAGGGGTGGCTCGTTGTAAGTTGGAACATTTTTCGAATATTATTCATCATCCGGGTGTGATACAGATGTCTCTTCAACTCCCTCCTGTCTTTCCATTTCTAATCATTCATCATTTCCACTGGTACCATTTTCATTTCCACATCCACCCCACTTCTGAGCTTGTCCTCATCTTGTTTCTGAATCCATCCTTGTCTTCCCCTTCTTCGTGCTCCCTCTTTCTTCCTCCATCAATTTCCTCGCACACCTGCTTTTATCTATTTTCTCTGCGTGTTCGAACCCTTGAAGTCTCCTTCTCACTTCCATCTTCCATCCCGTTCTCCCATTGCCTAAATATTGGCATGTCAGTAAAATGTATTATGTTAATTAATATTGATTGGTCTAATCCCAAAATAGCCCTTTTCTTCAGAAGTCAAGGATGTATCAGAGTTGAATCTTTTATTCAAATTTTCAAGAAATACCCAGAAAGCTTTAAAGGACTTACGGGTATGTATTCTGTAACATAATTATACTTTTTTTTAATTCAATACATTGTAGTATTATATGGTACATATAACACTGCTATTAAATTAACTTTGGTTGAACCTCGTTATAACCGAAATTAGAGGATATGGAAAAAACTGGGCTTGGCGGGATTTCTTAGCGTCCTTATATTTTCAGCAATTTCCTGTCTCCTCAGTTCTTCAATCAATATGGAAAAAAAACTTATTACAGTGTAATTAGGCACAGGCCATCGGCATTGGAACGTGGCGGTGCCGTCTAGTATTCCTTACCGATACTTTTCAAGTCACCGTGGGACAGATTCAAATAAGTAGGTAATAGCAAAAATTACTTTTACTAATATTCCTTGTGTAGCCTGTATTGTACTCAGGGAGAGAGTGGCGTATCCGTAGAAATGATAAGCTCTACGCGATATACCAAGAACCTACGATAGTATCCTAAATCAAGTGAGCATCAGGTGGCTAGGGCACGTGGAATGAATGTATGTAATATGTATAATGTATGAATGAACCATGGGGCAACAAGAGCAGCCTTACACAAAGTGCCCCAAGGGAGAAGGCGAGTGGGACGACCACGGGTGCGATGGCTGGTCGACCTCGAGGTGGACCTGGCGTCGGTGATGAAGTGCGCAGGCTGGCGCAATGTGGCAGAGCAGGCCAAGGCACTTCAGGGGCCATAGCGCCAAGGAGGAGGTAATATAAGTAAGCCTGTATTGTATTGTGTCAGTACCTACGTAGTAACGTTGGTCTTATAATAAATTAGGTGGCCCGTATTATTTTAAAATTAATGTGCAATATATAGGTAATTCATTTCCGTAGCTTCGACCTATGGTGTATATTATGTAAGAGCTATAACGGCCAATATCTATTTGCTTAAAAATGTGTCATTACCATGGCGTGGCCAGGGGCCCATTGCAATACCATAGTGCAGGCCGTGCAGCCGATGTGGATGAGATTTGGGTTCTGGCAGGCGCGGATTAAGGAAATTAGGGTCCTCAAAATGAGTAAACCCCCACTATTTCAGTCCTATTTTTCACAAATGTTCTCCCGGGGGAGACTCTGGGCCCCCCTTGTGTTCGATCGTATTAATTACCAATACTATAGAACCCTTATTGCTCTGAAAATGCGTAAAACCCCAATATTTCAGCCCTATTTTTAAAAAAGAATTAGAAATTTAATCTTAGCCCCTCCTTGGTCTCATTCTAGATCCGCGCCTGGGTGCCGGTAACTATAATTATTAATAATTGATTGATTTGATGAATCAGTAGAATCCGGGAAAGCCTTCATAATTAAATTGATTGATTGGTTGATGATGGGGTATTACAGTGTGAATCTAAAATGTAACGGGTGCTTTATTTTAACTAATCAATTAATTATTACACCACATTATTTCACAAATCGAACAAATCAAAATGGTTCAATCATTAAATAAAATAAATAAATAATCATTTATTTGCAAACAGATATAAATGTCCAATAACATGCAATTATTATACAGAATATTGAGGGCAATAATTTAAATTCCTTCATGGTATACTTATGATTTACTAAGCTGCTTAAATTATACAGTATTAGACAGTAATCAACATGTAGGTACCATGGACGAAGGTTGATTGATTGATTGATCATGACAGAACATCCTGCTGCCCATAGATTTGTAGACAATAACAATCTAATGTAAAAATTGGACAACATAAAAAGAATAAGGCGAAAAGTTATAAATAAATAAAAACAATTTTCAGTAGGCAATATGTATGTAGGAAAAATGAAAAAAATAATTTTAAAATTAAACCAATTTGAATATTTGCTTTTGCGCCAATATGTGCTACCAACATGATCGAATGGATCGAAAGTAGTGAAGGAGACGTAAACCTGGCAACTACGGAAGTGAAGTTGCCACCACAATGTATTATGGCGTCCCTTGTAATTTTTCGGTTGTGTTTATTCTAAAAAGTATTATTTAATTGTTGTAAAGATATATAAATTATATTATTCAGTTGTTTAACTATCAATATGGCTCCTACAATTGGTGTGAACCTTCGAGTAACCGGGAATTGCAACCAAGGTGGGCGGAAATACATGGAAGATATGTTCTCCGTTGCATATCAACAAACACCGAATCAAATGGATTTGGAATATGCCTATTTTGGAATTTTTGATGGGCATGGGGGCCAAGAAGCAGCATTTTTCGCCAAGGAGAACTTAATGAAATATATTGTTCGCCAGCCAGGGTTTTGGTCTAACGACGATGATGATGTGCTCAGTGCAATCAAGAATGGCTTTATTGCCACACATTTTGCTATGTGGAAGAACTTGGGTACGTATCATGTCCCACTTTCCAATTTCTACCTTTTGTTTGAAGCTTTCTTTTCTATTAGGGCTAATTTCCAGGGTTAATGCTTTTAAATTAGTTTTCGTGCATCTAATACTCGGTCCGCGTTGTCCATATGGTTTCAATGACGCTCGATTATGGCGTATGGAAATGAAACATGCTTATTTGATCAGTTTCTTGTCATTTGCCTCCAATCATTCGGTTAAGGTTCACTTTAGCTGCCTGCTATACATAAAGTCGGGTGAAAATTCGGTAAAGGCCAGGTCAGGACATGTAGAGTAGTGGTACGGACTCTGACTTTCACCTGAAAGGTTCTTGGTTCGAGTCCCGCACTGCATACTATTTCTGGCCATGCTTCGGAGGACATGTAAAGCAGGCAGTCCCGGGCCTTCCTAGTTGAGTGTAAGAGAGGGCTTTATAGCCCTAACTTCGCTAGGCTGGCTTTGTAATAGAACAAAAAAGTCATTATTTGAAGGTCTAGTTAAGCTACCCCGCGGTTCAAGCTGTCGAAAGAAAAGGCACATAAAGTGGAAGGCAAAAGTTCTATGAGGGAGATAATTAATATTTTAAGCAAGGATTGTTTTATTTACGTGCCTCCCATTTCAAAAATTTCATATACAATGTAAGTAAATAACTATGCTTCGCCGACCTTTAATTCTTTCAGAAATGGGTTTCTTTTAAGCTACTGAAACTAAGGGGTAGCTTAACGACACTTTTAATTCACATGACGTGGAAGTTAAACGGCCTATTTGCAAAACAATTTATATTTTATTTGCATGCCTCTAGACTCGTATCTGTAAGTCATGCTTTCGCCTGTTTCATTGCGTCAATGGTAAACTTGTCTCAGCTTGTCCATTATCGCTTGTAGGCGGTGAAGGTTGACATCGAGAACGTATATCAGTTTGCCAATGGCCAAAAATCCATACAGAAACAATGCAAATAATGTCCGAAATCCATGGGGTCATTGGCATTGGACAAGGGACCTATGGGCCATTATAAGTAGGCCTGGATCAACAAAAAGTCATTCAATTACTTATTATAAGTGCATGTCTCTGACATGTTGCTTCCACTATAAATGCTCGTAAGCAATAAGTAGATTATGTAGACATACCTAGCCATTGACTATAGCTTCTTATTATGGGTCATTTTGGCAGCACCCTGAAATACAATACAACACAATACAAATACTTTGTCCAGGCAGAGCCAGATCGACCGTGTCCAAATTACAATAGATTGCAAGTAAATAATAAAATAAACATTAAAAATAGCAACCCCAGAGGGTATCGGGGGGGGGGGGGCATAAACCGTCCAGTTCCTCGAATCGTACAGAGTCAGGCTACAGAGGGGTGCGTCGATAAATGTTTCCTTTAAATATGTTCTAAAACAGGCTGTTCTTGTCGGGGCTTGTGGTCCAGAGGTTTAGACGACGCCACTATAAGTGGGCCTTGGTCCATAAAAAAGCTTTCAAAACAAAAACCAAAAAAATGGCTCTCCCAATAAAGCTTGGAGTTCATTATTAACCCCAGCAGCTTAACTGCACCAATTTCATAATCAGCAGCACTATTAGATTGGGAACAGATAATTCGTTGTCTTGTCATTATTAATCTTGAATTTGTTATTAACAAACCATACAGTCGTCTGCAACAATATCAACATCGAGTAGCTCCACGCCATTGCCGGACTGAGACCCCCAGATATCAACGTCGTATCGTCAGCAGATAACAGTGTTCTACCATCAAGGTCAAGGTCATTTACCATGATCAGAAACAATAAAGAGCCGATTATTGATCCTTGTGGGACACCGTGCTTAACATGTTTGGCCTCAGATGTTAAACCATTTATGGAGACTGCTTGCTGCCGGTCCTTTAGGTACGACTGTAGAGTAGTTAGTACTGCACCTCCTATTCCGTATTTACGCAGTTTCCCCAAGGGAATATCGTGGGATACACATCAAAAGCCTTACTTGGGTCACACAGTGTAAGCGCTATAGATTCCTTATCCTCAAATGCTTTCTTAATCGCGTCAATAAGAGACATGAACACTGTACTAGTTGATCTCCCCCTACGGAAACCGTGAGCTTTAGAAAACGATTGATTTTTCTTCATGTATGCAATAAGTTGTTTGCGGATCACCTTTTCCATTAGTTTATCAAGCGCGTGTGCGATAGATGTAGGCCTGTAATTCGCAAGCACAGATGCATTACTCTTCTTATAGACAGGCACTGTCCTAGATATTTTGACAGCCTGGGGACACATAGGCTGAGTCCCTTGTTCATGGCTGCCGCTGGTGGCTCCGCTATTTCCCCCAAAATACCCTTCAATACCTTATTACTCATGTCATAATAGTCAGGGACGGATCCAGCCCATTGGGGGGGGGGGGGCAGGTATGGGTCAAAATGAAATTATGTAGTATTGATAACTTACAACACTACTTACTAATTTTTTGTGAGGGGGGATCTACCTTCTGCCCCCTGCCTCCGTCCTTGATAGCAGTCCAGACTACTGGTGTTAGCAGTCCGACCTATCACAACACAGTGTCCAGTAAATATGCTGCTATTATCACTGGTCTCAAGAACCGTACAAAATGTACATCATAGATATTGCTGGTAACCCCGCAGACTTGTCACTCTTGCTGGTCTGAAGTCAATAGACAATGGGCTATTTTATTTCATTTTTAACTTCAATGTACAATACAACGTAGATTGTCGACATTGTCAATAACAAATAACCTAAAATAATTAGTTTTCTTAAATACAAGGTTGAAATTTGAAGTAATCTAAAAAAATGGAGGCAAATGGAAAGAGCCCTTCCTTGTCCTTCTATTGCATAGATTCTTGACTGGTTTCCGGATCCCATTGGTGAAACCATGTTTCATCACAGGTCACTTTACGCGACAAAAATTCTTCCTTGTCTTCGTTGTAATCGCCAAATTGTCAGCTAAAATCTGAACCTTCCTAGTTTTTGCAATGGTGTCAGCATTTTTGGCACCCAACGAGCACTGACCTTGAACATCAGTAAATGCTCATGAAGAATTTTTGAAAAATATGCTATTGAAATGCCACATCCTTCAGCTATCTGAATAATTTTAAAGCGAAGGTCTTCCAGCACCAGTTTCTCTACCCCAGCTACTATCTATGGTGTGGTCGGACCCACGGGTCTGCCGAGGCATGGATCGTTCTCAATGAAACTTAGGCCCCATTTAAACTTCTTTGACCAATATTTCACTACCGGTATGTAAGGAGAAGCAAACCTGTTACGCCCGAGACCTAACACAAGAGCTATGCTCCTCTAGGCCTATTTTCATGGCTGAGGACGGACAACAATTCATGTCTTAATGCATTACATACCCTGCCATTATTACTGTGTTGTAGTGTATTGATCTGTCCGTTCTAGACTATGAAATCGTCCCATCGGGCCCGTATCCAGGCTGCAGACATTTCACTACATACTTTGGGGTGTTAGTATAGGAGCCCTCCCCGGAATAATATCCTGGTTACGGGCCTGCGGAACCATCGATCAAATCAGTGTTTTGGGATTGGGAACTCCGAGGCAACCTAAATTCAACCCTAGGAAAATTATTTACTAAAACTATGGAAATATCGTATTATTCATCTCGGTACCTATACTAATTTGATAAATGGAATGTATGTTCGAGTAAACTCTGACCGGTTCTTGCGGTAGCGCGCTGTACTTGTCCATTAATATTTATTTCACGATTTTTGCTATCCTCCAGCCTCGGATACATCGATGGAATAATTACTGTGAGGCCAGCATCTTCGCTCGACTCACGTCTGCCATGATTGCTTGACCTAATACTCTTCCGACTAGCCCGTACTATCAGCTGATCTGCTTAAACACTGTCAGTGGATTCAGGACTTACTGCTAAGGAAAAACTCATTTAAAAAATAGTTATTATTATTACATTGTACATATCATCAGTACATAGTCTCTTAGGACCGCCGCGATTATCAGAGTCATTCGTTGAACAGGACAAGACGTTGGACAGTAGACAGTAAGTAGACAAGCACTCTCTTCCATTGCCCTGTGAGGAGTGGCAGGCAATAAATGAATATACTGAGGTATGCGTTCTTTTCTGGCGGGTGACTCTAGCGAGATTTAATCATAAATGAGGGGAGGAGGGAGGCACCCCCCCCCCCCGTCCCCCTAGCCGCTTCCTCTTCTATCTCACATAAAATTATCAAGTTTTATTCACAGTAGTCACTATTTTCCATAGAATACAGAGGTAATAGATTTAGATAGATAGTCTAGAATGGGCAGCCTCATATAAAACAACATATAATCCTAATAATTGCGTGGTATGCAATGCACAAGGGCACGGATTACCCATAATTACTACAAAAAATGTATTGTTTTCTTCAAAACCAAAACCTTCCTTGGGAAATTTGGGAAAGCAACCGGTTCGGCTTGGCTACTCTATACTTGGCACCTGAAATATACAATATTATCTGAAGAAAAAAATTTTTATTAGTAATTTTTCATGACAATTGATCCTTTTTATTTATTTATTTTTGTCCCAAGAACCAAACTATCAAGGTCAGATTTTACCATTTTTTCATATATATAGTCCGTAAAACTTTGCTTTGTACATCATGGTTTTTTAAGGAGGCTGTCCTTTTAAATTAAATTAAATATTGACTTTTTGTTCTACTCCTGAATAAGAATGAATGAATAAAATGTTTTGTCAACGCATAATGTAAGTACATGGAAATAGATTCAGCACTAAGTACCCAGAGGGACATGTGTTGCTGAATGACATAATAATTTCATAAATAATACAGTACAGTACTAAGCTAACATAGCGGAGTTAGGGCTATAAAGCCCTCTCGTACACTCAACTAGGAAGTCCCGGTACCGTCTGTTTTACATGTTTTCTTTCCAATTGTAATTGGAAAAGGAAAAATTGAATTATTATAACATGGCATATGATTCCTAAGCAGTGAGTGTGCAATGTGACTGCGAGACACCAGAACAAAAGTTTGATGAATATGGAAATTCATACCGCTGAACTAAACTGTGAACTTCACCTTTCGTTGACTTTTTTTAGTGAACGTTTTCCATTATATTATCTATTTGTTTCGTAGGGCTACGTATTAACATAGAGCTATTCAATTTTTTGGTGGGGCCAAAATAATGTTGATAACAGTGTGCAGTTTCATATGAGCCGATGTATAAGCATCGTCAGGACATATAGAGATGTAGAGTAGTGGTGGTATAGACTCCGACTTTTACCCGAAAGGTTGTTGTAGCAAGTCCCACACTTGGTCACAAAGTCAATATTTAATTATTTATTTATCGTAAAAATAAATTCCTTGAACACTTGTCACTTCTTAAATGTTAGTTACATTAGCTATGTGGTGATATGTAATGGCTTTTAAGGATGATCCTGCAGGTCTCAACAATTTTTCCTCCAAGGCTTTTCATGCCTAATGGTCGTTCCCTAGTCAATGGCTATAGCTTGTGGAAACACAGTTTGACCAGGGACCATCGGGGTTCTCACTTGACGAAGAAGTGGATTAGATTTGAGTTCATTAAGCGATCAGGATGTGTCTCTAGTCTATAAAATCCTTTTCGTACTAGGGGGCTTTGGGGCCCTACAAATTTTTGGAAGATTGGATTTTTGGAGGAACTCCACTTGGCAACTCTGGCGGAGGTATGAATTTTTGGCGGCCGCTGATGATCAGGTTCACCCTTCTTGTAATGCACTCCTTCAGTTTTGTGTGGTTGTAGCTTTGTAATAAATAGGGAAATATTTTATCTAAGCCAGTCTCATTCAAAAAGTCCTACTATCTACTCATCCTTTCACAAGCGTGATGAAACTCAGCCCTGGGGAAAGTTTTGAAATAATAAACATGAAATATTGAGGTTTTTTGCATTTTAAATGCAGCAAGATTATGTTTTGATATGCAATAACAACGATTCATATAATGGAGACAAGGGGATTCTCCACCGGGGAAATTTTTTGGTAACATCGAACCTGATGGAGCTAAATTGAAAGTCTCTTCGAAAGACAATGATATATGAAATTACAGGTACTAACTTTCACAAGATTATGTGCAATTGCTGTAGAAAAGAAGCAAGACCTAGCAAGCCTCCAATGTAGGGTTTCTCCCGTGACTTCGTGGAAACGAAAAATAATGTGTAGAGTAGTAACATTCTGATGATGGTGTAACACCGGAACAGCTGTAACTATTTTTTAATTATATATATTTAGTGGAAATTGTGCAAAGTAGTTTAATTTTACTACTCTACACCTAGCAAGCCTCTTTGAGTTTACTTTAACACCACTTCCCCTATCCTTTAACAGCCTCGATGGTCAGATTTCTAAAACTCCAAAATCTAAACTACTAGAGCACACGGAAAGAACCGGTACGAGTTCCATGCATACTTTCCTATTTATCAATTAGTATAAGTACCCAATCGATAATATGAGTATTTCAATGTTAAATAATTTTCCAGTGGTTAAATTTCGGTTGCCTCGAGTTTCCCTATCCCAAAGGACTGAATAAATAAATATTTACCTTTTTTTGTTCTATGACTAAGCCTAACTAAGTTAGGGCTATAAAGCCCTCTCTTACACTCAACCAGGAAGACTCGGGACCGCCTTCTTTACATGCCCTCCGAAGCATGGCCAGAAAATGTAGCAAGTGTGGGACTCAAACCAACAACCTTTCGGGTGAAAGTTGGGAGTCTGTACCACTACTCTACATGTCCTGAAGTGATCAATGGTAACGTTGCACAGTCAAGAACGGGCAGATCAATACAATAGAACACTGTTATGATGCCAGGGGCAATAGGCGTCTCCAGCGGGGGAAATTATTCAAAAATGTAGGTGTGAAATAGCTAGTGGGGTGTATTTTGATAGCAAAAAACTTGAAAGAAACACTGTACAAGGCTCCACTGTCTAGAATCTTAAGAACAATTAATGAATATGATGATCTAGACCCCTTTTCCAGCCTACCTCTTTTTAAAATATGTTTACGGGGTTTTATGAATTGAAGATTGCTTAACTCTTAATTACTTTTAATTTAATTGTTTAATATTTTTGTGTTATAAATTGCTGTTGTAAATGCCTTCGCTGTTGGATCCGTTTACTCTGTTGTTGGTATATTAAACGCTTATTTGTTTATTAATTATTATTATTTAAGATTTTACAAATGAATAGCGTCACTGCATTTATTTATATAAGAAGATGATTTATGTAATGAAGAAAAAAATCAAAGTTACATATATCAAAAAAAGGTTTATTTAGTCAAAAATTGACTTGATAGAAACTCGAACATTGTCATTATTAAGCTTTAATTTAAAAAGTTGAAAATTCAATAAATCAATAAAGACTTTTTTGTTCTATTACTAAGCCAACCTAGCGGAGTTAGGGCTATAACTCTCGCAAGCCACCAGAAGTCATACAGCTTTTCTTGAAGCTCTTACTCATTTTCAATATGGAACATCCGCACATCCGTCTTGATGCTCCCATAACCTGTTTAGTATGTTACCGTGGGATAACCACCGAACTTCAGGGTGCAGTAACAGTTATACATCCTCACTGGCCATGTTTTTGCACAATTCCTGAAAAAGCATGGAATTAAGGGCCTTGCTTTTTATCAATAATCAATATTTTTTTGTAATGGCCCCCCAAGAAGAGGCCCATGGCTCACCATTTGAGAACGACTGCCATAGAGTGAATGTGACCCCCCAGAAACAGCTTGGCCCTATCAATGGTAATAAATAAATAACTAAAAATATATTTCTGTTACATTATACAATATATCAAATCAAACCAAAATGTATTTAATTCTATCTAAAAAGTACAAAATACAAATGAATAATTCCCAACCCCAAATGTTCCTTAGAATGTGCTTGGGGAGGGAACATACCATACTAGACTAAATTATTCAATTCAATAACAATGACAATCAACAAGTAATTGACAAGAAAGTATAACGTAAAATCGTCAAAATATCGTCAAAATCAGGTAGTTCTGTCATTGTGCTAGTGCCTCAGTGACTGTAGAAAGCTTTCTCTAAGAGATGGTTTCTAACCAATTTAGGGAAGTTAGAAGCATTTCTCGCCGCTCTCAATTCAATAGGGAGTTTTCTAAGGTAGGCGAAACCTTGTAGTATAGGATCCAGTCGCTCACACTTGGCTGTGCGTGGCGCTGGCCTTACAAGATCTCCCCGTTGCCTCTTGTTGTAGGTGCGGGTGTCTCCGTTTTGTTTAAATTTCGCCCACACCTCAGGCTTTAAGATATGTAAAATGGGTCACAGTAGCATATACACATATAATATAATAACGGCGGCAACAGGGGCATGTGTCAGTTTTCATTCAGATACAATACCAATAAAAAGTAGGGGTACACAAACTCGGTTATTCGGGGTTCATGCCTGTTACAATGTGTAAATGGTAAGCAAGTCTTGGTTTGGCCATTGTTGCCTGTAGCTGGTGTGGGTTACGAGCATTATGGGCATGTGCTAGGTTGCCAATGGCCAAAATTCATTCGGAAACAGTATCAATAATAAAAATTCAATGAGGGTGATTTTCGGGGCAAGGTTCAATACGCCATTTAAGTATGCATACACCCTTAAAAAGGCCTTCAAAATAGTAAGGGAAAGCAAATCAACTTAGAACTATGAAGCCGGATTATACAGTTGTAAGAAATTATCTTTGCACAGAATAATTAACGTATAATTTTGTACAAGATTGATTAATTTGAAGGGTTTATATGGCTGTAGGCCTACTTATACTTGCCATGCCAACCACCGCATTGGTTTTGCTTTATTGGTATTGCTTTCGCAAGATATTTTGCCACTGGTAAACAGGTTCACCTCCTCCATGTCAACAAACAATGGTTAACAGCAAATTGGAGTGCCCCATTACGCATTTTTGTACAAAGTCGATTTTCACAGACAATATCAACGGTAGAGCCTTATAGTACTTTATCCAAGGTCCTTTCACTTTATTTCTTTATAATATTTATGTGCAGCGTATGGGAGCATCCATAAATTACGTAACGCTTCAGGGGGGGGGGGCGGAGATTCCCGTCAGCGTTATCCGATAGGGGAGGGGAGGGTATAGACCGGCGTTACGTAACGTAAAATTTTAATTTTATAATGTTAACAAGATTAAATAATGTTTGCAAAGTGCGCGCGATAAAATCGGATACATTTAATAAAAACTAAAAGTTATGAATGAAGAAAAGGGGGGGGGGTTGAGGTAGTGTTACGTAATTATTAGGGGGGTGGCTACTATCGTTACGGTCCCGTTACAAGGGGGGAGGGGGGATTTAAAATCCCCAATTTTCGCGTTACGAAATTTATGGATGGCCTCTATATTATTCATGGAATGAAGGAAGAAACCATATGCAGTGACCCATCCAAAATCGCAGTCTCTTTTTCTTCCATTAATGCCTTTTCTATCGAAAATTGGCGATCATCATGGCATGTCGGACCTTGACGTACTTGACTTAGGTGGACGCATCCAGCCCGGGGGGACTTTTGGCCGCTGCCATTACACCACGTCATCTTCCGCCGCTAGCTTCCAGTCTCAGGTGCTTGCCGGTGGTGAGCACATCTTCGAGCACTTGGTCCATCCGTCTAAGCCGTGGCCTACCGGGCCACCTAGGGTGGTTGAGGGTGTCTTCGAAAACCAGCTTCAACGTCCTCTCGGACCTTGGATAAAGTTTAAAAATCGTAGAGCCATAAAAAATAGCCGTTGCGCCCGTAGCTCCTCTTCATTTTGATCTAAAACATGCGGCCCTCACTACCACCAATTGGCCACTGTTCTTGAACGCCTTCCTCGGCAATACCATCCCAATATTTTTTTTACAAATCAAATTCAATAACTGTTACACGGAGTGTTTATGTTCAGATACATAATTATCATGTATCAATATGCTCAGAAAACATTTTTCTGATTGGCCCTCAATTTATAACAGTTCTACGATTGATATTCCATGAGATATTTGACTTTATGGCTAAGGCTTTCCCCTCCGATTGTCTCTTAAAACTTGCTGCTCCCTGCACCAAGTTTGTGAACTCGAAGCTTGCCTTATATTTCCATTCTCCGATACATATGATCATGTGAAATTTAATGACGTTACTACTATGAAAGAGCTACTGCTTTCAAAACAGCATCAACAAAATACCAAATACATGTACAGGTACAGCAAATAGAAAAAGTTAAATTACTTGTGACTTCGTGGTATTTCATTTCAATAAACAAGCAAAAACTTAGTGTTTTAGCAAAACTTGTTACAACTACTATAACTAGAATTAGTAAAACCCGAATAATCCTGCATCTTCTCCTTGAGTTGAGCAAGTCTCAAATCGCTGATAAGGTGTAACTCTGCTAGTGGGCTTCCCTCTGTAGATTGCAGTTCTTGCCGAAAGCGCTCAGGGTGTTAACACTTTCTTAAGCAAAGTTAATTTTTTAATGATTATTTGGGTTGTACGAATTCTAGTTACAGTGGTTATGAAAAGTTTAGCTGAAACACTAAGTGGCCTTAATGTGCCATGGACTCCAGTAGATAAGTGGCTACTAAAAATACATTCACCTAGACACTTTACAGCACCACTGAATATAGTACATATTTATAATAGGTCTACCCACTATACTACACTTCCATTGAATAAGCAGAGTACGGTAGGTTTATTCAAATTCTTATACAGTCTACTCTTTATGCCTAGCCCTTCAGAAGCGTAATTTGAAGTCCCTTTAGTTTATTAGGATACGCCGCTATCGTAGAACGCCACAGTCTCATTCCTTTGTAAATACAATTGGCTAGATGATGACCAGTAGAATCCGGGCTAATGGGCTGTGGCCGATCAGAAAGTGTACCACACGTTTGGTCATCGTCTTTCTGAACACCCACAGCCGATCAGCCCGAATTCTACTTTTTCATCTAGCCCAGTTGGTTGACTCCGGCCTTGGAAGCCTATTTAATTATAAACTGGTCCCAACCTAATATACTTCCAATAATTAGTAACATTGAATTGTGGGGCTCTTAGTGGGCGTGACACCCTATGGCAGGGAAGGGCAATTGTTGCATTGTACTACTGGGATACACGCTAACCTACTGAGTGCACATTATAACTGTTTATGGTATGCTAAACACCCATGACACTTCCTTTTCTTGTCCACAGAAAATTGGCCGAAAACGCAAAGCGGGCTACCGAGCACCAGTGGTACCACTGCAAGCATTGCATTCATTAGACGAGCTACCGTTTACGTCGGACATGTTGGAGATTCCGGCATTATTTTGGGTCGCGAACATGAACAGACCAAGGAGTGGATGTGTAGACGGCTCACAGAGGATCATAAGCCGGAGGCTCCTACTGAACTGGCCAGAATTAGAGCATCAGGTGGTGAGGTAAGTTGAAGCCCTGCCGATATTTCTGACCGTCCGATAGTGAGTGAGCTCCCATTGTGAATCATCAAGTTTGTTTACACCTTCGTATTATATACAGCTATGGTTGGATTCAAGCAATATGGGCCCAGACTAAAAATTGCATCAAAACTGTTCAATTAAGAGACGACCAGGTTGTCTCTTTTTTGTACAAATGAAATTTAGCAAGAAAGATTAACCTTAGAGCTGCCATTTTGGAAGAAGTGTCCGTGAATGCCTTGTATTACACAAGGTAAGCGTAGTTACGGGTTGTTGCCACAGGAACCCTCCCCTAATATTGGGCCCCCCACTTCAGTCATTCTGCTACTTTGACTCAAATTGGTTCTTTTATTAATAATTGCACACAATTTTCTTACTAAGCCTATAGTTAATTTAATTTAATTATTGTAATTGTGGTTGTTTGGCCTGCCCTCTTTACGTGCAATAGTGTTCATTGCGCTCACCCCTGGGATTCCTACGGATACTTGCAAGCCAGGGATGCCATTAGATAATTAACGTAGCCTATCACTAAAAATACATTCACTCAGACACGTTACAGCACCACACAAAACAATGCATATTATAATAGGTCTACCTGCTGTACTACACATCCACTCCAATAAGCTGAGTATGGTAGGCTTATTCACATTCATATTTGGTTATTGATTCCACTCTATACCTAGCCCTTCAGAAGCGTTATTTCAAGTCCTTTTAGTTTATTAAAATGCGCTTCTGTAGTGAGTTAAGTATTTATTTATTTATTCCTGAGGCGGCTATTCCACCTACGTGGATTTTCGCTTGTGACTGTGTCATGACGTGGTAGCAGACATCATTAATAAGTCCCTGCCATATTTTAAGGAGGCTATTATGTAGATACTTAACTTATCTATTATAAATTAAGTTATAATATGGTAGCGGACGCCAAACGTGAGTCTGCTACCACGTCGGCACGACGATTAGTGCAGCAAATGGTCGGTGGAATAGCCGCCTAAGCTATTGTTGACCAACACAAAGTGTTTCTCTGCATTTTGATAGATATAGTATGTCGCGGGTTGTCGTCACTTCAGCAGATGGACCCACTGTTATGGAACTCCTTCTGGGGACAACTTACTATCTCTGCTATCCGTTTTACGGTACAAATCAATCAAGTTCCATAGACCATTACTGTGGCAGATAAGTATAAGCGATGACTCGATATTTCCTGTGAGTTTTGATTTGATACACGTATAAGGTTTTCTCTTGCGGTTGTTCTGTAAGGCAAAATATCCATAAATTTTGTTTATGTTTACTTATTTTTCCATCTTCCACCTAATATCGTCGTATACTTTTCAGGTTATGTACAAGGCAGGAGTACCTCGGGTCGTATGGCATCGTCCAAAATTGAACCACCAAGGACCTCTCACACGTTCTACCCCCATCGACCAAATTCCGTTTTTAGCTGTAGCTCGTTCTCTAGGTTAGTATCATTAGCTATGGCTGGAAGGATACCATTGACAAACCTTAACCGAAAACGCTTGGGTCACTCTACAACTCCGTCCCATTTGCATAGGCTAGGTATTTGTGGCGTTTCCTCTGCCCTTGTGGGGCAGAAGGGGCGCTTCAACATCTGGTCCTAGAATGCACGATCACCTCCAGATTATGTGATATGGTGGTAGAATTGCAAAGGAAGGTTGTCTCCACTAATAATGACTTTTTGAACAGGTTGTTGGCCTGCTCACAAAGACTAGTCTATCTGATTCTTGGTCAGTTCCGGGAGGATGCAGGGCTGGGACTATGTTCGGCTGACAACATAAACCCCAGCACTGGTTGTCACAAAAAGCAATTTAATCAAAAATAACGATGACCTCATTTGTCGAGTAATTGATGAAATGAGTAATTACTTATCTCGATGTTACTAGGCGTATGGTAGAGTACATTGGGAGGATTCACTAAGGATATTGATAACTTAATTTTTGCCAATTGTTATTTACAGGTGATCTCTGGTCATACAACTCGGATACCGATCAATTTGTGGTTTCACCTGAGCCAGATGTTTTTGTACATCATTTAGACTTGACTCGTGACCGATGCTTGATTTTTGGAACAGATGGACTTTTTAATATGTTGAGCGCTCAAGAAATGGTTGAGATTGTTGGAAAGGCGGAAAATCATAATAAAATCAATGGAAGCGATAAAAAGGTTAGTTTTTAATGGCTTTGGCATTAGACCATCATGTTTTAGAACATTCCGTATAGCATTGCTAATAAGCTGGGCGTCATTTATTGCACAAAACTTAGGATTAATTTGTTCTTCGGCAAGCAGGCAAAGTTTTGAAATATTAGAGAACCTGAGAATATTAAAACAGTGAAAACTGTTCTATTTAGGATTTTGTGGCCAGTGACATTTCCCTTACCTCCTTGGGATTGCATGGATCCTGGCGGAAAGTTTCCTTTAATTTTGAGGCTCAAACCCTGACCTCCCATTTGATGGTTTAGTTCTCCACCTACTGGTTAGTTCAGGTACCATCTGACAGTGGATGTGGATGGGGACAACTTGATGGACGGGTAAACTGTGCCAAACAGTCGGCCCAACCTGCATTGGAACATAAATGTTGTGGCCTTAATTTAAGGACGCTGAAACGTAGAGTAAAACCTATGGCACTATAACACATGCGATTGGAGAACCTTATTTCCTTGGCCCATCAAATTACCATTAAGACCCAATCGGAGATCCCCCCTCCCTCCAGTGGTACAACAGCGCCACTCGTTTTTTGTACAAAGTCGAATAGCTATACAATAAATATATACTGTGAAATTCGACTTTGTACAAAATACTAATGCCGTTGGTTTCCTGCGGGAGGGGTGGGGACTCCGATTAAATACATCATAATTACGCCCATTACGCGCATGACTCAACTAAAAGCAGACAAAAAGCTGTGTTCAAACCTAAAGTGAAAGTATTCTTTGCATCGGGCACTTAATCCTAATAATATATGTACTTCCATTTAATGATAGTTATTTGTACGGTAATACTTGTTTTTAGGGAGCGGCATGGCTGAACCCTTCCAAGTTCCTTGTAGATCACGCTATCTCAAAATGGAATGAAACACGTCTACGCGCTGACAATACAAGTGCGGTTGTACTGTTGCTGGACCCATTAGGACCTCCTTCATCGACAGTTTTCGCTAACCAGCCATCTTTGCCTTACCATATCGAAAGCCTCACTGTAAGAAATTTTCCAACATTTATTTATTATTGTTATTATTTATGTTTATATACTATTTTGAACTTGGTGAACGATCACATTGCTCTCTTTTGGGTATTAGTGGTGAACCTCCTGCATCAGTTGACCCATGACATACATATAATCGATCAAGGCAAATAACTGCTTCTCGAAATGCGGCATGATAGGTTGTAACACTACAGGGCAGAGTTAAAGCTCGCTCTTTGAAAAGAGTGATGTCTAAATACTTAAAATACTACTAGGAATGGTACTATAGTTTCTTGAATAATTTATTTTATAGTTATATTGCTTCGGTGCAGGGTGGATGAAGAAGATGGTTATCATAAGTTTTTAAAAGATTAAAATTAACTGGTTTTTGCAAGAACCTGGACAGTACGTTAGGTCAAATTTAGTGTGCATTTTGTGAATGAAAAGGAATCATATTTTTTTCGAGACTAAATGCTATTGGTCGACTGAAAACGATTAAGCATTTACATGGGCCCTTATACCACCATCGTTTGAAAATGATAGAAGGAATATTGGATGGCACCATCATTTACTAAAGCATGGTGGTGCCGTGTAGTATTCATTACAGACGTTTTCAAGCGGTTATTGGATCCACCTAATCATAGTATTACGAACAAATACGTAAATAAGTTTATCGTATTAAAATAACTTACTTTAATTTAGCGGCATCTTCTTCCCATCCTGTGCATCTTCGAGTCATTTCTCTTATTTAATTTTAATAAATTATAAATGTATTGATGTAGGTGAAGGACAAGAACAAAATATCAAGTGGACTAGCAATTTGTACTCGGTCGCCACCGACGAAACGAGGTCCAACTCTTAAGGGTATGGAAGAGCAATTTACTGATACATTGGCGTCTACATCCACCGACAATGTACCGCAGTTACTACAGGCCATCAGCCTTGACGATGTTCCACATCTGACAAAAAACCAACGGCGGAGTGTGAGGAAGTCGAGAAAACGTCGGACGCAGGACCACTCGGTGATGAGGGATGCAGGCTTCCTGTCGGACCGCGAAGTTCGGACTTATGAGCCTGTGCGACCAAGGCGCACCCGCTCTGAGGAACCTCCTTTCTCAGAGGTATGTCTATTTAAATCTACAGGTCAGATCTTTCCATTTATACTCCTTTTTAAGAACCTACAACTCAACAGTTTATTTTGCTCTTCACACATTCTTTAAAAATACTAACAGGCGTATACGGAATACAAACAAATAAAATTAGAAATTTTTTACTGAATGACTCCTCGCCAATGTCAATATTATCATTATTATTATCATTTATAGAGTTCCCAGGATCGACGGAAGTGGAGTTATAGATGACCGAAATTAGAGGACCAGCGGTTAAGAGGACGCCACGGTTAGGCGTAGATCGTGGGTTTGAATCCCGCCAAGCCCAGTTTTTTCCATATCCTCTAATTTCGGTTATAACGAGGAGGTTACCTCTTCAACCAAAGTTAATTTAATGTCAGTTTTATATATACCATATACAATGTAGAGGTATAGATGCCACATGTTGCTGCCAACCAGCCAACTGGCTGTATCTTGAAGAAGCAGAAGAGAGTTGAAGCTGACAGGTCTTGGGACAATTTGAACAGCATAATTGAGGAGCATGTATACGAAAGGAGATTTGACACTTGACACTATAAATCCAAGAGAGGCAAGAAAAATTTAGAACTTAATGCTTCTTCATTATGGAATGACCTATTTTAATTAATATTCTTTGATAACATAGGAATCGCATTAGACATTTTGTTAAATTTTTTGTAGCAGTCAATGCAACGATTCCAGTAATACCACCTCGCCAGGCGCCAGGCGTGGAATATTGAGTCTTATTTTCTTTCTAGGCCAAAAGCGAAAGTGATTCTGAAAATTGCGGTGCACCAATGAGACTAAGAAGTGCTGTTCCATTCAAAACTTTACGATCGAGGAACGTCAATCTAGTAGAGCTACACCTTCCTGTAAGTTCCATAGGGAAAGATGCGTATTTGTGCAGCTAATGACAATTTATTGGTGAGGAAATTATTTATTTAATAATATATAAAGTATATTTGATGCCGATCAAAAAGTCTGTATCTTTGAATAAAAAAATGTAAAAAATTATGTTATATTCAAAGACTGACTTTTGCCATTATTTGGATGCAATTGTTCATCACCAACCTTCCCCTTCGCTGTTGTAAAATTCTTGACTGTTAATCCTAAGGAATAAGCGGAGGGGGAAAATTTTATTGGTGCAAAAACAAATTACACTGGAAATATCGACAGTGGACCCTATAGTGAGGAAATAGTAGAAAATGTAAAATTAGTAATTTAGATATACTTGGCTAAGTTGTGTCTGTTATTAATTTGTTTTACAAAGCTTCGTCGGGGTTGATCCGTTTCAAAACCATGTGAGTTGCGAATTCTCTGAGATGTGAAGACCTTGACCTTGATAGTGGAATTCTTAACAGCTCATCTTGAAACGAAACAAACTATTTTCATGGTATAGTAATGTGTCATTTTTGTTTTATTTCAGCCCCTGGACGAGCCGAGAAGTAAGCGACAAAAGAAGTGACATTCGCTGCGTCGGCGGTTGGGACGTCCACTCGGCTACAAATCTGCCAATCGACGTATTTAGCTCACTTCTGATAATTAACTTTTAAGTTTAGTTTATGTTCATTCAAATAATTTACTAGAAAATTCATGTTTAGTCATTAATAATTTTTACTATTGTAGCTTACACAATTGTAAGTATAGTGATTAGCGTAATGTATTCATAATATTATATATGTTAACTTAAAAATTTTAATTTCAATTTCATCAGAGCTTCTTTGTCAAAGTCGTTATTTCATATTATTATTATTATATTATTTCATGTATCCCTTTAGATTACAAATGTATCATTTTTATTTCTAAACGATTAACTTGCTTTTTTTGTATTATTTTGGTTTTTAAATGGTGAGTCACACCGCATTTAATTTTTCGCGTTAATTACGCGTAGGTTCAAAATTAGTATGGTGTAATTTGTGTAAAAATACTTATATAAATATGGCTTCATTATTTGGTTTATTTAACTTATACTATTATTATTTTATTGACTGCAGTTATATTGATATCTGTCACATGGTAAGTCGTAGAATTGCTGTTTTGTTATAATTGTTGTATCAGCAATCAGGGCACACTTTTAATTCAATATATCTATTTGGCAACAAATAACTTTCTTTTCTATTTGATATTATTTTGGTCTTTAAATGTTGAGTCACACCACATATTACATTTTTCGCGTAAATCACGCGTATGTTCAAAGTTAGTATAGTTATTCAGTCTTACTACTGTATTGTTTAAATTCTGTATCAATGAATCCAAATTGTAAACTGTTATTTTTGGAGAGATATATTTTACTTCACTTCACTTTTTCTTAGTATGAAAATACTTAATATGGCTTCATCAGTGGGTTTATTTAAATGCTACTATTAATATTTTATTGACTGCAGTTATAATGATACCTGTCACATGGTTAGTTGTAGCGTTATTGTTTTGTTATAATTGTTATATCAGCAATCAGGGCCAACATTTGATTAACTGTGGAGTATATTATTAATGCAAGAGTTTATTTACATATTTTGCAGATTCTACCTGCAGTATTATTGAAATATTTTTCTTCCAGAGCTCAATAATTCAAACGCTTCAACTTAAAAGTAGGCTAAAGCAATAGTTAGCGGAGTTAAACCATAAACATGTTCAGTACAACTGAAAACATGGGAAAGGTATCCCAAACACTCCTAAACATTCAGAATGAAAATTAAAATACTAGCAGTCAACATGGCTGCTAATCTAGGAGACAATTTGGATTTCTACACGAAAGATGTAGATTCTGCCATGACAAGAGGAAAGTGTGGTAGTAAAATGAACTATTTGTTTGAAGAAATGTTCTACCTAATGGTTGTAACGTAGAGGTACTAGTAATGCTTGTAAAGTTGTTATAATTGCTTTGATTTGTTACTTTTAAAATCAGGGGATGCTCTGACATCGGACATGAAGAATATATTTATATATTAATGTTAAAACATTTATAATTTATTTAATTACAATTATTTAATTACAATTATTTCGAATGGAAGTTATTCGGGTTTTGTACGTGGCTGATCTTTCGGATAAAATTAAGTTTGGGTGCTTGTGAACTAAAGGTATTGCTACTATGGAAGCTTTATCCATTTCGTATTCCGTGTAAGTCCAAAAGTCAATTTTATATTTTATTTAATATAAAATATATTCATGTCTCGTTCTCGCATGGTATTGTAGCACGCACTAGTTAATTTTTTAAAATCAAATCAATTTTTTTTTTTTAAATAAACGTTTCTATTGTACTCATTTGAACATTAGCCTTATTTTGAACATAAATCATTCAAATTTATTTATTGGAGTGTCACGCATGAGCCAAGCGGCATATTTGGATACTGGGTGAGATTACTTTTAAGAATATACATATACTTACTTTTACGTCGCCTTTGTCCTCAAGCCGAGTCGGCGTTTCCAGACGACTCTGTTGAAAGCGTCTTCTCTGTTTATTGCGATTTGATGGTATTATCATTTTTCAATTACTCTTTTTTGACAATGGTTTATAAATTACAATGCCAACAATTTCTTAATGAAAGGCATATAGTTCAATAAGCACTGCTGTATATAATTGACTGTTCACTGATATAACGACCTATTTTGTCGTTGTCTTTCTATTTGTAAAAAAATTGGATGAGGGAAGTCCGGGAACTTGGCTAGGTTGATGGTATATTTAATTACATCTGATATTGTCAGTCATTGCCTAAGCAATGTCATTTGGCATTGACAAACACCTGCACGATTAAATTACTTTGTGGTGAAAAAATTCATCATAAAAAATTATAAAATTATATACCTCAGCCTTTTTGTCTCGGTACATGTCTGGAATGTGTTTTTAAATAAATTGTAAGAAATTCTATGTGAGTGTATACATGTTAACTATACATTTGTAGATAATTATGGTAGCAAAGTAGCGTTTAGTGGAGAAATAGGTATATTTCAGACACCGAGGCTAACTTAACTGGCCCATTTTATCATTATGTGTAATTTGTGGCTGAGATGCATGTGCCTTCGTCTTTTTTTGGTAGTTTTTCTTCAGAGTTTTCACTTTTAAATGATTAATATCGCCTTGCTTAAGAATTTCTCAATCCCATGTTTCCCCCGTTTTTGTTATGGTATGTAATTTGGTACTGGTAATTTCAGTTGTTTTCGGTTCTCATTACAGTTCGATTTCCTGAACTCTCATTACTTAAGAAATTCAATATCATAGAGTTTATCCAAAAGGTGTTTGCAAGCTGAATCCTATTCTCAGATCCTCAGCAACATGGTTTAAAAAATTCGGGTTTACCTTTCACCCTCCAAAACGGCTGCAGTACACTTCTGCTGCTAAAAAATGAATTGTCGTGACGACCCCATTCTATGCTTTCAAGGAAATATAATATCTCTTAATTACTTACACACGTTCCTCGAACTAATCTTTGCCGTAGGCGTAGCAAACAGCTTAACCTCATGCACCCGCGCCCCGTTAAAGGAGGCCACGCTGATATAAGTATCAAGTCGGCTGAACTGCAAATGCCTAAAGACAGATGCCCAAAGGAGGATGTTCCCTCCAATGTGGACATTTTACTCCCAGGGCGAAACGATTGGGCAAACGGAGCCGTTCCTTATAATCCAGAGGATCTTGTACTATCCACGGACGGATCCTTAACTGACCTGTCAGCAGGTGCTGGAATACAGTGTGATGAGCTGCAGGTGTCTCTCTCGATCCCATTGGGGAAATGTGCAACAGTGTTCCAAGCAGAGGTTTATGCAATTGACTAGGCACTGAGATTCTGTGCTATAGCCAAGCAGCTATAAAGGATTTCATCCAACCAGTCGTCACGTCCCATTTCGTCAGGGAGTGCAATGTGACAATAAACAAGCTTACACGTAAGAACCAGATCAAGTTGATGTGGGTGCCGGGACGTGAAGGAATCTCAGGCAACGAGGCTGCTGACGAATTGGCCAAGCATGGTGCCGAACTATATCCCATTTGGCCAGAACCTTACCTCCCCATTGCCTGCAGCGCATGTACACAGCTGGATGGCGGAAACGCTTTCTCATGAGTGGGGTATGCAGACGTTCCGGCATTCACGATTATGCATTGCCGACCATTCGTTGAAGCTGACAGAAGAGTTGCTGGGACTCGGGCGTATTGGCGCGCAGAGAGTAGTTGCCATCCTTCACAGGGCACGGTCCTTTTCGGCGACACCCATCACGAATTGGAATGGCGATTAATCCTGAGTGTTGCTATTGTGAAAGTGAAAATGAAACAGGATGGCACATACTAGAAGACTGTCCATCAATCTGGCGTTCACGTTTAAAACACTTGGAGTTTGTGGTGGCCGATGCAGAGTGTCAAATGAACCTCAGCCCACGGGAGCTTCTGAAGTTCAGCAATGTGATAAAATTGCAGTAGAAGTCCAGGGCGAACTTATGGCCCCATTTAGAGGCCTGAGTCCCTGAAGCCCTTAACATCAATTACTACTTCTTCACAAGTTCCTCGGCCTAATCTTTGCCAAAACTTAACCTGGGGAGATTACGTTTGGGATCTTAGAATAAGAACAATAAAAAGCATAAATATTCTCAAAACCGTGAGTTCCAAAAACTGTCGCGCTGACAGAATTACCCTAATCCGTTTTTACCGAGCATTGATCCGGTCAAAATTAGATTACGGCAGCACAGTGTGCGGGCCTGCTAGTCCGACCTTGTTAAAAAGACTGGATGTAGTTCATAGGCTGGCAACACGCATTTGTACAGGGGCCTAGAAGTCTAGTCCACGTGAAAACTAGGCCAATGAGCCACCCCTCGGAATTTGCAGGGCGATACTGCTCTAAAAATACCATTCTCACATAATAAAGTCACCAAATCACATCTCATATAAGTTATAACTCGGTAGTAGACCCACCTCTTCAGTCCCAATATCTGCGCAAACCTAGATACTCGAAGCCTGCGATGGATCTAAAGTCGCTGCACTCACCCCTTCCCCCACCACGTATCTAGAATCTACTAACCACCCACCCTGACATTGCCCCAAAATTGTCATCCATGACTAGGAGCAAAAAATATATTTCACCCCCCTTCATCCAAAAATACATGAACATGAATCCACAAAAAAATGTCCTATCTTCAGTTCTTCACAGATGGCTCAAAATCTGACATACGAGAGGTTGGTGCGGCCTTTGTATCAGTCAGTAAAGTCAGAGCTATTGCTACGATGACTTTTACTGTGCCTAGTGTCAGCAACCTCGGTTATTTACACAAATTTACAGAAACCGTAGCAGTGCTGTACAAGCGTTCTCAGCAAATGGAAGAAGGGGGAACTAGCCCATCAAATCACAAAATTTGCCCACGTAATTGGCATGATTATTGTTACATGGTTACCTTCCCATTCAAGATTTATGATCAATAATTGTGCAGACGAAGCCGCCGAGCAAGCGGCAAGTTAGCTAGGTTAAAGTGAAGAAAAGTAATGTTCTGCAGAAATCCTGAAATGAAAGGATGGGACATTATTTTTTTTCTCGTTCTGAAAACCAATAAAGTGCAATCTATAAATTTAACTCTATTTTACTTCATTACGCCAGCGCCCAACCTTTTCTGATACTTACCAAAAGCAAGGCAATATTCAGAGGTACTTTTTAATGGCTATATTTTATTATTGTGAAATCTGTCTTTTAATGTAACATACTTATGTGTATGGTAATAAAGTTATTTACAATAATTATGTTGTTTACTTTTCCAATGGGACGGTATTTTCACAGTGTTGATTTTTACGTTGTATACATTTGCGGTGTTGCATATTCCGGAGTTGTTTTCTGCGGCGTGGATTATTTCTGTGTTATTCTTTGCGGAAGTTTTTACCGACCCATTCGATTCTCACCAAGCAGTGACTGAACCAACAACTTCTCCCACTAGTCGGGGCTATGATGAATAATGACTTTTTATTCTATTACTGTGCCAACCTGGCACAGTTGGGGCTATAGAGCCCTCTCATAGGCTAAACAGGGAAGTCTCGGGACCACCTGCTTCACATGTCCTGCGAGGCATGTCCAAATATTCAGCAAATGTGGGCTGCATCAGGAAATGACGATAGAAATTCACATTGGCTTAAATTCCCAAAAGTTCTGGGGGGAAGCGGGCTTTAGGCCCCAAGACTTTGATCTCCCGGAGAAAAAAAATCGATAAATGGGCTCAAATTAGTGAGGTTTTACGGGGGTCTCCCCCTGAGAAAAAATTGATGAATAGGCCCAAATTAGGGGAGTTTTACGCATTTTCCATTCCAAGCAGTACAGTTGAGTTTTTACCGAAGAATAAACCGACCACTGAGGGGTCTCCCCCAAAGGAAAATGTTGAAAAAATAGGTCTGAAATATGGTGGTTTTAAGCATTTCGAGTAATATATTTTTTGAAAGTCAAGACATGTAGCGTAGTGGTATGGACTCTGACTTTCACCCGAAAGGTTGTTGGTTCGTGTCCCACACTGGCTACATTTTCTGGCCATGCTTCGGAGGGCATGTAGAGCAGGCGGTCCCGGGCTTTCCTAGTTGAGTGTAAGAGAGGGTTTTATAGCCCTAACTCCGCTAGGATGGCTTAGTAATAGAAACAATAAAAAGTCCTTATTTATTTATTTATTTTAAAGTAGGCCTATACTTTTGGTCCATATGTTGATTTTTTCATGTCTTTCATGTGAAATAAGCATACCAAGAATTAATTTCCCTTTCGTTATTGTGAATACTATGCCTTTCGCCTTCATAACGTCCTTGTCACCAGAAATCCTGGGGGGGGGCTTAGCCCAGGACCCCCTATTTACCCCAATGTTTGCAAGCAGTACAAAATTGAGATATCAGAACAACGAATAAACCTACCATTGAGGGGTGCCCGGGGGTCTCCCCCGGAGAAAAATTTGGAATTGTAAGAAAATGTAAAATAAGCATACTAAGAATAAATTTCCCTTTCATTATTGTGGATACTATGCCTTTAGCCTCCATAACGTCTTTGTCACCAGAAATCCTGGGGGGGGGGGGCTACGGGGCTCCCTCCCCAGGACCCCCTATTTACGCCAATGGAAATTCATCGCATTTGTCAAGAAAAAAACGCATAGCGATTCAGAATAAGCTATGACGGGGTTTCCACATACGTCAATGGTCAATGAGAAACATGAAATTGACGTTTTAGCAGACATTAAAGACATACAAAAATGTCTGCTACCACGTCAAAACCATATTTCTCATTGACCATTGACGTATGTGGAAACCCCGCCTAAGGAAACACTACACTCCTAAACTAAAACTATTCAGTCACTGACTCAAAATGTCAATAGACCAGAAGAAAAACAAAAAGCAATGAGTAACAAATGGGCCTATTCTATGAAAAAATATATTGTAATACAACAATTAAGATGAAAAACTTCCGTAAAGAATAACAAACATGAACACCCCAGGAACACAACTCTGGAATAAGCAGCACCGCAAATATATTCACATAAAATGTATTCACTATAAAAATCAACATCGTAATGAGTGCTTCCCGTTAAGGTTAGTGCGTACCCTGACTCGTATCTGTACTTAGTTAAGTCATGTTTCCACTACTTAGGCGGTGTTTCCACATACGTCAATCGTCAATGAGAAATATGGTTTTCACGTGGTAGCAGAATTTTTATTGTCTTTAATGTCTGCTAAACCTTCAATTTCACATTTCTCATTGACGATTGACGTATGTGGAAACACCGCCTTACACTGCGTCAATGGTAAGCTTGTCACAGCTTGTCCATTATCGCTTGTACAATAAAAAAAAAATCGACTTTCTAATCTACTACTTAGTCAACCTAGCGGAGTTAGGGCTATAAAGCCCCCTCTTACACTCAACAAGTAAGGCCCGGGACTGCCTGCTTTACATGCCCTCTGGATCATGGCCAGAAAATGTAGCCAGAGTGAGACTCGAACCAACAACCTTTCGTGAGAAAGTCCGAGTCCGTACCACTACTCTACATGCCCTGAGCTAGGAGCCGGTGTAGGTTGACATCGAGGACGTATACCAGTTTGCCAATGGCCCAAAATTCTCACGGAAACAATATCGATAATGACCGAAATCCATGGGGTCGTTGACATTGGACAAGGGACCCATCAATGGGCTACTATAAGGAGGCCTAAGTTCTTAAAAAACGTCCTTCAGGGCATTATTATTAGTGCGGACCCACTAAGAAAAAAAACTAACGAATATCAAGAGATGAACCCCTTAAAGAGAAGCTAAGTACAGTAACACCCCTTAACTAAAACCAATTTATTAATTAAATTATTTTCAATTCAGTTCATGATTATCACTCTGAGCCACTATTTTGAACCGTGATGCATAAATTTAGCTTGATAGTCACACGATTACTAAACTGAACTATTATTAGATAGGTCTGTTCTGGTCTTAGCTAGAGAGTTCCACGAAGTCACTAAGGAAACTCTCACAAGGAGGACTGTTAGTGCCCACAACAATGCAAATAGAATTAACATTCTATGTCAAACAACCAACATGTGTTATTACCTGGGATCAGTGGTGGCGCTACGGGGGTGCCCGAGGGGGCCTGGCCCCCCCAACAGTTTCTCCGGCCCCTCCGTGACCCCCCCACTTTTCAGATATTTTACATGTTGTTAAATTGGAGAACTATTGAACCGTATACCTACTCCCAATGAAAAATGTTACGTTTTTTCATTGGCCCCCCCGGATAGAAGTCATGCCCCCCATGGCCCCCCCGCCTTAAAATTTCTAGCGCCGCCACTGGCTGGGATTAACCCAAACCACTAGTTCATAAATAATTCTCCCCCACCCTGAATCAAATCAAATCAAATCAAATATATATTTATTCCAATTTTTCCAATAAGACAAACAGTATACATAAAATGACAAAATTAAAATTAACTTTAAATACGCTAAAATACTTAAGTTATATTACAATGTCTTATATGGGCTAACAGTACCTAGCTTTAAAAGGAACATCCACATTTCATTATTTTAATGGAATTAGGCTAATAATGCCAGTGGCGGAGCGTGCATGTAAGGCGGGTAATGCCGCATTACCCTAAAAAGATCGATGAACGGAAAATGGCTTTTAGTAAAATAATAAAACTATACGATTATGCACAAAAAAGTTTGGAACATGACTCATCAGCCTGACATTGTGTAGCGATATAAGAGTAGAGAACTGGGAAGGCAGCAGGCCACCCGGCAGGCGTAGTCATTTCTATGAGGCACTAGCATTTGTGTGTTAATAAACCATATGGGGCCTTAACATAGGAAAAAAAATAGGTAAGCTAAGTACACGCTAAAAACTCGGATTGCAGTTTTCAAAATGTGTAGCTACGTGGCAACAAATCCTTAGAATGTATTTAGAATTGAGTTGAAATCCATAGGAAGCCACGTTCAAATAAGATTGTGTGAGCATGATGTTGTCAACGCAGTCTAAGAAAATTAAGAATCTCGCCACGTTGTAATTCAAATGTTTTCTTTTTTGTTTTCAAATTTTAAAGTTTTAAGAAGATCCAACATGCTATATAAAATGATGCATGTTTCCTTCTTCTTTAATTTCAAAGACATAAGTAGTGAGAAACATCAAACCAGGGCTGCCATTTTCCGGTAAACTCTCCCAATTCCGGGGAATTTCACTAGGCTTCGAGGGTAGCGTTGTACTGTCCTCCCCTAAACGCTAAGGGTTGCTTTATTCCCATTTCCCCGGAATTCACTTACTTCTTTGACCGCGTGTGCGTTTTCAGCCGGTGTTACTTATTATTAATTAATTATTGTTTTGTTTTTAGTTTTTCTTTGCATGTGCTGATTGTGCAATTGTTTACGGTTCCAAGTGACCATGTGTGAATGTCTGATTGACGAATTAAAGCAGAAATCTTTCTCTGCTTGTAAATATGAGGAGAAACGTCGGTGCCGTAAAAAAAAAATGACAACTGTACTTGGTATCTTGGGGGGGGGTGTAGTTGTGGGTCAAAATAGGAAAAACATATGTAGGATCGATTAAATCAGAGCATAATAAATTAATTTACAATCGATTTAAAAAAAAAATTTTTTGGGGGGGGGGGGGCAGCTACCCCCCCCCTCCTTCGCTGTACCCGTCCTTGCTTCGTATATAATAAAATTGTTCTTCAAGCATTATACACTCGCAATCATCCCACGCTCCGCCGCTGAATAATGCCTATAATATATGTTGGTAGACCCCCTCTGAAGTTGTTGTTGTAGACACCTAATTTCTTAAGGACCCGCGTGCAGAGGCGTAAAGTTTTAGAATGATGGCGCGGGCAAAACTAAGTAGACCTTATGACGTCATCAGGCAGGATAAGGAAACATTGAAAATATAAGAGCAAAGTAGTATACAATTTTGCGTAAAACCCTACAGGGTTTTACGCAAAATTTTAATAACTTAGTAGTAAAGTATAGGGCTGTAGATTTTACAAAAGCTAAAAAAGGAATTCATATTGCTGCAAAGGGGACCATGAAGTATGAACCACGTCTTACAATAATGCTCGAGGCTGATGGGGGGGGGGGGGCAAGTTGGACTGTGCCCCCCCCCCCCAACTTTACGCCCCTGCCCGTATGTATTGCATAAGGAGCAATTAGGTACATTCTTACCAACCATGAAAGATGATCACAAATAACTCATATATCACATACTCATCACAATAGGTGATGGCAGGCTTAATTAGATTTTGTAATTTTAATAAGGGACTTCGTCGAAATATTTGTGTAGACTGCGCTAATTATGGCGACTGGCGATCCACCGTCAGCACTTTTTACCCAACCCCAAAATAAATAGGGACTCCATGGATAATGATTCAAAATATTTGTTTTCAACGAAGAATATAGCAGTCAAGTAGATAGCAATCACGCCAATCAATATTCCTCAGTTCCGCGGTCACAAAGATATGAAAATTTCCAGATGAGTAAAAATATATATGTGCAATACTGTAGGTAGGCCTACCGTATATAAATTAAAATAAAATAGGTTTAATGCACTTTTTTTTAGTCATAAATCGGATTGTTTCAGTTGGTGAAATTGTACATTTACTACTGGAGTAGGTAGCTTTTTAACTTACTTGTAGGCTACCTACCGTACTTTATGAATGTTTTTCAACTGACCAATATTTTCCTACCTTTGTGACTGTGGAAGCAGTAAATATTTAATTTCGTCAAACTGACTCTGATTATTGATTTACAAATTAATTTTGAAAGTAGCTGTACCTTACCAATTATAATTTCCTTCGAAAACATATATATATAGATTTGGATCAGACAGGCCCTGTACACACGGAAGATTCTCGCAGTCCAGTCACAATAATTATACCGATGTCTATACTATTGTAGGCATAAGGCTAGCAGAAGCTTTCTTGACGATTTCGGCAGCAGGCGTGAAGCCGACCGCACGAAAGTGAACAGTTTCCCCCAGACTAGCCACACACGCCAGATCATTGAAATGTTGTGAATTAGATTCTGTGTATTTACACCAACCATTTAATAATCTCAACAATCGGAAAAACGTCGGCAAATTGTCTTATTTTCGGCAAGATATTAACTATTATATCAGTAAGATTTAAATTAACGCGCCAAATCATATGGTCAAGATGGCAGACCCTGACTTGAAGTAATGCAAATCGATGCCTTCTGCTTTGTTCGCCTCTATAGCTCAGTGGTAGAGCACTGGTCTTGTAAACCAGGGGTCGAGAGTTCAAACCTCTCTGGGGGCAAACTTTTTAGGGTACCCAATTTTACATCTGCTTTTTTTTCATTGGCATAACTTTAGATACGGTATTATTTTAACAGTTTATTTATGTTGATATAAAGTTATCGGCGTCCTTTTGTAAATGCACCACAATTTTATGAGCACCACTAATGGACGCCCACTCCAATAGTGGACACGTTTAGACTAAAACCAAAAAATCCGACGTAAGCCCAGCCACTCGAAAAAATTCAAATTTCGCGCGTTAAGTTTTCTGCCACCACGACTCAGCTTACTGCTGCCACAATACAATAACAAATTTAAGATGGCGTCGAGTTGTTGACATGTTCATTTTTTTGTTGTACTTACTACTTAATTACTTATACAGAATACAGGTCGCCGTTCTTCGCATTTAAGTAAGTAAGCAATAATTCCCCATATTTAATTTGTGTTTTATCATGTCTCAATAGTCAAATGTAATTTTCGTGCATTTATTTCTACAGTTCACTCAAGGCCGTAGCTAGGATTTTTTTAGTATAGTAGTTTTTGGGTATCTTTAAAGCTAAATCAACGATATAGAACCAAAGAGGGGTTTACCTTTACCCTATCTAGTGAGTAGATAAAATACGCAGTTTGTTGGGGTGTACATAAATATTCCAGGCAACGAAAAGTTTGGAACACAATTTTTGACTTCGTAACTTTGTTTAGACTAGTTAGGACTTCCCCAAATGGGAAAATGGGCTGGATCCGCCCCAGACCAGGGGTCCCAAGGAGAAGACATTGGAGAAAAAAAAACGAAATCAAAGACGAAGAGACCCTTCCAACCCCATGAGAGCAAAGAAATTGACTGAAATGGCACTCAATTGTATTTTTTTTTACTTTTCAATACCAATAAACCTAGTTTTCATTTGATGTTTTTTCTTCTTTTCTTTTTGCCCTTTTGCCACACGCACAAACAACATGTTCATAGCAACGGATGCATGTTGTTGGGGGCTATTTAGGCGTCCGTCCAATACTCATTATGTGTACATAATGGTGTATATTTTGGCCAATACGTTTGAGGCCTCTCAACACTAGAATTGGTTTATACTTGGAAGGAAAGTATATCAAACAGTAAAGATATATAAGTTATTGAATGGAATTTAATGTAACGTTCTACAGCCCTATGAGCAGATATCTCGAAAACGATGCAAAATATCGAAAAACTTTCCTTAATGTAACTTGGTATAGCAGATAAATAACGCTAGGGCGTGTAGTTTCCGAGATATAAGTGAAAAACCAAAAACCGGTACCTTCCAAACCCCCCCCCCCCCCCCCCCCGGCTCAAGGGCTAAGAATGAGAACTTTTGATATGTTCACCTCCTAACTAGTCTAAACAAAGTTACGAAGTCAAAAATTGTGTTCCAACCAACTCCTTCTACACCCTTTTTTGCTTTTTTGAGCGTTCATTGCCTGGGCTATAAGTAAAGATGCCTAATTCATAGAATTTCCCTTAAAAATATGGACACCCCTGTCCACCAGGGGTGATTCAAGTATCCCTAAATGGACATAGAAAAAGCGTTATAGTAGGCCTCCCGAGTTTTAACCTCCTGATATTTTGCTTGACAATGTGAGTTAACTTATGAAGAACCAGTAGAATCCGAGATGATGGGCCGTGGTCGAAATGAAAGCGAACTTCCTTCATTTCTACCCCGGCCCATCAGCCCGGATTCTACTGGTTCTTCATTTGACTCCGGCCGTGAAAGCCTTTGCTGTTACGTTGAGTTAACTTAATTAGTTAATTGCTATGTTCCAGATGTCTTCAAAACGAGTTTTCTTTCAACGTGAACAAGATGAAGCAGTGGCGACAGTTCAAAATAGTGAATTATCCACAAAAACTGCGGGTAAAAAAGTATTCCGTGCCAAGAAGAATAACTAATATGAAAACGTTCTGACAACATTCCATTGGAAAGAATTATGGGGCAATCGATAGTTCTAACTAAAGAACAAAAGAAGAGGGAGTACTTTAGCGTTGGGCGATTACTATGGGTTGTAAACGTTTTCCCATTCGTCGCAAATAACTTCTCTATTCTGTTAAAATAATTTGTTGTAGGAGTTGGGCGGGAAGCCCAATTCAATGACAATGCCCGGGGAAAAAAATGGCACAACGGGTTTATGAAGAGGCATCCTCTGATAGCAGAAAAACCGATCAGCTGGCCTTGGCAGACCAAGGCATCGATTCAGTGTGAGAAGTTAAAGCAACCCAAACAACCTTAAAAAGCAAGGAAGATGAACAACCTGCTCATTCGCAAAAGGCGTCTAGCAAACTTCCGCAGGACTATGTTCAGGCCCGTACGGAAGGGGGGGGGGGGCATGCCTCCCCCCCCCCCCAAAATTTGTTCGGATGGTTATTGTATTGACAGCCTCAGAGGTGAATTACTACGGATGTATCATTTATATAAAAACACTTTGGTCTAGCCCCCCCCAAAAAAAAAATCCTGCGTACGGGCCTGACTATGTTTTCTCGCCAATCGAGAATCCAGAAACTGCCTTTAACTCATGTTAAAGACATAAAAGCGAGAAATATCCAGCATAATTCTTGAAAAACGACATGGTTAAGATAAGAAAATGAAGCTAACAAGAAGACGAGGGGTGAGCCGAATTCGCATAAAATCTGTGTTCCAAGCAAGAAGAAGCCAACTTCCATGCTCCATGCAATTCCAACAACTGGGAAAATCCTCCACCCCCCCCCCCCCCCGTTTAACGGGTACTTTCGCATGGACCTTGTTTTTTTTTTACACTTCTCTGGACACCGCCAATCCCGCCTTGGTGGGTCTTGGACAAAGGTTATTGATTGATTGACACCGTCCGTATGTGGTCATAATTACCGTACTCAACACTAACGGGATTTCCGGGTTCTGTTTGAGCGAATTTCGCTGAAAAGTTTAAAGTAACTATTCAAGAATCTTTTTTTCTATGTAGTGAGATAAAAAAAAATTGGCAAGCCCTACCGGTATGAAGCTGGGCTGACGTTAACTGGGTAGGCTGACCTAATTCCAACCATCAATTAATTCGCCTTAATCGTACCGATGTTTTTTTTTGTTAAGGAGATGTAGAGGACATGTAGAGTAGTGGAACGGACTCCAACTTTCACCCGAAAGGTTGTTGGTTCTAGTCCCACACTTGCTATATTTTCTGGCCATGCTTCGGAGGGCATGTAAAGCAGGCGGTCCCGGGCTTTCCTAGTTGAGTGTAATAGCCCTAACTCCGCTAGGTTGGCTTAGTAATAAAACAAACAAAAATTCGATATTTATTTATTTAAAACGGCGATTGGTAGAGAAGGATGTATTAAAATTTTTCCATAGAGTCTATTTAGGGATCCATTGTAGCCTATGTACACGATGGGGGTCGAAGTGTCCACTTTATGGTTTTTTTGCATCTGATGATGATTCTATTAATAATAAAATATATGGTACATGGCAATATTTTGATGCTATCCTTAACTGTAATTCATATCTGTGTAGCAAAAACCTAACAGCCGTCCATGTAGAGTAGGTAGGTAACAAGAACTTGTGTTTTTTTTTAAGGTTAATAGCCAACAAACAATGGATGTATCCGATTAACCTCATCAGTCGCCTCAGTAGGTTAGTACTTGTGTGGAGTTACTCATGTCTCGGATCGCATGGCTTGTAGAGACTCGAACAAATGCAAGCACGCTACCACCTTGCCATCGAAATCTTTATAGTGTTAAAAAATGCGAAAGACTGTAAAGTGTGTAAATGGCACCCTAGTAAAATAAATTATATCTAGTTATTTTTCAATGCATTAAGAATTACCTGCTGAGATTTGGGGACAATTACCAATTATAGCGCCTATGATTAACTATGGGGCGTCCTTGCTCTGTTGATTGGTTAGCTGGGTAAGAGCATTCATTCCTGCAATAGGAATTTTTGAATTTACAGCAACTTTAGTTGATAATCTACATTCTACAACCAAATGATCGGCTAATTGTCCAATAAATTGCATTGATCTTACAGTCTAGTGTCTACTTCGTTATCTGAATTTTATGTTGCTCTACAATCCCGCTAGCCTAATCTGATCCGCCATTAACACATTAATATTTTATCTTGTGTTAGATAGGTACCTTGTTATGTTTTTTTTTTTTTTTTTACGAAGCCTACCATGTAGTAGTAGTCGGGATCCAGGCCGCAATTTGGGCCCATAGGTCACCCAAGCCTACCATAGGGGCCACTGGCTACGTACGGCATTTAGCTCCAGATACTAATGGCTAACTTAGTTTCATATGCCAAGCGATAGAATCCATCCAAAATACTGTTTTAGAAGGGAATTCGAAACTATATTAGGGACAAAGAAAGAATACTGCGAATCAGCAGGAATTCTCAATAGTCACACAATCAAGTGGTTTACTGATGGCTCTAAGCTGGGACATCCAAAACCAAGAACAGGCCTTGGCGTCTTTGGTCTTAGGGTTATATATCTGAAGTCTCTTGGGGATACAACTACAGTATTGCAGATTCTGCAATGAAGGAGTGGAGGACCTCAAGCACATTCTCCTTCATTGCGATACAATCGCACGAAGAAAAGCAGCATGCTCGGGAAGCTTGCAGTTACATGTAAAAGACCTACAACTTCTAAATCCCCTCAAGATCTTGGTTCTTCTGAGGGAGATAGTTCTCGAGGAAGAGATGTAGAAGTGATGTAGATACTTTGTTGTAGGGGGCACAATAGGCCAAATAGGCTTAAGTGCACACAGGTAACACCTGTACCCCAATTTAAATAATAATTAAATAATTCAAATAATCGACAAAGCCAATTAGCCGACTGCTTTTCGTTGTAAAGTGAATAAAATGAAATAGGAAGTAAACAGCAAGAACAACATGGGTAAAGGATTTGGTGGAACTGGGTTGATGGACCTCTTTCGCATAAGTGAAATGTGAATAGGGTTTACTTGCATTTTTTTTGTCATATTTAGAACGAAACTAGATTTTATTACTTTCCAATTTATACGTAGTATAAGGAAAGCTTTGTGATGGTCGAAATGTTCGATCCCGAGATTTCAACGGATTTACACGTTTTGAGGTCCCAGGAACCCAAAAAAAAGTGGTTTTTACGAAATGTCTGCCGCTCTGTCTGACTGTTCATCGATTTCCGGGCAAACTACTCGGTAGATTTTGATCAAATTTAGCATGTAGGTTCAAAAAAATACCTCGGGAATTTTTTTTTATTCTCAATTTGGAGGCGTTTTATTCTAAAAATAAACCAAAAAAAAACGTCAAAAAAATTATCTCTCAAAAATGGCTCCAACGATTTCTTTTAAATTCACATATTGTAGTCGTTATTAATGTTGACAAAAATGCGGGGAGTCGCTTGCCCCTTCATAGTTTGCTTCTGGGGGTAAAAAAATAAAAATAACTACATTTTAATAAAAAAATGACTCATAATTTTTCTGCGAAACCTTTCTATATCGATGATTTCTACCTTCAGGCATATCTAAGGTGTTAAATTGAATAATGAAATCGGACAGGTTGCTTTTCTATAAAATTATTTCGTTGTGTAAAGTTTTTTTTTTGAAAAATGATAGAAAATTCACGCTCAAATGCATTGCGTGCCCTGCCATTATTGCTGTGTGGTAATGTGTTGGTCTGACCTATCTAGAATTTACCTCACCTCCAGAGACGTCAGGTGGACAGCCCCCCCCCCCCCCCCGAAATATCCGAAAGTTAACCGTAGGAAAATTATTTACCATGAAATTACTCATTTTCTCTATCTAATAATTGATAAATTGGAAAGCATGTTTGAGTAAACTCGGACCGGTTCTTTTAGATATAAAATGATATAAAGTATTCTTATTTGGGAATAAATTCATATAAGGTACCGTATTTATATAGGCCTATTTTGTTTTTACGGCTGGGGCGGTCAATTTTGAAACTTCACTTTGCTAAATAAACAAACCAGAGGCATTCCGAGTTCCGACAAGCATTAGTATTGTAATCCACAGATTGAAAAATATTTTTAATTTACAATGATGGCTAATTCTAATAATTACGAATGGTATGCAGTGCGTATGTGTACAAATACTACAATCAACACATCCGAAGGACTGTTATTGAGTGTGCCTTAAGAAATTTGATGAGAAAAGGCGGAGAGTGTGGATCAACGCGGCCAGCTGCGAACCTGACGGTTTGAAAACAGTTCTGTATTATTACATTATTGCGAAGATCATTTCTAGGTAAAGTGATTATTATTAGTAATTCAAAGAACTGTTCACATGTTAATCATCACCATTTACATAATTTGATGCGCAGATTTTGTTAAATTTTAGTTAACTTGAATTTGAATACGGTAAACTAAACTTTTTTTTGCCCTTTGTGATGTACTGGGAAGATATGAAAGGAAACCTCTGATGTGTGGTAAAACAAAATACAATATAGGTATATTTTACAACGAAAAAAATATATATAGGCCTATACTTGGATTTCTCTACGAAATAGGCTAAAATTACGTATCCAACAATTGTACTAAGTACCTATGCATCAATGTTGAAATCAACTATTTATTTTATTATTTATTTTAAATACTATATGTTATGTAGGCCCTAATTATTATTTAGCTAAATAAATTAATAATATAAATAAAAATTAAATTATATCAGTAGTGAGTAGACGACAGACGTTCAAACGCTACTGCCACGACAAAAGATACTATTGCCACGGATATTCCTTGCCGTGCGAATGTAGAATTATTTATGCTTTTTTCTTTTATTATTTGACGAAAATTGAAAATAGTTAATGCTGCTTAGCACTCCAATAAGGGTAAATAATTGTTAATTCATATTTAATTTTGCATGCATACGAAATATTCCTTGTATTTTGTGTTTTGTCAACAAGCTCCCCGGATCAGCCTATTGACGCCATTTTGTTTTGTTTATTGTCACATATGCATTTTAATATGCCAAGTTATATATTAATAAACCACAATAAATGCGCAGTAAATTTATTTATACTCTTTAAAAATAACTATGTGGAATTGTAAACTAATTTATTCAAGAATTTGTACTGGGTGAATGCTCGCCCAGCATCAGTGTTCAGTGCAGGTGACTTACATTACAATTTCTGTTTCAGAGAAAATGGCACTGATCAACAACGATGAACAATCTTCCTTAGGACCGAAAACAAATTTAATTGTTAATTACCTGCCGCAAGATTTGACAGATCGGAGCTTATATTTGATGTTTTGTCCTTTTGGTTCAATTGAATCCGCTCGTATAGTAAGGGATAAATCGGTAAGCTGACTAAGCCGTTTGATTTTCACTCTCTACGTAAATCGTTCATTTCAATGGCAACTCCGATCACCCATCTGACAGTAAAAATTGTGCAATCCGGACTCGTGCTTTGTTTTTGCAACATTAGAGTTCGGCCAACTTCATAGCTTGATAGCCCAATAGTCCTAATCATGATAAAATAACGCTACCATAATAATTTTCAAGTAAATAACCACCCTAATGGTGCAAATGAGAAACCGTTCATTGTTAGATGCCTGATTGCCTGACGTTAAGGCAAAAATACTAATAGTTTTTTTTTTTTGTTTTGTTTTTTAATTATTTCCTTCGTTAGTCGCCATTTCTTATTTTCTTTTCTGTGATAATTAATTTTTTATGTCTATTATATTTTAGACTGGCTACTCTTACGGATATGGCTTTGTAAACTACAGAAATGAATCAAGCGCTTATAAAGCGATTATCAATTTGAACGGTCTCGAGGTAAGATGAAGTTCGATGTCTTTGCTATATTTAGGATAGTTGGTAATGCAGAAATTGTATCATTTCTGGTTAAATTAGAATAAGTGAGAAACTAATGATACTATCAAATATCCTGCTTGGACAAAATGTTAGTTCGCCAGGGCTCTTTATTTACTTATTTTTATTTTTAAAATTATCAAGAAACTAATTTTATTTCAGTCAACTGTGGTTAAATTTAGCTCCCTACCATCATGCCAATTATGACCCCTATTTAGTCCTGTCTTTTATAAAAATGTTACTCAACTTTTACCCAAACATATCCGCCCCACTTTTCCTTTAGTTTGTAACTACCTCATTCTTCATGAGCAGAGACCTAGGGTTGCCCTCCTGGCAGCTTGCTGGCTGACATTTGAATCTTGGTACATTTTCTCGCTCCAGTTGTTATTAAACCTTGCTTTATTTTAATAGGTTGACAATAAAAAATTGAAAGTGTCTTTTGCCCGACCGGCCGGTGATGATCTTAAAGATTCAAATTTATACATATCGAATTTGCCAAAAATGTTTACGGAAGAAGAGCTCGAGGACTTGTTTAAAACTTACGGTCGCATAGTTCAGCAATCTCTTCTCAAAGACAAATTTACTGGAGACCCTAAAGGCGTGGCTTTTGTGAGGTAGAGTATACAATATTTTAGTACATTCCAGTGTGTCCATTATTTATAGGTACCTTCTCCACAGGCAAGATCAAACTTGTCATTGCTGCATTTCCAATGCTAAATATTAAATGCTTTAAAACAGTGTAAGACCTGCTTATTATTTTAAAATATTTTATTCAGTACCAGTTTTTAATTATAGTAAGGGTTGTATTTACGTAAACGGATAATATTGTTTTCAATAACTAGTTATAATTTTAGGTTCAATAAAAGAGAAGAAGCCGAAAATGCAATGAAGTCACTCAATGGAAAATTGTTGAAAGGCAGTCGAGAACCTTTATCTATAAAGGTAGCCAATGCTGGAAAACACAAAGCTGTGTGCCATCGCAATAGCCATTCAGGTATTGATGCATCTCTGTTAGATTATTCATTGCATTTGCAATTTATTTAATGTCAATTTTTTGTGTAATACAGTGTCCAGCAAACAATAGGGGGTCTTTTGGAGGTAATCAGGGTAATTGACTCACGATATAAAGTGAACGACCTACCACATACAGGGTGTGGCGTGGATTAATATGAAATCGTTTTAATTTGTTTATGACCAAAGCGTGAGTGCTAGATGAAAATTACAAATGCTTATCGTATATCGTGAGACATGTAGCTTAGTGGTACGGACTCTAGACTTTCACCCCAAAGGTTGTTGGTTTGAGTCCAACACTGGCTACATATTCTGGCCATGTTTCGGAGGGCATGTAAAGCATGCGGTCCCGGGCCTTCCTAGTTGAGTGCAAGAGAGGGCTTTATAACCCTGACTCCGCTAGGTTGGCTTAGTAATTGAAACAACAAAAAGTCCTTATTTATTTATTATCAATATTAAGTATCTGGTCATTTAATTTTTTCGAAATTCGAGATGCGGCTATAATATCCAACATGGCAAAATGTTTATCATAATTCGGTGGGATTTAGCATGAGGGGTTTTAGAAAATTAAAAACACGATAATAAATAAAAAAATTAAACTAACTTATTGGTATTGACATCATGTACATTCCAATAAAATATAATGTATAAATAAAAATGTAAATGGAAAGATTAGTTTAGATGTCCGTTATTTTTAACGCTGGAAGTAACCCTTTTTTGCGAGAACCTTGTATATTCGTAATTTAAACTTGCCCCAAATACTGTCCGAATTCTGAATAATGGAGCATCCACTATTCCAACTGCTCTATAAGACACTAATGGTCATCGGCCATTGGCTATTCCCAGATTTAAAGAGCACAACCCTGCTGACAACCCCAACTTGCGCAGTGTCCTTGCTGCCCAGAGAACGTGGTATTCAATGAGGGAACCGCATTGCAACCCGCGGTCTAGTAACATTCAAGCTACAAACTAGGTTGGTTTGGTAAGGATTGCTTGTTAGTGGTCTTGGCAATGTAGTTTTAACATAGAGCCGATTTTAATTTTTCGAAAACAGTTACCACCTCATTATGGGCGTGTAAAAAGTTGCATTTTATAGCTAGGAAAAAAAAGAGTTAAGGAATTATAATGCATATCTTATTGGAACACAAATAAATAAATAATGAATTTTTTCTATTACTAAGCCAACCTAGCGGAGTAAGGGCTATAAAGCCCTCTCTTACACTCAACTAGGAAAGCCCGGGACTGCGTGGTTTACATTCCCTCCGAAGCATGGCCAGAAAACGTAACTAGTGTAGGTCTCGAACCAACAACCTTTCGGGTGAAAGTCAAAGTCCGTTCCACTAGTCTACATGTCCTGATACACGTTGAACTACTTAATTTGCGATGTACTGGTATTCTTACTGTTCAGTTTACTTACTCAATTGAATTTATTTCAGATACTTTTGCTACAGGATATGCACCATACGCCTTAAGTTCGGACTATGCTGGCCCAGGCGACAGGTTATTATATCTTTCATTATTTTCAATAAAATCCCTGAAATAGCTGCACAAGTAGGCTAATATTATGGCAAAATTAATGCTTCTTACTCTATAGTGACTATGATTTCATTGAACATTAAAATCATGGTAGCCATTAATATATCTTTCGGGCGTTCGCCATGGTTAGTAGGAGCGCTTTAAAATTCAGATTTGTGAAAATTAAAGAAACAGTTTTGAAAAATTAAATCCATTGGTTGTTGGGCTGTATTTACCCTGCATAATATCGTTTGATTTTACAGGCGTAGGACAAGTCATATCAAGAGGGATGATGGCGTTTTCCCTATGGGCCCTCCATTCTTAGATGATAATCATTTGGACCCATTACCGGCCAGGTTGGCTGCTGAACTCTGCCTCCACCGGAGAGCTTACTTCAATGCTCTTCCACACGACTATAAAGGTAAGGGCGACTCTGATTGTGCTTCTGACAATCATGTATACATTAATTATTTCCCAAATATAACTGTTGTTTCCCAACCCATTGATCCTAACTTGTGAGCATGCGATCTGAGATCGCCGTGCGCGTGAAAGAGCAGAGACAATTTTCCAACTGATTTGAATTCCCATATCATCCGAGAATTTAGATTGTAATTTGTTCACAGCAGCACATTTCCTGCGTTTCAAATGAGCCATAGTGGCTATCTAAATTTGCAAATCACTGTGTAAAAGCATGTAGTCCAATTGAACTCTTGCTAATCGTATAGGACATGTCAAGACATGTAGAGTAGTGGTACGGACTCTGACCCGAAAGGTTGTTGGTTCGAGTCCTACTCTTCCTACATTTTCTGGCTATGCTTCGGAGGGCAGGTAAAGCAGGCGGTCCCGGGCTTTCCTGGTTGAGTGTAAGAGAGGGCTTTATAGCCCTAACTCCGCTAGGTTGGCTTAGTAATAGATCAAAAAAAGTCCTTATTTATTTATATATTTATTTATTATACCCACGGCTATTGGAGGTTGGGATAAACATATTTAAATGAAACGTTAGAGTAGTTACAGTTAGCATCTACTCCCTCAAAAAGTTTATTCTATGTGACGCCGCGTCCGCTTTACCCGAGTTTACTCCTGTTCGGCAAGCAACTACTTATGAACCTAATAGGCTCCAATGCTTTGTGCTGCTCCACCAGACAGGAATAATGGCTATGGGAGTCACTGGTATGCTCAGATGCTGGATGAATGATAATTAATCAATTTAAAAGTTTTCTTCACCAAAAATAAAAATTTACTGCTGATGCAGTAGACAAAAACAGTGATGAGAGGCCCGAGGCCACATTCTACTACTTCATCATGTAACTCCAGCCGTGAAAGTTTTTGTAATTATAGAAAGTATACTATTTGAATATGTTGTAAATTAGAGATTTTTATACTAATTGTTTTTAGTTTTAGATGAATATGGCCCTCTACATGTTCCGATGATTCGTAGACACGACTACCTTCGACCAAGCTACCGGTACCATCCCATCCGCCGGCCTATGTATTCAAGGACATGGTAGACTAGGATCTTCCGTCGCAACTCTGGCTAAACAAAAGTCGTAACTTAAGACTGTATTATTACCTGACTGATTTGATCAGTGCTCTGGCCAGAAAAGCTAAAAAATGATAGCAAAAGATTTGGTTGAATTTGTCGGGCGACACAAGTGATAATGGGCAGCGGCTGAATTAGCTCTTTCTATGCACAAAGTCAATGAAACAAATTTATCAAATTCAATCAAACATTAGTTTGTGGAACTGGGGTTTCAGTTTAAAACGTCGATATAATTTTTTGGTGAATCCAGTTGCAAAATACCAGTGACGAGTTTTGTACAATACAACTTCTTTATCTTTGAAATAAGCAGCCATGATTGTATGGCAAGAGGAAGTGTTGAATTGTCAGAGCGACTAGAGCTAAATATTGATGATGATCCGGTGGCTTAAGTTTTTTCAATTTATTGGCAGCCAAATCGCAATAGCTACTAATACTGTCGACATTCTTTCAGTTGTTTTAATGTTAAGTATCTACTTCAACTTGAAGTAACACGCTGTTTTTATAACATATACTTTTATTGAATTAAATGTAACCTCAACGGTGTTAAGTACATAAATAAAATAAGCTTGGTTGTAGCAGATGATTCAATTAATGTTACGCAAATGTTCGTAATGGTACTTAGATTTCTTCCTACATTATGGTCGAGAATATGCGAATTTCCTAGGATAAATTCAAAACCATTCTAAGTGATCAAGACGGTGTTTAAAGAGAGTGAAAATTTGTAACGGGTTACAAAGTTGTTATCAATCTTTCCGTCATATTTATGTGATATTCCATGCTCAATGTGCTGTGACTAACAATTTTGTTATTGGTATATTATTTCAAACGGGATGTAAGAAAGCTCGGTTTATGCTTATAACAAAATTGGGAGGTCAGATATATGTAAGGTATCAAAGTAATTGAGCATGATAATATATATATCTCATATGTAAATGTACTGTACCTGAGAAGTATGTATTTTCATGTACTAATTCCAAGCAGCAACTTTTACTATTTAGATTGACGGAATTGCTGGACAAACTAGGTCTAATATTATGCATGTCTTTATGTATAAAAATTCCATTTATAGAAGTTAAAAAAAATTGCAAGTCTCGCCGAATAAAAAAAAAACTCAGAAATTTAATTTAATTTTTATCTTCATGTATAATGTGTACGAAGATCAGTGTAAAATTCTTTCCTCGGGTGACAAATTTAAGAATTAGTCTATTTGGACCTTATTACCATCAGAATTGACTGAGTTGGGATGCTGTGTGAAGTTTTTTTTTATATTTTATTTTATCATAAGATTAATCGTATACACAAAATTTAATGAATGTCGCCTCTGTAGCATAGTTGCCCCTGTTGAGTTACTAATGCAATGTCTGCTAAGAGTCATAATTTTTAAACACAAATTCCAAATGAGTTTTTTTTAAGTGCCATAATCCCTCAGAAATGTCATTTACATGTTTTCGAAACCTATTTATCTCACTATCAAATTTGCAGTGAAATTCACGCACGATAAATACTCAATGTTCTTTTTTAAGGAAGTCACATTAGATTCGTTTGCAATAAAACTTACCCACAGTTTTTACATGTTAGGCAGCTAATGTTTAGCTTATATCTCTCATTGATTTGCCAACTGTATTAACTGGAAATAAACAATTTTTTTTTATTACATCAAAACATTTCTTTTTTCTCTCTTTTTGTATCTCCAATCTTCGGATCTGCAAGCCTGTGAAAAATTGAAAATTTCTTGGCTGAAGTGTAGGAGGAATAAATTTAAAACCACCGGTAAAAACCTTGGAACGCTCCTCTGAAAAGTTGGTATTTTGCTGTTAGAACAGTTGGCCAATCAAGGAGCCATTTATGAAAGGCGGTTGCTTTATGAACTACTGTCGGAAAGAAATTCAAAGAGGCGGGATTGATTGGACCCGGTTCGGTCCGTGATCTAATTGCGCGCAAGCATTTTCCTATGCGAAAGTTATCTGGGAATGATTAGTGGAAAGACAGCCCAAGCAGATGCCCATTCTAGTATTATTTGTATATAGTATGAATTTTGCATTTTCGTATAATTATTTTTCATTAGATCACTTTGCATGTTTAAGAAACAGTCCTCACACAACTCAGATCTTCATCCACTGTACCTTTTTAGTCACATAAATTTGCCTTAAGACTATTAATGGAATCACTAACAAGGTATACTAAAATAAAGACTGAGCTTTGTTTCTAAATTATTGTGCAAGTTAACTTGTTATATTCAAATCGACTGCTGGAATTCCTGCTTGAAAATAACATTTTTTTTTAATCGTTATGAACCTTTTAGTTAGATGTCAATAGAGAATGCGGTAGTCTATCAATAATGTACAGCCATGTGTATTGAAATCGAAGAAACATTTCAATAGCCTTTTTAAAATTGTCCAGGACAAGAATGCAAAATAATGGTAATTCTCACGAACTGCCAGGCAATTAAATGCGCCTGACTAATTACACTTTGGGTGGCTCCCACTGACTGTAGGTTTCCCAACGGTATGTGAAATCTGAAGGATAATACCCATTTTTCCAAGCAAAATGTTTGTTTACATTGAATCCGGAATTTCGGAAAGGATATCAATGCGCAGCAAAAACATGTAAATATAAAATCACCGTTCTCCACCTGCGAAGTTTAGTGTTGTTAATACATTAGTATTTATCACTATTGTAGTATTATATTACTATTTGTCTTTAGGCGTTCGCATTTTAAACAGCAGAGGACACTAATCGTTACGAAATATGAATGTAGGTATACCAATGCCATAGATAGAAGATTCTGATGATAATTTTCGTTAGGTTCCTTGTAAACTAAAGTAAAATCACTATTAATTTAAATTTAAACCCAATAGTTTATTATTTATTATAATTTTTAATGTGCTTATTTCCTTCGGGCACATTTAGATGCTCTCGGCTAAACATGAAAAATTTGACGTAACAGTTTCGGGGCTAATAGCAACGCTATTTTGATAATGGTTAACACGAAGGTAAACGCAAAACTTCAGCGTCATTATTTATAAATTAGAAAAAAATACATTAAAAATATTAAGGGCAAACCGGAGTCGCCAATATTCCATTTCTATGCAAACTTTAATTTCTCATGAAATATGGAACGCAGATAATGAAAAAATACTGAACGGAAAGAAGAATTTTTTCTCCTAATTTTGATATATAGTATATTGCAATCACCAATACCGATCGGCTATAGTTAGTGAACTTGATACGCAAAAAATAACGGTCACTCGGGAGTTCAAGCTGAAGGAGTTCATCAACTGTGGCGAATTGGGGTTAGTTAAGGCCACATACTATACATCAATATTAGGAGAAAAATTCTTCTTTCCATTCAGCATTTTTTCATTGTTCCGCGTTCCATATTTGAACAGAAAATGGAATATCGACGACTCCGGTTTGCCCTTAAATGATGAAATATTAATTTATATTTTTTGAAACTAGTTTCGAATGGGTTCATAAGATCAATTATAAACCTATTATCGGCCTTTCTTATAACTGAAATAACGGTTTGATAGGTTATTATATATTTGCCATCTTATAGATAAAGAACCGGTCCGAGTTTACTCGAACATGCTTTCCAATTTATCGATCAGTAGAAGGAGAAAATGATTAATTTCATGGTAAATAGTTTTCTTATGGTTAAATTTCGGATATCACGGGGGGGGGGGGGGGGGGGTCGTCCTCCTGACGTCACTGAAGGTGACGTAAATTCTAGATAGGTCAGACCAACACATTCCCACACAGCAAAAATGGCAGGGCACGCAATGCATTTGAGCGTGAATTTGCTTTCATTATTTCAAAAACATTTTTTTGCACAAAACCCAATGTTTTTTTGGAAAATCAAACTGTCCGGTTTCGTTACTAAATTTGACACCTAAAACATGCCTGAAGTTAGAAATCATCGATAGAAAGGTTTCGCAGAAAAATTATTTTTTAGTCATTTCTCATTAAAATTTAGTTATTTTTATTTTTTTACCCCCAGAAGCAAACTATCAAGGGGCAAGCGACCCCCCGCATTTTATCAACATTAATAACGACTATAATATATGTGAATTTAAAAGAAATCGATGGAGCCATTTTTGAGATATAATTTTTTTAGACGTTTTTTGGGAGTTTTTTGAGAATAAACCCCCCCCCCCCAAATTGAGTTATCCCTAAATAAAAAAAATGGTTCCGAGGCATGATTTTTATAAACCTACATCCCAAATTTCATCGAAATCTGCCGAGTAGTTTGCCCAGAAATCGATGAACAGACAGACAGACAGACATTTCGTAAAAACCACTTTTTTTGGTTCCTGGGACCTCAAAACGTGTAAATCCGTTGAAATATCGGAATCGAAAATTTCGACCATCACAAAGCTTTCCTTATACTACGTATAAATTGGAAAGCAATAAAATCATTATTACGGGTTTCCAAAGTATATTTATTGTTATTATTATCACAAAACTGAAAGCTTGGGAGTCCGGTGTGGCCCAGGGTAGTAAAATCGGACCCCTATTGTATATACTTACAACCAACGCAATACCAAAACTTCTAGGAGCAGAATTATTTATGTTTGCTGATGACATTGCCATAGTAATAGTAAATGACAGCGCAGAAGAAGCATCAAAAGAAATGAACAAAATAATAAGAAATCTACAGAAACTAACACACGACGTGGGTGTCACGATAAACTGCAATAAAACAAAGATTGTTCACATGCGAAACAGGGGACCGGTTTATAAGAGGAAAAAATTTATTTTCCACACTCATCACTGTCTTCACCAAACAAACTCAAAAAATTGTGACTGTGTAGAAGAAATAGAGGTTAAGGAGGAGCATAAATACCTTGGGTTAATATTGGACAGTAGACTAACATGGCAGAATCAAATTGATTGTATATACAAAAAAATGAGGTCCGGGTGTTGTGCCATACAAAAATTAAAATATTGCCTTCCGCTAAAAACCCTAAAAATGATTTACCATGCACTAATAGAATCGGTATTAAATTATGGAATACAAACTTGGGGGAGAGATAACAACAGCTATTTCACAAAAATACAAAAAATGCAAAATAAAATAGTAAAAAACATGCTATCTAATAAATTAAACAAAAAATTTAAAAATATAGACGAAAAATACAGATTTCTAGATATACTACCAATAGAAAAACTGTACAAATATCTTATAATAAAGAATAACTATTTTATGTATTTAAGCAAAATTGTTGGGAACACACAGAATAAGAGGCAACTGAGAACCGTGGACACATTGAGACAAAATATTCCTATAACACATAATAAGTACGGCAGACGCCTCAATGAAACAGTTTTACCAGAGATATTTAACAAATTGCCACTTAAACTAAAAGAATTGAACAAAATAGGGAAAATAAAAAAAAAATTAAAAAATACTTAATTTTAAATACAGACTATTAGCCATTTCATTATACATATAATTTTACATCAATATATAATAATATATAATAGTATAAATAATAAATATATATAAATACATCCTTCAGAGTTCAGAAGGATCTCACTCATTGCAGAAAGCTAGAGTGAGTACTATATAATGGTTTATTATTATTAATTATTATTAATTATATTTATATCTTGCAGAGCCACTGCACTATGATCGCTCGATAAGCGGAAGCTTGAGCGTGATAATGCTGATTAATAGAAAGAAAAAAAAAGAAAAAAAACATGAAACCGCCACTTTCTTTCAATCAGTAGCTAATACCGGGAAACACGGCAGCTGCCAATGCTACTAAAACGGCAACAACAGCTGTGACGGTGCCGCTGTCGCTGACCAGATTATCTAATGTACATACCTACCTGTACATCGGCCAGCTGGTCGTGTGTGACCGGCAGGGAGACTGGAAGCAGTGGAGAGGTCCAGTGCATGATCACAAGCTACGGGAGGAATCTGTTAAGACTTATGCATCTGGGCCACTTCATGTTCGTCACCGAGTTGCCATAACTGTGACGTCCCATTGAGAGCCATATACTCGTGCTGAAATAAATAAATTGCTCCATATTATGCTGTCACCCTGTGTCGTTATTTTTTCATCTCTGAACTGTTGTATATGGTGCGTTTTGTTTTAATAAAATACGTAGAATTATTATTAATACTAGATTAAACTTTCCATCCGATCTGGGAATTTGTTGTTAATCCAAATCCCCTTTTGCTAATTGAAGATATTACAATGCTTTGCAGGAAATTTAAATTTCTCCTTTGTTGTTCCGGCCGTTCTTGGCAGAGAATTTCTGGCATTGAAAAAAAGTGTCAATGTCTTTGATGTAGGGGATTCCTGCTGCCTTGAATCATGATTTGTACCTGCTGATTCAATGTGGCCTTTTATATAAACTAGGCTTGCGAGTTGCGATTTCTCGAAAAGTACGTATAGAATGCACCGCATGAGCATGATATCAACAAATAGGCTGGAGCGAGTTAAGTAGGTTCCGAGCTAACTTTAATAATTAATATGCCCAGTTCCTACTGGTAAGAAATATTTATTGAATAACTGTTACTGTTTACCGATGTATATAATGTATAGAGGCCATAGTCTCTTTCTCCACCAACAGGCATGGCCAGAATATTAAGACTAAGGTAGGTAATAATAAATTCCGTTAAGTTGCTCCACCAAAAAATACATTACCAGTATTAATTTAATTTTCTGCGTCACAAAATGTACCAAACTCGATTGTTAGATTAGATTTAAACTTCCCGCTTTTTTTATAGTTTGGCGTGTCATTAGAATTTTTTGTTTTTCAAACTTTTGGGCTCTAGCGTCTGTGGAAGGGGAAAAATGTCATTCAGACTGTAAATAAAAAATAAAATTTTCTGTAATAGATATTCAATTTAGAGAATAAACATAATTTGGAACAAAGCAGGAATTTCCAGGCAGTAAAGGAGGCTCCTGTAGAGGCAAGGTAACGTAATTTTTGTTTAATGTTGGGGTTTTAATTAAACACACTTACTGTCTTGGTTCTTTAATATAATTATGACATTCTATAATTTTGGGCCTGTTAACATTTATTTTAAGTCACTGTTATTTTGTTAGGTACTGAGTAGTCCCATACCTTTCTAGGGACAGTACCTAACTGTTCCTCTAATGGATGCGGTGTTGAAGCTAAAAGCCAAAATATCGAACCATTAGCAAATAAATTTGATCTCGACTAATCTGATTTTAAGTTACTTTATTGTCGTTCACTATAATAATATTCAATATTCACAAAGGCATATCAGGAGCTAACGTGTGATTGTACCCTACCTACTTAAATTACTACCAGAAGACAATGACCATTGGCCAGGTGTCCAAACAGCAAACAGCATACAATGTAAGACATTTCGGACTATGGTATACAGAACATTTTACTTTTTATAAATAATTATTATATAATGCCCGCGTTTTCAATTTTCTCGAGATGCTAATCACTATTTATTTTTCAGAAAAATGAGTATTTCTGAGTATGAATATGAATGCAGTCGAGCAGAGTTGTTGGGTGCCCCAAAGCCTTCATGGGAAGAGTTTGCTGAAAAATACAAGTCCGCACAGCAGAGTGAAGTTGAGGAGACAGTCTCAGATTTTAATGAAGGCCAACCCGACGATGCACAAGTAAGTAGTATAGCTTTTGGTGAACACCAATCTCCTCTTCAGAAGACTAGCATTTCAAGGTTCATAATTGAAGAGTTTAATCGGATACATTGAATTGTTTGCATGCGACTTAACCTTTTTTAAAAAGGAAGAAGAAAAAAAAGGAATCGTAGTCTGTAATCAGCTCATGTCGCCGTGGTGTGACATGTGCCTCATTCCATCTCTTCTTGTCCCATCCACTTTTGACCATTCTACCATATCCCACTCTCCTGAGGTGGTCACCAGTTTTATTTCTATAGCGCCCCCTTGGTTTTCCACTCATTCGTGTACCACCTGTTTTCTATTCCAGGTACATCTCGTGTACCGGCTGTTCTCTTTATGTACCCGAACCATTGCAGTCTCCTTGCTATTCCTTCCACCAATGGTTCCTCAGCCCCTAACTCTTTTCTAACGGCATTATTTCTGATCGTATACCTCCTTGTGTTCTGTTCTCATTTTTAGGATTGTATGTATAGTTTATGAATAAATTGCTGGACTTACCCACACTTTGGTGTACCCCGAAGAGAAGTCTGGAAGTGTTGAAGGGCCCTTCTCTTTTTTCTTGAAACCGGGTTTGGGCGCACCAGAGAAGAATCACGGGTATAAATTAATTAATAATAAAATAAACAGAATAGATAATTTATAAAAACAATGGAAGGGAATGGTAACTTACAGCGTTCGATCTCGACTCTGGACTGATTCCTACGTGGTCTTATCAGCGCCCAGTTGAAACATGTATAGGATTCAATTTTGAACACTCATAAACATTGTATCTGTCGGAAGGTTATACGATATGAATTTGTATTATAGGAGTAAGAATTTTCTTTGCTACTGCTCACGCTGATTCGTTCCCGTACTTGTTTAAGTCAAGCTAACACGTGTTATAATGGTATTGGTATTGGTATTGGTTGACATCGAGGATGTGAACCCATTTGCCAACGGCCAAAAATTCATATGGAAACACTACCATTAATGTCCGAAATACCGGCGGAATCGATGGCAGGGTAGAGTTCAATGTTCAAATCAAAGGTTCAATTTTTTTTTTTCACTTTTTCCTTTCCTTGTTATATACGTTACAAGATACTAGAGGTTGACAAACTCAAACTTAGTGTATAAAACCCACAAATAGCTGGCCATAAATCTACTTTATTATCTAAACTTGTTAAAATGTGTCGCAAAAAAATCTTGCGGACCAAGCTGTGTGCATCCCTAATAGTTTAAGAACCGTAACTAATCAGCAGCCTATCATATTATTCATACTATGCCGTTTCCTACTGGAACTTGACCAACTCAAGACATTCCCTACGGTACAAGGCAACGACTCTATACAACGCACTCAGGAAGGACTTAGGCATGAACAAGTACAAGTATCTCCCCATAGACAACTTACAGTAATACAACAACTGCAACTTGCAAGACAATGAAAATATTATGGATAAAACTTTACAAATAACATTAGCATTTTTTATGACTATTTAGATTTACAGATTTTGAATGCAAAATGGTAACTTGTAGTGCCAGTTTTATATTTTACAAATATATGAATTTTTTTAAATAATTTTTAGGTATAGATAGGCTAGTATAACTTAGTACGTAGTATTAGTAAAGGAAGTAATTTTAAAAGTTAGTCATAAGTATTGAGAGCTGGCATGAGGCGGCACTTCAGCTTCCGTCCACTTACCTAAAAAATGAAGAAAATACACAAATTATTTTTATTATTAGTAGTATTCCGGTGCATAAATATATTATATTATTGGATTAATCTATACTATATACAGGGTGCCCCAGACCATCCGTCCACCTACTTTTTCTCGAAATCGAATGACGTCAGAGGTCTGATTTTTTTTATCGTTACAAACTGGGGGTTGATGCATTTCTGGAAATCAGTTTGGAATTTTTTGGGGACCTGGAAGGGGGGTTTTGGGGGGTCCGTATACTGTTCCTCGGAATAATCAAATGTAAAGGTATGTCAAATTGCACATCATTTGAAAGCTTATAAAGTGTTCATTCATAATTTGTAAAAATTTTGATTGTATCCCTGCAGGTTCAGGTACAGGAGGTCTTTAAAAGTCAAACTTTGGGTACCCGTGGGCTGTTAGTGTGCTGAATGCTAAAAGTCAAAATCAACTTTTCTGATAAAGAAAAAATAGGAGTACTTGATGATCTTACCTTGGTGTACCTGAGTATTTCAGTTCAGGCACAGTAAACAGCTAAAGTTTGAGATTAAATTTCTCTAAAATATCATATGACATGTTGTACCTTAAATGTAAGCTTATTACAAGAGTTATCAAGTTAACTATAGAAATCGTACCTGAACCTGCGCCTGAACGGGGAGGGTGGCGAAGGGTGGGAATGGGTCACCTAAAGCATGGCAAGTGACACCTCTAATGTAAGTTCATGACTCCAGCTTAACAATAACACACAAATTTTAGTACCTGAACCTGCGCCTGAACGAGGAGGAGGGGGCGGGGGAATAGTTCACCCGAAGCATGGCAAGTGACATCTCAAATGAAAGCTCATGACTTCAGCTTAACAATGACACACAAATAAAACAAAGTTTTTCCAAAATTAGTGTGTCATTGAAGAACCAGTAGAATCCCGGCTGATGGGCGCGCTTTGCAGGCTCAAATTTTGGTGGGGGGATCTGGCAACAAGTTCCAACAAGCGTCAGCTGGCTACCGATCGTTGTTGTGGCCACATCAGTTGTTCCATGTGAGTCGGTACAGTAACCCTGTGCAAGAAGAAAAAAAGTGTTTGCTTGAGCAACGGATGGCGATCTAGTTTTGTGTAGAACTGGAGAAGAGTGCTGCGGAAACCATTACAATGTTGAAGAAGGCTTTCGAGGAAGATTGCCTTTCTGGTAGGGAAATTTTCCGGTGGCACAAGGCCTTCGAGAAGATCGGGAAGATGCCAACGGCGAGCCCCGCGCTGGGCGGCCATCAATCTCCACTACCAACGACAATATGCAACATGTGCGTGACTTGTTGAACACTGATCGTCGTGTAAGTGTTCGTTTGATCTCCGATAAATTAAACATTACTAAACCTTCAACAGACAACAGTAGTAGAGGTTGATGGCCGTCCAGCGCGGGGCTCGACGTTAGCGTCTTCCCGACCTTGTGCGAAGGCCTTGTGCCACCGGAAAACTTCCCTACCCGAAAGGCAATCTTAGTCGAAAGCCTTCTTCAACATTATAATGGTTTCCGCAGCACTCTTCTCCAGTTTCACACAAAACTTGATTGCCATCCGTTTCTCAAGTGAACGCATTTTTTCTTCTTGCACCGGGTTACTATACCGACTCACATGGAACAACTGATGGGACCAATACAACGATCGGTAGCCAGCTGACGCTTGTTGGAACTTGTTGCCAGATCCCCCTCACCAAAATCTGAGCCAGTAAACCGCGCGCTTGCGCGTAGAGTTTCGGTAAAAAAAATCACTGACATTACTTTCCGGACAAACCCTGTAGTTATTACATGTTTATGCCTTATTTTAGCAGCTGTATTAGCTCTTTGCCCCAATCAAGCGCTAGCTTGGGATGCCGACAATATTGTTTATATTATTGTACAGTACGTAATTGCATTGTAATTATTGTAATGGTAAATATTGGTAAACGTAAATTATTATATTTATGTATTGGTTAATATATGCCCTTTGTCCAGGTAATACAGGGCGAGGAAAAGAGAAAAATAATAGTTATTTGTACAGTAACCCTGGATAAAGAGTGCAATACAAATATTGAAAAAAATTAATACTATAATGAAATTATCACACTCATGCTTCTGCTCATCGAGCGATCTTCGACCAGTGGCACTGCAAAATTTAATATTAATTAACTAGCTAGTCCTCTTAGGTTGTGTCTGCGCGCAGTGGGATCATAATACATAACTATGGCATCAAATTAAACACTTACAGCATATTCATACCGGTACTGTCACCCCTCCCCCTGACCTTAGAGTCACATTTGCAAGGTCGAGAAAACGTTCTCATTTTAAATTAATCGGTCTTATAATTTTTAGGTTAGGAAATAGAAAGACTGAAAAAATACGCCTGTCCGTGCTGAAACTGAACTATTAGAAACTGAACGGCCAATGCGACAAGGATTCTCCCCATTTCTTTTCCAATCCACCTACTAGTAGGTGCTCACAAAAGAAACCTATCCTGCGGTGCCCCGCTTTCAAATGCGCCTATGTTCAACGTTCATGTTCTACGTGAACCTTTTACAGAAAACCATGGTCCCGATTAAGTTATCGAAATTACACATTTTCATATTTCCACTGAACGTCATACAACTTCATTTCATGAAACCGTCTATTTGCTCCCCTACCGAAACTCTCCCTTCCAGTGCGTCCATTCTCAAACTGAATGAATCTAATCAGCATATACTCACAGAATATCTTCGTAAAACGGTCCCATGATAATGCCTCCCCCTCGCTAAACACGCCTATTCAACACGCCCATTCTCATACTGAACCATCTACTGAAACGTTCTGTTCATAATAAAATACATCAAGTCCTAATAGATTTGTATGCGATTGTATAAAAATGTCTTTAGGAAAAATACACGGATTATTATTATTATAGCGCGACCCTCCGCGGAGACCCATCTCTCCCCCCCCCCCCCCCCCCGTCCAATGCGCCTATGCTCAAACTGAACCATTCACATGAAAATTTACTCGTTAAAATTACATACTTAGTAACCAATAATCTTGGAAACAACCTGAATATCCCCCCCCCCAGTGGCAAATCACCTTCTTACTCGTGGAACTAGTTTCGACAAAAGGCGTTAGTGAGTTAGCGAGTGGGTCAGTTAGCTGTGAAACTCTTATATTAGTGTAGAATGTAGATACAACTAGTACTTGTAAAGGAACCCGCCGTCTAAATTCCAAAAAATAAACTACTTATCGCGCAAATCACTCACCAACGCAACACTAGATTCATAACAACACAACCATTACTGAATGAAAAACCAGTAGAATCCGGGCTGATGGGCCGTGGTCGAAATGAATGGGAACTTCCAAACGTTTCGTCAACATCTGCGGTTGACATCTTTAGTGGCGCTGCGTAGACTCCGAAGTTTGTACCTCGGTGGCTCCGTAGCGAGTGACTGGGTAGGGGGCTGTGCACTGAGATTTACCCCTATATACACAACCATTACTACAGATAGGCCCACTAACTATTTACACACAATGGTGGAGACTCGAAAGAGTCCCGTGCCTTAATCTAAATAAAGAAGCACAATTCAAGGGCTTAGCCAACTAAGACAAATTATCCCCCCCCCTCCGATTGAAGTCCTTGTCTAAACGTTTCTTTTATTTCAGTTTCCACATGGCTATTTCATCTTAAATTAACTGTTTTTAAAACTTTTTTAACTCTGCAATTTAGTATATTCGATTCTTTTGCTGTATATGCTTAGATAGGTGGCCAACGTTAAACACAGGCACACATTGTTTTGCGGTATGTCAATTAGTTGTCATGAATTGTAATTTTGGTGTTGTTGGAATTAATATAATTGAATGATACAGTCTTTGATGGCATTTTGGTAGCTTGTGCGAGTCTCTACACACCATGCGATCGGAAACCTGTCGTAACTCAACACAGGTATTATTACCTACAGAAGCGGCTGAAGAGGGTGTTCGGATACATTCATCATATAAGTTTGAATGTTCTTCCCTCCTAGTGAGTATTAATATCCATGTCCCTTCAAACATCCGGCACAAAAGTCTCTTTTATATGAATTTGTACAAAACCAACTACCTAAAAGAACTTGGTCTCAACAGAATGCAAACCAGGTGTAATATTCTTAACCAGAAGTGTAACATAGATATATTCCAAGTAGCAAGTAGCTACCGAACGGTTTCGATAGACGCGGCTTTCGTCCTGGCTAAACTCCCGCCTATTGAATTACTGGTGCAAGAGCGGTCCCAAATATACTGTGAAGCAGAGAAGAGCAGGGCGCGGGAAGAGCTCATGGAACGGTGGCAAAGAAAATGGAACGACAGCCTAAATGAACGTTGGACATGGAACCTAATTAAAGACTTGCGGGCATGGATTAGTAGAAAGCATGGGCAGCTCGACTTCTACCTAACACAGTTTCTAACTGGACATAGCAGTTTCCGGGCTTTCCTCCATGAGTGTAAAAGAAGTACTACTAACCGGTGCATATACGACGGGGAAGAGGACACGGCGGCACATACTTTCTTTGACTGTCGCCGGTGGGAAAACGAGAGGAGGGCATGTGAAGCCAAGGTCGGAACCCTAAATGTGAACATAGTGCGCAAAATGATTCAGTCAGAGGTGGCTTGGTGTGCTGTCAAGGAGTTGGCATGGCTCATCTTGAGCCGCAAGATGAAAGAAGAAAGATCGTAACCAGTAGGAAAATATGACACAACTATCCCGAAAAAATACTGAAAAGTGGTCCTAGGATAGTTTGGGAGAGAGAGAGAAAATATGTATATATATTCCATGAATCAGTAAATAGCATTAGGGGCATTTTTGTCAAAATTGGAGTGTTCCCGTTTATTATAATATTGATTTATTTATTTAAAATAAATTCTTCTCTCGTAATAATTGCGATGTATGTGAATAATCTTTTATAAAAAAAAAAAAAAAAAAAAAAATGTATGAATGAATAACGACTTCATTGCAATACAAATGGCGAACAATAAGACTATAAAGTCTTTTTTTCATGTTAACCATAAGTACATAATACCTGTATAAGTTAACTTCAATTATCGTATTTGGAATGCAATGTTGTTTTTCAGGAGCTAGCATCCCAAGGAGAAAAAATTGGCAGAGTAGGAGGTGGTTTGGAGGAACTGAATTCCATTCTTGCATCTACACAAATCAAAATCAATAAATTTAAGGTAAGATTCCCTTTATGATCATTAACTCTGCATCGCTCCTGACGTAGTCAACTTGAAATTAAGTGATAGTATTTAGTCATTAGCGCGAATGTATTCTAGACAGCAAAGCATGGGACAGTTATTTTCCATCACTTAGAAGTTCTATTTTTATTACCTTAATAGACCTTAATAACACCACTACGCAGTCACGTAATTGAAAGCTGTCTTCATGCCCAATTAAAAATATATTTTTGCCTGGTGTCCAAGAGAGTTCCTCAAACATAGCTTATATTTTTTAAATTAGCTTTAATTGCTGATTTAACCACCAAAAATATAGTCAACTGGACTCAGGTAGGGAACTGGGTTCTAAAATAACCGGGCAAATTTTTTCAAAAAGCTTTGAAATTATTAATTCATCCTTACCACAAATCTGCCCGTACGACTTTCTGTTCCTTCAACTTACAATTTGTGCTGACATCTTGTCGTAGCCACTTTAATTTCAGTGTGCGTTTTAGAACCAGTAGTTAGAAACTTAGAAAGAACACATTATATTGCAGTATTATATGGAGTATATATACTCAGTGTTATATGTAACACTGACATTATATTAACTTTGGTTGAAGAGGTAATCTCCACGTTATAACCGAAATAAGAGGATAGGTGTAGATCGTGGGTTCGAATCCCGCCATGTACAGTTTTTCTATATTCTCTAATTTCGGTTACTTAGAAAGAAATCAGTACGTTAAATTGCGTGTGTGTCCTTTCCTAATTTATGCAGTGAACTGCCTACTAACTTACTGACTTACTCCTTGGCGCTACGGCCCGTAAAGGGCCTTGGCCAGCTCTGTCACAGCCTGCGCGGTCCTGGACTCCTTCGCCAGTCATCGACACCAAGGGTCACCAGATCCACCTCGACGTCGTCCAGCCATCGCATCCGTAGTCTTCTCGTCGTCTTCTCCCTTGGGGCACCTTGTCTAAGGCTGCTCTCGTTGCCCTATTGTCTGGCATTAGTTCCACGTGCCCTACCCACCTGATGCAGGCTCTCTTGATTTTGGCTACTATCGGAAGTTCTCGGTATATCGCGTAGAGCTCGTCATTTCTACGGATACCCCACTCTCTCTGTCCCTCCCTCTCTCCCTGATTTTCCACCCTTCGGAGTATCTTACGCTTCCTCCTTTCACGCAGCTCCTCGCTCTGCCTACTAAGAGTATCCCCTTAATTCAATTTTGGATTATTATTCTAGACCGTTTGCGGGAGCTTCACCAACCTGATAAAAATAAGGGGGTGGAAATCGGAAGCCGGTAGTAAAGGTGGTTCTGATTCAGAAGAAACGAGCTCAAGTCTACCTGCCACTCCCCAAAAGCGAACTGGTAAGTACAATAGCTTCGAAATGATAGGATCAAAATTCATCTTTATATCTCATGCCTGAACAGATACAAAACTGATTCAATGCAAACCCCGATTCAAAGAGAGATGAAAAGCCTCACCGACCCCATGGGTATTGCAAATGCGCTGTGCTCCCACACAAACGTCAGCAGATTACTCGCTGAAAAGGCGAGAGCCAAGTCCCTGCCTAAAAGACAGCACCCTTCGCCTTCAGGAAACTATTCAACGACTCGTTCCCCAAACCGAACTGGAAGTCGCTATCAGTGACATGCCGAAAAAAAATTCCACCGGCACAAATGGAATCTTCCCGATATTCAGCGCAAATCGTTGAAGTGATGCAAAAAGGTCACACTCAACACTGTATTAAGATTACTACAATTATGAGGAAACCAAAACCTCATGACGGTTAACGAAAAAAAAACGTGTTCTCAACTCCTTTACGCTGACTACAAAACCACCAACCATCAGCTTAGATCACAAGAATCGCGACCCACAAGAAAAAGACGTAACCACATACCTGGGAGTGAACCTTGATAGCTGAACTAGATGGCCCATATGGAAAACATGGTTGGGAAGGGGGCCCGCGTCCCGAAAATATTAATTAATAATTAAACTTCTGGGAGCTAAGTATTTCTGGTTTCCACATGGTTTCTAACCAACCACTGATCATAGCGGAGTAAATGAAAATCAAGCCTTAACTTTGAACTATAAATATTAAGGTCTTAATTTTAAATGTTGGAAACACTTAATTTAAAATAAGAATCTCTAAATAACATTTTTAGACTTTAACGGCAACAGGCATGCTAATGCGTTATGTTATGTACCTGGTTTTCAGTATCAGGAGGCAATTACAGCGGGGACATGGAAGCAACTGTAGCCTCGCAGGTAGATAGATTGGATTCTCTCATTAACAAGTCAGAACGAGCAGAGATCTCAATGAACGCCCAGAACAAGCAGGCATGTTTATATTTCTAATGGAAATTTTAAATGTCTAGGTCCTTCTTTAAAGAAAATCCAATTTTAATTGGAAATATCGATCCTAGAGGTATACAAAATATCAAATCTCTAACAAGCAGTAGTCCTCTACACTTTGATTTGCATATGTGGGCGTCTCTTATACCAATTGGCAACAGTTTTTTTAACTCCTTGGATTGACCACCTGACATCTTCAGTGTCCGTTATTTGTACAAATCAAGTTCAATAACTTTGGTAGATCAGTGTTAGTGACGGACACAGAGTGTAGAAAAAAATGTTGAGGAATATTTCTTCCGGGGGATTTTACATTCTTTACAGCTCTACCACCGATATTTCCCTGTGGATTTTTTTCACTTGTCGGGTTTTCCCCCTCCGGTTGTCTTTTACTGCAATGAGGTGATCAAACTTAAGTTGAACAATATAAATAGGCTGACCCATCATCAAACATGGGTGCATTTTCTAGGGAAATTCTAGGACTACTCCGACACTTTCTCAGTTTGCTGGTCATTAGTCATTCTACGCAAGCGGCGTTGGTTCCTATTTGAGTGTAAAAGCGGGCAATATATCCTTAGTTTATAGTTATGTGAGATTTTCATCTTCGAGGCAAGCATTAAATAAATAAATAAGGACTTTTATTTTCTCTATTACTAAGCCAACCTAGCATAGTTATGGCTATAAAGCCCTCTTTTACACTCAACTAGGGAGGCCCGGGACCGCCTGCTTTACATGCCCTCCGAAGCATGGCCAGAAAAATGTAGCTAGTGTGGGACTCGAAACAACAACCGTTCGGGTGAAAGTCTGAGTCCGTACCACTACGCTACATGTCCTGACTTGAGCATTGAGCAGTGAACCGCCAGTACCGGCTCAATTTAAGAGTTACCATTCTCACTGTAAAGGGGCTCCCTTCTTACATCTATTACTATTAAAGAACTAAATCCTAACAGTAAGGGTGACTTAGGCGCGGTTTCCGCCGACCTGCTAGTGCTAAATACAAATACGGTGACGTGGTAACAGACATTCAAGACTTAGGCGGGGTCTTCACCGACCTCGCATTGCAGAATGCAAATGACATTGACGGAAATGTTTGTTTTACTCTATGCCATAGTTAAAATTGATATATTTTGTATTGTATTCTTAATTTTGAATATATTGATTGATCAATGATCATAGAGTAAAATCACAAACAAACAAACTAAAATTAAAAAATGGCTTCATGGGATATGTTAAGTACAAACATTTTAATAGATTTCTATAAAAAGAAAAATTCCAATTTCCGTCAATGTCATTTGCATTCTGCAATGCGAGGTCGGTGGAAACCCCGCCTAAGTCTTGAATGTCTGTTACCACGTCACCGTATTTGTATTTAGCTCTAGCAGGTCGGTGGAAACCGCGCCTTAGCAACAAGCAGTCATTATTTATTTACCTGAAAAAAAAATAGGACACAGCTTTGTATACGCCGGTAGAAAGAGTTGGTATCAGTGCATTTGAGCTGCGAACAATATAAATTGACACACAATAGTACTGTTGGATGTCATTTATGTAGGAAGAATCAGGTACTAAAAGCTGTTATGTGAAAAGAATCTTATAGGTAGATACCTTACGAAATTGATTTTACAATAGTATAAAACAAGTAGGTTAATCATCGATCGGGTTATGACCTGCATTGAAAAAAGTGACTTTTGTAGGTTACTATTGATCTTTTTCATTTCAGATGCGTTCATTTCTCAATAAATAGACGAACGGAGCGTTGTGTCGTACTGCATAGGCCATTTAATATGCTATTCTATCTGCTACACATTTATCTTCGACGCAGAACGAATCAGCTGCTGTATTTAAAATGTTTTTATTTAAACCTACTGCGTGTCATATTACTTGTGCTGAATGCTGCACATTTTATACGTCCTTTGAAACTCTAATGTTCTCTTGAAAGCGATATCAAAGGTAGCTAAAACTACATACCTTAAAAACTCCAATGTTCTCTTGAATGCGATATCAAAGGTAGCTAAAACAACATGTATATGGAATGTTTACATTAGTAGTTGCTTGCAAAAACCTTATTTCGGTTGAATTTAATCCGTCTCATTAACACCAGAACGTAATTTAAGTTTCATTGCTGTGATATTTTTTATTAATTTCTTTAAAATTTACCACTTTCAGCGTTCATGCGATTGGTATTGCGAACCTCATTTATCATTCTAAAATTGGCTTATATCTATTTGTAGCATTAGCACACTTTAATTGTTCTTGTTGATTATACGATATTGCGGAGTTAGGCCTAGTAATGTTGTAATTACTTTGAGTATAGGCCTAGAGATCTGCTATATTGATGAGTGTCTACAATTTGAAAAGGTAAAAAAAATTAATAATCGCATTTAGTGGAAATGTTGCCTTCGGACGGGTGACCCAAAACTTGACTGGTTTTAATTTTATATTAATTTCATACAAAAGTCATCGAAAATGTAATACCGTATCGCATCTAAGTTATTAGGCAAAAATTTGTTGCATCACGTTATAATGAGTTCTTAATGTTTCGCGAAGTGATTTTTTCCTATTTTTGTACAACTTCAGTGCGAAAAATTCACATTACCAGAAATGAGAAATTCTTATAATACAAGGGATAAAATGGTTACCTGAAACATAGCATGCAACATAGATGCAAATTCATAAAAAAAAAATTAAAAACATATGACTGTGTTGACTTATTAAGTTATGTCAACGAGGTTGTATCAACCCGGTGGCCACCCGAACGCAACTTTCCTATTGACATTTTTCTTATTAGTAGCCTATAGGAATTCTCGAATTTTCTGAAAATATCAATGTAAGAATAATGGCCTGTATACTAACGTGATATTTTAGATTTGATGTGCTCAATATGATAATGCAGATGTGACGTTTTAGACACTTTTGTTTTTTCTGCTTTTGAAAATTTGCCATAGGCCTACTTGTTATCTAAAATTGAATTTCATACGTTATATTATGCTTATCATTGTTGGAGCTCTTATTGCGATCTCATTTTGATCTCACTTCATTCACTTTGAACTATTGCAATATTGTCATGTTTGTTGTATTTGGAGCATAAAAATATAAATACTCATGCCTCAATGTTTTGATCATGTAGTCTTTGCACGTTTATGTGTAGTTAATGCCATGGTAGGTGAGCAATAAGCAAAGCTAAGGCTAGGGTTAAATTTCGGTTGCCTCGACTCGAACAGACTGACATTTCGTAAAAACCACTTTTTTGGGTCCCTGGGTCCAAAAACGTGTAAGTCCACTGAAATCTCGAAATCGAACACTTCGACCATCACAAAGCATTCCTTATACAACGTATTTAAGTAGGAAAGCAAAAATCGACTAATGTATTGAAATAGGTTTTCATAATTGTCAAGTAGCCTATGTGTGTATGTATGTATGATCTTGGAGTCGGGACCCAGGCCACAATTTAGGGCCCACAGTTCCCCAGTCGTAGGTATTAGTCGAGTTCTATAAATTGACTACTTAGCATTGCATTTAGCGAAAAGTCATTAACAGAGTTCAAGGCCACAGCTGTTGTATAGTAGGTACTTCCTGCATTTCAAATTTTTAGGCGGGGGAAGGGGCAGTGCTAAGCGTCTTGCCTCGGGATATATGTCCTTTATTATACCTTTGAAATAAACCACGCAATTACAAAATATATTATGACCTTTGTATATTAGAAGACTAGAGCCAGAAAAAGATGAACTCTTTTATAGAAGCTAGTCTGGTTGTTTGAATGATGTGAACTAATACAGAATCACGAGAATGGTGACGTGTACGAACTAGGCTCTGATACACTGAACGAAGAATTCGGTGCGTTCCAAATTATAATGACAATTTTGATACCTTGCAGTCCAAGAAATCTGAGTGTCCATGGTTTTAAATGCGATCCTGACAGTACTTTTAAACCAGTCTTTGATTGATTTAGACTCTAGAATACTTGTAGATAAAATAATTTAAATAATAGAGAGAACTGATAATTTGTGATATATAAATACGTCCCGCTCAAAAATTTGAAATGCACGTGGCATTAGACTAACCCTAGTTCTAAAAGTTCCGCAAGATCGCTAATGTGCTATTGTTTATTTATTTCCTGTCCCGACTTCCGGCATGCGCCATGTTCGTCGGGTTCGTCCTCCAGTCCAGTTATTGATTAAATTTCATTAATTTGGTTCAGAGCGCATGGTTGTTGTCGGAGTTGCGTTGATTTATTGACTTGCCATTATTGATGTGAAACAATTTGTGCGAGTGCGCCGTGAAATCCCTGGTCAACCTGGAGGAGTCTACCAGCCAATTCTCTCAGTTTACAGACATTTCAGTGAGTGGCGACATCTTTGATCTGCTTAGCTTCAATCAAGACGGTAAGCTTGCGTTTGAACAGCTTCAATTTATTGGTTTTTGCTTTCCTATTTATACTTAGGGTAAAACTCTAGTTAATTTTTTTTTTAAATGAAAATTTTTAAACGTATTTTCATCCAACTATTCCAACTTGTTGAGGGACGAAGTTGCTTAGACATTTACCGACTAATTTCGATACGCGCAGTTACGGCGATAACCGCCGTACTATTCTAAGCTCTCTATATAGGCTGTTGACAAGAGTTCTCTACATAACTGCCAATTCTAAAGGGTGATAGGTTCAGGCCCTACAGGACTATCCGTATATTCTTTACTGGCTAGCCCATCAACCCGCGCGTTGCCGTCGATTTCAGAGTGCCCTGGAACTCACAGAATCTCTGCAGATGCCTGCTGTCCATCTAGTTCCAGACCAACTCTTCTGGAGCCAGGCTGACAGCCCGACAGCGCAGTCCACGAGCCGCAAGCATCCGCATATATAACGCTCTACCAGAAACCATCAAACAGGAGCCTACGGCTAATGCTTCCAAGAAAGCACTAATTAATTTTTGATGCAACGAAGATTGTACAATCTGAAGGAACTTTGAAGCTACCTATATTTATTTATTTATTTTTTATATTTTGTATTAGGACGCTACATGACTGTGCTCAATGTCTGATTATTATTGTTATAATAATATCATATAACAAAGGTGGGCAAATACACTTTGATTGATTGATTGGATTCAGCGACCAAGCCGGACCCCGCTGTCGGACAGTTAACCGCTAGGCTGCCTGACTATCCGAACATACGGCCACCTCGTGCAGTCCTGCAGCGTGCTACACAATGGAGTGCGCATCTAATGGCAAACAGTTCAGCCTGGAATACGGAAACATACCTACCCAATGGAATGGAAGCCGAAGTGGACGATACTCGCAAAACACACCAGTCCCTGCCTTGCCTCCCATTAGGGAAATATACTTAATACTACTGTAACCGACGATAAGAACCTCTGCAGGTTGTCCTTCCACTCGTGCCTTTTCGGTAATCGTATCTTAAAACAGTCATCAGTAAATCGTGTGTATTTTGTGTCATTTTGCCTGCAACCATGCAATCCATTGTTGCAGCTCGACGTCGTCATAAAACAAATTGCAAGTACATACGTAATAAATTAATAATTAACTGTTCACATTGTCATCATCAGGGCACCAGATATAACTGCACATTTTGTGCCCTAATTGTCAAAAAATAAAATACAAATACCTAACAAAACAAACAAACAACTTAATTCCTAACAGCCCTGAAGAGTGGTTTAGGAAGTAAGACTACCTAGGTCAGTCTCCATGAACTCTTTAAAGGAATAGGGACAGACTGAGGCTAAAAGATTTTTGAGCTTAGATTTTAATGCCTTATGAGGCAGGCTCACCATCTCCAATGGGAGCTTGTTCAGTATTTTGGAGCCAAGATGTGCTGGTCCACGTGCTGTGGCCACTATCCTCTTTCTTTCGACAACCAGTCTGCCCCTGTTCCTCGTATCGTGTTCATGAATGTCACAATTGCGACGGAACGGCAACTGGTGTGCGTGTACAGCTAGTCCCAGGATATGTAAGGCTGGAAGCGTCAAAATTTCCAGTAATGGAAAAACGGGGACGACATGGCACCCTTTGGTCCCAGATCCCATTCAACGCCCTGATGGCCCGTTTCTGGATCTTAAAGATGCGAGTAGCGTCGGAAGAACCTCCCCAGCTCTCAAACAAGGCATAATACGCTGTAATTAGTGTTTGTACATCTGCACATCTGACTGGTAGCTCAACTGTCCAAGAAACTTTCAGAAAATGAGCAGTAGCGGTGGTTCTTAAAGCCCCTACTATAAAAAATTAGATTATTCTTTATTTATCATTCCTTTATTATCATCAAAAATATGATCTTTCATTCATTTGAACATTTTACAAAACAGTAACAGTCGCGCTAAAGAGACGTCTTATTCTGTAGAAAACCAGTGTTGCTTTCTGAATACAGGCGTCTAAGTGACATTTCCAAGTGAGTTTCTTGTCCTGAATCACACTTTTTTTTAATATTTTGTTATTTTTTTGTATAGGTGTAGTTCTGTACTGGTACCAATATAAATATATAATTCTTATTATTGTTATTAACCTTGTCAGTTGATTTCAGCACTTCACTCAACCCTTCAACTTCACAACCCTCCATTAGAATGGGATTCTCGATATAACATATTTTACACTGTTTAGCATACTAAATACCGGATGGTAAATCCCGCCTATTTATGATATTGTTAAAAAACTATAACATAATATTAAGGTTCACAATTTTTCATTTATTAGAGCAAAACGTTAGCGGTAATTTCAAGAGATTAAAAACATTAAGGTTGACTTCTTTTGTTTCCTTTCTCTTCTTTTTTCGAACGTATACAAAACCCAGTAGCGCAACGACAGATATCATTGCGGAAAAAAAAATGATGAATTCCACTTCTCATCAATAATTATTGATCATTTATGTTTACCCACCGTTTATTTTTAATGTTCATGGTGTACAAGAAATGTTATGACTTAAATTTTGAAAAAAATCGTACGTTCTCAAGAAATTAATTACAATTTTTTATCATCTTAAAACGACACCGTTGTTAAAATTTAGTTATTGTTTGCAAAGCTTGCTTTGGTCCATGGAAATTGATCAATTTTCACATGTGAAGTTAAAATGGACAGTGACACAAAGTAAAACAAAATTCTCATCAATTATTGACGGAAAATTGACAAGTGATATAGCCGCCTCACAATAATTATATTGAAACCATTTGGTGGCATATAGAAATCACAGTGGGGGATGTGAATGTGATTCTCGATCGTAGAAGAACACAATGGAAAATTGACCAGCACCTTTGGTTAATTTTTAATTTGTTCGTGCATGAGAAATTTGGCGATTGTAAATTTTAGCATTCCTAATTTAAAATTGTTAACATTTAAACATGCTGAATCACATGATGATTCCCATAATGTACGTAAAGAAATTGTCTGCAAATGCAAGAATTGTATAGGTAAATACGAGTGATGTTGATTTGTGTCATTCATCGCTATGGCTCTATACCTGAACCCGGCTTTTTGTGGGCTTAAACCTTGTAGGCCAAGCGCCGGGTTTTTTTTTTTTTTTTGAAACGTTCGCGACCGGGTTTTTTTTCGAACATGTTCAGAGGTGTCCCCTGAATGTAAATCCAAGTTGGCGTCATGGGGGGGAGGTTGCTTCAGCCGCCATCTTGAAAAACACGTTTTATTGAATATCTCGCGAAACGCGCATCGTACGATAAAAACAGTAGAAATCATTCTTATAGATTATAATATTTGCCATCTTTTTTATTCAAAACCTTTTTCTGTAAATGCATATTTTTTTATTTCTAGCGCTTCAAACGTTTTACAATATGGTTTTTGCTCAATATTTAGTTAATGGTCAATGATAAATTATAAATGCTGGTAACTCATTTGTAGAGCATGAAAATTCCTATAAATTTCATTGGAAACTTTTAGCATTTAGAGTTTAGGAGCTGCAGCTTGGTAGAACTTGCACCTCGTACATTATTTTGCGTTAAATCTTTAAAACTTTAATTCCAACAATAAGACAATTACAGTTTGTGACAATTTATGTACCGCAGGGCACTAGCCCGTGTGGGGCTTAACGTTGGTTAAATATCTATATATTCAAATACTATTTTAATTATACTATAAACTAAATACTTATATCCTATAAGCTAAATACTACTAAATGCTAATTATAAAATTATACTATTGCTATGTATTATTTCTGAGACAATCCAGTTTTGCACTTTTCTTTTGAAGAGATAGATGTTATTTATGTTTATGTTCACTGGATATTTACAGCGTTATAGCTCATAAACAATAAATTTTACGGGAAAAAGTTACCAGTGAAATTTATAGGAAATTTCATGCTCTACAAATGGGCTACCATCATTTTTAATTTTTCATATATATTATATAAGTATTTAGTTTATAGTATAATTAAAATAGTATTTGAATATATAGATATGTAACCAACGTCAAGCCGCACACGGGCTATTGCCCTGCGGTACATAAATTGTCACAAACTGTAATTGTCTTATTGTTGGAATTAAAGTTTTAAAGATTTAACGCAAAATAATGTACGAGGTGCAAGTTCTACCAAGCTGCAGCTCCTAAACTCTAAATGCTACGGGAAAAAGTTTCCAATGAAATTTATAGGAACTTTCATGCTCTACAAATGAGTTACCACCATTTATAATTTATCATAAGATGGCAAATATTATAATCTATAAAAATGATCTCTACTGTTTTTATCATACGATGCGCGTTTCACGAGATATTCAATAAAACTTGTTTTTCAAGATGGCGGCTGAAGCACCCCCCCCCCCCCCCATGACACCAACTTTTACATTCAGGGGACACCCCTGAACGTATTCCAAAAAAAAAAAAAAAAAAAAAAAAACCGGTCCCGAACATTTTTTTTTGCGAACCTACTTTTTTTTGCTGCGGCGCTTGGAGCTTGGACTACTGCCCATTTTTTAATCTTCACTGTCCGTCATTAAATTAAAAGGATTTTTTGTGGGTCCCCGCGCGGGGGGGGGGGGGGGTACAAAGAGAGGTATAGTCCACGCAATGTTTTGGTACTGTTCGACACTTTACCAATTTCGATTGCACCATTTTGTTATACCTTGCATCCAATGCATTTCCCCTATACAGATATAATGAAAACACTTAGGACTGTTTTGTTCGAATGTTGTATACAAAACTACAAAGCTTCTGTATTCCACACTAGATGTAAAAAGGGCATCAATGCGGATACGTCGCAAACTCGATCGTAGGGTGTCATAAAGTAATTGATAAGTTCATCTTAGTTTTGGTATACAGTAAATGGCCGTGACTGACACCAAATGGCCACAGTCTTTGGAGCTCAATCGGCTGACATCCTCAGTGGCTGATACTGTTTGCGTCAAAACTTCTAAACTTCTGCATTAAATGTTAAAAAAGTAAAGTAGGTACCGTATCCACTGTATTAAATTCAACCATATTTTCATTTGCAAACTGCATGTTATATCCAATCCTCCTCATCATCTTCTTCTGATGAATCCCCCCCATTTATAGATGTAATAAATCAGTCTGTGTCCTTTTTTTGGGTTACTATATTACCGCATCCATAATAACTGCCCCGAAGTTAACACTTTAAAAATACGTTTAGGTGGCTATTCCACTTGAAAACAAAAATTGTCAGGAAATTATTGAAGACAAGTGGAATGAGGTGTAAAAATATGTATGCATGTTGCAGCAACATTTATGATATTTCCGTCAATTACATTTTCAAAATTGAACAAAAACTAACAAGTGGAATAGCCACATTAGGAGTATGGTTATTCCTGTTTCTATGTTTTCTACAAATCCGACCTTAGAAGGCACTTTCACCACTCAAAAGCAAAGGACTATTCTTCCAGTGCTCTGGTCTTTTTTGGGCATTACATGCGGCCGCAGTATATTTTCTAGGCAATTAAGGTAATGTTAAAAAATTAGTCTTTACCAATAAGAACGGGGTTCGTAGGCTTGGGCTGCGGTATATCCAGGCCGTTGGTTGCCATTAATGCCTTCGCATTGAAGGTACCTTCTGCAACATTCTACTATGCTACGGGGCTACGGGCGTTGTCCATAACCACAACAGATCTTGTATCAGCCAAAGCAATTGTGTCTCAACCTACTCTTCGAAAAGATAGACTGCCACTGCCATGGCTTCATGATAATCTGTATTGCAGTCCTTCATCGCTTTCGTTGATAGAAGAAGCACGTTACTCACCCAGCCTTCACTAGCACCGGGATGCAATATTATAATATACCTTAGGTAGCCTACTCCAGAAGTAGGCATATTTGCGGCTCAATTAATTCTGATATGCGCTCTACTAGTCTCTCCTTATAAAATCCCTATTGTTTCAACGAAAAACAAAATGAGTCCAACAGGAATGTCGAAAAGTAGGTTCAAAACAAGTGTTAGTTAGCCTATGTAAATATTTGTATTGTAATGTGGAAATGCAGATGAATGCAGCGCATATCTTGGAGAGATCGTGTCCCTAATTCCGAGGCTGTTCTGAGACGCCAACAGTATCAGCCACTGAAGATGAGTTCCAAAAGTTAACGGCCACATACTGTATACCAAAACTAAGATGAACATGTTTTTTTTATTTTATGACACCCTACAATCGTGTTTGCGACGTATCCGCATTGATGCCCTTTTTACATCTAATATGGAATACAGAAGCTTTGTAGTTTTGTATACAACATTCGAACAAAACAGTCCTAAGTGTTTTCATTATATCTGTATAGGGGAAATGCATTGGATGCAAGGCATAACAAAATGGTGCAATCGAAAAGGTTACAGTGCCGTACAGTACCAAAACATTCCAAATCCATACTTTTCTCATTTTGCGTGTACTATACAAAGACAGGCCATGTGTTTCATAGCGACAGGCTCTGTATTTCTTTGTTAGGATCGCTATTCATGGCACCGTCGTTTGTATCTTCGCTGCCCGTCATTAAATCAATGTGCATTCCTGTTGAATGGTACTTTTACGACCTGCACATGTGCTGTAATTTTCATTTTGATGTGGAGTCTGGCGCCCATGGAGGATGGAAACTTAGGAAACAGCTATCTGTGCCGGTGCGGCTATCAAGCACGTATGCTTTGCTTATTTCGGGGCAGTATTTTCGCTACAGGGAAAGCATTTCAAAAATTAAAATACTAAATGTGTATTGGCTACATAAATTGATGAATATCACGTACCAGTTACCTTATAATAAATAATGTCCAATAAAACATAATATATGGTCGTCTGGTCTAGTTTTTAAATTTACAAAGGCTTCCACACTCAACAAACGGGACTAGATAAGGGAGCAATAGAATCTGGGCTGATGGGCTCTGTAAGACGATAACAAAACGTTTGAAAGAATGTTATCACATCGACCACGGCTCATTGGCTCGGATTCTACAGTTTTCATAAACTAGCCGAGTTTGTTTACAAAGGAAAGATATAACCAGTGCTACAGTGTCATGCCCCGCTGTTCGTAGGCTTTCTGAAGGTTGTTTATTCTTTTATCATCTTTGATATTCTCTCCCTTACTATTAATAACATTGCATGTAAATAAATAAATAAATAAGGACTTTTTGTTCTATTACTAAGCCAACCTAGCGGAGTTAGGGCTATAAAGCCCTCTCTTACACTCAACTAGGAAGGCCCGGGACCGCCTGCTTTACATGCCCTCCGAAGCATGGCCAGAAAATGTAGCAAGTGTAGGACTCGAACCAACAACCTTTCGGGTGAAAGTTGGAGTCCGTACCACTACTCTACATGTGTGGTTCACCTTGTTCGCTGGTCGCACCCTACCAAATCCTCGGTGGGTTGTTATGTCACGACGTAAATTTTGAGAGGCCTTGGTTGTATCTAGCCTATCGTTAGGAAAATACTAACAACACTAGTCTTAAGAATCTTGATTATTGTAATACTAACCATTCCTTGCCTTACCAGGGTTAGCCCATAGAAGACTTTCTAGTCTTATGGTTCGCCCAGGTAAAAATAAAGTCGTTATTTATTTATTTACCTTTGAAGAGTTTGGGTCAGTTGTTCTATTAACTTGGGACCGTCGCGGTTACATTTGTTTTCAACCAACATTATTGCCCTACAGAGCTCTCTAATACTTAAAGAGATATACTACTTAATTTAAACATTACCTCTCGAGTAACTGTTTCTGAGACGTAGGTAGTCTGCTCCTTTTCGTGAAATAGTTGAAAATACACTTAGGCGGGGTTTCCACCAACCTCTCATTGCAGAATGCAAATGACATTGACGTGGTATCAGATATCATTAATAAGTCTTGAATGTCTGCTACCACGTCAATGTCATTTGCATTCTGCAATGAGAGGTCGGTGGAAACTCCGCCTTATCGTACTTGACATATCATGAGAATGATCCTGTAGAGGCTGCCATTGTATATAGGTACTCTAATTGTCATTATATGATAACATTAGATGTGATGAGGAAGCTATCAGTATATATTGGCCAATCATAACCCCAATATATGTTGCTTTAAATTTTTAACCTAATTTAAAACTTAAGTTTTATAGATTTGGTCTATCGAAGTGGTAGAAAATTATTTTATACAGGCGACAGAAAGTATTTTTTTCGTTATTGGGGAACGTACGTAGCATATCGTATGCACTACAGCCCTTTTGACCTATTGTGCGCTCTACTGAGTATTTTTACTACAGTTATCCATATTATTTATTATTATATTTATTATTTAGGGTTAGCATGAAAAGAAGACTGTATGGTCTTATTGTTCGCCTTTTGTTTATTTTCAATAAAGTCGTTTTTCATTCATTTCATATCATTATTTCTATTATTCCTCAGAGGGGATTCTCTTGAGGGCAGTTACATTCTTTGGTTACACTTTGTTAGTTGAGGTATGCTTAATTTACTTATAAGGAAAGTTTTTTTGACAGCTCTTAGGCGGGGTTTCCACTGATCTCTCATTGCAGAATGCAAATGACATTGACGTGGTAGACATTCAAGACTTATTAATGATATCTGCTACCACGTCAACGTCAATTGCATTCTGCAATGAGAGGTCGGTGGAAACCCCGCCTTACGATCCATATGTCATTGAAATATGTTTGATTTTACACTTGAAAGGCTTTTCCCCCTCTGATTGTCTCACATTTAGGGTTCTCATATTATTTTTGAGCCATCGAGTCATCCAGCGTTCAGTTGTAGCCATGCGCAACATACACTACCATCACTTAATAGTGGTCTCATATTAGTTTTTACTTGTTCAGAGGAAGACGTATTCTGGTGTGCTCTATGTGACCTAGTGGATGAGGCCACCCTTCGAGCTGCTCTTCGTATTATTGATAGAAATGGTGTGTCCGCATTCACCAGCTATGATGGACAAACTGCTTATACCGTTTACCAGGTGTGTATTTTAGAGTGGCTGCTAACATTGGGTGATGGCATTGGTGCTGTGCTTTAATCAGATTCATCATACGCTCATTGTACTTGTCATGGGCAACCACTTTGCGTGCCGGCTGTTTCCCACTCTCTTCATATGAGCCCTTCCTACCCGCACTCCCATATAATCCCTTAATTCCTGATCTTATCCATAATTGTCCTCTATTGGCCTGTTTTAGTAAGCCTTTTTTCGTAGGAACAGTCTCTTTCGTAATGAGTGGAAGCAGAAAGTATGTTTTTAAAGAGCGTTCGTTAGTTCTTGTATGGACTTCATATCAGATGAGAAATAGGAGGATATTTCCTAAAGCACGTTATTTTTATGCTAACTATGGTACGCTTAAACTGTCGGACACTAGCCCTCTTCAGTTGTAAATCTACTCTTCCACTCTTCATTTCCACTATTTTGCCCGATTAATCGTATTCCCTCCTTATGAAGTAGAAGCAAGCCCAAGAGAATTAAATCCTAATCATAACTTTAATGGCTATTTAAAACTAATACCGATATGAAATTAACCTTTCCGCATTCCAGTAATCATTGCATTAGTTTATTCCTTTCTCAGCGTTATGCTTCAATAAATGTGTAGAACTTGCTGGAGATTTACTTAACTTATTTTGTCCTCGCTTTGTCCCCTAAGGGGGGTGGTCAGCGATTTGGCAAACTGCTGCTCCTGTCCTCGGCTAGGACCAAGACTAGTAAACAATACAACAGTGGAAGTCTGATTATCCCCATCCATTTCCAAAAGTACTGTTTACCTCACAACTGGTGAAGACAGTCAAAAGGCTTTTTCATCGTGGTATTCATTATTCCTTGATTTTCTACGTTCTTCAGTACTCTTGTTTATCTGATTAATCTGTATGTAACCGAAAATACATTCATTCGCAAAAAGAAAACTTTCTTCAGTCCAGTTATCCAAGTTATCGGGTTCAAATTGATTCGGATAATTGAAGTTCTACATTCTACTGTACATAAAAATAAAGTTAGATTGTACCTACAATAGTAAGTATGTTCCCATCACCGAATTCCGCTGAAATTCGAAGCTCGGGTGTGCACGCAACTACAACGTGAAAGTTGGTTGAGGAACAGTTTGCATGGCCTATTCCACTTAGGTGCCCATTCCATTGACCGGCTAGGGCTATTTCCAAAAACGGTGACGTGGTAGCAGACATTCAAGACTTAGGTGACGGCTCCACCGACCTCGCATTGCAGAATGCAAATGACATTGACGGCAATTAGAATTTTTCTTTTTATAGAAATCAATTAAAACGTTTGTACTTAACATATGCCATGACGCCATTTTTTAATTTTAGTTTGTTTGTTTGTGATTTTACTGTATGATCATTGATCAATTTTAACTATGGCATAGAGGAAAATAAACATTTCCGTCAATTCTGCAATGCGAGGTCGGTGGAAACGCCACCTAAGTCTTGAATGTCTGCTACCACGTCACCGTTTTTGGAAATAGCCCTAGCCGGTCAATGGAATGGGCACCTTATGTATATAAGAAGTAACCGAGTTGGTTCTAAGGCACGTATTGTACTGTGAGTGCTGGGTGGCAGATAATTTTGTGGGTGTTTTTGTTGACAGGTGCTTGGGGGAGTGACCGCCTTTAACCACGTTTAGAATAAAAAATTAACATAAATCTATTAATTAATTAAGTTATTTATATTCCTCAAACCACTTAGAGAAGGGGAGAATTCGATGGAAACGAGATTCTCCACCTCGCCCGAATGACAACTGCAAGGGTAGTTCAGACCCCGTTTTCTTCTATATTTTTCCTCCTTCGAAGTCCCCTGGCCACAGAGGCTACATATAAAATTAATAGGTATTCGCACGGCCGAAGCGAGGACCAGCTTTGAAATAATAAAATATTTCATAAATTGTACTTCCTCTTAAAAAAAAAAAAACACATTAATCGCATACAAACAATGTTAATGGATGTATCCGATAGACCTCTTCAGACGCCTCTGAAGGTTAGTACCAGTGTTGAGATACGGCACGTCTCCGATCGCATGGCGTGTAAAGACCCGCACAAGTGCAAGCACGTTACCACCTGGCCATTGAAGCCCTTGTCGGGCTTTAGCGTGCTTAACAACACTGCTCTATTCATCTCAGTTTTGTACGACGCCCCACCATCTACGGACTCCCAACTAGCAGAGGTCGGTTTCTAGTTCGCCCTTCCATCAGTTTCGTCTTCCCGCCATGCTTGCTTTGTACATTTTATTCGGTATGTGGTCCTCTGACATTCTTACTACGTGTCCCAGCAATGCCTTCTCCTATGAGTATTGCGTCTATTTCCGAGTTGTTTGTTATATGCCAGTCTCCGTTTTCATACAGTGGTCCATAGATTCCCCTTATTTTCTCCCTTTCCAATACTCGTTTATTGGCGTCACATCATTTTCATAAATCCTAGTTTTAATTAATTTCATATTCATTCATAAGAAACTCCTGACTCCTGACCGTAATATTTCATTTAATAAAGATACGATACAATAAAGATATAAGCATTTATTAAAATGTGTCACAGAAACTAGTGGTTGTTGTATCTTTATTAATTGTATAAAATTACAATAGAATTAAACAAGCGTCAATAAACAGACGTAAACATTATGTTTATCAAAGATAATTGCTTAGATTTGTAGAAACCCTGAATGCTTTTGTCATCAATGGAGGATTGCAATTTGCATCTTTTCATCGAGCTGGGCAACTTGCAGGTAGTTTCTGACGGCCATATCTATACCCTGCTGCCTCAGTGTAAACACTGTAAGTGCAGCACGTTTGCACGCATTCTAGTCGGCGCCGAGCTATGGAGAAGTTGCCAACACATTGTAGCCATGATAATCGCTGAGAAATTCGGAAAAGTGAAGACGGTACCATCATCTGTCAAGCACATTGAAGAACTGAGACAAGACGTTTTCTGAGCGTTGAGAACGTAAGAATTCTGGGCTAGGGGTGCGTTCGAAATCAGTGCAATAGAGTGTACGGTCAAAAATGAGCTACTAGAATGATTGCCGATGGTGACCTGCCTTGTCCCTCATTGGTCACCCCAATTTGTTAATAAGCCATTCATTCTACGTACTTCGAACGTACCCTAAGGGCCATTTTCACCTATTTCTCCTTTCTATACTGCTTCTCATTCACTTACATTCGCTCTGCTACATAAGTTTAAACATTGAATCTGTAAATAGGGAATCAAGAACAATCTGGACAATATATACCTTTCCGGGGCATCGTGTTACCATCTCCACCAGTTTATATTCCAGGTTTCTTTTGATTCTCTATTCGATAACATGCTCATCGGCAAAAGTCATATTCTTAGCACAGTTCCACATCTGTCTAACAGAACGAGTCTGCGAGCTCTCAAATTGCATAGTGTTTTCAGTTTTTGCATTAAATTGACTTGAGCTTGAGGAGGCAACCTCTTCAGGGCGTTATATCCGAAAATAGTAGACTATAGCATGCATTAGGACTAAAGCTAAACTATAATAGGCACCGACCAACGCTCGTTTTTCATGTACATTCTATCAGTTGTAAATTAAAAAAAAAGTTAAATTAACGTTGTCATAGATTTTAACTTAATTAGTTTGGCCCAATGCTCAATAGTGTTTCATTTTTTTTGGTACCTTATGGATGCGCAACAGGAACACAATGGACCAAAGAGTTGCCTTAAAAAAATACCGTGGCACGGCATAATCCAGCCGAGGGTCCTCCTATGTTGTCAACAGCATTACATCCCGCTTTTTCCCACTAGCTTTGTACATAGTACTTATCAGGGTTAGCTCGTGTCTCGAACTTAGACCTTCCGGTTCGTACCCCACTTACCTATCAACAGGACTAAGCCGGTTCTCGTAATGTTGCCCAGGGACCGACTAAAGCTGTTTGTATAATACTTAATGAATTCATTCCAGTGTATAAATATAATTGGTTGCGTTGTAGGCCTAAAAATTATGTTCAATTTTCTCTAGTGGCTACCATAGTTAGAACCGATTTCCCATTACTTGCTAAAAATTAGATTAAAAATAATATCTATATTATTACAGGTACATTCATTTGTTCGGATGGCTGATCAGCCTGGAGCAGACATACCCAAGGCCCATGAGGGACCCCAGCTAGAAGAACCTGGAGAAGACAGGCCCAAGGCCCATGAGGGACCCCAGCTAGAAGAACCTGGAGAAGACAGGCCCAAGGCCCATAAGAGTCCCCGGTTAGAAAAACTTGGAGAAGACAGGCCCAAGGCCCATAAGAGACCCCGGTTAGAAAAACTTGGAGAAGACCGGCCCAAGGACCACAAGAAACCCCGGCTAGATAAATCAGGAGAAGAGAGGCCTAAGGCCCATAAGCGACCTCGGCTAGAAAAACTAGGAGAAAAGAGGCCTAAGAAGAGATGTCTTAAGAGCCCCCGGCTAGATAAACCTGAAGGAGAAAAACAGGAACAAGCAAAGAAAGTGCGCTTTAGCTGTTTGCGCAATGTTGTTCGCATCCCACGCAAACTGAAAAGAGGGTAAGTTTCACAAGTTCAAAAGCTTAAATGAGTCCTCAATTGCCCCCTTAATTTGCTTTCTAACGAACGAGCGTACCTTACATTAAAATATTTTCATTAAGTAAAACTTGAGCTTGAATTTTCCAACAAACGTTTCCATTAGAAAACAAATTAAAGGCTGAAATGGCGGACTTTAAAATCCGCTTAGACTACGCCCCTGACGTTGAAACACAAGATAGCCTGACCTCCTACACTACTATTGTGAAAAAACAGTTTGGTGATTCTTCTGAGAAGGTGGCAACGTTAGTTGGTAAAGTGGAAGAGGCTCTGATCGGTACCAACAATGCCATTGATGAGATGCGACAAAACTCTAGGCGAAATTGTCTCCTACTGCATGGCGTGCCAGAGGCAGCGAGAGAAGACATAGTGGAGACTACCTTGCAATGCCTCAACAACAATCTCGGGTGTGTACTTACTGTGAAGGACGTTGATAGGGTCCACAGGATAGGGCAACTATCGAATGCAAAAAACCGACCTATTATCATAAAGTTCGTAAGATATTTAGACAGAGCAACTGTTTTCTCGCGTAAGAAAAAACTTAAAGGACCCAAGCTACTCATAACCGAATCTCTCACGCAGACTAGAATGAACCTCTTGAAAACTGCCCGATCCGTCTGGGGAATCAACAAGGTATATACGGCTGATGGGACGATCGTTGTCATCACGGACACTAGGAGACACCAGATTCGCACAGAGAAACAACTTAACACACTGATTTCTTCACTGAAGATAACGGCAGAGGGGTCAAATGCACCAGAGAGAGAGGACAGTCGTGAAAAAGTGGAGAAGCGCTACCTCAGACCACGAAAATAGAACTTATTCATGTAATAGCCTAATTTGTAAGAAAGAAACAAAACTATCTTTATTTGCCATGTGGGTCTTGAATACAGTGTCTTGAACTTGCAATATTTTACGCAACGGTAACAAATCTATAGGACGAAATCAAAGTCGGCATGTTAGACTTACACACAGTCAAGTTTTGTCTCGTAATTCATTATAGCCTACTGCCTTGTTCAAAGCTGTGCTCCAGGTATTTAACTATAATAATGCTAATTTTCACTTTCCCTTTGTATCATGCCGCTTTTGTTTCTCTCTTCTTTTTTTCTCTTGTTGCTTTTACTTTTTAATATTATTTTACCTAGATTGCTGCAGTGTCATAAGGAAAGTGATGTTGCTTAAAGTAGGCCTATTGATAAGATTAAAATTTTTGTATGAATGTATTGTATGTATGTATAGGGTTTGTGTGACTGGTATAAAAAGGTGTATGAATTGCGTGCGTGAAAGAGCCTTTTGCATTGCTCCAATCGGTCGACCCTACCTCTGTTCTTCCTCTATATGGCATCCCTAACTACCTATACTTTCTGATGTAGAGTTCCCTTGCCCCCTTGATTCTGATTTTGACCTATCCCTTAACCTGCCTCCGGTGCCCTCCACCTCTGGTCTTCTCTCCCAAAGTTTATATAACCATCCACGTGCATTTCACTGCGCTCATATCAATGCCCAGTCACTCCTCTCACACATAGATGATTTTAACTTTGTTGTCAGCTCTGGTTTGGTGCACTGCATTGGTGTTTCTGAAACGTGGCTTAAGCCCACCTTGCCTGATACATTGGTACAACTTCCGGGCTACAGCTGTTATCGAGCCGACAGGGCAGGTAAAGGGGGTGGAGGTGTAGCACTTTATGTCGCTGATCACTTGAAGTCATTAGTTGTTTTCCAAACCCCAAGCATTTATTCTGCTTCTCTTGAGATGTTGTTTGTCTCGGTTTCGATAGGACGGTGGAAGATCTTAGTCTGCACAATCTATATGCCACCTCGAATTAACAAGACAGACGACCTAAAAAATGCGCTAACAACTTTTCTCCCTAATTTCGATCAGGTCATGTTACTAGGTGATTTAAATATTAATCTCCTAACTGGCGGAGCCAAGCAGGACCGTCTCAGGGCAATCGTATCTGAGTTAAATCTCAAACTTGTCACATTCAATGCCACCCATCACACATCTGAGGCAATAAACACGTGGATAGACCACATTATTGTCTCAGAAGCTACCAACGTACTCAACCATGGTCAGTTTTCAGTTAGTGATATTTCAAAGCACGATTTAATCTATGTCTCCACCTCCATGTGACCGCCTAAACCCCCTCCGAAATTTATGACTTATCGCAACTTTAAACTGATTAACCTTGAAAATCTGAAAATTGACTCAGAATCAATTGATTGGGCGCCTATATATAATCAAAACACATCACTAGACAATAAAGTTAACTTTTTTAGCAGTAAAGTAACCCAGTTATATGATTCTCATTCCCCAGTAATAACAAGAAGATGCACCAAACCTGCGTGTCCATGGCTCACTCGGGCTATTCGTGAACTCATGAAAAAACGCGACGGGGCTCAAAGGGCTTTAAAGTATGTCCCAACATTGGAGAACGGCAGAAGGTACAGGCTTTTAAGAAATAGGGTGAAGACGATAATACGAGATGAAAAACGAAAGCATTTTGCATCTCTAGAAAACACTCTTAATACCAAACAGACCTGGAACAAACTTAGAGGGCTTGGGCTCGGGAAGGCAAACCAAAATGAAAGCAGCACTGCCAACTTCTCCCCAGAGGAACTAAATGTCAATTTTTGTTCTCTACCGAATCCTGACTCTGGCGCTGTCTCCTCTTCAGTCCGCCAAATTCTGACTCGACCTCCCCCTCTCTACCAACATTTTACATTTAAGCAAGTCACCACTGCAGAAGTCGAAAAGGCTATAAGCCGCATAAAATCAAACGCTGTAGGGGGTGATGAGATCTCTATTAAAATGCTCCGAATGATTCTCCCCTCCATTATTACCCCTTTTACACTAATTATAAACTACTCATTTAAATCCAGCACCTTCCCCTCCCAGTGGAAAATGGCCCATGTTCGCCCCATACCGCAAAAGAAACAACCTCTATCTGCATCAGACATTCGTCCTATTTCAATTTAACCTGCCTCCTCTAAGGTCATAGAATATATAGCTCATGATCAGATCTCCTCGTTTATGCTCCAAAACAATCTCTTTGATAGCCACCAATCTGGCTTCCGTCCTCTGCATAGCACCACCACAGCCTTACTTCAAGTGACTGAGGACATTAGACGGGCCGCTGACTCTCGCCAGCTAACCCTATTAACCCTACTAGATTTCAGCTTGGCGTTCAATTCTGTCAACTTTGAAATACTTCTAGCCAAATTGCAAGCCATTGGTTTCTCTAACTCAGCAACAAACAGGACAGAGCAATACCTAAAAGGCAGCGTGTCTCTATGGAGGACAGCAACAAACAGACAGTTTTTTCATCTTGGAGGGACCTAACATGCGGTGTACCCCAAGGAGGGGTGTGTGCCCCCTCTACTTCTCCATTGCAGCACTAGATCTTCCCACTGTCCTTGAATATTGCCAACACCACGGATATGCGGATGATTTCCAAATATATTTACATTTACCGGCCTTCGATCTCCATGAGAATTTTAATAAAGTAAATGGCGATCTTAATGGAGTGTCCTCATGGGCTAAAAACAATTTTCTTCTGCTAAACCCAATCAAAACCCAATGCATTCTCCTTGGACCACGAAGAACCCTATCCTCCCTTGATTATTCCTCCCTCCCCCCAGTGTTAGTACTAGGCACTAATATCTCCCTAACCACGAGCGTGAAAAACCTTGGGATTACCATTACTGATGATTTATCATGGGACGCCCAGGTGACCAACACCTCGCGAAAAACTATGGGCTCACTACACGCTCTTAGGCGCCTGAAAAATTTTCTGCCCCCTAATCTGAAGAAACGGCTCGTTCAAGCCCTTATATTTCCTCTCCTAGACTACTGTGACATAGTCTGCAACGATATGACCGCAGCACAAGCAATTCACCTCCAGAGGTTGCAGAATAACTGCGTTAGGTTCGTACTGAATGTCAAGTCGTACAGAGACCACATATCTCCACTCCTGAACTCTCTGGCTTGGCTGAATCTCCAACGTCGGCGTCAACTTCACCAGGCATGCCTGGTCTTCAAAGTGCTGCATACCCAATCCCGTCTTTCAATTCTCGTCCCTTACACCACTTTCCTCGCGAGCCTATAATACTCGTGGGGACGACCTCCTTCTAACCCATCTCTCTCATTCCCGAATCTTCCACTCTTCATTTCTCATCTCTTCCTCTACACTATGGAACTCGATACCCATAGAAATTCGTGCCTCTCCTTCTCTCAGCGTATTTAAAAACAAATATTACAAGTTTCTCCTTAGTCAGCTAACCACTGTCACCGGTTGATCAAGGCAAGGCTGCGTGTGAATGTGTGTGTGAATGTACAGTAGATGGTAGCGAATGTGAATTAGTATGTCTGTTATCTTGAATGAAAGGTATGACTGATATTCTGTATGAATGTAGTTTATAAAAATATATTTCAATCAAACTATATCGTTGTTATGTACAGTTAGGTGTAAGAGAGGGCCATAGGCCCTAATCTCGCTGTATCTACATAATATTTTTTTTTAATAAAGACTTTATTATTATTATTATTAAAGAATGGGTTGGTGAAAGAATTTAATATTTAGTTAAATTCAATGACATTGACATGCGATGCAGTATACGCAGATAATAGTGAATCCAACGTATTTACTGCTTCCCTGAGGTTGAAGTAGAGAGCTGTCGTGTTGATGCTTACAATCTCTTTTCTATAACTGTTACTACTCGTACCTGTAATAGTGTGCTGTAAGCAATCTTCTATCATGCCTGTTAGTCATAGTATTTGACACAAACATTTATGTTTTTCGTCAGCGTTATGTAAGTGTGACGAAGTTATTTATAAACACGTGAATGAACTGTATTTTTTTTTTCTTGCAGAGGGCCAATTTATGGTATACGGAAAGAAAAGAAAACACTTCGCTTCAACAGTTCGTGTATGGTGCGTTGTATAACTCCCACTATGGATGATTTGAATATGGATGCTGACGAGGAGCCCGGGCAGTCTATCGCCGTGGAAAACGTAAGTATCCGGACAAGATTCGCAAGTACTTGGTTAAGGTCAAGCCCGTTACGTTACGCCTGTTACAATGTTTCAATGGTAACCAAGTCGATGCTTGACCATAGCCATTTGCAACCACTGTCGATTGACATTGATAAGTTCGATTTTGTCAACAACCATAATTCATGCTGAAACATCACCTATAAAACAAATAAGCAATGGGGTCGTTAGCATAGGGTAAGATTCAGTTTGCCACTAGGCCTCCTGACTTCCACGGTCGGGACCCTCTGTATTTGTATGACAAATAGTCTTGAATTTGAAAAAAAATGTCGTGACCGTCCAGATTGAAATGTATCTTTATATAATAATTATTAACGAAGGCATATTAAATAAAACTTATTTCTGTACTATCCCTAAGGTAATTTCATATTTTCTCTCTTTCTATCTTGCAGAATAATGAGCTACCAATGCCATTACTGACTCCAGAATATCCTTTGCCTACACCAAGTTCGCAAGATCTTTCTGATTCTACTGCACCTCTGCTAGAAGCTGAGTCGTAAGTTACTATTACACTATTGATTTAAATGGAGGTCACCGTCAGCTCAGGCCTCAGGGCTGACTAGAGCCATGGTGGCATAGACATATTAAACTGTATCTGCAGAGGCTTTCACGGCCGGAGTCGAATGAAGAACCAGTAAAATCCGGGCTGATGGGCCGTGGTCGAAATGAAAGCTAACTTCCAGTTCATTAGAGCATCAGCCCGGATTCTACTGGTTCTTCATCTTAAACTGTCTCCAGATTTTATTAGGTTAAGGAATGCAGATATTTGGAACTGCCAACGGCCTTACCAAGTTGATTCCATTAGAGCAGAGCTTGTTTCAAACTGCGGCAACTTGGTAGTGCGCACAGCGTTGGCAGGGGAACCAGGTGGGACGTGATAACTCGCTTAGGCAGTATAAGTCGAGTCCTGGTCACCTCCGATTTAATCGTGTGACTTTACCATGTTCCCCAAGTGGTTCGGAATCCACTATAATCAGGAGGTCCACCCTGTTAGTCAACTCCCCTTTCCCCGAGGTGAAAGAGTCTGCCCTTAGGGTGCCTCAAGTTAACAAACAGACTCACTCCCCCCGCCAGGCTGACAGGGTTGCTTAAAGCAGAAATGCTGAAAGCAGGCGTTAGAAACAACAACAACAGATATTTGGAACTACAAAACCAGACTGCTTTAATTTTCCTATTACCGTTTTTTTCTTCGGCAATTATTAGCAATTCTGAAATCCATTAGAAATTTGAAGGCAAATTCTGAGCCAAACTATAGTAATGCTTGTGTTGAACCTGCACCTTAAGTTAAGCGATAAAGTAAATTTTTGTCTCAGTATCTTTGCCTCATCTACTGAGGCAGTCATTTATTTGTAGCCGCAATGATAGAGCTTTTCTATGCCTCAAGTGAAGCATCTATTTGAAGATTCTCATTTCATGTAGACTTTAGATGCCATCTTAACATATCATGACGGAAACCGTGGTTATTTGCGGCGTCCTTTATGATGTATAACGTAAGATTAAAATCAAAGCTAAACTGGAAGTGCTCAGATGCCCCTTGTAAAATTTACTGCACAAATTATTAATGATTATGGGATGTCTATCCGAGTTCTAAACGTCTCAAAGACTATTTCTAACATCATACGATATGCTGTATTTAATTTTTAAGTGGTGGCGTTACAATGTTTCATAAAATTATTGTCCGATATAAAATTCCTACAATTCTGAGTATGGAGTAGTTGCCTAGAACTTGAACAGTATAATTCTTTATTTACTGTGGCAGTCAATGAAATAGAAATAAAAAGTCCCGTTTTTGGCCAATTTCCCAAGTTTCCAAATCCGCTGAACTGGCAGAACGATGGTCGGAACAAACCATAGTTTAATTATTTATTTACTGTGGCAGCAAATTAAATAAAAATGAAAAGTCCCATTTCACCCATCTTAATAATCTGTTTTTTTTTTATAGATTCAACGGCTCGCAACATGTTGAATTCATACAACCCTTGAAAGGTTAATGCCGCCACAAAAACTCCGAGGTGGCTTGACTTGATGTCATGAAATACGTCGGAGTGTCATAATTTTCCTTAACTATCTTTAAAAATGATAAATGTAAACATGTGCGTGTGACTCGTTATAACGTTTCGTGTAGGTTGGAACCTGAAAAACTGAACCTGATCAGGTACAGAAGTAAAATCACTTTCGGCAATCCCATTTGAATTGCATGGGCGGGTTCAAAGCAACATTTTATGCAGAATTTTTAGGTCTACCTCAATGCAAATTATATTAGTGTCTATTATCTGTATATTAGTAGGATGGGGTACCGATTTATGGCGAGTCAGAAATGTGTTCATATGCGCACAATGTTTACATGTTTCATTTTTATCTTTATAAATGTTGGTTCGAGTCCCACACTGGCTACATTTTCTGGCCATGCATCGGAGGGCATGTAAAGCAGGCGGTCCCGGGCCTTCCTAGTTGAGTGTAAGAGAGGGCTTTATAGCCCTAACTCCGCTAGGTTGGCTTAGTAATAGAAACAATAAAAGGTCCTTATTTATTTATTTATACATGGGCAATAGGCTACTTGACAGTTTTAGCGTTAAAATATAAAATATGCTAAGTTTTTAAGGGAAACAAATAATTTGAAGGGGCATAAATTAAATCCGATATTGAATAATAATTGGGTTTCAAAAATTGTTAAGTAGTCTATTTTTTTTTTCGTTTGTACCCATGTAAATTTTACTATTTTTACGTTGGGAATCAGCTTGTTAGTTAAGCGGAAACCCCCTGCGGTGTTAGTGACGTTCTAATACTGTCATATATACTATATCGTTATGTCAATGATAGTTTCTTTTAATTTACGTGTCATATTGATGGATCGACGATCAATACAAATCGCGTGAAAATTTTTACTCTATTGGGGTGTTGGCTTCACTGCCTAATTTTTTTATAGGCGTAAGTTATGTTACCATTTATACTTTGTGGTATAATTAAAAAGGTTGTCCTTCTCAGACTGAAGTCATGAAGAAGATTTACAACCTGCCATATGGCTCCATAATATTCCTAATATTGCTTATTAAAAGTACTGCTAAATTTTTCGGTTTCGGTCGACATGGGCATTAGGCTACTTGACAGTTTTAACATCTAAGTGCAAAATATGCTAAGTTTTTAAGGGAAACAAATAATTTGAAGGGGCATACATTTAATCAGATATGGAATAATAATTTCGTTTCAAAAATTGTCAAGTAGCCTATTTTTTTTTTTTTTTAGTTCCCATGTAAATTTTTACTATTTATACGTTGGGAATCCGCTTGTTAGTTAAGCGGAAACCCCCTGCGGTGTTAGTGACGTTCTAATACTGTCATATATACTATATCGTTATTTCAATGATTGTTTCTTTTAATTTACGTGTCATATTGATGGATCGACGATCAATACAAATCGCGTGAAAATTTTTACTCTATTGGGGTGCTGGCTTCACTGCCTAATTTTTTTATAGGCGTAAGTTATGTTACCTTTTATACTTTGTGGTATAATTAAAAAAGTTTTGCTTCGCAGACTGAAGTCATGAAGAAGATTTACAACCTGCCATATGGCTCTATAATTTTCCTTATATTGCTTATAAAAAGTACTGCTAAATTTTTCAAATGTATTTTCGGCTTCGGCCGACTTGGGCAATAGGCTACTTGCCAGTTTTAACATCAAAGTGCATAAAATGCTAAGTTTTTAAGAGAAACAAATAATTTGAAGGGGCATAAATAGGTCTATTTTTTTTTTCCTTTGTTCCCATCTAAATTTTTGCTATTTTTACGTTGGGAATTCACTTGTTTTGTAATTGTAAGTTATGTTACCTTTTATGCTTTGTGTTATAATTAAAAAGGTTGTGCTTTTCAGACAGAAGTCAAAAAGAAGATTTACAACCTGCCATGTGGCTCCATAATTTTCCTTATACTTATAAAAATTTCTGCTAAATTTTTCAAATGTATTTTCGGCTTCGGCCGACATGAGCAACTTCATTGGTTTCACATTAAGTTTTTAAATTATACAAATAATTTGAAGGGCATAAATTAAATCAGATGTTGAATAATAATTGGGTTTCAAAAATTGTCAAGTAGCCAATTTTTTTTTTGTTTCTACCGATGTAAATTGTTGGCATTCCCCGCCCCTCTTTCCAATGAAATGTTGCTCTACATTTAGATGTATGTATGGAGGCATGCGGTGTTAGTGAAGATCTATTACTATTACTATATCATAATATAGATGATCGTTTTTTTTAATGTATGTGTCTTTTTGATGGCTCGAAGATCAATAGGAATTATGTGAAAATTTTGTTCCTTTCGGGTGTTGACTGTCCGATTTTTTTATAGTTTTGTAAAATATACTTTTTGGTATAATTAAGTAATAGTGCTTCTTCGCAGCCTTCTCAACTCTACTCTTTTATGGGTTAACTAAAAACCTTCTTCTATTGGAGCTTTGGAAAACAGGAGGTGGGACCAGTTTTATTTAGTTATTAACCATAAGTTGTATAGTCATCGATATATTCGCCCGACCTACTACATAGTCTCGAAAGGACAGACCAATATATTACAACACAGTAATAATGGCAGAGTATTGGGCATGAATTATCCATAATTTTTTATTCAAAACCAAAACATTGATTGAGAAAGCACCCCATTCCGTTTAGTTTTACACCTAAAACATACCTGAAGTTAGAAAGCATCGATAGAAAAGTTCCACAGAATAATTATTTTTTAGTCATTACTTCATTAAAATTGAGTCTATTTAAAAAAAAAATCCCTCAGAACGAAACTATCAAGGGGCAAGCAACCTATTTGGGGGTAAAACCCCCCAGAATTGCGTTAGCCCCAAAATAAATAAAAAGTTCCCAAGATATGATTTATGTGTTATTATGTTTATAATAATTTTCCTCCGAATTTTCATATTGCCCGCAGAATACTATAGCAGCTAACCAAATTTAAAAGTAATTCTTATTGGTGGATTGGAGCTTGAAGGACCTTCGATACAACTTCAACCTGTTTAGTTTAGAGAGCAGCTACCGTAGCATAAAGTTCCAGACGTTTTATGCTCAAAATCTACTATAGAGCCGAAATTGCGCATAAAATAAAAGTATTTTTCCGATAATTATATAGGCCTGTCACTATTGATATGAAGTAAGTATTTATATAATTGAACAATCAATAAAAATCGAAGCATAAATCCCCAGCACTAAGTACAAAAATGACTTGTCACGCTGGGGTCAAAAGCTAAGTACAATACATTTTTTTTAAACTTACAATCCAAGAAGTATAAAATTTAGTAGAATAAAAAGTGTGTGCCGTCACTAGTAGACTACAAGCCCATGAAAAAAATTAACCATTAACGTGAACAACGCTTTGAAGGCTGTTACTAAATCATAAAATAACTCTGAGCGCTGTGCCGTCATTTCTGAGCGGTACAGGTGAGTAATAGTGAGGAATTTCCCAGGTAAAGAAAGAAAGAAAATTGTCTTTATTTACCACTCTTACCAGTGAGGAATTACGACTAATTATTAATGTACAGCTTTTTTATAGGTTATAGATGATTAAAAATAAATGTCGAAAAACCTAGTGCCGTACTAAAGTGGTGGTGCCGGAAGTTAGTGTAAATTTTTAATTCACCGGTAATTGTAGAAGCAATATAGGTCATTTATTACTGTACGGCATTTGTGTAATTCTTTTTGTATACATATACAGTCTGTATAATATAGATACTTTACCCATGAACGCCGTGCATATTTTCAGCGCATATAAAAAACATGCTCTTAGCATCGTCACAAACAGAACAACCGGCATTGCTCTTAAGATGGGATTTTACTCCATATGTACCGTATCTATAATAATTATTCCTGTAAAAAGCCTAAGCAATACCGGTAATTATTCATCTCATACTTATGCAATGTGATGACCTTGACACAGGCCTCGAAAAGATAGGTACGCGTGAGTTTTCATCTCATTGTGAAACTGTTGGGTTTTACTGTGGACTCAAAGTTAGCATGAGCTGCAAACTCTGAACAGCTTTATATAGCAAATAGTCCTTCCAAGAAAGCTGATGAACTTGGTCATCCAGCAGCATCTGGTTATGGTGTAGGCTACCATGTTCTTTTTCACTGCCAAATAAACTACTGTGTTCTTATATGGGGCCACCGTGCAGGGGTGACCGATGCTTCTCTGCTGCAAAAAAGGCTGTCAGGATTGTACCGTCCGATAGCTAGAGGGGCCACTACAGGCCTGTGCTTGCTTATATGGGCACAGTGTGTACAGCCCGGAACTTACATCTTGTCTTATTTACCGTACATAAGACAAAATGTAGAACTACCCCCGTGAGAATTACTATCCATTCACACAATGCTCGTCTTATAGATTTGCCCAGATGCAGGCTGAGTAAGTCAATTTATTCCCTCCCCAATTCGGCATATATACAGGGTCTGTCCGGAAAGTAATGTCAGTGTTTTTTTTTTTTACGGAGACTACACAAAAGCGCTCGCTTTACTGGCTCAGAGTTTGGTGGAGGGATCTGGCAACAAGTTCCAACAAGCCTCAGCTGGCTACCGATTGTTGTAGTGGTCACATCATTTGTTCCATGTGAGTCGGTACAGTAACCCGGTGCAAGAAGAAAAAAAGCGTTTGCTTGAGCAACGGATGGCGATCAAGTTTGGTGTAAAACTGGAGAAGAGTGCTAAGGAAACCATTAAAATGTTGAAGAAGGCCTTCGACGACGATTGCCTTTTGGGTAGGCAAATTTTCCGGTGGCACAAGGCCTTCGCAGAAGGTCGGGAAGACGCCAAGGACGAGCCACACGCTGGACGGCCATCAAACTCCACTACCAACGATGATGTGCAACATGTGCGTGACTTGTTGAACACTGATCGAATTGTAAGTGTCCCTTTGATTTCTATTCTTCTATTCCAATTTGGTAGGTCAGAGACTAAGATTATCATCATCATAATCATTATTACGCTGTAAATAGGCCTACCTGCCTACCGTATTAGTAGTAGTAGTAGTAGTAGTGTTCGTCGGGTTAATAACGACTTAGGCCTCATATTTGGGCCCATAGTGCGACCCCAACGTAACTGTCCTACGCCAACCCATAAGACAGTTGACCTCCTGATTATAGTGGATTCCGAACCACTTGGGAAACACAGTGAAGTCACACGATTAATTCGGAGGTGACCAGGACAAGTCCTACCATGTTTCCCTACCGGCCCTGTGCACACGACCAAGTTATCTGCAGCTTTGAACCTGCTCTGGTCCCCTGCATTCAACTTGGTATGGCGGCCGGCCCGGCCTACAGTAAGTCAGTTATTGTTTTGTTAAAATATCCGATCAAGAATAATAATTTAAAGAGCCCGCCATTCCAATACGAAAGACACGAAAAAAAAATGTTTGTACCACGCGCAGTCGCGCAAGTATTGATTGGACAGCTCCAGTACTTTGTAGTTTGTACTTCCTCAGTCTTTGTCTGTGAGTCTGTCTATTGTGACTTCAACGATAAATGCAGGTAACCAAATATTAAATATCATTTTGGGTCACTTGTTATTTAATGTTCTATGTGCTGTTTTTATTTCTTTTGTCAATTAGGTCGAGTGTTTCAATGTTCCACAACTGTGTCAACGAGGTTATACCAAAAAGTGGAACTGGAATATACCGTAGCTAGTCGGCGAAGTAATATAATTTGTTATTGCATTTATGCGCAAAACTCTATATATGGGTCGGTCGATTAATTGTGGCTGGGCGATGAGGTGTCTTTTTTGTGTTGTGTAATATTAGTGGACTTAATGCGACTCCAGGTTGCGTGGGAGACGCTGTCTGGTTAATGGCATAGGTACAGGTACAGGTTATCATTAAACTCTTTGAGATCTTGCGAACAAAGTTGTAATTAATCGCAAAAGGGTAAACATAACGATAATTTTGAATTTAGTGTATAAATTAAATAAAAGAACAAAAAGTAGAACTATTTTTCAGTAAAACTTACAACGAGCGCGCGGATCAATACATCACGCGGCTTCAGGGCGCACCTAATTTGTTTTTTGTTGTCACTTGTCAGAATATCGATTTGACCGATTTGCGTATTACTCAACCTAAATGTTTGTTCGTCGCTATAAGACTATATTTGTTATATTTGTGTTAAATTTGACAATATTTACAATCACAACCTAGGATGGGGAAGTAGATTCGATAAGGTTTTTTTTTTAAGTTTTTGCTTTTGTTTAGTAATTTGTTTACACAATAGAAATGTATACTAAATGTATACCAACTGAATGTTTAGCAAGAACAGGCCCAGCCATATTTTTAAGTGCTATATGCAACGTTTTTTTAGTTTTTAATTTATTAAATTTCGTGCAATTTAGGGCTACATATTGATTTGAATCTCGTTCTAATATTATTAAACAATACACAACCAGCCTTTTATGCAGATTATACTACATTTGAGCTTGAAGTAGGCCTACGCAGGTATAGAATTTTCATGAATTTGGGTAGGGAAGTCGAACTAAACAAGCCTTATGCACAGTTTTTAGGCCAATTAAAAAAATTAAATTAAAATTTAACAAGTCACATTAAATTAGAACAAGTGCGGTTTTACCTAACTTTACAATATGTGCCATACCAGTATTTTAATTGCGGGTCTGTAAATCCTCCCCAGCTGGCACCAAAGTTATGTCCTATCTACCGTATATAATTGGATCGCGATTTATAAATTATAAATAATGAGCTTAAAAGGACTACGCATTCACAATTTTAAATCACAATTGAATTTATAATGTCGCCTTGTCAGTTAGCCTCTTACTCTCATCCTGTGTACTTTGAACGCATAAGTGATTGCACTTGCTTAGCTACCCCTATGTGACTGATTTCGAGGGCTGACTGTTGCTAGCGTAAGAAGAGCTGGACCGAGGCTCGTCAAGCCTACGTAGTGCATTGGTAAATCCGCCATTGGCTGGGGCATGCGAATCAGCAGCAACTCAGCGGAACGTCCAGAGAATGTATAAACGGATGAGACCTATGTATGTCAATTTGTAGGCCAGAATCAAAAGGTCCGATGCATATAGGAATACTAAAAAACACTTTCTGTAATATTAACAACGCTTGGGCTTGGCAGCCACTCTAAGCAACACTGCTTTTGTAGTACAATACCTAGTGGAAATAAAAAATTCTTGGTTTTCATAGTTTTGATTTAGTTGAATTAGTGGGGCCCAATCTTAATAGCGTTGGACTTTCATGGCATTTATTTATGTTTGCATGGATAGGCAAACTGCTAACCGGAGCGCAATGGGCAGCAAAATTTTCATAAAAATGCCGATCCTCAGATCACTACTACATGCCGCGTTTTCCCCTACCGTTGAAGAAAATCCTTGGGCCTATTGGGGTTAGTTGGACTCATGTAAAATGTTTTCCTTTATCTCAAGTCTCCTTGGTGCTTTTGGCGCATGGTCAGCTACCTATCTCCCAACTGGACTAAGCTGGTCCTCGCAACGTTGCCCATCAGGGGCCGTCTAAAACAGTTCGCACATGGTTTACTTTCCAGAGTATTCGTGTGATTGGCTACGTTGTAGATTGTTGTAATTTTTGTTTCTCTCCCCCCCCCCCCCGAAAAAAAATCCTGGCTACGGCCTTGCATAGCTTGAAATCGTTGCCCAATACTTGTTAAAGATGATATTTAAAATTAATATCTAGTGTATATTATATTATTAATGGCACTTTCCTTGATGTAGATGGCGGCTAACCTAGAAGATAAAAGGGCGAGAGGCAAAAGAGGGAAGAGAGTTCGCTTCGGTGAATTTCTTACTGACCGCTACTCATTCCAGTAAGTTAAGAGTTCTTTATTCTATGCATTAATTTTGGTATGTACAGCCACTTATTCTGACGGGTAAGGGCGGAAACGTACCTTAAATATGCCACCATCCCACGCTCCGGCTTGAGGGAGCACTGGTTTTCAAATTTAAATTGTATTGCCTTTTTGATAAATATACGAATTTCCTATCTATCTACTTAAATTAAAATAAAAACCCATTGAGTAGTGAACATTTAGTGGTGCCCTCCCTGACCTCTGAGGCTGTGTGATCATGTGACAAGTTCCATCATGCCTTCAAAGTAAATACATTCATTAGTTCGATATCGAAAACTTTATCGCCACATTGACGCTTGTAACACAATCACAGTATTATATTATATTATATTATATATTATATTCTTACCAACAGCAATTACAATTTAATACTATGGTAATACAAATACCACAAGGCAATGGCCCGTGGGCGGTTTGGTGTTGGTTACCTATCTATATTCGAAGTAGGGAGCTTTGGTTCTCTTAGGCGGGTGTTCCACATACGTCAATCGTCAATGAAAAATTGAAAAATGACGTAACAATGACGTAAATTGACGTGATAGCAGAATTTTTAGTATGTCTTTAATGTCTGCTAAAACGTCATTTTTCAATTTTTCATTGACGATTGACGTATGTGGAATACCCGCCTTACTATCAATCCGTTTATCTAAGATACACGTACTACTTTGCTGTAAACAATTTTTTATCTTCCAACCATTATTAGATTCCATAAATCATGTCTGTTTTCTTTCGTCAGGCTTAACCAAAAGTGACGAAGTTTCTAAATGCGTGAATACTGAATGGACTCTTAAATGTATTTAATTTTTTCCATGTAGACCGGGCAGTAACCTTGATGGTCAACTGGAGAACATGGAACAGTATTCTAACATGAATACCAGACCTACTGGAGACCCTAACGAGGTGGGTATAATTGACCTATAAGTTCAGTACAGTATAATCTGATATCAAGGCGAGCCACGCACAACTGCAAAAGAATATGCTGGTTAAGTCCTCCTGACGCCTGTTACCATGGGTTACTGGCAAGCAAGTCTATGTTCGTTAATTCCCACTTGCAACCAGTGTTGGTTGACATTACTTATGCCAGTTTGTCAACAGTCGAAATAATTGACGCTGAGACGGTAGAGTTACTCACAGTCCAGTATTTAGCATGATAAACCGTGTTAAATATGTTAGATCGAGAATCCCATTATCACAAAAATCATGCATCGGAACCATTTTTTTCATTTTGGGCTAACTCAATTTTGGGGGGTTTCACCCTCAAAAATTAAAAAAAAAATTTAAACAATTATTTCTTTAGAATGGCTCAAATGATTTCCTTAAAATTCCCATATCCTATATTGTAGTCCTTATTAATGCTAACAAAACGCAATGGGTCGCTTGCCCCTGGATAGTTTGCTTCTGCGAGTAAAAAAAAAAAAAAAATGGCTAAAAAATATTATTTTTTTCTATCGATGTTTTCTACCTTCAGGTATGGTTTTGTTGTCAAATAGAGTAACAAATCTGAACAGGTTGCTCTCCCAAAAAATGATTTAGTTTTGTTTCAAAAAATTATGTTTTGAAGAAATTATGTAAAATTCACGATCCAATACATTGCCTACCCTGTCATTATTACTGTGCTGTAATGTACTGGTCTGTCCATTCTAGCATATGCAATCCCATCGATAAATTCAGTGCTTTGGGATAGGGGATGTCGATTGATACATTGATAAATAGGCAAGCATGTTCGGGTAAACTCGGACCGGTTCTTGTCTTGTATTTTATTTATATTGATTATTTATATATTTTATGGGTAGCCTACCAATGATTTGTCGATTTTAAATTTTAACTGGACTCTCTATACCAAAGGTATCTTAACGATGTTTATACTTTTCTGAATTGAAAATTTTAAACAATTAGCATCATTTGAAGCCACATAGTGAGTAACGCCTAGTACCTATTAAACAAATAACCAACGGAATCGTTGGCATCTTTGGTTCAATGAGCCACTAGGCCGGATAATTAAGTGTAAAAGTAAAATTTTAAAGGTGTATTCATTGTTTTAGAAGGTCTACAAGAAGAAAAAAGATTTGCCGGAAGATATGCGTAACCGGTACGTTAATGAGACCTATCCTTGCAACATAGGCCGTGATGCGGCTAACAAGTAAGTAAATTTTTTTTTTAAATTATAATAAACAAGTAAATAAATTAATATTTGCACTGTCGCTCCTTTAGCGTAAAGGATCCCTTAATCGCAATTATAATTTGTTTTCTGACGGATAAGGGAGACATGCACCTACCATAAATTAATAACTACTCATTAATAAGTACTCATTAAGTCAAGTTTTACTTTACTCCTTACAGTAAAGATTTTATTTATTGTGTAAATATTATACGAGCTGTTAATTGTGGCGTTGCGTTGATTTTGACGATGTGTTCGGTTAGGGTTTAGGGTGTTGTCCTAATTTTTGTGGAGTTTCCTGCGGTGTGAAGTTTTATGTCTTTGTTATTCTATTATATAGCATATTTTAACTAAATTAGGCCCATTTGTTACTCCTCCATTGTTTTGTTTTTTTCATTTTGGTTCATTGAAACTTTCAGCCAGGTACCTACTGGGTAGTTTCACCACATTCCCCTGGCTATGGCCGAAAAATTTCTATTTTTGAAAATGACGCTAGTTTTCAATCCAATAACGGACATTTCGGGTAACATTTTATCGACAATTTCTAACTGCAACCGCTACTGAAATTTTAATTACACACAATATAGAGGCAAGGCTGGCGCAGGTCGCAACTTCAAATACCCGAACACAGGATTACATTGTTTAAACACTCTCATGCTGGCAATTCCATAAGGATGGTGAATAATTGTTCTAAGGTTTCATTTCCCTTGACTTTTCCTTTCCCAAAGCACTGGATTAATCTTTGGGACGATTCCGTAGTCAAGAATGAATATAACACAGCACTAATAATGACATGGGATGCCCTGTATTGCGGCATGAATTATCAATAACTTCTTCGAAAAACATGTTTTATTCAAAACAAAAATTTTGCATCGGAAAGCACCCTGTTTTGTTTTACTACTCTATTTAAAACCAAGAACATAGGTACCTGAAGTTGGAAAATATCCATAAAAAGGTTCAGCTAGACTATAATAACAACACTGTAATATCTGTAATTTCATTTTTGGTAAGTCTCATATTTTTAGATGACTTCAAACATGTCTTAAAGGAATCCATTTATTCGTTTATTTAATAAAAGCATGATGATATCGAGACCTTAATCATGAGATTGAAGCTTGTACGAAGTAGGGAACTTTAGTGTTGATGTTTACATTCTCGCTTCTTTAAGATACACTACTGTGCACAATCTTTTCTAGTGGTTGTATGATTCCTAATACGATTGAACAAAATCATGTCTGTTCTTGCCAGCTTTATGTACGATTTACGAAGTTCTAAACACGGGAATAGATTTTTTTTTAATATATGTAATACAATACAATATATATTTCAGTTAAATTATACAATACAAGTAAAGTACAAGATAAAATCGTCATTATATCGTCAAAATCAGGTGATTCTGTCATTGTCATTGTGATTGTGCTAGTGCCTCAGTGACAGTGTAGAAGGCTTTCTCTATGAGATGGTTTCTAAGCAATTTAGGGAAGTTAGAAGCATTTCTCGCCGCTCTCAGTTCAATCGGGAGTTTTCTAAGGTAGGTGAAACCTTGTAGTATAGGATCCAGTCGCTGACACTTGGCTGTGCATGGCGCTGGCCTTTCAAGGTCTCCCCGTTGCCTCGTGTTGTAGGTGTGAGTGTCCCCGTTTTGTTTAAATGTCCCCCACACCTCAGGCTTTAAGATATGTAAAATGCATCTAAATATGTACAGACTTGGGGCTGTCATGATTTTTAATGATTTGAAGTGAGAGCGACAACTGTCACGAGGTCCCAGTCTTAGCATGTAGCGCACTCCCCTCGTGACAACTTGAGAGACTCAAACCACCCTCCCCATGCCACTCGGGGGAGGATTGAGTGACAGTACCGCCCCCTCTCATCGCCATCCCACATCTGCTGCCACCAATCACGGCATTGGCCTTTGACACCGCTATGGCAGTTCCTGACATCAATATAATCGTAGGTCGGGCCCGCTGCATTAATGTATTGTTTCGCCCATCTATCGGCATCTTCGTTGCCAGGGATACCTACATGATCAGGCACCCAGTAGAATCTTATTTTGTACCCAACCGCGGCCAAATCCCCTAGCTGGGCTCTAATATCATTAATCAATATGTGGTGCTTTTGGGACTGGTGTGAAACCAAAGCCGTCGGAGCAGACGCTGAATCAGAGAAGATTGCGAATGTATCTCCTCCTGCCCCAGTCGATTTGATGAACTCGCACGCCATTCGGATGGCAACAAGCTCTGCTGTGAAGGGCGATGAGGTTGAGTCCAATGCCACTGATCTATGTTGGCCACCCTTAACAAAATAAGCAGCCCCAACCCCATGCGGTCAGCTAGATCCTTCTGTGTATATCACAATCCAATAGATTCTTAAATGTGTTGTATTTTTTTTCATGCAGTGCGCCCTGGATGCATTTGGGGGGTAAAGTAAACCTTAATCAGTTACTGAAGAGTCTGAATCGCAGTCCGGATGAGGAGCCTCAAGTCAATCAGTTGGTAAGTATCCAGGCAAGACTTGGCTATGTCCACAATCATACATACCATAAAGAAGAGAAGAGGGCAAAGTATCTTAGTTTTTAGTTTTCTGACTTACTGTATTAATCTCATTGTGAAAAAATATAATAATAATAATAATAATAAATCCGTGTAATTTCTTTACATTTTTTCTCGGTACATATATAAAGTAGTGCCCCCTCATGCCATGGACGTGCGAGGGTAGCACTAAACTAAGACTACGGTATTATATATATTTACTTAGATTATTAAAAATAAAATATTATTAAAATTAAAAAATTAGAAACAATATACTTTGTGAAGTTTTACGTAATGAAGTAAAAAACACACAACCGGTTTCGGCTCACGCCATCGTCAAGGTTGTGTGTTGTTTTTTTATCACGTAAAATAATACAAAGTATTTTTTTTTTTTTTGCAAAAAATAAATAAATAAAATATGCTAAAACATGCTAAAACACACACAAAAATGGTTTGCCTATTGGAACCGCTTTCTTGGCAGCAATTAGTTATTACATTTTTATTTTTATTACTTTTATTAATGCGAGCATTGCGCTTTGGAAGGTCCGGGGTTAAAGAGCTAGTTTTTAATTTTAAGCTCACCGCAAACTTTCGTCAGTGAGACTTGTTTACAATCAGATTAAGTTTATTTCAGAAGATATAGACCAATAAATTGAGAAAACTCCTTAGTTGACAGAGGAATGGCCGGAACCAACCACCCTTCATAATAATCTGTTTATTTTGTTAAAGGTCTTTCGTCCGTACCCGCGCGAACCTCAAACTAATGCAAATGAGGACCTCGACATGTAAACGTGATGCGCAGCAGTGGAGCAGGATTGGCTGGCACTTATGCAACTAAGGGAGCGCCGCGCAAAACAAACGCCATGTCAATGGAAGCGGAAATATCGCTCAACGCTAAGTGTTATGCAACTTAAATGTCGTGCAACTTAAATGTCGTGCAACTTAAATGTCGTGCAACTTCAACGTCATTCAATTACTGTTGTTTTCTAAATGTCTCCATAGGCAGCTATTCTAAGAGTATTACATAATTTGTGCTCTCTTATTTAAATACGTTACCATTCAATTTCGAGACTTAGACGGTTTTACAAGTTTTGATGGCCCTGGAAGAGGAACCAAAGGAATATCGGTCTGTCAGTTTTATTTTTTCTTTGGGCTAACTAAATTTTGGTTGATGGGTTTACACCCCAAAAACCCTAAGTAAAACTTATACTGGGACATTATTACTTTATATATGCCTGCATGCTCACTCTAATTTATGCAATCGTCTCATCGATCAATCCCGTGTTTTAAGATAAAATATAGGTAGCCAAAATTAAAAGCTAGGACAACTGTTTCCCATACATTACTCATAATTATCCAATACAGTACTTAAACGAAGTGGTAAATAGGATAGCATGTACGGGTTCACTCGTACCAGTTCCTTCATAATCTGACCAGTTTATTACGTTTTACTCCTTGGCGTGATCAATTTTAATGGCTGTCCATTAAAAATTACAATGAATCAGAGAGTAAAAACTTCGCGTCTTTTCAATGAAAACATAAATTAACAATTACAAATATGAACTGAAATGGAGTAATTTTGGAGAAATGCTATCACAAAACGTTTAAGAGTGTACAGCCCGTAAAAACTGGCAGCCCGAAATGTAATACTTTTTATTTTTTATTTAATTATCTAAGCAAGTTATTAAAGATTTGGCTCATTTAAGTTGTAGAAGACTACTTCATGCATTACCTATTTAAATATAATAAGGTGTTTTTTAGGTTTTGAAATTGTAGTTTTTTCATAAACACGATAATAATTTATACTCGGTAATTTATAAATTATTATAGTGATCATGAAAAACATTAAAACTACCTTATTGTATGATGCATGAAGTAGTCTTCTACTACTTAAATGAGCCAAATCCTTAATAACTTGCTTAGTTAATTAAATAAAAAATAAATAGTACTAAATTTCGGGCTGCCAATTTCCTACGGGCTGTACGCTCTTAATATTTCTCCAATTAGGGGGTTTCGCAACTTTTGTATTTTTGTGTTTTGGAATATTGTCCTTAAATGATTATGTACATAAATGATATTTACAATTTATTGTAGGCCACCAGGCTAAAAACAATGAATGATCATGATAACAATTAGGCCTAGTTTCTAATTTTGGCGCTGCAAAATTTTAATGATGGAATGGTTGACAATTTTAGTAGTCAGTAAAATAATTGAAATGATAAGAAAATGGATTTATTCTAAAAAACATAAAGATACATCAATTGGAATAGCCGCCTTACCTAGTATCATTGGTGTTCCCCATGAAGTATTTGACCATTCCTTACTATAATTTTCCATTTTTATATGAATTTTCTAGCTTACGATAATTCTGTTCTTTTTTGAGATTATGAATAAAAATGTTCTTCATGTCGTCTTTTCTATTAGATATTATAATAGAAGGTTTGACAAATGTTGCTCTGCAACACCACTACTTTTCCACATTTCTTACTTACTTAACGTGTCTGAGCCTAGGACACGTTGATTCAAAGCGTTGCGGCCAGGTTGGCCTTGTCGTTGGCGTCTAAAAGACTAAGAACGGGGGTCACAAGATGCCGTGCGAACTTGTGATGTAGGTGGGGACTGGCGGCAGATCCAACTTGCGAATGTGGACAACTACCGGACGACGGCCACCTTCTGGTTAGCCCAAGACAAGCTGTGTCCCAAACAGATCTTGTCCACATTCCCACCCACATACCCGTCGACATCCCCCCCTCCAACACGGTGTTACCACTGATACAGCTGTCACTTCTAACTGTATTTGTGGAATTGTCGCTAAATAAATGTTGTTGAAAGTTTATAAAATATTTCGTTTCTACAAAGAAGATGAATCCATGTCTAGAAATTCTCCAGTGACTTCGCGGAAGTGGTACATTACAAATAAAAATAATAAAACTACTTTGCACTAATTCCACTAAATAACTTTATGTTGTGACAGCTGTTTCCGTGGTGGACACCATATTCTGACTAGTTCCTACAAGACAGCACACAATTAACAAGCAACTATTAGTATGTGAGGAAGGGGAATGGGCGGGGCTTTTAGGCAATAGGTCTAAGATATGGTAAGTAATGAAGTATTGTATTCCTAGTCATTGCTTTGATCTTCATGTGATCGTGCATTCACCCTACCGATCCGAACTATTTCTTCATGCCTCCACTGGATACGGTCCCAAGTACCGGTAACAATGCTTATCACGGGCAACTATGCTGGGCGCCATCTTGCTACACCCACGCCACCACAATCCGCGCTAACTCATTAATATATATTATGTTATATATATAACTCACAATTATAAAAACACAATTCTCTGAATTTAAACCGTCACTACTGAAAATGACTGTATAATTACAATACAGTATTACGGTACCCATGTAACTCAACAGTAACTTATAAATTTAGCCTCTGCGGCGGCTTGACGATGCGAACTGAACGTCGTAACGGATCAGAACTCTGTTTTGATGAAATTGAGGGTGTGTGATTCACCGGAGGACTCGTGGTCACTCGTGGCGTTGACAAATCCGGGGAGGAACTACTTATCTCGCCTTACTCCGGTGCAGTCTTGTTACCCTTTCCATAAAAGAGCCACTTACTTCTTCATCTTGATTGACATTAATACCTGATCTGTTATTTTTGAATCAACATCAACCTGCTGTTTCTGCAATCCTTCATAACTTTTATTGTTATTTTGCGACTTGTTAACCAAATTACTCCGTGCCTCTTTTAGCCAATCTTCATATTATGAACCAGACGTTCTCTGCCCAATATATTTACAAAATAGGTAGTTGCACTATTCTGCTTTTCAATATTTCCTTTTTTCCAACACTTATGTTCTTTTAACCATACCCAAACTACCTCCCGAGTCGTGAACGATTTTAAAGTTTGTGCAACATAATTCTTTTTTTCCTGAAGCGACAGGTTTTATAAGAGACAATTTAGTTCTAGGCATTTGATGGAATATTATTTCATATGGTGACCAGGCCCGTGCCCAGGGGGGGCCGGCCCCCCCTAAATTTGATAAAAAATAATAAATAATGTAAGAGTTTTAGATAAAACTACTAAAATCACTACGGATGTACCTATCATTTATAAACATTTTTGTTCTTGCCCCCCCCCCCAAAATTAAATCCTGGGTACGGGCCTGATGGTGACTGGCCATTTGCTCGTGGAGTAGTTCTCAAATTAAACAGTACATTATCCAGCTTAGTTTGCAATGGTAAGCTTTTATATTTATTTTAATTGAACTCCCGTATTAATATTTCCTTCACACTACGAACGTGACGTTCGGCCAACCCGTTCGCAGACGCTTTGTACGGAGGCAAGTTTAACCATTTTTTTGCCCAATCATCAAAAATTCCCTTAGCTGACGAGAACTGAATGGTGGACCATTGTCAGTAAATCTGTTATTACGACTATTGGTAAAGGGAAAGTATAGTGAAAAATCTTTTCAATTAAGGTACAGGTATAACACCCTCCACGGTTGTACGCTTCATAGCCCAACACTCTGCCCAACCTGAATACGCATCCACCACTGACAAAAATTTCATCCCCTCAAAACGAACAAATCCATATGTACCCTCTCCCAAAAATGACTTGCTGGAGGCCATATGGTAGTAATCTTCTCCCCCGATTTAGGCCTGGCTGACTGACATATTTCACAGAGCTGCACCTTATTTTCTATATCTAACTCCAATTTAGGCCATATATATTGAAGGGCTCTAGCATCACAACGAATGGTCTCCCGTATAAAAACTTATGGAACCGCTTAACTCCTTTTATCAATGCTAATGTCTCAGGCTCCAACTGACATAAGTTCCTTTCACGATCATAGTTAGTTTCGTTTAGCCAACGCCCGTCTGTGGCAGTAGAGCCATTTGACGCCGAGCCTCCCAGTATCTCTTTGTTAGATCAGCAGGTAGATGCACAGAACAACATAATATATAAGAACGTTAACTCAATGGTAATATTTTGTTAGGGAAAGACTGCCAACTGCCAAAAAAAAAATAATAGTAATGTTGGCCCTCCCGCGTCAGAATCATTCGCTCCTTTTTTCAAATTTTGTGTGGCCGGGGCCCCGGCCGGCCCGGCTCGCGCTCCCTTCCTATTTAATATTATATTGACCTATTTTGTATTATATAATTGATTTTTAATGACTACTCTGGTATGTACTCTGACAACGTTGTTAGTATTCACCTTATTTTAAACAAACTATTTTTTTTTCATAGTTCCACACTAAGCCGTACCTAACATATTAAATACAAAATTAAGAAATACTCAATGACCAACACACATTATACTTATTAAGAAATATACATTTCTTTTTATTACTAAATTGAACTCAGTCCATACAAAATCCATCTACAAATTATTTGTGATAACGTGAATAGCCCGAAATGTAATGTATCAACACGTCGAAATAGATTATGTGGAAATAGGAATACATTCTCGTCCTTGCTCTTCTTCTGGAAAGTCGAGACTGACATCTTGAGCAGGTTCCACCTATACTCATCATCGGTTGCGAGCCTTCCCTTGCTCGGTGATGAGCCATTCGCCGCCAATAAACCGAATCCTTCAGGCTTTTGCATAGCGAACAATGTCTTCTTCTTCCAGCATCACGTCTATCTTTCTCCTCCTTATCAAGGCGGCATGCATGTTCATCCCGAACTAGATTCTCTTAATAAATCGCTGACATGACATCTCCTGAAAGTTCAAATGATATGATAAGCCAAACTACCCGCACAAATATGAAGAAGAAAAAGTAACGATGCTTCTCCTTTCTCCGATCACATGGTGTGTAGAGACCTGTGCATCTTAATACCTTGCCACTTCATATACTGTAGGTACCGTAATTGATCATTTATATATTAATTTCCATTATAGGTTACTAATTGATCGGAACATGAGTAGGCAGCCATGGTACAATTACTGACCATGGAAATTTGACATTACCTACACTAATTAATAAAATTGAAAGCATATTTGGGTAAACTCGCACCAGTCCGTTACACAAGGATATTTCCACAAATCTAACAACATAGATAGTGTCACTTTTCCTGTTTCTGGAACCGTAAAAGCAGCATGTAAATCTGTCGAATAGGTACTCGAAATGCCAATGCTTTCGTTATAATAGCGTAGGTCTACACATAGGAAAGGAAAAATAGCAGATTAGTTAAAGAGCCCATAGGAAATTGTCAGCCCGAAATTTAAAACTTTTTATTTAATTAACTAAGCAAGTTATTAAAGATTTGGCTCATTTCAGTTGTAGAAGTCTACTTTATGCATCATATAATAAGGTTATTTTTTACAAAATATTATCATGTCGATGAAAAAGCTACAATTTAAAATATTAGAAATACTATATCTTATCATAGGATGCATGAAGTAGTCTTTTACAACTTTAATGAGACAAATGTTAAATAACATGATTCGTTAATTATTTCGGGCTGCCAATTTCCTACGGGCTGTACACCCTTAATATACTATCGTCACCCCTATCTGAGATTGCTAGAAAATACTTACTTTGCACTATGGAGTTCAACTTGTCAGCACCGACGACTGCCATTTTCTTACTTCTTACTACTGGGTTCCAGCTTCAGGTGATGCCGATGGCCAGATGATTCATTCACCAGTGCCCAAAGATTCTTCCGTCCCAGAATTTTTTCTATTCCTCCTCCTCCCAATGCCGTCACGAGTAAGTCCTTCTCCCTGCTTGGAATGGACCATTGCAGGAGAATATGCTCAAGAGTTTCTTCATCCATTCCACAGGCTCGACACAGTGCTGAATCCACCAGGTTGAAACAGTGGAGATATTGGTTTGTGGCTCGAGCTGCGAAGGAGGCAACCTCGCGAGGGATTCCCTTGAAGTTCGCCGAGTCACCAGGCTAGGGCTGAAGTAGGTGTAGCGACCTTCCAACCCTACTTCCTGCACAGCGGTTGATTCATTCCATTTTCAACTCCTGCACTTCGGATTTTACGGTCACAACTGGAACGACAGGCTCCTGTACAAATCCTGGCCGCTAGGAGGTAGCTGGAGTGACAATGACGATGGAGGGCAGTGGCGTAGCCCCCCCCCCCCCAAAAATGAGCAAAACCGCTTCTTTAAGATATTTCGGTAAAAAATTCTCCAGAGAGAGTCCCCCTTTTTCCAGTTTTAATGATAAATTTATGGTCTGCAAGTTCAAAACTGTTATGCTGACAAACTATTTCAGGCCTATCTTATAAAAAACATTCACTGAGATAGCCCCCGGGCCCCTCTTATTACCTGTAATATTCTCAACATGTAAAATATAAACATAAATGCTTTGAAAGTGTGTAAATTCCACTATTTCGAGCTTATTCTTTTTCAAAATAATTCTCCCGGGGGAGACCCCCGGGCCCCCCGTTCTCTAGGGTATAATATGTGAAAACCTCACTAATTTGGGCCCATTTATCTTTTTTTTCTCTGGGGGATGAGTCTTGGGGTCGTAATGCCCCCCCCCCCCAGAAATTTTGGTTATTTACGCCAATGCACCCCATTCGAAAACCTATCGGAAGCAGGCAAACTTTATGCATTGATGTTGCACGAAAACTAGACCCCCACCCGAAATAAATTCTGGCTACGCCACTGGTGGAGGGACTGCCTGAAACGTGGGCATTACGTTGGACGGATGAATTTCGCATAGCCTACCGCTTTCCTAAGAAAAGCGGAAAACACAATCTTTCCATCATCATTCAAATGCAACTTATCACGATTATTAAAGAGCTCTTTCTTAATCTGATAGGTTCCATTTGATGAGATCATGAAGGGAATATACGTCCGAGAATATAGAACATTGTTTCCGTAGCGCCTACAGAGTTGACAAAGTAAAACATTACTCGTGCGTATTTTCTCTCGCAATTCTTCGTCGAATCTTGGCAAAATCGAGGACACTACAATGGAACAGCGCTCAATAACATGGAGCCGGTCCAGCAATTTCCGCATTTCGGCCACAAACTCCTCGGGCGTTTGACGGGTATTGATGTTCCGGGCTCCAATGTTATTGGTCCCAAAGTGCACAATAACGATCACATACTTTAAACTCGATTCTACCACCATCCGACAAATTTTCATGGTTGTCAATCGATTGAGCTTTGCGCCACTCCAGGGCACTACTTCAGCGACTCGTCCGTCCAATTTAACCCCACGGACCATAGAGTCCCCCACAACGATTATTCTAGGCTTACACTTCCTCGCCATTGTCTGAAACAGAATGGAAATGCGCTCATTATGATCTTTTTAAACATGTCAGTGTGTTTTAATTTTATAACATGTTAAGCCAAAAGAGACCTTAAATGACCTATCTTATTACTTTAAATGGCTGATAAACATAGTAGTTTCCTTACTAACTATTATGTAAAACTTGCCGTCATTCATTGTTAAAAATAACACAAACGCCAAATAAACCCATTGACACATGATAGCCTACCACTAAAGTTGGTAGTTTTTTTTTTTTTTTTTCCCCGCGGATGAGGAGAATCTGATTATAGGGGGGGGGGGGGGACTGTTTCCGGAGAATACAGGGCCCCACGTCCCAACAGACGCCCGCGCCTCTTAAACACCTAGCCGTTTCTTGGCCCCCCTGCTTGAGCACGGCGTCGGATGACTACGACCATGTACGGTCTACGGGGAGTGTGAGGTTATACTCACTAAACTCCTCACCCATCCCGGAACAGGACTTGCTGCTGCAGCATCTTCGTGGATGTTGTTAGTTTCGACCTGAACACACAAGCAAAGGAAAAAGCAGTAACGGTCCACAAATAAGCAGGGTGTCAGGGAAAGGGGCCACATTTCGGGAGTGGGTGGAACTCAAAACCGTGGATTTACTAGGGAGGCACATCATCTTCGCAATAGCATTGTAGGCCCTCGGTGCTAATTTATAAAAAGCAACAGCTAGTGCTTTTTGCTTGTTATTCCATCTTCTGCCCTTGCCTGGTCTGCCTCTGTTGTGCAGTTCTCCTTCGACAATATGGAATGCTAGAGGAGATAGCTTGTCTTGAAGGGCTTCATTGACTTGTACCTCCAGATCTTTCAATTTATCCTTCAAACCAGCGGCCTCAGCGCACTTACGTATGTACCCAGTTCGAAAAGCCCGAGCCATTTCTCCAAGCTTAGCCCGTCGTGGGGTAAGGTCTTTCTTCATCAATCCCAACTGTAATGGGTTCAGCTTTTTGTTTTCTAATAGGCGACGTCTCTTCGGTGGACTAGGGATGAAAAGTTTACGCTGGGCTTTCAGTTTCGATGTCTTGCATTGATTGGTATCCATGGATCTAGCTTGCTGTGCGATAACTCCGTCTCCATGGTCATCCGTATAATGTACGGAAAAGTTCTCGCCAGCAGAGGCAAACGAATTCTGTTCTTCGGCATTGGAGACTGTCATTGGCGTCCTTTCCATTTCATGTGAAGTTACTTCCCAACCCATAGGTGTGCTCTCATGCTGAACGAGAACTCCGTCACCTTGGACATCCGTATAACATACGGAATCAGGATCAGAGAAGTTCTCGCCAACAGAGGCGAATGAATGCTGTTCTTCGCCATTGGAGACTATCTTCGGCGTCCTTTCCATTTCGTAAGAAGAAACTTCACAATCCATAGCTGTGCGCTGATACTGGGCAATCACCCCATCATCTTCTGCATCCGGTTCGAGTTGTACTGAGCCAGCAGGAGAAACAGAACTATTGGGAAGGGCATTGGGGCATGATGTGCGAGTAGGCTCTGGGGTTGTACATAAGAATTCATGGGAAAGAAAAACAGGTGAATTATTTGCTTCACGGCTGCAACTAGCAGGTGGACTTGGATAGGTACGGGAAGACTCATCTGACCCGACTATGAGAATCCTCACAGGCAAGTTAATTCGGGGAATCGAGCCACGAATCAGCCTTTTCGTAAAGTGGAGATCACGATACTGAGTCAGCGAAGTGTCTACCACAAATGGAGGCTCGTTTGAATTTTTCACCGTAGTTAATCGGTTTCCCTGCCAGCAGCGACCAAACCTCTTTGAGATCTTTATTAGGAGGAAACATATGCATGGATACACCGCATTTCGATTTCTGTGAACAGAATTCTACGCAACACCTAAGACTCATCTCTACCGGTTTTAATAAAATAAATAACTGAAATAGTTGAAAAAATTAAAATACTTATCTGTTGTCAATTACTGTCAATATTTTCTCACCAGTTCAAGTGCTCCAGTGTCCAGGTGGCTCCTGCACATAAAAATAGTTTAGTTAGGCCTCCTGATCATGGCGATTATAATAAAGGGGTTATTATAATTCCCAGATATTAAAAAAGTAAAAATTAAAAAGAGAATTTTTAAATCATAGTGCTATTCAAAATTTGTATGTTTACAGTTTTAATCACAGGAGTAAGTTCATGGCAATCGCTATGATCAGTCTGTAGGTGGAATGACTTTAAAAGGTGTGTTCAATTAGTGCCACATAGGCTACTATTTCTACTTGTAATTGAACATTTTATTTACCTTACAAAACCTTATTTTTGCCTCCACAGTCAATATTTCATTACAATTCAGAATATGTTAAAATGTTAGTGGAATAAGGTCACTGTCAACACACAAGTTAGGTTGTATATGCCAGCTACATTAAGGTGCAATTTGTGTATCAAGTTAATGTGTAGATTAAAATGCAATTGTAACGTAATTTGCCTTTTTCAAACAGTTACTAATAAGATCTTACACATGGTCAAAACTGACTCGTAAGTGTCCAACTAAACGTGATTAAATTATTGTAGGTCACACATTTCACATTTTTTTGTTAACTAGGCATATATGGTTGTGCTAACATCTTACGGGCATATCTCATAGCACTGACAAGAGATCTATCAAAGTGAGTGCGTAGGTTTTAAAAATTTGAATTTAAAAAATTGTAATTTACCAAATGTACCTTTTACTATTTTTCCTTCTCACTTGAACACTTCACAAACAAGGAATGAATGATGAATTAAACAAATTTTAGTTGTTTTGCTACACAAATGAGTTGCACATGCTAACGTTTTTCCATTTTGAAAATTAAAACCATGTAATATATGTAAGGTGTTGGATGGTATACAACTGAAAATGTTTAAAAAAAAACAGGCACATGAAATATGTTTACTCACCTCACTTCCCGTCGTAGTTCAATTTGATATTGGCTCACAAACTTATTAAAATTTATAAAATTATTAAAGGCCGCTGTGTGTTGTCCAGTCCAATGTCGGATGTCCGTTGTTTTCATAGAAATATATTAACTAGAACGGCGGGAGGCATAGTAACCCTTACGGGGCGCCCCTTTATCATAAGCCAAATATCAGAGATAAGTATCAACGTTAAATATGTCGAAGTCTTACACATTGCAGAACGGATATCTGACTCGGTCTCAACCCTGTACTTAGCTTATAGAGGCTACACTAGCCGCCATGTTGACAAGGATCTGCAGCCACGGGATGTTTGAAGTAAATCACAAACAGGTTATACCAACATAAAATTAAAAAAAATTACAATTTCGTGGTTGGCTATCGTGTGTTGGGATCAGGGCCAAATGGCCAATCAGAACAGTTCCCGCGTATAACAAAAACCTCCATTGAAGTTAAACGCCCCTGGGTAGATGCTTGAGTCTGGAGCAGGTGTGTAGGTGACTTGCGACCATGGTCCCGGAGGAGCAGAGGGGACACACATCTGAGTCACCCCGACGAAAGAACCGGCAGAGGTGTGCCTGCAGGTAGTCGTGGCCAGTCTCGAGACAGAACCGGGCGACTGCTTCACTTCTCTCGAGGTTAGCTGGGATGTGGCCTGGAGTCGCAAGCTTTTCCCATACTTTTCCAGTGCTTAGGTTCTTGAGGATGTTTTTTGAATGTATTGAGTATATTGAGTTATGTATTGAATGTATTTGATTCCTTGCCGCCTGGAGGGTTTGGTGGATCTCAGGTTGCTCGGATTCTGCTCCTTTTTTTGCCATTTCATCTGCCTTTTCATTGCCATCGAGGCCGACGTGGCTTGGGACCCATTGAAGTCGAACATCCCATCCCGCATTGATTAGGTTAGCTATGGTGTTGCGGCAGAGAATAGTGCGATGGCAGTCCGTGCTGTTGTTGCTACTGAGGGATCGAATGGCAGCCTGAGAGTCTATTAGGAACACGACCTTGTTTGGTGTCACGTCGAGGGTTTGTATCTTCTTAGCCGCTTCGATGATTGCACACATTTCGCCATCAAAGTTGCTTGCGTTTTTTCCTACGGCAGAACTTAACTGGAAGAACTTGCAGAAGGATCCAGCACCAGCAGCATTTGTTTCGGGAATGTAGGATCCGTCAGTGTAGACATGCAGCCAGTCTTGAGATGGGTAGAGTTCGTGGATTGTTTCGATGGCACTTTTTTTTTAGTTCGATGGCGCTTGTCGCTTGTTTATTAGTAGAGAGATTCGTTAGCCACAAATTAACTTTTGGTAAGGCTGAGACGACCGTGGCATAGTTTTGCAGGGGTGCAGGTCTGGCTACAGGAATCTGGTATTTTCTATGAAGAGCTTCAGCGTGGTCTAGGGGGGTGATTTGGGTTTTCAGTCTCTGAGTTGCCGCTTTGTAGTTACCCCAATGTTTTCCATCGACTCTCTTAGCTCTCTCCCAAAATTTAAGAGTGCATTTGTCCCTTCTGGCTTCAAGCGGTTCTAGACTGGTTTGCAGTTGCATTGCCGCAATAGGGCAGGACGTGGCACCCCAATGGTTCGTAGGGCGTTATTCTGTACAACGTCGTACTTAGTTAGACTGGTATCAGATGACAGCGACACAACTTCACTTGCATATTCCATGACTGGGCGTACGTAGGTCTTATAAGCTGTACTCAAGACATCCTGCGTTGCCCCCCATTTCGTTGTTGTCAGCCGCTTCAAAAGGTTTTACGTTTCTGTGCCTTTTCAGCAGTAGATGTTATGTGACTGTTGTATGAGAGTCTCGAGTCCAAGGTCACGCCAAGATATTTGGAGAGTGATGTTTGTTGAAGGTCCACCCCCTTGTATTTTACGTTGAATCTGTTTGCTTTTGTTGACAAGGTAAAGAGTTGTGCGGTTGTTTTCTCCGTGCTGACTTCCATTTTGTTTTGTTTCGACCATTTTTCTAGTTCTTTGAGGGCTGAGTTGATAGCTTCCTGGAGACGTTTGATGTCCGTGCCGGTTGCCCACATAACCACATCATCAGCGAAGAAAGGGCATTGTATTCCAGAAATTTTATCGATGGCCATTTTGAGATCATTAATCATGACGTTAAAAAGCAAGCAGCTAAGAACTGCGCCTTGCGCTAGACCTTGTCTCTGCTGTCTGTACTTGGAGATTATATTTTGGAATTTACAACGTATAAAGCGCTGGGACAGAAAGCTTTTGATCCATTCAAGCATCTTGCCTCGTACACCCTCTCGGCGGAGTTTATTCATAAGCATGAGCCGCCATATTTTGTCATATGCAGCTTTAAAATTTCACGATCACGATCATTGAAAGTAGAACTATAAAAATACACCGGTCTCTCTTCATCGTGTACAATAATAATTGAAAGCACAATTCCAGGTCCAAAGGATACAAAGGCACAAAGTATTTTCGTCCAAACGGTAGACAGGAAATTACAGGTCCACCTGCTCCAATGCCAAGATTTGAAGGCTATGTACGATAAGCTCTGTTATATGTTTCGTTCTGATTCGCAAAGCTTAAAACAGCGCAGCGTCTTTGGATTGACTTTTTTAATTTGAAATATGATAAGAGTATTGGTGCTCAGGCAAATGTTGCAAAACTTGAGAATTTGAAATTCCAGTTAACTGAAATTAAAGAAAAAGTGTCTGATGATATGTTAATTACGAAAATCTGCTTACCGGATCAGTTTGCCCACTTTCCTACGGCATGGGATAGTTGTGCAGGGAAGGATAAGACTTTAGACAATTTATTGTCCAGATTGATTATGGAAGAGAACCGCTGCTGAAACCGCTTTCTTTGCTGGATCCTGTTACGGAAGTGGAAAGCCTGGCCATATAAAAAGCGGTTGCCCTGAGACTCCTAGTTCTTATATAGGAAGAGGGCCAGGTCGTGGCAGAGGTCATTCATAGTCGCGGAAGAAGCTACTGGAGAGGAAGAGGCAAACATCAAGAAGAAAAGGAAGATGAGGGAACAACTCTGTGGGCGGCCAGTACTGATGCGGCTTCAGAAGAGCTATGGGTCCTAGATTCTGGGACATCTAAGAATCTTACGAACAGGGATGACTGGTTAATCAAGGAATTGGAGATTAACAAGAAAATCTACACGGCAAGTGGTGAAAGTGTTGTGGCTTTTAAGATTGGTAATATTGACATAGAAAATAATGTTAAGATTGAAAATGTATCCTATATAAAAGGTTTGAGTGAAAATTTACGGTCAGTCAGCCAGCCAGATTGTGAAAAAGGGTTATAATGTGCTCTTTAAGGGTGTCACTTGCCAAATTTTCCCAGAGAGATCATTAAGGTCATGTGAAAAACCTGTTCTTACTGCGAATATAAGTGAAATTGGTATTTACACGTTGAATGTTTCTAATAAAAAACTTGCTTGATAAAGCGCGACTTGTAATGATCATCATGTATGGCATAAACGCTTAGCTCATCTGAATCATAGAAGTATGTTGTTGTTAAAAAATGGTCTAACTACTGGCATTAGTTTTTCAGGACAGTTTGAAAAATGTAAAGCCTGTGCTCTAGGAAAACAAACGAGGACTTTCAAAAGGCAGCCTACGTCTTCACCAGCGAAGGAGGTTCTGGAATTGGTCGTTTCTGATCTCGCTGGTCCAATGAGCAGTTTACATGCCGACATTCATGGATGTTAGTAAGTAGGACGAGGAAACGTTTGCTTTTTTTCTTGCTCACAAGTCAGAGGTATTTGGTATATTCAAGGAATTTAAAGCGATGGTGGAAAACCGAACAGGTAAAAAGATAAAGAAATTCAGGACAGACAATGAATACTTGAATGCTTTATTTATCGCGCTAAAGATGTAATATTTTTTGAAAATAAACATTGCTGTTCACAGGAGTTGAATAAGTCTGATGACGAGACTAACATCTTGGCTCCCATTAGTTCTAATGTTGTGGACAATGGAGTGCGCTCAAGTGAAGTCGAAGCGGTGACGCCAATACCCCTCTAGGAGGAGGAGGCACCTACCCTTACCAATGCAACGCAGTTTGAAGAGGATGGAGGTAAGTCTCGAGAAGTCTATGGCGCATGCTACTGCTGGTTCGGTTTATGACCCTGAAGAGGATTCGGATGAGTCATCGGAAGACGGGATAATAGTAGAAAGTACAGTAAGATTAAAGAGATCCTTATCCTGTTAGGGCGAGGAAGCCTAAGGAATTTTCTGAAGATTTTATTACTTTTTATGCTAATCAGGCAGATGGTGCTGATGAGTCTACATCAGTTAAACAAGCGTTAGAAAGTCCAGACTGGAAGCAGGCAATGCAAGAAGATTAATGAGAAAGGAGAGTTGTATATTAGTAGATTTGCCAGAAGGCGAAAAAACCATTCGTTCGAAATGAGTTTTTAAAACGAAAAGAAATGTAAATAAATAGGAAAAAGGCTAGGCTTTAGCAATGGGCTGCAACCAAATACATGGTCGAAACATATATATATATATTATAGTATTCTGTGGGTCTAAACTATAACGAAACGTTTGCTCCAGTAGCAAAGATGACAACCCTAAGAACACTGTTGGCTATAGCTGTTGAAAAGAGATTAAAATTCACCCATCTAGATTTGACTACGGCCTTTTTGCATGGAGACCTTGAGGAAAAGATTTACATGGAGCAACCACTCGGGTTTGAAATTAAAAATAAAAGCGGTCGACAAAAAGTATGTTACTGAAAACGGCGTTATACGGCCTAAAACAAGCTAGTAGGGCTTGGTTTTCGAAGATAACACATATTCTGGTTACGAATTTAAAATTAACTCAAAGCAAAGCTGAACCTTGTGTGTTTACAAAGGGAAACTTAATTGTCACTTTGAATGTAGATGATATGTATATTTTTACAGATAATGGTGCTAGTTCTAGTTCAAGCTCTGCGATTTATTTTTTTGAGTCAACCACAGATATTTTTGACAGGAGGAGTGTTGAAATAATGGTCTCAATGATCTGTGGTGTATAATTGCCATGTGTTGTGATTGTTCGGACTCCGGTCATTCCGGTTTGGCGGTTTCTTCTTCCCTAATAAAATGGCGTTGCCTAAGCGTTGGCATTTTTACAGGCTTTTATTATATTACCTGAATTAAATACTAGACTTATACGTTCCAACAGCACAATATAAAATCGACACTCCCTCTAATCCTGGGAGACGACATTAGTAGTGTCATCGCACTTTCAGCCTTTCTCCAGCACACTGAATAATGATATGATTATTATGATAATATTGCCACCAGCGTGGCCTCGTGCCCTAAAGGACGATGTCAATAGCGGAAAATTAATCGTGAAATTGACGGTTGCAACACAGCCTCATTATTCGAAGTACGGAGCTTTAGTGCTGATATTTATAATCTCGTTTCACTATGACACACTACTGTGCTGTTAATAAATAACTTTGTCGTGTGTCGGTGTGTGTTGTAGGACATTAGTAGTGCAATGCACTAATACGTTTTCCACCAGGGGGGTTTAACTTTACTCTAATGGCCTGTTTCGTTTTTGCGGGAATTTCGGAGAACAAAGGAGACGCAAAACAAAACTGCCAACCGCATAAAAACATATTATGAAAAATTGGTTTTGTAACATTGGTAGTCTCCAGTCTCCTGCTCAAAGGCGGGTGACCATTTTGATTTTCCAAAACTCAAACAAACAAAACCGTTAACGGTATGGGTGACAATATATAAGTGTTTAAGTGATATTTCATCCAGAAAAGTGGTGAGTAATGTGTATTTTATGTATAGTTAACAATGCTTCATAATGAGCACGAAAAAACTGCGCATTTTTTGATTAAAAAACTGAATGTTTGTACTTATTACAACTGGGAACTAGGTAGCCGTTACTGGCGTTACTATTTACTAATTTTATTTTGGCTAATTTACCTAATTAGCATTCTAGAAACGGAACACGCACTGAAATTCTTTGCCATAAGAGATAGATTTGTTCCCGGGTACCAACATATATATATATATAGGCCTATCTCACGTAGGGTACAATTTGACAATTTTGGCTATCTTTCTGTATTCTAAAGCCCTCGATTGATCGGTGAGGCATGCACAAAGTCTACAATGGGCAGTCATACTTTCAATAGCAAAGTATGCAGTGAATTGGGATATGGATTATCTATAATATTTTAATTATTTTATTTACTTCCGTTATTATCTGAGCCCGTGCTCGCTTTCGTAATTAATAAATAGGAAACCATGTAGAGTCTTATGGGTGGGACAAACCCAGTAGGTGAAAGCCTATCGTAATATACTGCAACTAATTTTTATGTGCAGGAGTAACCTGGTAACTGGACTGCTGTTGGCACACACCTGGACAAGAGTACTGCCACTGACTCAAAACGATTCACTAGTTCCTGTCAATCCACTCCTCACCGTTCAATAAGCAGTTAAAGCGTAGAAAATTGGAGGCAAACAACTTGAATCTTCTCAGAACAAGGTAAGGCATTAATCATAATATACTCAAGTTTTTTAGAACGTTCGTATACACTCACAATTGTTCATTAATAAATTAATTTCGTTGGTTAAAACTGGGATGCATGTATTTTCTGGCTCGGCTCATGTGATTTTTATAGTTTGAATCACAGACGGTCCTATACTCACTAGCATTATATAGTAAATATTTATTCTATGATTTAATCCCCTGCAGTCTGATCGAGGCGATTATAATACCGGGGTTAAATAAATACCCTAGGATTATAACTGCGAACAAACAAATTTTGAATAGCACTTTCCGTCTTTCCATTATAAAATTATCTTGTTTACCAGTGGATTAAATAAATTCCGGTATTATAATCGCCCCGATCAGGCTGCTGATATTAAAGATATAAACAAACAAATTTTAAATGGCACTTTCCATTATAAAATTATCTTGTTTCCATTTTTAATACCAGGACATTAAATAAATACCGGTATTATAATGGCCATGACCAAGCTGCAGGTACTTACTTCGAGAGCAACAGCGAAGCTTATACCCTACAAGACCCTATTATAAATACATAATGCTGATATAAATATAATGCCGAAACATGGGGGATTGCTGCAGCTGCGAGTATTTCAAAGAGCCATCGAGAGGCGCATACACGAAGGGGTGAATGGACATAGTGTCTGATGAGGGAGTCGAAACGACGACATTACCGATATTTTCAGAAAAAGAAACTGCGTTTCGCTTACAGATGAATTGAGATATGGATTATCTATAATATTTTAATTATTTTATTTTTATTTACTTTCGTTATTATCTAAGCCTATGCACGCTTTCGTAATTAATAAATAGGAAACCATGTAGAGTCTCACTGTTATCGGTTCTTATGGGTTGGACAAACCCAGTAGGCTGTATCGTATCGTAATATACAGTAACTAATTTTTATGTGCAGGAGTAACCTAGTAACTGGACTGCAGTTGGCACACACCTGGACAGGAGTATTGCCACTGACTCAAAAGGATTCACTAGTTCCTGTCAATCCACTTCTCACCTTTCAATCAGCCGTTAAAGCGTAGAAAATTGGAGGCAAACGACTGGAACTTTCTCTGAACAAGGTAAGGCATTAGCATACTATACTCTTTGAGCCCACTTTTTATTTTCTCTACCAGTTTAGCCCAATTTCTACTAATCTATATTGCAAAGAATTACAGCAGTTAGTTAGTTTCTAACGCCTGCATTCAGCATTTCTGCTTTAAGCAACCCTGTTAGCCTGGCGGGGGGAGTGAGTCTGTTTGTTAACTTGAGGCACCCTAAGGGCAGACTCTTTCACCTCGGGGAAAGGGGAGTTGACTAACAGGGTGGACCTCCTGATTATAGTGGATTCCGAACCACTTGGGGAACATGGTAAAGTCACACGATTAAATCGGAGAGGACCAGGACTCGATTTATAGTGCCTAAGCGCGTTATCATGTCCCACCATGTTCCCCTGCCAACGCTGTGCACACTACCAAGTTGCCGCAGTTTGAAACATGCTCTGCTCTAATGGAATCAACATGGTAAGGCCGTTGGCAAAAAAACTCCAATATAACTTATTTTCACTGCATCAGCCGAGAGTTATGATCGACCTCCCTGTACCAACACTTACGTACAGAGAGGCAGTGAGGTTTTTGCCAGTATCTTGACATATCTGCTTAAAAATTCCTGTTTAGAGTTTGTGTAAAATACGTTAATGAGTCATTTGTGGAAATAGATTGCAATTTGAGCAATCTTAGGGAAATTTTTTTAATGAGATTTTCAAATGACCCCTTTCTTATCTTTGCAGTCATGACCATTCTTTGTTCATAAAGTATTTTTGAATTAAATATATTCCTTAACTACTGCACTAGTTAGTACTTATGCAAACATTATTTCCATATTTATTTCATATAGTTTGTCTAACCATTTAATTTTAAATTTCAGCTCGCGGTACACACACCGTGTCTTACTGCCTAATACAAATTAAATGTACAAATAATCAAGCGACGCAATGGAGGGGGCCTACCAGTTTATAAAGAAGAGTCATCGAGAGGAGCATACACGCAGGGGTTAGCGGATGTGGTGTCAGATGAGGGAGACCAAACGACGACATTACCGATATTTTCGGAAAAGGAAACATCGTTTCGCTTGCAGAAATAAGCTAAAAATATTAGGCACGTGGTGGAATGGCTGTCCACCTAGCAAGGCATATAAGAAAGGTGGGACAGAAAGTGAATCGGAAGAGGCCGAGTAAGACCTAGGACCGGGATTTCTGGAGAGACGTGGTGGCTGAGTCGAAAGCTCACCCCGAGTGGCAGCGCCGAATAAGTCGACCGATGCTGTTTTCAAACTATTGACGTTCGTTGTCGTAAATGTGTCTAGAATGTGCAGACACAATTCCAATTGCATGGAAATAACTATTTTCTTTTTTCTTTGAAGTATTATTTGAGTTGAAATTACGTCATTACATTTTTAAATAAATTAGTAACAAATTATTTGTCGGTAGATTTCGAGATAAAACTCGGCCGGGTCACTACAAAATGTGGTAGCGCTCATTTAAAATAGTTTAAGTGTACAGCCCGTAGGAAATTGGCAACCCGAAACTTATTACTTTTTATGTATTATTTAATTAACCAAGCATGTTATTAAAGATTTGGCTCATAACAGTTGTAGAAGACTACTTTATGCATCATATATATATCATTTTCGAAATTGTAGTTTTTTTATAAAATCGCTTTTACGTGAAAAGTTATTGTTTATAAAATATCTGCATGTTTATGAAAAAACTACAATTTCGAAAATTAAAGATATCTTATAATATGATGCATGAAAGAGTTTTCTACGACTTTGATGAGCCAAATCTTTAATAACATGCTTAGTTAATTAAATAAAAAATAAAAAGGAATAAATTTCGGGTTGCCAATTTCCTACGGGCTGTACACTCTTAATGCAAAGATCACAGCAACAAACTATCGAATTTTGGAGTGACCCGCCGAACCCAGCATTCCTCTTGAATATTGTAAAACTCAAGGTACGCAGTTTATGACAATCCGGACAAAGAAAGAAACTTTGTTTGGGTACTTCATTACCTTAGCGGGCTATAATGTTGACTCAATGTATTAAATTGGTTTGTTATGTGCGTGTGAAAGAAACTCTTGTTGAGCTAGAAAAATGTAATAGCCATTAGAAGAAATATGTATCGACATCTTGAGGCATGATACTGTATGTTACCGTGACTTTGACCGATTGGCCGCTGTGTTCAGAATTGTTTTGTTCAAAAATAATTCTCAATATTGTGGCCATGTTAACATAATTATCAAGTATCAATATGTAGATGTATGCTTACATATATATATATTCTAGTGGCTAAGATATTTCTCTAGCTCTGCAATAAATATTAACTGAAATTCTGCTTTGGTCATGAGAATTTCAAGTTAAACAATTTTCTTCTCTTTCACAACCACGTGGGAAGCGATATAACATATTCTGTCAATAATAATACTAACATTAAATAGGAAGGGAGGGTGCGCGCGCAAGGCAGCCCGGCGGGCTAGAAACTTTTAAAAAAAAGGCGCCAAATGCTGGGAGACGAAAAACAGGTGCACCAACACGATTTTTTTTGTTTTTTTTTAAAGTTGGTACGGATTTTCAACGAAATATTAGCATTGAGTCAACGTTCTTAATTTCTTATATATTATAGTAGTCTGTGTTTTCCACTGCTCATTCAATCAGCTCGTTCCATTTCACAGTCGTTCCCACTTCCCTCTTTAATTTATCTTGTCTATTATTATGAGAATTCAGCAAAATCATGCTTGATTTTTTCCGTCAGTTAAGTAAGAGTGATGAAAGTATGTATTATTGAATAGACTCCAAATTGTATTTATTTTTTCATGCTGGGAGCACAGCTACTTCAAGCTCATGATAGCGACCGAAGGCAAAATGTCGCAGCAACTCAAAATTCTGATTCTAAATCAAGATGACCCCCAGACAGATGAATGCCAGTAATGAGGTCAGTACTAAGACAAGACTCGCAAAAGTAGGTACTTGGTTTAGTCTGGCTTGCTTGCTCCTTTTACGATGTGTCGATTGTGAGCAAGCCTATATCCTTGTTGACGTTGACAAGTGGCAGTTTGGCAACAGCCATTATCTATGCTGAAACATCACCTGTAAGACAAATAATCGATGGTGTCGTTGGCATAACTTCGGTCGGGTCGTCAGGCTACAGACACATAACACTACATAAATTGGCAAGTCAGAACAATGGTTCGGGATATTTATGTTAAGGACATGTAGAGTAGTGGTACAAACTCTGACTTTCACCCGAAAGGTTGCTAGTTCGAGTCCTACACTTCCTACATTTTCTGGCCATGCTTTGGAGGGCATGTAAAGCAGGCGGTCCCGGGCCTTCCTAGTTGAGTGTAAGAGAAGGCTTTATTGCCCTAACTCCGCTAGGTTGGCTTGGTAATAGAACAAAAAAAGTCCTTATTTATGTTTGTGGCATTGGAAAATTGGTGGCAAGCTCCACTGCAAAGTCGGACGGTATATTTTTTTCTTTATAATTTACTGCGGAAGATTTTAAAGATTTAGTCTATCCAAGTTGTAGAACTATTTTCATTATACGGTATTTTCAAGCTTTGTTGTAATATTTCTTTAAACTTGTATCCGCTATAAATTTCACGGAAGAATGGATGTAGTGTACAATTCCTTCCAATGATGTGATGCTAATTGGTCGGCACTAATGCTGAGGAACGAGCTAGTAGGCATCTTGACAATGGTGGAGAAAATGAACAGGATTAAGCAACCTGCCATATATATTATGTTGTTCTGTGCAACCTGCTTTATGGCGTTATAATTTCGCTTAGAGTGGTGTACTATATATGAATTTAAAGTGAAAGTTTTAATGTTTAAAAATTCTAATTACAGGCTGGGGCTGCAGCCGACATGGGTAATTATTCTGTTGTTACCCATAAACCGCCTGCTTCCTGAAATAGACAAGTGTGAACCATCCATCTGCGAAAATGAGACTGAAATCGTTTAACGAGTTTCGCTTGCTGCCCGACATCGTTTTCATTAATCCCAGATCTACAGAGGGTGTGGCTGATTTTATTCTTTTCTAAATGTGAAAATTGTTGTTATCAATGTAAACTTCTGCATCTAGTGCTAAGTAGGATTTCCTCACTTCCTGATTAGGCCTACTCATCGTTTTGTTTGCTTGTCTGTGGCGTTTGATTTCGCATTTGTTATTTTTGTAACATTTTCGTGATATCGGTCAAATCTCGACATGTGTTAATTAACAATAAATAGACACTCGTGACTTCGTGGAATTTCAGTCTATTTTTTTTTTCTTTCTCGGTCAGAACATATTAACATGCATCAGACCATCAGGTGTTAAGCATCAGGTACACTTGTGGTTTTTATTTTTCCTCTAAAAATCCGATTCTATCTAGTATGAAGCCATTTCATTTCGGGGGGGGGGGGGGGGGGTTGAACCCCCCGCCCTCGGCTACGGCCATGGTTTGGACCTTTCTAACATCAGACCTGCAACGAATAACAATTGTCCCTCGTCACACTGCTAAAGGCTAAAAGTCTCCCTCGGATCAGCTAGGCGTGGGCATTCTACAGACTATACTTGCAATTTGTTTTTATGACGACGTCGAGCTGCAACCATGCATGGACTGCTTGGTTGCAGATAAAATGACACGAAATACACACGATTTACGATATAGGCCACTACTGTTTTGTGTGTATCACCGAGTTTACGTTTACTCCTACCCTAAAGGATGATTTCGTATAACAACGTATTTCAGGTAATTTATGCCATTGAAAATTAAACTGCTCAATCTATTGTGGCAAACCGTAGGACAACACTATAGTAATATTTTTCCTCCGGCTCCTAATATTTTTGGGAGGACGGTATAGGATTTGACCAAAATAGAGTACTTGCGTAGTGACGTCACATGATCACCGTTAATTTTTTTGTCCGAAAGTTACATAAGCAGCATCCAATAGTTGTCCGATGACGTCTACATTGACTCCATGTATAGCATCCCTGTTGGATTTACCTGCGCAAGAACTCCATTAAAATTGTGATTACTCTTGTAGCAAAAATTATAAATATAATTACTAATAACATGGAAATGCGCTATAAATAAACCCGCCGTTCGTGAATTTTTGTCGAGTAAAGAATATTACTACAAACATTGATAATTTAAAAAGCCCGCCCATTCATTCTAAAACCACGAAAATAAGTTTCAACCACTTCCACGCATCCTGAGTCTGTGATCAATTTCTCACTATTGACACTATTTCTCCGCCATCTTCTCCTGATTCTTTGTTCGGATGTGCGGTTCGTGCTTATAAATTTTTCAAAAAATTTAATAATGGACCAATTATTCGATTCTTTGGGGGCAGACGTTGTATCTGAAATCGCGACCAAACAAGAGCAAATTGTTGTGCAGCCAGTTCCGGGCGACGTGAGTAGCTAAAGCTTAAATAATTTGATGTATCTGGCGTTGGCCTCGGCGTCGTTGTTAGTTGTTGTATAATTAATAGCACGCATTTATGGAGAAGCATATTTGTGATATGCTATCCATATTATAGTCGAGTGCATTTGTCTCAAATTGTGTCAAAAATGCCAGCAACCGGGTTTTTGACGGATTTAGGCAGATGGATGAATGGTTGAACAAAATTGCGAAAGATGCGGAAGTGCGTGTTCCGCGCCATTTTAGAAAGATAGCATCTTTTATTAATTTTGCAATTCTTGTCAACTGTATAGTTTACTTAACTATAATTAACCAATTTTGCATATTAAGGCCCTATCGAAGGCACCCCCTCCCCTGTTGCAGTGGATTGGCTCCAAATTAAGAGATATTTTAAAATAAAAATTTTTTAAATGAATGCTTTCGGCGCCCATTCCACCGACCGGCTAGGGCTATTTACAAAAACGGTGACGTGGTAGCAGACATTCAAGACTTAGGTGGCGGCTTGGAATTGGATGAAATGTAAACAAAGCCTTTTTATGTAGAGAAAAGCCGTTAAGGGCGTTGTTAGTTTTATTTCTAACATTAATTTCTTTTCATTACGCATTTATCTATGGATCATTTTGTGAAGGGGGATTCAGGCAATGTGCCCCATGTAGATGCCGACATGGTTTTAAACTATTTATGCGGACAAACCGTCTACTCAGTCCCCGAGACCAAAGGAGTTAAAGAATCTAGGTTAGCATCTTCGTTAAATCAATGAACTAGACTAACTATAGTACTCAACTTAGGCCTAGTAATAAAACCTTTTTGTTTGGAAAAACACAGTAGTCCCCATAACATGCAACGTATGATAAATATGGCTAGGAATCGCTTGTGTAATATGTTGGGTATTACTCAAGTCACCTTCTGTGAGGCCTGTAATAGGTAATACAGTACCGGTAGTTGCTTTTAGAAAGCTAGTTTATTTAATATTGGCATTTATTTACTACTTTATGTGTATGCAGAGATTTGTTAGCCTATAATTATTACACAGTACTGGCGTTCATGTTATCCCTTCCCGCCGACTTCAGCCACATTAACCGGCGTATCTTATCTTTCAGCACCCATATAAACAATATGTTTCTGTAGTTTTATAAGTCTTATTCGTGCAGCAAGGTACTGCGCAATAAGGGTCTTCACAGTGTTCGTGTTATCGAGTTATACCTAGTTAAGTGTGTTATATGAAGCTAAGTTAACACACCGATAACCCGACATCCAAGCTAACCAGCGTGCTATCCTAAACGCACTTCCAAGTTAGTTAAGTGTGTTATTTGTCTAGCGCTGCGATAGATAGCTCAGGTTTGACCGCCGCCATCTTTTTTTGTTGATTGAGTTGTAAACGCGTTTTTATTTTAAATTTAATTAATATTTATTTTACAATGTCAGAAGCCGGAATTACATTTAGAAAAGTCCCAAACAAAACATGGGGCAAGGAAAATGTGTGCATGCTTCTAGGGAAGCTTAAAGAATTTGACAAGACGGCAATTGAGGTACGTACGTTCTCTATTTCCATAATTTCTTTAAAATATCACAAAATCATGCGTATTTAATTGTAGGGAGGTGGATTACTTTGGTATAGGCTACTGAAGATACTGTTGATATTTAGGTATTATGTTTTCTTAGCGTTATTTTAAAAGAACTAAAATATTGATCAATGAGCCAGGTTACTCCTACAGCTGTTGTATGTGTCCTCTATTTTGAAGCCTAAGTTGGCCTAAGGGTCCCTGTTAACTTCCTAGTATATTTTCTATCTGCATACAGAAGCCGGGTAGGCTACTATGTAGTGCCTAAAGTATTGCAGCCTATGTGTTATGTTTTTGCAGAAATCGACAGCCCAAATCTTCTATTCCAAGATGATCGCGGACAACACGTTCCTAAGGGATTTCCCGTGGAAATCGATCAGGGACAAGATAAAAAAATCTGAAACAAAAATACAAAGTGGCCATAGATTGGCAGGCCAACACAGGGGCAGGACTTGACGATGATGACGCCCAGCAAACCATTCGAGGTAAAGAGTTTTTATTTTGCCTCTCACATTTTAGCAATATTGACTCTGCATCGTAATTGCTGGCCACATGGCAGCTTCTCCCAAGCTGCCTATACGCTATCATCATTTCTTCATGTCGTCGTAACGGATAATTTTTTTATTTCATTTATTTTTTGACAGTTTTTTAAAATTAAGTTAAAAGTAGCCTTACCTATACATTTGTCATTATGGTGTTAACAGCACGCATTTAGCTTACAGGTTTATATAATTACAAATTCATAAAGGTTAGTATTGTTGTACAATTACAAATATAGTAAGGGGCAAGATACTGTTGGACCATGAAAGTAACGAAGCGCACTTTGTCTCTTCCAATACTTCCAACCATAACAATATTTTTATGTTTACAAACATGGAAACTTGATCAGGGTCATCTGTAGATATTGTATACAATTAATATACTGTACATTTATGCAGTTATGTACATTTATCAAAGTAAAAGTTTTCAATTTCGTGGTTTACGTTACATTTTGGCGTGGTCCTCTCTTGACTTAAGTGAAGATGCAGTCCTGAACTTACTGTAGACCCTATGTACGTACTATATGGATACATTTTTACAATTGTCTACTATTATACTAAATTTATTGAGTACCGCCAGAGCCTCTAGCCCGTCCGGAAAACCAGCGTTACAACTCGAGAACGTCAAAGGACAGACTCAAGCAATTATACGCCTGGTTGTAATTAAATTACCAGTGATCAAATAAGTGGCTGGATCCATTAAATGTAGCTCACTCTGTCCTATTAACCTTTTGTTTTCTGTTGCACCAGCTTCGGGGGTATTCCGGGTAGGTTAGCTTTGATACTCCTTCAATGCACAAAGAGATCATTGTGTGCAAACCTTATCGGTTGAGAATAGGAAGACTGGTGACCGCCGAGAATGCAGTCGTCTTAAGTTAATAATTGTCCATGTCTCCCTTATTTCCAGAGAAAATGCTTCAAATGTGTCCCAACCTGGACGACATGCAAACCATATTCGGAGAAAGGGGCTCTATAACTCATGTTAGATACCGAAGAAGATGAAGGAGCGTTTAGCATGAGTCTGTTTGAGTATCAGCAGCCATCGTGCAAACGCAAATTGGAAATGGCCCCAGGGTGCTCAAAGGTTACCAAAAAGGCGGCTTCAACTCCTGCAAATTCTTCAATCCGGTATCTTGCTCAAGTAAGTTCCAATTGCAATGGAGACAGCTAAAATAAATCGAAGTTGCTTTGCCTCTAAAATGAATATTTCTTGTGAAATTCTACAAGCAGCCACGGCCACCAATTTGGCTTAAAGCACGTTGTAGATAGGTCAGCTCAGTGGAATAGCTATTCTATTGGTATTTTAAGGTTTAGTTGTCAACTAAGGTTTATTACTAGCAAAAGTCCAACAACTATTATTTTTCCATAGGTTCAGGAGGAACGGGTCAAATATCTTGAAAATAAGATGGATTGGCAACAAACGAGAGACGAGACGAGCCTACAATTACAGCGCGAAAGCGTGGAAATAGAAAGAATGAAAGTAGATTTAGATAGGGAGAAATTCCAAAGTGAAATGATGTTGAAGGAGAAAGAGTCAAATATGAAGATGGCTTTGGAGAGGGAGAAGATTGCTAAAGAATTGGAGTTAAAGAAATTGGAGCTGAAACTGAAATACAATCAACTAGAAAGCTAATTGCTATTGGATATCAGTGATACGTGGGAAGACTTAAGTGTCGCAGAGAGAATATGTCAATACAGGATTAGTAGTAGCTACTAAGACACTTTTTGAAGTTCATCTCTTTTATTTATAATAAACCTAATAAATTTATAATATATTTATATCCCAATGTTGTTGTCCCTTTGCCACTTTAGGTGTAGCTTGTAGTATGAATTAACAAAAGTAACAAATGTGGCACTCATATTGGCATGAAGTGTACGCCGATGGCAGCGGTACGCCTCTGGATGGCTTGACCTACTTTGGGCCTGGTGTGTTGAACCTGCTGACGACCGCTGACAATGAGTACCTGGTGTGGAAGGATTGTTCAGCGGCCATCAGAGAGAGAGGAAGCACGACCCAGACCCAGGGAAGTCAAAAAGATCCAGGGGCGGACATCGAGGTCTATACGTTTCCAATACAACAGATCAATCGATCAGGTCTTGTCATTCATAGGGTAAGTTCCCTTTTATCAATCTTATCAGGTGTTATATGGTACCTCAGATTCACCCTGACCTCTGAATCTGAGGGATCATACGACAAGCTTCATGAACTGACGTGACAAAACATGTAAGGTAAAGCCCGAGCGAGCTTTCTTATCGCGGATGACGTACTAAATGCAGGAAGCTGAAGCTGAACTAGTCAAATGGGTGACGAAAAAAATAACTACCTATAGTATAGTCGTCTTAAAAATTATTTCAGTTCCTTATAATTTTTTGTCAGAGATTACCAAAGATTTTGTAAACAACACTTATAATATTATATTTAAAGAAATGAAAATGGTTAAATACAGCTCCTAAAAATAATCAAATAGGCTCAGGAATCACACCCGGGCAACTGCAGCGGAACCTTGACGATAATGATGACCTCATCTTTCCTTTAAGAGAAGCTGCAAGAGCGCTCGTCGTTTACTGGCTCCAGCAGTATCATCACGTTGATCCCGGTGGTGGTTCTCATCACCATCTTCACCTACATTTCCTATCTCTGTATTCTGTAATTTAATCTGCTGTAATAATTCAGTCAAATCATCTAATCATCATCTCCCGAGCATATTATGTAATATGCATGCAACTGTGATCCATAAGCATGCGTAATGTAGGCTACTGACTTCATTTATTTGCACTTTTAACTGTTTCAAAGAGTTGAAGCGCTCTTTGATAATCCCAAAACAATGTTCAACCCTGACACGAAATGATGAAAAAAATTTATTGAACGAAGTTTCTTGTATGGTGAAGGCCCCACCTGGGGGCTTCTTAAACGGAGTTACAACCGTCGAAGGCACGCGGTATGCCATATCTGCTGCCAACCACTGCATGCCTGAAAAATACTTGTCAGGGTTCCGGCAGATGGAGCTATTTTTAAAAATGCGTGCGTCATGGACGCTTCCGGGTGCCCCGACAACTAAGTGCCTCACTCTTAGTTTGTGGTCGCATATGACTTGAGCTTTAATGGAGTAATTACTCTTCCTGGAATAATAAGATTCCCAGTCCTTTACTGGCTTTTCCGCCAATTCAACTTCAGAGCCATCCAAGTATCCAATGAAGTGCGGCATTTCGGATATTGTGTCCATTGCCAACTGCACCCTTTCAGTTTCGCCCGGCCAGTACAGCAATTTCTTCTTATTGTTGAGAATAGCTTCCGAGATACTTTCTCAATTGTTCCTAGACAAAAAAATCAGTTTAGTTAGGTAGTGTAAAAAAGTAGGCTTTGACATGACATGGTGTAGTGGTAGCATAATAGCATAATGTAGCAAATGGACAACTTTAATTATTAGTTATTGCGATGTGCGGATATAAACAGGGTTTCCAATGGACGAATAATAGAGCTACCCTGCCCAGAAATAAATGGAGTGGGCAATAAACGTTTCACATACCTCCGTCTCCTACTCCAAAAAGGGCAGCAATCTTTGGCACAGTTCCTCCTTCGCCTGAGCACCCCAAGCGGTATAAAAATATTGCCAATTGCAGCTCCACTGCCAATTGTTTCCCCGAATGAGGACCGTTAAATACGCCATCATGTTTCAGCTCCTCCAGAATGAAGGAAAATTGTGGCCTCGTTGCCCTCGTAAAAATTTTAAAGCGGTTGTCGTCCAATGCCTGAAGGACTGTGCCACCACGCCCTAGACTTGGGTGCCGATCCCAAAATGAATAGAGAACAATACCGCAATGAAAGCACAGCACTGATGTCCGACAGTGTGCTTTCCAAACTATCGCCCTCTTCGTCCGAATCTTTGACATTCAGTAATTGTTGAACGAAATCGGATATAGGAAATTCTACAGCTTTTGTTTTGGTGCTTATTTTAGGCATCTTAACAACTAATTTACAATTGTAACTCAGTAGTAAATAATGTATCAAAAAAACAACAACTCATGAACTGGCAATAAAATAATAACATTGATATCAACAAAAATGTAAAATGGCACTAAAATAGAGTTCTGCCACGAATGTCCTGACTAATGCTACGTTTACTCTGTTAAATATTTTCTATTATATTAATTATATATTATATTATATTATATATATTTTTATTATATTAACTCAGCCTCCCCGAGGTCCGCTCACGATTGTGTGTTAACTTGGATAGCACGTTTAACTCGATAACACGAACACTGTGAAGACCCTTAATATTTGTTACACTGCGCTCGTGCATTTTCCATTTAAATTAAGAAAATTAACTAGCGTAAATGATGCTTTTGACTAGGCAGAAAACAGTAAACCCAATCCTATGACGCGTCAAGGGGGCGTACCCAATATGGCGGGGTAACATTTAAAGCCATTTATAAATAAGAAAAAAAAACCTACTTAAACCATGATGGAAAGAAACTTTATATTTATTTATTCATTTAAAAAATCTAGTTTCAAATGGGTAAGCCAGAAAAATTCACTTGTATACCCCACTGTTAGAACGCCGAAGCTTTTGTTGTCTGCAATTTGCAATTTGGTTGGTACATGAATAGGTACAAAGATTTTGTTTTGGAGTAAGGCTGTCCAAAATGTATAACGTATAGCGGTATTCTTTATTATTTCAGTGGTGTTTGTATTGCCAATATACAATTTAATAAATAATTCTTTACCCGTTATTGCCAATATCAATTATCTTAGAAACTGCAGCGTATATATTCACTTATATATAATACCTTTCAGGAGCATGTAAAATTACAATAGGTTGCTTCCTTGAAGCCCAGGTAACTAGGACACCACCATAAAATTTGACAATGCCTTAGAGGTGTGTCGTTCCTACTGGAGTCATTCTTAAGGACGGCTCTTGAGGCATGAACTGGTTGAACCGGTTCCTGACTACAAAAAATATTAGGTTCTTGAAGAACGCAATGCAAAATGGAGATATCCGGTATATGAAGTGGTCGCCACTTACGTAAAATCAGTTTTTACTCCAATGAAAAATAATGATTGATGTGAATCAAATACTCTACTTTCAAATATAGAAAGAACGGGGAACCATTAGAAATTCCCTTTCACGAACGCTAACCATTGGCGAACTGGCTCTAGGAACTGTATAGGGAACGATCAAAGTCTACTAGTGAACCAGTTGCCAGTGTTGGGATTGAACCCAAGCCATGAACCGGTTCTTAAAAGAACGCATAATAAGAGCCGTTCTTTTTTAATCACATGAACTGAGAACGCAAGTTCCCGAGAAAACCCAGAACGGCCCACCTCCACAATGCCTGTAGTGCTTTTAGTTGAAACTTTTTCGTCACCAAAACTGGCATCGCAATTGATTTAGGAATGTTTCGACATAAAAAATATTTCTTATCTTTCATGCCTTTTAAGTAACCCAATATTCTTTTTTACATTAGTTAAGTCAGTTTGAGAAAGATTATTCGTTTTTATACTAAAAAATTAACAGTATGAGCAATTTCTGGTCTCTTTTTAGTGGAACAATCAACAATAAAATATTAAACTTCCTTATGCTTCACGAAAAGGTAATATTTCCTCATCTTTACTTTTTCATAATTTTGGACGCACAAAGGCGTTTTTTCATCATGTACACTTTCCATATTATATTGTTTAACCGTTGTTGTTTTTTTGCTTTCCAATTTATACGTAGTAAAAGGAAAGCTTTGTGATGATCAAAATTTTCGATTCCGAGATTTCAACGGATTTACACGAACCCAGGAACCCAACCGAAATGTCTGTCTTGTCTGTTCATCAATTTGCGGGCAAACTACTCTGTGGATTTGGGTGACATTTTGCATGTAGGTTCATAAAAATCATCCCACGGGATTTTTATTTTTATTTTGGGCTAACTCAGTTTCAGTTTCACCCTAAAAAAAAAAAAAAAAAAAAAAAAAAGCTCCAACTATCTATTTTGAATTCACATATATTGTAGTTGTTATTAATGTTAACAAAACGAAGTGGGTCGCTTGCCCCTTGATGGTTTGCTTCTGAGGGCAAAAAAAAAAAAAAAATAACTCAATTTTCATGAAAAATGACAAAAAAAAGTCTGGATTCTTTCTATTGATGTTTTCTACCTTGAGGTATGTTGTAGGTGTAAAATAGAGTAACAAAACTGAACAGGTTGCTTCCAAGTAAAAGATTTGTATTTGCGCAAAAAATCATCTTTTGAAGAAATTATGGAAAATTCGCTTTCCAAGACATTGCGTACCCACCCACTGTTACTATGTTGTAATGTATTGATCTGCTCGTTCTAGAATATGCAATGCCACATATCAATTCAGTTCTTTCGGATAGTGGATATCCAAGGCCATCGCCAGAGGGGGACCAAGGGGTCCGGACGCCCCCCCCCCCCCCCGAAGTGTTTGCAGCGGACACTAGATAGAATGGAGTTATAAATCCTGTATATTGAGGTTACCTCACCTCTGTTGACTTCAGATGGACCCGATCGAGGATACGAAATTTTACCATAGGAAAATATTTACAATGAAAATACTCATATTATCTACCTACTAATTGATAAATAGGAAAGCATGTTCGAGTAAACTCGAACCGGTTCTTCAATATATTTTGATTGTCAAGTTTTTATACCATTTTCACTCCTGTATACATCAATACCAAGACGGATATTTTCTGTATAAGTAACATCACTTAACTTTTCGAATGCTTTAAATTTTTTTATTAAGTTTTCGCTTTTAGAACAGATCAATCAATCGTCAATCTGAACTGCCAATAATAAAGTATTGTCAGCACTCATACACACACAAGGATTTAGTGCAATATTTTAAAATTTAACAATCAAAATCTCCCAATGAAAATACAAATTAACAAAAATCTAAGCAAAAAAAAATATAACTGTTTCAGACTACTCGCCAAGGCATGAGATTTATTTCGATCAGCTAAAATATTTAGTGGCAGCTCACTAGGCGTAACAGATGTTATAGTCATTTAAGAGGAGCGGCAAGCGTGTGCTAATTCTAATCGATAATTAGATATTTATTTAAAACCACACCCAGAAATTATTTTTTCATTATTCGAAATCTGCTTCGGTCATTACCGTATTAAGGAAGTTGATCTAAAAATTAAAAAAACTTATTGGTTTTCTTGAGAAACTGATTGGATTTTATTTTGGAGATCCAAAATAATCCATGGCAGCTTACTTAATGTAACTTCTTTGAGGGCGCAAAGCTAAGTTTGTGGCATGTGTGCCAAGACTAAGTTAAGAAAATTAAAACGATGGCTGTGAAGTGTGATGGTTTGATATCAGTGTTTGGGATTCAGTGTGCTGGTGAAAGGTTGAAAGTGAGGTGACATTGCTAGTGTCGTCTCTCATGATTTGAGGGGTTGTGGATTGTACATGGTCCAGTATACAGAAAGATTTGTACCGTCGGTAAGGAAGAGTGAGAAATGTCTGTTGCCCAGGTAAAAATGGGTACGAAGTGGAAATAGATTAGGCAAAACACTCTTATATTAGTACAGATATAAAAAAGTAATGAACATGGTACATTCGTATTTTAAAGTTTCCTGATAACCTGAAAGGCGATTTTTAAGTTGATGGCAATAGAATTTGTTGTTTTGTTTTTCAATTTGAGATGTGTGGCTCTTCTAACAGATCTAAGTATGGTTGTTTCGAAATTTAGCTGAGTTTACCATATTTTAGCGGGTACACATCGTCTGGCGAAAACTGCAACTCATTAGCATTCAGGGAAAATCCAAGATAGGAGACGTTAAAGCATGTTCCACCAAGGGGAATTTTGGTGATCTTGCTGGGTGTGTTCAGGAATTCGTGCAGAACACAATTTCGGTAAAACCTGCCATTTCATTTAGGCAACTTTCAATCGCACTTTGCCTACACCAAGAGGTGTAATGGATTTCCTATACGAAAGTCCAGATAATTAGACTCGTATCTGTACTTGGTTAACACAATAAAGTGAATTGTGCGGTGATCCCAACGCGCCTTTATTGGCTTTGTGGCACCGGTTATTATTATAGAAATGTGTAATGTGTTTTGGTTAAATACACGTATTATTATTATTATTATTAAGTCATGCCTTCGCCTGTTTCATTGCGTTAATGGTGAACGTTGTCTCAGCTTGTCCATTATCGCTTGTAGCCTGTGTAGGCTGACATCGAGAACGTATACCAGTTTGCCAATGGCCAATAATTCTAACGGAAACAATACAAATAGTGTCCGAAATCCATGGGGTCGTTGGCATTGGGCAAGGGACCTATGGGCCACTATAAGTAGACCTGGGTCCATAAAAATTCATTTAAAATAAAAAATAACCAGAACGTAATGAACTAATCTATGACTTCCACCATTCCATAACCGCCTCCCACAATTATAAATACCATCGGACAAGCAAGTACGACATGACAGGTTACAGGCAATTTCAATCATGTACGTAACTATTGAGGTCATCGAATACATTGTATTGTATGCACAATGTTCTGAGACTGGTCGGACCAAACCCCGCTAATAATCTCTTTGCTTCCACAAGCTATGGCCAATTGCTATTGTTTACTACCTACTAGAGTATTAGACTAATTAATTGTCAATGCGATATCACCATTGTCTTAATGTAAATTGTGTTTATTTTGCTCTTTTATAGATAATTCCAAGCGAAGAGGATGTGCAAAAGACTACATCCGAACTGGCAGCAGTTTTGGCTCCTGATGACGGGCGTAGTAGTCCAGTATTTCAAGTTGTGAGTAGCTATAGCTTATACATTTTATAAATTTTAATGTACCTGGCGTTATCCTCATTGTCTGTAGTAACATTGTACGCACGACATTCAGCTAACTTCTGGCACTTGCCCCCCCCCCCCCCACGTGACCATATCAATAATCATCAGGTAAATAACCGGTACGAATGAACCCATACATGCTGTCATATTGTGGCAATTATGGTATGGTCAGCAATGCATTGAGGTATGGACTACCCATAATTTATATCTACCTTCATAAAAATGAAACATTTCGACATTGTGCGCATGTTTGTTTGCTTGTGGGCACATTTTTCACTCGTCATAACTCGGTACCCCGTGCAACCAAAAACTTGAAACTAGACTTGAAATTTAGAGAAAAATTCGCACATTGTTTTCGTGTAAGCTGAAACCTGAAAAACTGAACCCGATCAGTTCTAGCAGTCCCATTTGGATTTTATTGGTAGGTTCATCGCATGGTTTTAGGCTGACATTGTAAATTGTATCTGTGCCTTTGTCCATTCTTCCTCGACTTCGGGTGGATATGTGAGGAGGTGCACTCAAAAAAAGCCCAAAATTTGCCATTTTCAACGACATTTACAATGCTACTACAATGTGCCAAGATTTTTTTATCCTTTTTCATAACTTAATAAGCAATCTATGGGTACGTTTCAGTGTAATACTAGTGTATTTAAGAGAATACATCATGACATTTCATGAGATAGGCTGGATTTACCCATGGAAAATCCTGATTTCAAATAAAAAGCCCTCCAGCGGCAGGCGCAAGAGGGGTGGGGGACGCAAAGCGGCCATAAGCTCCGCTTGTTTATATATGTTTTTATACATACCCGACCACGTTGCGAAGACATTATGTAAGTCGATTTGTAGATTGTTTTTTTCAATTCTTTCCCACTTTAAAGTTAACTTTGCACAATAATAATAATAATTCATTGTCATTATGTGTGCAATGTAATAATTCTTATCCTGAATATCCTTAAAGGCTAAGGAATGCCTTCTACTACCTCTACTACCTACTTCTTATAGCATAAATAATTAGATTACTCGTGACTTCGTGGTATTTCATTTTAATAAACAAAAAATAACAAAAACTTAGAGTTTTAGAAAAACTTGTTATAACAACCCGAATTAGTAAACCCAAATAATCGTTAAGAAATTAACTTTGTCTAAGGAACCCACTTGTGTTAGTATAAAACCCTGAGCGCTTTCGGCAAGAACTGCCATCTACAGAGGGAAACCCACTAGCACAGTTACACCTTATCTGTGATTTGAGACTTGCTCAACTCGAGGAGAAGATGCAAATGTGACTAGGGAGAGGAAACCTTGGTTACCTATTCCTAACCTACTAGCTAGATCTATTAGAGGGGATGATTGTGTGAATGTTATGTCGTTTGTTAATTTTTCCCTATTGTGTAAAGCTCTTTTGATTTCAACATTTTCAAAAAAAATTAAAGTGTAACTTTTCTTTATTTTGTGTAGGGCTGTCCAATTGTGTGATTTTCCGAGTTAAGGTGTTTCGCGAATGTGGTGTTGGTGTCTACTATACATACATAACATTGGACAGTGGACATTGCTTATTTTTTTTTAGCTAAAATTGTCGATCTGTTGCACTTTTTACGAATTCACGACTCCAATGTCAAAATTAAAATTAAAGTTTTCTGAATGTTAGTTAATTGTCTTCAACTACTGTAGCAACGTTAGTGGAACGGTTTTAGGATCATCAAAGAACAAAATGAAAGCAATATTTATTGTTATAAATATTATTAGTGCGTTTCTTGAATTTGAGAAATTTATAAAATTTTCTTCTTACCATACTGTGTTATAAAATGGATCAACTTGAAAGTATAAAGTTAACTTCTGTTCAGGCCACAGAAAAGAGTTTCTCTGTATCACACCAATAAGGGTCTCGTCAAGGTAAACAATGCGCTTTCCTTCAGACCTGGCGTTCGGGATTCCTTGTAAATACCTATAACGCCAAGAAAGCGTGCGTGGCGACTCGACCAAGACGTTGTATTTTGTCAAACATCTTAAATCTGCACAGCATTAAATTGTGACTTCTTTGTTTCTGCTGCACTTCTGATGCGTGTATACATAATAGTCTCCTCAGCCGACTGGTTGTGTTTTTTATTTTATTACTAAAAACTTAACCAAGAAAAACATTTTCACAATGAGTTTTGATGCGAGTACTAATTGATTACATTGATTTCTTTATATTATGGAGAAGTCCTTGGAAATATTGTATCTATCAGACCAAAATACTAATACTAGCGAATTGAAATTCATTTCTCTCTGAACTACTTTTCATATATAGTAACTACAGAGCACAGATTTTTAATTTACCTGAAGTGAAGACGCCTAGTGATAAATACGCGGAGGCTCTCCTTGGGCATTTGGTAACGACCATCAAGCTCTAATATTTCTTGTCGCAGAGTGTCCAAGCTTAACAGTCAGCAATCATTCTAGGATGAATATACATAATTATGGGGTTCCTTATCATACTTTCATCACATTCGTCGAGATCGCGTAGTATTATTGACGTCTTTTTTCCTTATTATATTTTTGTTGATTTTATACCCTGACGGACTCCTAGACTCGGTTATATCAGAATTGACGCATATCTGACAATAAATCACTGATATAACTTTCAACTTCCTTTAATAGTTCGCAAAGGTTTAAGATCATCATTCATGTCTGCTAGTGAATTTGCTTGCCTTACCAAACGGTTTATGCGGAAATGTTGCTTCAGTTTCACTGCTTTGGCCTTCCATCTTCCTCTTACTAGACCTGCTTCCTTTGGTAAGACTTACCACTCTTTTCTGTGGTCTGAATGCCCTTAACTTCGAAATTAACTGTCTACTTTCAAATTGATCCATTTTATAATACAGTATAGTAAGAAGAAAATTTTATAAATTTCTCAAATTCAAGAAACGCACTAATAATATTTATAACAATAAATATTGCTTTCATTTTGTTCTATGATGATCCTAAAACCGTTCCACTAACGTTGCTACAGTAGTTGAAGACAATTAACTAACATTCAGAAAACTTTAATTTTAATTTTGACATTGGAGTCGTGAATTCGTAAAAAGTGCAGCAGATCGACAATTTTAGCTAAAAAAAAATATAAGCAATGTCCACTTGTGACCTTAATGCATTAAATTTTGAATGGAACCCCCATAAGTTTTGTGTATACAAACACATGCAAAGTAGTTCTATCTGATTTGAAAATGCAGCATAGGGAATTTACATTGAGATGCGGGACTTGGGAAGGCATTACGGGATATTCTATGGTGCATTTGCAAACTTTTTTGGGCGAACAGTATATAACAAATTAAACTAGAGAAAATCTCCTATAATTTATGTTGTAACATTTTTTTTTTTTTTTTTTTTTAAAATCAATGGTTTTAGCTTACGAGCGCCACGAAGTCTACCTCAACATTCGTTCTGGCGAAAAACTCATCACCATGAGGTAGAGTAAGTGGCGCGTTTTTTATTTTTTATTGTGGTGCCCCAGTAGGTCTAATCCACATGCAATGCACTATTCATGGCCGTAGCAGGAGGGGTCCAGGGGGCTGGACCCCCCCCCCCCCAAAAAAAAATAGTTTCAGCGTACACTAGATAGAATAGGAGTTTTTAACATATTGAGATTACTTCACCTCCGGAAAGTCGGAAAGGAGATATTATCAAAAAACTGTTCTTAGACGCCATTTTTTCAATATGGCGGCGCGAGCGGCTAAGATACGAGGTGGCAAAGTTGAAATTCGTAAAGAGCACATTGAAATCTATAAAATCACCAATTTTCAAAACTCCCGGAAAAATTTCCAGGTAAAACTACCAAAGGCCTGGACTGGACTGGTTCGCGGGCACCGAACCTATTATATTGTATGCACAATGTTCTCAGATTGGTTGGACCTTAGATTTGCTGCAGAGCAAATCCCGCTAAAAAGCTCTTTGTTCCAACAAGCTAAAGGCAACGGCTATTGTTCGCTACCTACTAGATTAATATACTATATAATTGTCAATGCGATGTGGCTCATTAGAGTAGGATACTGCACCAATGTTGTCTTAAATATGAATTTTGTTTATGTTGCTGTTTTGTAGACTCGCAGAAAAACTTCTAGAAAGAAAAACCGGGGTCGAAAGGGATTCTTTGACTTTTTTAAAAAACCCCCTCCGGATGTGAGTATATAGCTTATATAAATTTGATGTATTTGACGTTTACGAAATGTGTCGTTAAATTGTGCCCACGCCAAGAGGTGAAATGTTAGAGGACAGGGCCTATGACTTCCTTTACAAAGCACAGATAGTTATCCCCTACATAACGGCTTTCGCGGGTGACTCAATGACCAATTACCAAATCCCATCAGACCAGCAAGACAATTTCAATCATGTACAAGGTAATTGAGGCCATAGAACATATTATATTACATGAACAATGCTTTTAGATTGGTCGACCTGCAGGTTGGTGCAAGTTAAAACCCGCAAAAGTGCACTACTTCAACAAGCTGTGGCCCATAGCAATATTATTAACTAACTTCTAAAGTGGTACACTAAATCATAGTCAAAGCGATACGACTGGATAGAAATGGTTAATGAATATATTGTCATAAATATGAATTGTATTATTGTTGCTCTTTTGTAGGTAACTACAAAAAACGATACAATTCCTGAGGCCAATTCAAACATGGCTGAAGTGTCAGCATCGGAAGCTGTTGGCGACCCAATTAAGGAGGCAATGCCCGTCTTGCAAGTGAGTATAACATATATATCTGTGACAAGCACTGGAAATTCAATAACCGCCTCCCACAATAACATTACCAAATACCATCAGACTAGCAAGTGCGACAAGACACATGACTGACACTACAATCATGTTTACGGTTATTGAGGGCATAGAATATATTATATTGTATGTACATTTTTCAGATTAGTGAGACCCTAGGTAACTGCAAACCAAACTCCGCTAAAAAGCTCTTTGTTTCCACATTCCATGCCCAATTGCTACTGTTTACTACCTGGAGTACTACACTAAATAATTGTCAATGCGAAGTTACTCATTATAGTAGCGTACTGAACCAATGTTTTTTTTTAAATGAATTATGTTTATGTTGTTAATTTTTAGGCTCTGCCAAAAGACTCTGCAACGGAACAAACCGTCGCAGATATTGCAGCCGTTTTGGGGTCAGAGGCCCCGTCAGACAAGAAACAGGACATAATGCCCACTCTTGATGTGAGTATATCTTAGTATTAGCTTACCCAATTTTATGTTGCTCGCGTTAACCACATCCTATTTAAAGTTGCATTGTACTATTTCGCTACGGCATTCAGAAAGTTTTTTCTGGCACTTAAAAGGGAGGTTTGTGACCGTTCGTCCATGTCAATTATCATCACGTAAAAAACCGGTACGAATGGTATAAATGCAGACATATGTACAGTAAACAAGTTATTGCATGGTCAGCAATGCATTATTATTTATTTATTATGCGATTGAGAAAAATACAATAGGTAAAGTTCGAAACCGGGAGGTTTGTCTAAACACATGATCATCGCTCATTCAAAATTATGACTAATTAAATTACCATTTTACTAAAAAAAAATTTAAAATATAACCTACAATACAACTAATAATACTCGTATATATTACATACCTTTCACATGCAGAAGGCTACCAACCTTTTTATTGTGCATTCGTATTAAAAGTTGCCTAATAACCTGTAGGGCGTATCTTACAAAGTTGATTGCAATGAATTGGTGGTTGAATGGTTTGGGATGTGTGGCTCCTTTAACATATCTTAAAATGTTTTTTTCTTCGAAATTTGGATCATCTGCTTAAATAGGTTGCCGACCCCTGCAACATACCTGTATGAGCATTCACGAAAAATGAAGATGCCGGACGATTAAGCATGTCCTCAATGGGGATTTTATGATTTGGCTAGGTGTGTTGATGAGATCTACAAGACATATTTTTTAGCATCCTGTCATTTCGTTTTGGGAACGTTAATTCACATATTGACTACATCAAGAGTTGAAATGTTAGGGACAGGGATCTAAGAATTCCTATTCGAAGTATTCTTAACCACCACACTACAGCTTTCACTGGCTGCTCAATAGCCGTCCCACACAATTTCCAAATCCGATGAGACTCGCAAGTGCGCCGCGACAGGTTACTGACATTTTCAATCGAATGTATTATAATGTATGCGCAATGGCTTCATATTGGTGGGGCTGGAGGTTACTGTAAGTTAAAACCCGCTAATAAGCAAACGGTTATTGAGGACATCGAACATATTATATTGTATGCACAATGTTTTCAGATTGGTCAGACCCTAGGTAACTGCAAACCAAACCCGGCTAATAAGCACTTTGTTTCCACAAGCTATGGCCAATTGCTAATGTTTACTACCTGGAGGACTACACTAAATAATTGTCAATGCGAAGTTACTCATTATAGTAGAGTACTCAACCAATGTTTTTATAAAATGGATTATGTTAATTTTGCTAATTTGTAGGCTCTGCCAAAAGACTTTGCAACGGATCAAACCGTCGCCGACATTGTAGCCGTTTTGGGGTCGGAGACCCCGTCAGACAAGAAACAGGACATTATGCCCACTCTTGATGTGAGTATATATTTGCATTAGCTTATCCAATTTTATGTTGCTCGCGTTAACCTCATTGTCTTTGAAGTAACATTTTACTATTTCGCTACGACATTCAGAAATTTTTTCCTGTCACTTAAAAAGGAGGTTTGTGACCGTTCGTCCATCATCACGTAAAAATCCGGTATGCCTGGACCGGTAAATAAATCCAGACATATGTACAGTACAGAAGTTATTGCATTGTCAGCAATGCATTATTATTTATTAATTATACAATTGAGAAAAATTCAATTGCTAAAGTTCATAACCGGGGAGTTTGTCTGAGCGCATATTCCACCGACCTCTAAGTGCAAGATACACATACAGTGAAGTCGTAGCAGACATTCAAGACTTAGGCGGGGTTTTCGACGACCTCTCATTGCAGAATGCAAATGACATTGACGGAAATTGGAATTTTTCTTTTTGAAGAAATCTATTAAATGTTTGTACTTAACATATCCCTTGAAGCCATTTTTTAGTTTTAGTTTGTTTATTTGTGATTTTACTCTGTGAGCATTGATCAATTTTAACTATGGCACAGAGTAAAACAAAAATTTCCGTCAATGTCATTAGCATTCTGCAATGAGAGGCCGGTGGAAACCCCGCCTTTATTAATGATATCTGCCACCACGTCACCGTATGTGTATTTTGCACTTAGAGGTGGGTGGAATCCCCGCCTGAACACATGATCATCGCTCATAAAAAACTAAGATTAATTATATTGCTATTAAAGTCAATTTTTTAAAAAAGACCAACAAAAGCAAAAAGGAATACAAAACAATACAATACAACTAATAATACTCGTATATATTACATACCTTGCAAATCCAGAAGGCTAACTACTTTTTATTGTGCATTCGTATTTGAAATTGCCTAATAACCTGTAGGGCGTATCTTACAAAGTTGATTGCAATGAATTGGTGGTTCAATGGACAGGGACCTAGGAATTCCAATACGAAGTATTCTTAACCACCACACTACAGCTTTCACTGGCTACTCAATAGCCGTCCCACACAATTTCCGAATCCGATGAGACTCGCAAGTGCGCCATGACAGGTTGCAGACATTTTCAATCGATTATATTATAATGTATGCACAATGCTTTCATATTGGTGGGGCTGGAGGTTACTGTAAGTCAAAACCCGCTAATAAGCTAACGGTTATTGAGAACATCGAACATAATATATTGTAGGCACAATGTTTTCAGAGTGGTCAGCCCCAAGGTAACTGCAAACCAAACCCCGCTAAAAAGCTTTTCGTTTCCACAAGCTATGGCCAATTGCTACTGTTTACTACCTGGAGTACTACACTAAATAATTGTCAATGCGAAGTGACTCATTATAGTAGCGTACTGAACCAATGTTTATTTTAATTGAATTGTGTTTATGTTGCTAATTTGTAGGCTCGACCAAAAGACTTTGCAACGGATCAAACCGTCGCAGAGATTGTAGCCGTTTTGGGGTCAGAGGCCCCGTCAGACAAGAAACAGGACATTATGCCCACTCTTGATGTGAGTATACATTTGTATTAGCTTATCCAATTTTATGTTGCTCTCGTTAACCTCATTGTCTTTGAAGGAACATTTTACTATTTCGCTACTACATTCAGAAATTTTTTCCTGTCACTTAAAAAGGAGATTTGTGACCGTTCGTCCATGTCAATTATCATCACGTAAAAATCCGGTATGCCTGGACCCGTAAATAAATCCAGACATATGTACAGTACAGTAGTTATTGCATTGTCAGCAATGCATTATTATTTATTTGTTATACAATTGAGAAAAATACAAGCGCTAAAGTTCATAACCGGGGGGTTGGTCTGAGGCGCATATTCCCCCGACCTCTAAGTGCAAGATACACATACGGTGAAGTAGTAGCAGACATTCAAGACTTAGGCGGGGTTTTCGACGACCTCTCATTGCAGAATGCAAATGACATTGACGGAAATTTGAATTTTTCTTTTTGAAGAAATCTATTAAATATTTGTACTTAACATATCCCATGAAGCCATTTTTTAATTGAATTGTGTTTATGTTGCTAATTTGTAGGCTCGACCAAAAGACTTTGCAACGGATCAAACTGTCGCAGACATTGTAGCCGTTTTGGGGTCAGAGGCCCCGTCAGACAAGAAACAGGACATTATGCCCACTCTTGATGTGAGTATACATTTGTATTAGCTTATCCAATTTTATGTTGCTCTCGTTAACCTCATTGTCTTTGAAGGAACATTTTACTATTTCGCTACTACATTCAGAAATTTTTTCCTGTCACTTAAAAAGGAGATTTGTGACCGTTCGTCCATGTCAATTATCATCACGTAAAAATCCGGTATGCCTGGACCCGTAAATAAATCCAGACATATGTACAGTACAGAAGTTATTGCATTGTCAGCAATGCATTATTATTTATTTATTATACGATTGAGAAAAATACAATGGCTAATGTTCAAAACCGAGAGGTTTGTCTGAACACATGATCATCGCTCATACAAAATTAAGACTAATTTTATTACTATTTTAATTCAATTTATTTTAAAATAAAAACGACAATTCAACTAATAATCCTCGTATATATTATATAATTTGCAAATCCAGAAGGCTGCCTACTTTTTATTGTGCAATCGTATTTAAAGTTGCCTAATAACCTGTAGGTTTCTTACAAAAATGATTGCAAGGAATTGGTGGTTGAATGGTTTGGGATGTGTGGCTCCTCTAACATATCTTGTTATCTTTTTTTTTTCGAAATTTGGATCATCTGCTTTAATATTTTGCCGACCCCTGCAACTTACCTGTATGACCATTCACGAAAAATCTAAGATGGCGGACGATTAAGCATGTCCTTAATGGGGATTTTATGATTTGGCTAGGTGTGTTGATGAGACCTACAAGACATATTTTTTAGCATCCTGTCATTTCGTTTTGGGAACGTTAATTCACATTTTGCCTACCTCAAGAGTTGAAATGTTAGTGGCCAGGGACTTAAGAATTCCTATACGAAGTATTCTTAACCACCACACTACAGCCTTCACTGGCTACTCAGTAGCCGTCCCACACAATTACCAAATCCAATGAGACTCGCAAGTGCGCCATGACAGGTTTATGACATTTTTCAATCGAATATATTATATTGTATGCACAATGCATAATGGTTGCTGTAAGTCAAAACCCGTTATTAAGCTAACGGTTATTGAGAACATCGAACATATTGCATTGTATACGCAATGGTCAAACCCTAGGTAACTGTAAACCAAACCCGGCTAAAAAGCTCTTTGTTTCCACCAGCTATGGCCAATTGCTACTGTTTACGACCTGGTGTACTACACTAAATAATATTCAATGCGATGTGACTCATTATAGTAGCGTACTGAACCAATGTTTTTTTTTAATTGAATTGTGTTTATGTTGCTAATTTGTAGGCTCGGCCAAAAGACTATGCAATGCAACAAACAGTCGCAGATGCTGTAGCCGTTTCGGGGTCAGAGACCCCGTCAGACAAGAAACAGGACATAATGCCTATTCTTGATGTGAGTATATGTTTGTATTAGCTTATCCGATTTTATGTTGCTCGCGTTACCCTCATCGTCTTTGTGTAACATTGTACTGTTTGGCTACGACAGTCAGAAATTTTTTTCTCTCACTTAAGAAGGAGGTTTGTGACCGTTCGTCCATGTCAATTATCATCACATAAAAATCCGGTATGCCTGGACCCGTAAATAAATCCAGACATATGTACAGTACTGAAGTTATTGCATGGTCAGCAATGCATTATTATTTATTTATTATACGATTGAGAAAAATACAATAGGTAAAGTTCAAAACCGGGAGGTTTGTCTGAACACATGATCATCGCTCATACAAAGCTACGACTAATTAAATTACCATTTTACTCAAAAAAAACTTAAAACATAACCTACAATACAACTAATAATACTCGTATATATTACATACCTTTCACATCCAGAAGGCTACCGACTTTTTATTGTGCATTCGTATTAAAAGTTGCCTAATAACCTGTAGGGCGTTAACTTTGTATAGTTTAAGAATAAAATTAAATTAAAAATTCATAACCGGTTTTGGCTCACGCCATCGTCAAGTGCGATTGAAAACAGATAAAACAAAAGGTATGCAAGCTAAAACAAAATAAAACTCATTGTCAGGATAACATGACATAACCTTTTTAAGTAGTTCCCCCTTGTTGGCGCTTCCATTAGTTGATGTTTCATTGTTCAATTTAAATTGTTTATTTTATGCGATGCTGTGTGTTATCCTGACAATGAGTTTAATTTTGTTTAACTTGCATACCTTTTGTTTTATCTGTTTTCAATCGCACTTGACGATGGCGTGAGCCGAAACCGGTTGTGAATTTTTAATTTAATTTTAACTATACAATGTTAATTTTAACAATGAGTGACAGCAAGCTTTAAAAGCTACTAAGGAGACTATTATGTTTACTGTAGGGCGTATCTTACAAAGTTGATTGCAATGAATTGGTGGTTGAATGGTTTAGGATGTGTGGCTCCTCTGACATATCTTATTATGTTTTTTTTCTTCGAAATTTGGATCATCTGCTTAAATAGGTTCCCGCCCCTGCAACTTTCCTGTCTGAGCATTCACGAGAAATCGAAGATGGCGGACGTTTAAGCATGTCCTCAATGGGGATTTTATGATTTGGCTTGGTGTGTTCATGAGATCTACAAGACATATATTTTGTAGCATCCTGCCATTTCGTTTTGGGAACGTTAATTCACATTTTGACTACATCAAGAGTTGAAATGTTAGGGACAGGGACCTAAGAATTCCTATACGATGTATTCTTAACCACCACACTACAGCCTTCACTGGCTACTCAGTACCCGTCCCACACAATTACCAAATCCGATCAGACTCGCAAGTGCGCTATGACAGGTTACTGACATTTTCAATCGAATATATTATATTGTATGCACAATGCTTTCATATTGGTGGGGCTGTAAGTTGCTGTAAGTAAAAACCCGCTAATAAGCTGACGGTTATTGAGGATATCGAACATATTATATTGTATACACAATGTTTTCTGATTGGTCAGACCCTGGGTAACTGCAAACCAAATCCCGCTAAAAAGCTCTTTGTTTCCACAAGCTATGGCCAATTGCTACTGTTTACTACCTGGAGTACTACACTAAATAATTGTCAATGCGAAGTGGCTCATTATTGTAGAGTACTGAACCATTGTATTTTTTAAATAAATTATGTTTATGTTGCTAATTTGTAGGCTCTGCCAAAAGACTTTGCAACGGAACAAACCGTCGCAGATATTGTAGCCGTTTTGGCGTCAGAGACCCCGTCAGACAAGAAACAGGACATAATGCCCACTCTTAATGTAAGTATATATTTATATAAGCTTATCCAATTTTATGTTGCTCGCGTTAACCTCATCGTCTTTGAAGTAACATTGTACTATTTCGCTACGACATTCAGAAATTTTTTCTGTCACTTAAAAAGGTGGTTTGTGACCGTTCGTCCGCGTCAATTATCATCACGTAAAGATCCGGTAAGACTCGACCCGTAAATAAATGCAGACATTTGTACACAAGTTATTGCATGGTCAGCATTGCATTATCATTTATTTATTATACGATGGAGAAAAATACAATAGGTAAAGTTCAAAACCGGGAGGTATGTCAGAACACATGATCATCGCTCAGACAACATTAAGATTAATTATATTACTATGTAACTCAATTTTTTTTTTAAATATAAACTACAATGCCTCTAATAACACTCGTATATATTACGTACCTTGAAAATCCAGAAGGCTACCTACTTTTTATTGTGCATTCGTATTTAAAGTTGCCTAATAACCTGTAGGGGGTTTCTTACAAAGTTGATTGCAATGAATTGGTGGTTGAATGGTTTGGGATGTGTGGCATATATGCATATACGGACAATATATTATATTGTATGCACAATGCTTTCATACTGGTGGGGCTGGAGGTTGCTGAAAGTCAAAGCCGCTAATAAGCACTTTCTTTCAGCTAGCCATGGCCATTGGCCATTGTTTACTACCTACTAAAGAAGTCCACTAAATAATTTAGAGTAGAATACTGAACCATATTGTCATATATATATATATACATTGTGCTTATGTTGCTCTTTTGTAGGTTATTCTTCCAAATGACGATTCGATCCCTGATTCTACCTCAGAAATGGCAGAAGTCCTTGCAACCGAGGGGGTTGTACCCATGGAAACCGACAACCCTTCGATGTTGAAGGTAAGTAGCTATTGCTTATGCAATTTCATGTAGCCGTCCTTAACCTCATCGTCATCGTCGTTGAAGCAACATTGTACAATTTTACCACGACGTTCTTGTTCTGGCTTTTTAAAGCGGCCAGTCACCATTCGTTCAAGTCAATAGTTATCAGTTAAAGAACTGGTAAGAATGAACCCGTACATGCATACATAACATAATATGGTTAACATGAAAAAAATACTTTTTAGTCTTATTGTTCGCCATTTCTATTAATAAAGTCGTTATTCATTCATTCATAAATAAACCAATTATGACATGATCAGCAATGCTTTGAGGTATGGGTTATCCATAATTTGTGTATATAAATAAGTAATGAACGCTCACACCCATTTGACTACCTGCTTTTTGCAGTGCATTCGTGACCTTATAACCTGTAAGACGTTCTTTACTAAGTTTCTTGCAATCAATTTTATTTTGTTTAGTTTTGTTATTATTTTTGGTTTGGTTTTTTTGGTTTATCTAACAAATCTAAGAATTCTAATGTTAAAATTTGGTTCAGCTGCTGGAAAAGGTTGGGGTATATTATCTTTTAACTGATAAACATTATGAGCATTCACAAAAAACCAGAGATGGTGGACGTTTAGGGGAGGTTTTTGTGATCTTACTGGGGGTTTTCAGGTCATGTAGAACACATTTTCGGTGAATACGGTCATTTAATTCATGCAACTTTCGATCGCATTATGCCTACACTAAGAGGTGAAATGGTGGCGGACTGGAACCTACGATTTCCTATTGGAAGTACATATCGTTGTCCACGACAATACGGATTTCACGGGGAATTCAATAACCGACGAAGGTCGAAATCGGTTGTGTTTTTTTGATTATTACGTTTTTTATGTAATATTGACTGAAAAAGACAGAATTTATTTTAAAAAATGAATTCAATAACCGCCTCCCACATTTACAAAATACTATCAGACTAGCATGTTAAATGAAATTTCAATCGAGTACACGGTCATTGAGGCCATCAAACATATTATATTGTATGCGCAATGTTGTCAGATTGGTCGGTCTGCTGGTTGCTGCAAGTCAAGGCCCGCAAAAAGACACTGTTTCCACAAGATATGGCCAATGGCGGTTGTTGAAAACACTGAAGTACTAGACAAAATAATTGTCAATCCGATATGACTCAGTAGGGCAGAGTACTGAGCCATTGTTGTCTTAAATTTGAATTGTGTTTACATTACTCTTTTGTAGGTTATTCCGAGCGACGATGTCGTGCCTGCAGCAGATGACGGACCTGTGACTACTATGGTTGAGGACCCTCCTGCAGCAGATGACGGACCTGTGACTACTATGGTTGAGGACCCTCCTGCAGCAACTAAGTTGGATGTGAGTTGTTAAAGCTTAAAAAATTTATGTAGCTGGCGTAAACCTCATTCTCTGTGAAACAAATTGTACTTTTTCGTCACGATATATACCGATGTTCTGGCGCTTAAAAGGGGGGGGGGGTCGTGACCATTCGTCCACGTCAATTTTCTTCAGGCAAAGAACCGGTATGAATGAAACCATACCTGCAGACAAATGTATGCAAATTATGGCAAGGTCAGCAATGTATTGAGATATGGATTATCCATAATTTATATATATATATATATAAAGGTAATGAACATTGCACATCCACAACTTATATATATACTTTTTATAGTGTATTTGTACTTTTAAGTTACCTTATAACCTCTAAGGCGTTCCTTACAAAGTTGATTGCCATCAAATTTGTTGTTTTATATTTTGGTTTGGGATGTGCGGCTCTTCTTTAATACGGCTCTGCCAAAATTAGTCTCAGCTGCTACAACTGGTGTCAACCCATGGGTTCTACTGTCTTCAGGAGGATACGCCTCTCCTGCCGTATCTTGCAACTTATTAACATTCGGGGAAAGTCCTAGATGGCGGACGCTGAGTCATGTCTTTAAAGGGGAATTTTTAAAAATATTGCTGGGTGTGTTTAGGAGGTCATGTAGAACACACGCTGGTGCAACCTGTCTTTAAGTTGTGGCAACTTTCGATCGCATTTTGTGCAGAACACAATTTCGGTGAAACCTGCCATTTCATTTTGGCGACTTTCAGTCGCACATTGGTCCGTCTGCTGGTTGCTGCAAATCAAGGTCCGCAAAAATGCACTGTTTCCACAAAATATGACCAATGGTGGTTGTTGAAAACACTGAAGTACTAGGCAAAATAATTGTTAATCCAATATGACTCAGTAGGGAAGAGTACTGAGCCAATGTTGTCTTAAATTTGAATTGTGTTTATATTGCTCTTTTGTAGGTTATTCCGAGTGACGATGTCGTGCCGGAGTCTTCCGCCGATCTTGCAGCAGATGACGGACCTGTGACTCCTGTGGTTGAGGACCCTCCTGCAGCAGCTAAGTCGGATGTGAGTTGTTAAAGCTTAAAAAATTTGATGTAGCTGGTGTAAACCTCATTCTCTGTGAAACAACATTGTACTTTTTCGTCACTATTCATACCGATGTTCTGGCGCTTAAAAAGTGGGGATCGTGACCTTTCGTTCACCTCAATTTTCATCAGGCAAAGAACTGGTATGAATGAAACCATACCTGCAGACAGATGTACGCAAATTATGGTAAGGTCAGCAATGTATTGAGATATGGATTATCCATAATTTATGTATATATAAAGGTAATGAACATTGCACATCCGCAACTTATATATATACTTTTTATAGTGTATTTGTACTTTTAAGTTACCTTATAACCTGTAAGGCGTTCCTTACAAAGTTGATTGCCATCAAATTTGTTGTTTTATGTTTTGGTTTGGGATGTGCGGCTCTTCTTTAATACGGTTCTGCCAAAATTAGTCTCAGCTGCTAAAACCGGTGTCAACCTATGGGTTCTACTGTCTTCAGGAGGATACACCTCTTCTGCCGTATCTTGCAACTTATTAACATTCGGGGAAAGTCCTAGATGGCGGACGCTTAGTCATGTCTTAAAAGGGGATTTTTTAAGATATTGCTGGGTGTGTTTAGGAGGTCATGTAGAACACACGCTGGTGCAACCTGTCTTTAAGTTGTGGCAACTTTCGATCGTATTTTGTGCAGAACACAATTTCGGTAAAACCTGCCATTTCATTTTGGCAACTTTCGGTCGCACTTTGATCGGTGCGCAGGTTGCTGCAAATCAGGTCCGCATAAAAACACTGAAGTACTTGACAAAATAATTCTCAATCCAATATGACTCAGTAGGGAAGAGTACTGAGCCAATGTTGTCTTAAATTTGAATTGTGTTTATATTGCTCTTTTGTAGGTTATTCCGAGTGACGATGTCGTGCCGGAGTCTTCCGCCGATCTTGCAGCAGATGACGGACCTGTGACTCCTGTGGTTGAGGACCCTCCTGCAGCAGCTAAGTCGGATGTGAGTTGTTAAAGCTTAAAAAATTTGATGTAGCTGGCTTACGCCACCTCATTGTCTGTGAAAGAACATTGTACTTTTTGGCCACGACATTCTGCGATGTTCTGGCTTTTTCAATGGTCACCATTCGTACAAGTCCATAATCATCAGGTAAAGAACCGGTAAGAATGAACCCATGCATCTGGTAAAGGAACCGTTCGAATAAAGCCGTACACCCAGACACATACACAAATTGCGGAATGGTAAGCAGTGCACTTTTTAGGTTGGTTTAAATTGGAGGGTGAGGTAGACCGCGTTTTTGCTGTGCCCCCTAGACGCAGAGATTGTGTGAAGAGAAATCTCATATAGTTCCTGTAACAGAACGATCTACACCTTCCCCAGCAGCCCCAGACCATGAGTCTGCGAGCAAGAAAAAGAAATGGCCTTTATCAAGGCCAAGACATATCCCTCCTGGGATGGTTTTCTGGAATGTGGGTGGTTTAACGCATGACAAATTCAGCGAGCTGAAGCAATATGTTTTATCTCATGACATGGATGTCTTCGGAATTGTTTAAGCAGGAGTAGTTGCTACCAGGTTACCAAATGTATTCTCTAAAGTTTATAGGTGTCTCTAGCGAGTTGTCGGCCTTAGGGCACCGCGGTGCACAGTTTGGGAACCACTGCTACAAACCGATCGCCGCAGGAGGCCTGCGGTTTTATAGTGGCAGCGAAGGCATCACTTTCTGTAGTTTTTAAAATATGTTATCAACCCGGCCAATGGTGCTTTGGAAGCGGTTCAACTTAAAACTTGGTTGGATAACAGTCATAGAAGCGTAATCGAGTCTTATAACCCACCAAGAAACAACCAGACCTAATGTGCCTAGAAACACTTTGGAACAAAAATGGCATTTTATATGGTGACATGAACGCACCGTCCAGGACTTGGGGTTATTCATACACATCTGATGTTGGTGCAATTCTGGAGTCGTTTATTAATTCTAACCCAGTAGATTATATTCAGAATCTTAGCGGTAGCCCTACGTTTCTCTGGGCATAAAGGGCACCCGATATCCTCCTAGCGCACCTGACCATCACAGCATCAATCCACCATACTGTTGAAAACCCACCTGGTGGTTTTAATGCTAGCGTAAGTGGAGCATAGGCCTCATTAAAAGCACCTTCGCTACGACACGTGCATGTCTGAAGCGGAAAGCAACCTGTTCTATAGTGAATTCGCCATGGCAGAGATGACCAGTGCAATGGTGCACAGACCGCTGGCCCTGATGGAATCCTCCCAGAGATGACAGTAAATTTGGGATCCGAAGCAAACAATGTAATTAAGTTTATTAACCTGGTGTGGAGGAAGGATTTCCCTGTGGAAAGCCGAGGTCATCCCTTTTTTGAAGAAAGGCAAGAGTGCTGTTGCGCCTGGTAACTTTAGACCAATATCACTCACCAATGCCTTCTCAAAACTATATGAAAAGATTGTCCTAAATAGGCCCATGGTGTTTGTAGAAAGTCAACGACTGCAACCAAGTCGGCTTCCGGTAACACAGAAATACTGCGGAACAGGTGGCCACACAATCAAGGATGGATTCCATTGGAAACAGACCACCCTCCCGTGTTTAACTTCAAAACGGCTTTCGATCGGCTGTGGTGGACGAAACTAATTAACAAACACGGAAACCTTGGAGTGAGTGGGCGGTTACTCAACACTATCACATCGTTCGTCTCGTAGGGTTAGGTACCAGAACGCAACCTCCGGGAACAAGCAGACAAAACAAGGGCTGCCGCAAGGCTTGGTGGTCAGTCCCAAGCTGAACCCGCTGAGAAGCAAGCAACACAGAGACTGTCCCTTCCGAAGCGACTCTGGAACAAAATGGGGTGCAAGCAAAGATGTATTTTCGTGTGCGTTTAAAACTAATGTGCGGCCAGTTATGGCCTATGCATCTGAGGTAATTATTACTGCACCTGTCGCCACCCTTAAATAATTGAACCTTGTTCAAAATCAAGCTCTGCATATAATTACCGGAGGTACAAAATCCACCCTAATTACTGCAATGGAGCTTCAGGCAGAAGTCGAGCCACTAAGGATCAGGCGAGACAACCTTGCATTAAACATGTATGGAAGATTAAAGCGGGTTGATGTTGACTTTTGGAAAAAGCATAAACCAGCTAGTGTCTGACTGAAGACCCAAATCGATTTCATTAGATAGATTAGAGAGATAGCGGCCAACCTAAACCAAGAGAACAGGCACAGCTTTCCAAAATTGTCCGATATGCAGGCAACAGATATTGCTACCGCTCGACTTCACCTCTTAAGAAGCCAGCAAGGAGGAAACCCCCTCAAGGCAACGGCACTGGAAACCATAGCAACTTGGTATCCTGAAGAAGAGTGGACTCACATTATAACATATGGTTCGGCATCGCAGACGTGTACTCTAAATTTTGCGTTCTAGCTGTGCCTCCATGCAATTTTGCTAGGACTGAGGAAAATAACAGAATTGCGATTGGAAACTAGAAAAGTCGCTGTCTACGTAAATTCTCAGGCTGCCATCTCGTCGATTGCTAACTACGAGCACAACGAGAATTTTGATATTCTACAATGCGGATAAATCATGAGCACTCTCATTTGCGCTGGCTTCGCCATGGTATTACAATGGATCCCTGAACATTCTGATGTCCATGGAAATTAGGAAGGGGATAGGCTGGTATGGAACAACCTGACAAACCCATGACTTTAAGTGACTGCAAGAGGCATACCAAAGAATTCTTTTAGGTCAACTGCGGGATAGCTCACAGGACCGATGCTGCTGGGAAAACGTAGGAAAAACTAGTGCAGAAAAAAGACAGGCCGCCAAATAACCTACCTAGATAACATTCAGTGGCGGAATTTAGGTTAACAACGGGTCATGACTACCTCAAAAACACCTTCACCGTATAGGTATAGCAGCAGAACCTTTCTGCCCTCTGTGCGACACACGGGAAAAAATGGACTGAAAACACATTAAGACTTGCCCAGCTCTCGTCAATAGCAGAGGTTCACCAGATTGTGCGTTGGATAGGGCTGCAAGAAAACTGATGACGCAAGCCTAATGCTTTGGCGTAATTAAAAATTAAACTCAATTCTCATATTAAATTGCTATTATGTAGAGTTTGTAAATTAACGAACATATACTTCTTCACAAAACACATACTACAGACCAAAAAAAATGTTAATTCCTTAAAATAATGTAGAAAATTACAAGAAACTTATAATGGAGTATTCACCACCGCAAAATATATTATAATATGTGTAGTTTTTGGTATTATAATAATTTTCACTGAAACGTTGAAATCACAATATTAATTTTTTTGGAAATTTTTCAATTGGAGATCTTTCCTATAGGGAAATATAAGTGTCCGGTCTCTGTCTCGCTGTGATTGAAGAGGCGACTCTCCGTACTGAACTTACGGAGGAGGGCTTCGTCAAGGCAACGTATAACTCTGGTATATGTTTGTTACGATGTAATTGCTGGTGGCCATAAGTTAAGGAATGTGCCACCAAGGCGGAGACCCGCGAAGCTTTTCTATCGGAAAGTTCTTCATTTGAGTAGTTTAGTTACAAATCGGCGAAATTACAGATAGGTGGACATTTTTGAAAAAAAATCACTCTTGGTTCCTATCGAAAAAAATGTCGACCATCACAATGCTTTACCATAATATCTCTAAGATAGATAAAAATTAACAATGCGAAATGGCTCGCTTGAGTACAGTACTGAATGTTGTCTTAAATATGACTTTCGTTTCTGTTGCTTTTTTGTAGTTAATTGGACTGAACAATAAAAATCCAAAAGACGAGCAAGAAGTTCCTGTACCTTCGGAATCACCAAAATCTCTGAAGCCAGTTCAAATGCCTGGAGATACAAAAAAGACGTAAGGTTCTTTTATGTTGTAGGCTGATTTTAATATTTCAATGGTATAGTATAGCGCGCGGCTGGGGTTGCCTGCCCGCGCGTCACTGTCGTTCAAGGCATACAAAAAACTTATTCGTTAGCAATGGCAACCTGTGCAATCTCATGGAGCAATTGGCGTATAGATTGAATAACTGATATTCTGACCCTTGACCCCTTTTGGCAGATGGTGGAGTGTGGAAGTTGTAGAGGCTAAAGCTGCGCCACCCTGAGGCTGGCGTCTGGCATGGCTGTCTACACCATGAGTATGCCGTAGTTGCATTATGTGATTGATGGATGTGTATTGATTCCCAGCTTCTTTTTCCTCTACCACTACTTCTCCCCCCCCCCCCCCTTAGTGCCCAATGCGCAGCAACGATGGGGGGGGGGGTCACCTCGGGTCCTCTTCTGGTTGCCATCATAATATTGAATTCAATTTGTTACCAAAACAGAAAATAAAAGTTATAGCAATTTACATTATCTACCGCAAGGAAGTGGCCCGTGTGTTATGTAACCTTTGCTTCTTACCTACCTAATGACAATTTAATATTAAAAGCAGTTTATTGAATTCAATAATCACCTTGAGCTCTGCCATCGTTTCCGCCTTTTATCGGCTACTTTGATTCTGTCTTGGGGTTTTCACGAGTCTGTCTACCAATGTGTCTCCAACTAGCAGTCTCCCGGGTGTTCCTTTCTTTTCCCATGATCCAACCATTCTAGCTGTTTGTTTTTCTCTACTGATTCCACTAGTAGATTTTTATTTCATATGCGCCTCATTTCAACTCCATTTGTCACGCCGTTTGTGGTTGGCATCCAGCTTTCAGTCTCATAAAGAAGTATTGGCTCCAGTATTGCTCTTTATACCTTGGTTTTCGTCTTCTGTTCCAGTTTTCTCTTTCCGAAATGGGTGTTACAGGTCGAAAACTATGTTGCAACTATTTTTGGACTCTGTTTCTAATCTCGTCTGTGCGATTTCCTGTATTTGATTTGTAGTAAATTGATTTCTTTTAGAATGCACATGCCACGAAGGCCAGATAAGCCGTTACAACAATAACTAACCGAGGACAATTCACCCTTCTTTTCATTTGTAATTCACTTAAAAAACCTGATAGTTTTAATTTACTATGTAATTTATTACCGAAGTTTATAAAGATTATGTCCATCCTAGTTGTAGAAGACTATTTCCTACTAAATATTTTACTGTATTTTCATGTTTTGTCGTTATAATTTTGTATGCAATTTTGATCCGCAATACATTTCTCGTAAGAATTACTGTAGCCAAAAAATATATTATTCCTTGCACTGTTGTGTATCAAATAGTCGTTGAATTCTGGGATATACTACTGCCTTATTATCTCGTTTAACAAATGAAATAATAATCAAGTTAAATAAGGACTTTTTATTGTTTCTATTACTAAGCCAACCTAGCGGAGTTAGGGCTATAAAGCCCTCTCTTACACTCAACTAGGAAGTTACAAGTGTATATTTTCTATATTTACAAATCCCCTTTTAACTGACATGAATGAATGGAATAATAATATGTTTATTTTGTTATAGGTTGAAACGCTCCCGGGTCTCTGACACCATTGTGCCCGCTACTCGGGTGCTCAGATCGCAGAGTCTGGCAGAAAATTCAAAGAAGAATAAGGTTACTGCAGCTTCTTCTTCTACCACAGAACTTGGGGCATTGGAAGGGCCCACTCCGCCTAAAAAGAAGAAAGGCGGAAATAAGCGCAGTATTAATAAAACCCAAAACTTGTGTTAAAGTGTTCAAAACCTCATATTACTAGCTGGTATGGAGCCAGTATGGAGGAACTTTTTCTTTTTTTCTTTTACCTTTTCTCAAATAGACGAGAATATTGATCTATTTGCGGAAATGAGACTGAATTGGTTTAATGTGTTTGCCGGCTGCCTGAGTGAGTTTTCATTAAACTCTGATTTCACGACGGTCTGGCAGTTCTTAATTTTTTTATTTTGTAAAATATACAATCGTTGTAATAAATCGTGTAAAATTTTAATGGACGTCGCACAGAAGAGTGCTGGTGACGTCCATAAGAATTGTTAAATTAGATTGGCAATACTTTGGCAGTGGAAATAAAACTAGTGCAAAGACATCACTAGCACTGCCTGATTCCGGTTTTTTATATTTTATCACTGGCTTTTGACTTCGCCATTGTTCTTTTGGCATTTTCGTGTGGTGAATTTTGCGTAATATTAGTCGAATTTCGACATTTTTGTTTAACCGCTAATTACAAAGTTCCACCCAACTTTTAACTCTTCATTGGTGACCCCAACGTGATCCAATGTGGAGATAAATGTTGGGCTGATATCGGAAGTTGTGTTTAAAGAAATTCTAATTTGCCACACGAAAAGAAACGAAAAAAGAGTTAAAGATTATTAATTAAACACGTGGAATCAGGCCTTGTAGTAATCCCTCGTTGCTCTACTTGTCTTGCACCTCTCAAACCATAACTGCAACGTTTTTTTTTCTTTTGTGAATCGAATGTAAATTATTATGTATATTTTCTTGTAAAATTAAAAATTGTTTTTTTTTTTTCATCTCCACTGCCTGGTATTATTTTTGTTCTCTTCTATACTATGCATTATATATTTTATATATATACACATATATATATTATATAAATCTTAAATATCGGAAACCCCCTTTTTTAGTTTGCTTAGATTACTCATGAAATATTTGATCGTAAAGCCAACAATGATAAAAAACACTTACATTATATGTATGGTATGGAGCCTTACAGTGTACGACCCATACTATCATAAACTATGTCAAAGTGTAGAGGATCGCTGTTTGTAATTTATGTGTCTCATTGACATATCTGGTGAACATCGTTTTGTGCCAGAACTTGTCTTGGGGGTTTTGTTTTTGTCGGTGTTCGATGTTTCCTAGACTTAAGTTTGTCATAATAAACTTTTTTGTATAATTAAAAAAGAGTTGTTTCGCAGCCTTCTCAATTCTAAATTTCTTTGAGGTATTTAAGCCTTGTCTATTAGAGGCTTAGACAACAGGGAGTGGGGCTAATGTTGGTTTGTTAATGGCTATACATTTTCCTAATGTCGATTTACTTATTTTAGGCTGAATCTTCATCCGGTTAGACCATACTAACATCAGACCTTCAGGATTTCAGCATGATTTAATCTGCGCATTTCGAAAGTTAATTCTGCTTTGTTTCTATTGTTTTATTGAAGGTTTTAGTCTACTTCTTGAGGTAACTAAGCCTTGTATAGCAGGAGGTGTGGGAAGAGTCTTGTTTAGTAAATGGCCCAAAAATTCTGTACAGGCAACAAACGCTCAAAAAAAGGTGTAGCGGGAATTGTTTGGAACACAATTTTTTACTTTTTTTGCTACAAGTTATAAGCAGTCTAGTTTTTCGTTATCTTGCATAGTCTTCGAGAAATCCGCTCTGGGAAGTCAGTAATTTTGGAAGAAAAGAAAACATTTTTCCCAGCCTTTTTTATCTTTTTGTCCGGATATCTCTACAAGGATGCAACCAAAAAATAAATGCAGGCCATAGGGCAGTATATACCCATAGAGCATTAAATTCCCTTCAATAATTTATATTACTTTACAGTTTGATATATTGTCCTTCTAAAGTTAAACCAATTCTAGTGTTAAGTGTTAATGAGAGGCGTAAAACGTATTGGCCGAACTATGCACCACTATGTACACATAGTGAGCACTGGACGGACGTCTAAATAGCTCTACAGGGCCATTATAATAGGAACATGCATCCGTAGTGGTGACCATGTTTGTGCATTTGGCAAAAAGAAGAAAAAATACATTTAATTGAAAAGTTAATAAATTACAACAGTAAGTACCATTTCAGTCAATTTCTGTAAGTTCCCCTGGCATAGTGCGTAGATCGCTACACCTTGCCATCGAAGCAGAACGAAGGTTTAAGTTCTGTTTAATATACTTTTTGGGAATAATTAACAAGAAAAAACTTTCTCCACAGTCTTGCTTTCATTAGCCCCTTGGATTTTGACCCTATAGGTTTGGCAAATGTAGTTGCCAACATGTTTACTGACCGGCGGGGCCTAAATATTACACTCATTAAGACCATACTAACTTCAGACGCACAACTTATAAGAGGAATATTTCGTCGTCACACAGCTGCTATATTCCAAAACAGTCTCTCTTGAACCAGCTAGGCCTAGGCATTCTACTGTACTACAACATCGGTGAGTATTAGGCCTACTGGGTGTACGTTAACTCTACCTTAATGCGTAATTTAATTTGCCAGAAGTATGCAGTTGGAAACTCACTTGGTGGGTAAGAATGTGTCAGGTAATTTCTGCAAATCAAAAAAAAATCCATGTTTTCTTCAACTGTTTAATTTTTTTTTCGCAAACCAGACAATATTAGGGACAGTGGATTCCATGCGGGAATCTAATAATTATTATATTTATTGTGTCAAAACATACCATACGACAACACTAGTAATAGGCTAATGCTCCTCTAGATTCTAATATTGTGAGGAGAATGTTAGGGGTTATCCAAAACTATTTAAAAGAACCGGTCCGAGTTTATTCGAACATGCTTTCCAATTTATCAACATTGGTAGATAGAGAATTTGAGTAATTTCATGGTAAATAATTTTCCAGTGGTTAAATTTCCGATATCTCGGGGGGGGGGGGGGGGGGGTTGTCCACCTGACGTCACTGGAAGGGAGATAAATTCTAGGTAGGTCAGACCAACACATTAATTACCACACAGCAATAATGGCAGAGCATTTGAGTGCGAATTTTGTATCATTTTTTCAAAAAATAATTTTTTGTGCAAAACCAAATATTTTTTGGGAATGCAACCTATCCGGTTTCGTTACTCAATTTAACACCTAAAACATGCTCGAAGGTAGAAATCATTGATAGAAAGGCTTCGCTGAAAAATTATTTTTTAGTCATTTTTCATGAAAATTTCGTTATTTTTATTTTTTTACCCCCAGAAGCAAACTATCAAGGGGGCAAGCGAACCCCTGCATTTTATCAACATTAATAATAACAACTACAATATAGGCTATATGAATTTAAAAGAAATCGTTGGAGCCGTTTTTTATAAATAATATTTTTATACGTTTCTTTGGAGTTTTTAGGGAATAAAACCACCCCAAAATTGCCTTAGCCCAAAATAAAATAAAAAAATAGTCCCGAGGTATGATTTTTGTGAACCTTCATGCCAAATTTCAATAAAATCCACCGAGTGGTTAGCCCGAACAGACATTTCGTAAAACCACTTTTTTGGGTTCTTGGGACCTCAAAACATGTAAATCCGTTGAAATCTCAGAATCTTACATATTTAACATCACAAAGCTTTCTATTTATAAATTTTCTCCGTATAAATTGGAAAACAATAAACAAAATAGTGCAAACTTCACGTTAATTCAGACTCACTGAGCCTGGTTACTATTTACTTAATTTTACGGAAAGCAATTACTATACTTTTAATAATTCCTGTAGAATGGAAATACTATTCACGCTATTACTAATAATGTGTAAATTTATCATTAATTCGAGAAAAAAAAACTTGGTCGGAATAATTTGAAAATCCCGCTCATTCATTCTAAAGCCACGACAATATGTTTCTACCACGTATCCATCCGCCATCTTTGTGTCGGTCGTAGAAAGCGTGTGATTTTGTTAAAATGAGCCGATTTTTTCAAGCTGTAGGCTCAGATTCAGAGTCTGAAAGCTCTTCCGAAGACGAGCAGATTGTACGGCCGCCTGTTGGAGCACCTACATTCAATGTGAGTGGCTATAGCTTATAAAATTTAATGTAGCTGAAGATAACCTCAACGTCAGTGTAGCAATATGCACTATTTCGTCATGACTTATTTACTGCATTTGCTATCACTAATAATTGTCTATTCCTGTACTAGTTGGTCTCATATTAAGATTGGCACAATAATAAGATAATAATATATTCCATGCAATATCTTGTGGCACCGAAAGAGCAGCTGCCTCATTTTGATTCCTTTGAGTTTTAATGGCGTGTCCGTTAATTCTTGATGTTGTTGTTGAATTCCTAAGTAGCGCTTGCGCTAATGTACAGTTCTTCTGTAAATAACTGTTGTACACACGTTTCACTATATCACATATTTTCCATCAATTCTGTCTTTAATTTAGCTCGAAATATAGAAATATTTTGCGATGTTCTTATTGACGGTTCTATTTTATAATACTCTGCCACGCCTTTATGATACACTGAATTTATTCCTAAGTTCGTTCTTCTGTAATTTCTGTGCAGGTTGTTCATACTTCTTGTATCAGTCTGTGCCGTGGTGTAATTTTATGGTTATTGATTTCCTATTTAAACGTAGTATAAGGAAAGCTTGATGGTCTAAATGTTCGAATCCGAGATTTCAACGGATTTACGCGTTTTGAGAACCCATGAACCCAAAATAGTAGTTTGTACAAAACAATTTTCTTTAAATTCACGTATATTATAGTTGTTATTAATTTTAACAAAACGCGGTCTGTCGCTTGCCCCTTGATAGTTTGTGTCTGGGGGGAAAAATAGAAATAACTCAATTTTCAAAACAAATGACTAAAAACAATTTCTCTGGAACCTTTCTATCAATGATTTCTACCTTCAGGTAAGTTTTAGGTGTTAAAAGAGTAACTAAACCGAAAGTCGGTTGCTTTCCCAAACAAAGATTTTGTTTTGTGCAAAAAAAATTATTATTTGAAGAAATTATGGAAAATTTACGCTCGTTCTACAATATGCAATCCCATCGATCAATTTAGTGATTTGGGGTAGGGGATTTCGAGAGAATTATGGAATTACTCATATTAGCTATCCACTAATTGATAAAACAGGAAAGCGTGTTCGAATAAACTCGAACCGGTTCTTTTAGCTAGCTTCAATCAATCAATCGTGTATTTAAATGTTAGAACCATGTATGCCATACATTACGTCATTTTTTTTATAAATTATGTCATAAGTTAAATATAATATAGTATAAGTAGCCGATGAAGATCCTTGTCAAATATTACAATACACAATTATAATTATAACTCTCCCAGCCTATCCTCCAATGCCTCGGTCAGGTCGTATTAGAGTCTTCTTCACCCGAACCTTGAAATTGCTCCTGCTCAGTGCCTTTGTGCCTTCTGAAAGGTAATTAAAAAACTTTATGCCCCAATAATTTCCGCAATCTTTGACTCTATTTATTCTAGTAAACTGCACCTGAAGATTTCCAGCATTTCTGGTGTTATAGTTATGCAAAAGATCCGATCATATTTTAAGCCCTTCATCCTTCTAATAGTTACACAGTACACTGCCTCTTGAGAGAGAGGGAGGGAGAACAGGGCAACAGATTGTCCAAAAATCATTGCGCAACATCGACACCAATTGACAATATACGGCGTTCACTCAAAGACAGGTTGTGAGTGTCCCCACCACCAAGGTCTTAGCCAGAAATTTTTTTCGGGAGGGGTTCATCGGAGGGGAAGTACCTCAGCAAATTGTCAACTCCATTCTAATTAGTGTACGCTGCAATATTTTCGGGAGGGGTCCGGACCCCCTCTGACTACGGCCTTGCTCACCACCCCGAAACGGACATGTCTGCAAGTGGCACAAAGTGTTAATATGTCCCATATGTAGTCCTGTTACATTTGTCAAGAGTGTACAGCCCGTAGGGAATTGTCAGCCCGAAATTTAATACTTTTTATTTTTTATTTAATTAACTAAGCATGTTATTAAAGATTTGGCTCATGCAAGTTGCAGAAGACTACTTCATGCCTCATATTATAAGATATTTTTAATTTTCGAAATTGTAGTTTTTTCATAAACTTGCAAATATTTTATAAACAATAACTTTTCACGTATTAGCGATTTTATAAAAAAAAAAACTACAATTTCGAAAACTAAAAATACCTTATTATATGATGCATGAAGTAGTCTTCTACAACTTTGATGAGCCAAATCTGTAATAACATGCTTAGTTAATTAAAGAAAAAGTATTAAATTACGGGCTGTACACTCTTACGGTCGGGGTAAAATAAGTTCTCTAATTTTCCACCAATATAATGTGTGATAAACTGTAGAGGCGATTTTCTTGAAGGTCCCTGGAGTAATTTGTCGATGTAGTGAGCGTGGAGCTACTTGTTACTTGATGGAATCATTAATGTATGTGTCAATTTATTGAAGGGCCATGCTAAGACGGTTTAGGTTTTCACATAAATAGAACAGAAATATACTGGAATTGCGAGAGGTAAATTCAATAGGGAACCTGGTCTATTTTCTGATAATTTTGGAGTTGTTATCTGTGGTGTTGGATCTATACAGCGTCGTTCTATACGGAAGTTTTTCGTCTTGATTATGGCATTATACATAATTTTTGATTTTCTTCTGGGCCCCTGTAACTTTGTGTCGGTTACTGCAGCCAGTAACTGGATAGTTTCACTGATGAAGTTGAGGTGCATTGTTTCCTAAGCTGAATCCTTGTGTTTTCCTTTCTTAACCGAAATTAGAGGATATGGAAAAAACGGGTCTTGGCAGGATTCGAGCCCACGATCTACACCTAACCGGGGCGTTGTCTTAACCGCTGGATCACAAGCCCTGATATGTGCAGCAATCACCAAATCCTCTACTTATGTTCTAATTAACATGATTCGTATTGCTTGACAGGTTAGCACAGCTCTACAACTATTTAACCGAACAGGTCTGTGAGCTTTACTTTTTGATTAAAGTTCATTGCATTGCAGTATTATATGCTAGACAGGTTAGGACAGCTACACAACTATCTAACTTGTTGTGGCTTGTATTCCAGCGGTTAAGACGACGCCCCGGTTAGGCGTAGGTCGTGGGTTGTTCGGTTACCTCTTCAACCAAAGATAATTTAATGTCAGTATTATATAATATATACCATAGAATAGGGGTCTTCACAGTGTTCGTGTTATCGAGTTAGATGTGCTATCCAAGTTAACACACAATCGTGAGTGGACCTCGGGAGTGAGGCATCATGCTATATCGAAAATATTTAACAAAGTAAACAACGTGGTAGTAGTCAGACGTTCGTGACACGGTTTTAAAGAAAGTGGAAGAACTGTATTCTAGTGCTACATTTGTTTATATTTTTTTTTTCATTTTGGTTGTTATAATCTTAAGTATTTACGGTAATTGCTTGTGATAATAGATTATGCAAATAAATTTAAATACTACAAAATTTTAAACGCGTGTTTCAAATCAATTAACAAAAGCAAAGATGGCGGAGGTCAAACCTGAGCTATCGATCGCAGCGCAAGCTAAATAGCACGTTAACCAACTTGGAAGTGTGTTTAGGAGAGCACACTGGTTAGCTTGGCTATCGGGTTATCGGTGTGTTAACTTAACTTGATATAACACACTTAACTAGGTATAACTCGATAACACGAACACTGTGAAAACCCCTAATACAGCAATTGATACTCCTTTCTTGACAAATGTAATGAATTTCCATTGCCGTTTGCCCCATGTGTAGCCCTGTATGTCCCATCATTGCCCCGACATTTCGGCCAAGGGCGTAGCCAGTTTTTTTCGAAGGGGGTTGAACCTACTTCCACCAAACCTGATTATTAATTCTGCCGCTCATAGGACACGGAGGTAAATTTTTGAAAATATAGATATTTTATGAATTTTTGACAGCTGTAAAGCGTAGATATTTTAGACAAAAACACACTTATATTGTTGCAAACAAGGGGGGGGGGGAGGGCGGTGGTCACCCGAGGGAAATTGTTTTTTTAGAATATAGGCGGGAAATATTGGAATTCAATGCATTTCACAATTATGGAAAGCCAAGATTTAAATGTTTTTTTTTTCTTCAATTTTAGGGGGGAAATATCTGAAACTGTGATTTTATGCATGGAGAATTGACTACCGTATCGATTGATTCGATATCAGCTATTGTAGACTTCGGTGCCAGATGGATGGAGGCAAAAATTAATTTAGGTAGTGTAGTTAGTTTTGGAACACATTGTTCTTCCAATGCATTGGTTCCCAACCAGTGACGGTCTGCGGACCACTCAGTCCGACAATGTGTCGCTGCGAAACATCCCTTACTTTTTTTTTTAAGAATTCTAAGTATTTCAAGGTTACCACTTTATTTAGCTTACAGCATGAATTTAAATGACAAAGTTAGTGTGAAACTTGGGCACGCATATTTTTTACAAGTTGTTGTATTCTCGGCTTAATATTCTTGTTAATAGCAACTCTTAAGTTCCTGCAGGCATTCTCGCCGACCACCGGTTTGGAACCACTGTTCTAATGGCAGAGAAATAGTGATCATAGAAAGGCGAATATTAGATTGCGTTATATATGCATTTTTCTTGTTCGGATTTGTGTGTGTGTGCGTGGGGGGGGGGGGATGGATTAAACATCCCAAACCCCCTCCTGGCTGCCGGGGTAGCCGCAGGCTGTGGAGAATCAATCTCCATGAAAATTTCCGTAAAAAAAATTATTTTCCAACAACTCCACATAAATCGTGACGAAAGATTTAGTAAAAAACAACAACCGAAAGATCATCGCCACAGAAAACAATCTCACAATAAGGATCTATCTATCTATGCTAACATAAGAGTCTAACGACTAATTGACTCACTCAATCACGCGTTTAACTTAACCTATGCCCACTCGTTCGATTGATTTCAAATTTTGCATACATCGTCTTGATGACAGATTTTCATCGTGCAATAAGGCTTGGTTTTTTTCTATTATGGGGGGGGGGGTCGCACCCAGACAGACGGTTAGGACGAATGGCTTCGGTGAGGTTGATGTCAATTTTGTTACGAGGAGGTCGAATTTTGATGTCTGTCGGGGCCAAAAATCATATTGAAGAACCAGTATAATCCGGGCTGATGGGCCAGTATAAAGGTCCCTCGCTAAGGAGCCACCGAGGTACAACCTTCGAAGTCTACTCAGCGCCACTGAAGATGTCGACCGCAGATGTTGACGAAACGTTTGGAAGTTCACTTTAATTTTGACCACGGCCCATCAGCCCGGATTCTACTGGTACTTCATTCGACTCCGGCCGTGAAAGCCTTTGATGTTGCAAAAATCATATTGATAAAAAAATCGGAAGGAGGCTAAAATAATTTATTCACTTCTCCTTGCATGTGCGCTGCGAAACCACAACCTTATGTATTGGCTTATGGCACTTCCATACACTAAGGCTGCCCATTGTTCAAACCAAAATTAGAGGATAGATTGGATAGCTAGATAGTTGTGTAGCTGTGCCAACCTGTCTAGCAATACGAATGATTTCAATAAGAGCATAAGTAAAGGATTTGGAGATTGATGCACTTGTCGGGGCCTGTGGTCCAGCGGTTAAATACGACGCCCTGGTTAGGCGTAGATCGTGGGTTCGAATCCCGCCAAGTCCAGTTTTTCCATATCCTCTAATTTCGTATATAATGTGGAGGTTACCTCTTCAGCCAGAGTTAATTTAACATCATTGTTATATTATATACCATATATTTATTGAATAAAGCCCATTGTTCGTCCTTCAGGCCCCAATGAAAATTATAAAAAATAACCAAAAAATATCTCTGAAATTAATTATGATGGAGCTATTTCTTCACAGCTTTTAGTCAGGACATGTATTGTAGTGGTACAGAATTCAACTTTAACCGGAAAGGTTGTTGCTTGGAGTCCCACACTTCCGGCATTTTCTGGCCATGCTTCGGAGGGCATGTAAAGCAGGCGGTCACTGGCCTGCCTAGTTGAGTATAAGAGAGGGCTTTGTAGCTCTAGCTCCGCTGGGTTGGCTTAGTAATAGAACAAAAAGTCAATATTTATTTAGTACTGTTTCTCCGCGCCGATGCCAGAGATTTTTTGCGGGTAGTTGATTTATTAATTTTAAATAGCCTACTTACTGCTGGGTTAAAAAAAATACTCATCTCACTACTCACTACCTTTTTACTACTACTTTTTATAATGAATTTTACAGTCCAGGCCGTATTAAGAAAGAGTGACAAACGTCGGCAAAAACTAGTACCAATTTTTTGAGTTTGAGGGGGAGAGAGAAGGAAAGAAGGCATTGCGGAATTGCAAGTATTTAATTCTGGGCCAAAGTTGCCAGTACATGGTTCAGTTTCAGCATAAGCGGTCATAGTTCGTTTTTTGTATTATCAGTACCTAAGTATGTAATTTTGACGAATCGGGGCCAAAGGTTTCGTGAAGGTTCAATTTGAGCATAGGCGTATTGGAAGGGAAGATGTGGATCATGGGGTCTATGGGGACTTGTTGTATTTTATTACATACGAGTATTTAAATTTTCAGTCGATGGTTCAGCATAGGCGTACCTGGCGGGGAAAGGGGAGTCCCTGCGGGAGAGGAGACATTGTTGCCACATAGCTAGCTAATGACTGAAAACACAAAAATTATTAAATTTAAATAAATAATGACTTTTTTTGTTTTATTACTAAGCCAACCTAGCGGAGTTAGGGCTATAAAGCCCTCTCTTACACTCAACTAGGAAGGCCCGGGACCGCCTGTTTTACATGCCCTCCGAAGCATGGCCAGAAATGTAGCCAGTGTGGGACTCACACCAACAACCTTTCGGGTGAAAGTCGGAGTCCTTACCACAAAAATTTGACCTTAAATAATTGTTTTATGAGTCATGTGATCGATAGGACCTGTATTTTATTTATAGTGATGTACCCGAGGACTCTATAAAACAATTTAGTTGTGGGCGAATTTCTGAAATTCTATATCGTTAAAATCTTCACCGATATAAACTCGACGCAATTCGATATCTTCTCCTCAAGTGTAATTTGGCCAGACTTGGTGAAGGAAAAAGGGGTCCCGTCGGACTTGATCCAGGAAGGAGGGGGGGGGGAGAAAGAGTAATATTCTTGTGCTCGCTAAAACTGTAGAAAAACATAACGTGACTAATCTTATAAGAACCTGCTTATAAAACCTACTTAAAAGAGGCATGAATTAAAGTCTCCTTACTTTAATTCAGCAGTGTTTTTAAAAATTGAAAAAGTGCCAATTACGCCGCGAGCAGCGCGAAAATAGTGTACTGTACTTACCCAACGTAAGTTTGAGATTTATCCTTATTGCCTGCTGCCTAGAGGAAGTCTCAAATTAAAATTTATTTAATTCCATGTAAATATCATACTTCCGATGTTTTAGTTGTCTGATGATGAAGAAGAAACTAAACGTATCGTTCGCTCAACGAAGGAGAAGCGTTTTGAGGAGCTTACAAATATTATAAAGCAAATAAAGAATTACAAGAAAATCAAGGATTTGTCTAGTTTATTGACGGGCTTTGAAGATCTCATGCGTGCCCATTCGAAAGCCTTGCCTGTAATCATGAAGGAAGAAGCAGGCCTTTCTCCTCGATTTTTTATTCGATGCCTTGTGGAGATGGACGATTTCATAAGTGATGTTTGGGAAGATCGTGAGAGCAGGTAAGAAAAGTCTGGTTTTTCGTTTTGGAAAAGAAGTGTATTGCTATTTTTTTCTTTAAGGGCGCAAGGCCAAACTTGTAGCATATGCGCCAAGACAAAATTAAGAACATTTAAAGGATGGCTGTGAAGTAAGATGGTTTCAAATCAGTGTACTGGTGAAAAGCTGAAAGTGAGATGACATTGCTAGTGTCTTCTACTAGGATTAGTGGGGGTGTGGATTTTGTATTGTACATTGTATGCGCCGTCTGGTAGGTCGGGCAATCTGTGAGTGTGGGTTGCAAAGTATCGTAAGTAGGCAAGCACATTGGTTACATTGGGGGGTGGTTGGTTTTTTGCTCATTAGGTAGGAGTGAGTTAAATGTGTATGTCCTATGCGCAACCTCGCGAGTGATACCTCAAGGCGGCGTGACCTCTGGGATGATGTCTCCCACTCGCTTATGCTAGGCTTTATGAGGTGGAGCTTTTTATGGGTTGTTTAGATTGATTACGTCCATTGGCTCTGCCATCTGCTTAATATCTGTCTAGTTGTCAAATTAATTCTGTCTGCGTTTGGGAGAACTGGTAGCGTGGGGTAGCTAAACCTGCTACTTTCCTTGGCGCCTTCGTCTGCACAGTCATTGATAATGACTCCTGAATAGGTTGGCGACCATATAACGATCATCTTGCCAATTAAGTGGACCAATTCTGTGATTTGGTGGGCCAGTGCCTGCCTTCTTCCATTTGACGAGGAATTGAAAGTATTGTATTTGATTTGAGGAAGGAAATATAATATACAGTAATACCGTATTTAGGAGCCATCCTGTGTTGCATAAAAATAACCTAAATTATTATGGCGCAAGAAACGTCCATCATAACTTTCTATTGAGACGCATTTTTTTTTGCAGCCCGCAGAATAATAATCGATATGCATCAATGGTTACTTTTTACGCTTACATTTTGAAATTGTTCAATTCTTAATTTGTGCGGACCATAACCGGAATAACCATAAAGTAATGCCTAAGGCAACGTCTTTGCGAGTTATAAGCCTCATCCCCATAATGTGCTATTTAATACCAGCTCTTGACGCTGGCAATAAGCAGAATGATACTCATGATGTCCAAGGAGGCGTAACAAATTCATGCACCGGAAATGAACATTCGGTACCGTAGGTTGGGGCGCACTATCTTCATAATTACTCTCAACTCTCTTAATTACAATATCACTTTACACTTTACAGGAAAAATTTATCAAAAGTTAACTCAAAGTCCCTCTCAACATTGAGACAAAAGTTCCGAAAGTACGCTAAAGATTTTGAAGACGAAATTTCTAAATTTCGAGAGAATCCTGACCAGGCTGATGACGAAGAAGAAGAGGCACGCGGTGAGTGTTTGACTACGAAGGAGTTCCTTTTGGTAGGGCATGGTTTTCTACTAGTTTTATTCCTCCTACTTTCTGAGCTATATAGTGCCTGTTAAACTTATACACTGTCTTGTTCCAAAACTCACATATATGCCATAGTAATTTTATTATGACACCCCTTGCATCGTAGCTCTTCGAAGTCCGTAAGTTAAGCTGTCTAAGGTGGGGTGGAAAAAAAGAGTTGAATTAGAAGAGTATTGCAATATTGAAGAAAAAAAGAAACGTCACAGCTTACTATTGTTTTCAGCAGTTTTTTAGGACTGCTTGGACTGGGTGGTAGTATAAATATATGGAATCTTGTATGGATTGAAATGTCAACATTGTTCATAGTTCATGTTTTTACCCATTGATTTGTTTCCCATATTCCTGTTATTCATGTATCCCGTTATAATGTTCATAGGTTCTGAATCGGATTCAGAAGATGAAGAAGTCGTGAAGGTGAAACCTACCAAGCCTGTCGCCCAAGAACCTCCACCCGAGCCTAAGCTTAAAGCTCACGATGACGAAGGCCTTAGCGACGACTCAATCGATTGGGGCTCATCGTCGGAAACTGAAAGTGAAAGCAGCGGTGACGATGCCCAGTATCAGAACATACGGGAGCGCTTTTTGAAGAAGTAAATATTTTTCTGTTGTAGTGTAAGAAAGATGCAAGAAAGAAAATTGTCTTTATTTTCCATATGGGCGAATTTTACGCCTTTCAGCTCACTTTTTCAATTAACCCATAGTGTATGCCAATTCCCAAAAGAATCAATGATAATTATCTTCATCCTGGCTCTTACTCGAACTTGGTTCACAGGTTTACAATGTGTCAATGGTAAGCTTGGCTAAGCTTACCCATTGTCATTGGTAGTAGGCGTGGGTTGACAGTTGACACCGCTATCGTGCAACAGTTTGCTATCGGCCAAAATTAACTCGGAAACAAACCATTAGTGTCGGAAAAATCTATAGGGTCTCCAGGGCATGGTTCAATGGGCCTACATCCATAAAAAATAGTCTGCAGCTATGATTTCCCAGTCTCAGACCATTGGAAAATTGGCGCTATCCTTTTAGGGTGGCCATTGCCCAACATCGCTTGAAAACTCACGATAATGAAGTGGTACCGAAACTTTTCAAGCGACATTGGGACCACTTTGGAAACCTCAAAATATGGATGTTAAATGGCCGGACAATTTAAAATTTTTACAATGGTCTTACTGATGGTGACAGTTTTTATGAGCACCTAGGTGTCTGTCCGGGTCAGTGTTAAGCGAATACAATTCACATGCGGTACACTTGAAAACTAACAACTTTTCAATGTCATCCCGATTCTAGAGCCTTCTTCTTTACTCCTTGTTTATATTATTTCACTAACGAGGTGTAAACTGACAGGGCAACTGACAAAGATGACGACACTGAGAAGAAACCGAAGATGACTAGAGTTAGAAAGACTCGTCCAAACAAAGCAGGCAGGGAAGAAGACGATGATGAAGGCGAATGGGAGACGGTTAAAGGAGGTGTCGCCATACCATCTGAAAAGCCCAAGATGTTTGCTAAGGACGCCGAAATCGACATTCCTATAGTCGTCAAGAAGTTGAACGAGATTATTGCTGCCAGAGGTAAAATAAATCTTCAGTATTTTAGTTTTAGCTACTGGCCAAAGCTTGTGGACACACAATTAGCCGAATCCGTAAAAAAAAAATAATAAGCTTATGGTAGTAGTAATATGTTGGGCCAGGCTACGCCCGCTACGGAGAGGGCCCATAGGACATATTCCATCATCCTATCCCATCTCCTTACTCGGGGGGCAGCTCAATGGTTGCTGAAGCTGCTTCACTAACTGCACTTCGACCGGCATGGTTCTTGTTCACACTCGCCTTATAAAGGTCAACCTCTTTATTTATATATTAAAAATATTAAAAATCAGTAAATAAAAATATATTTTAATATTTTTGCTGGTCACATCGGTCATCTATTGATGTTTAGACAAGAAGTTACTTTAAGTTTTAACCAGCTCCAATGCGGTAAATTGTGTCATAATCGATGTGCTACCCTGTTTCGTAAATAAATAAAAAAGTAATAATGTGAGTCCTAATTAAATTTAGGCTGTGCTGCGATATAATTTTTCCAGACTTGTGGAAGATTTCTCGGGTATGTCCTATCTTTAAGAAGGGTGATAGGAATAAGGGAGAGAACTATAGGCCAATTTCCAATCTTGACGCCGTTTCGAAATGTTTTGAAATCATTCTGTACGATCGAATTATGTCTAACGTGAATGGAGCCATTTCACCTAAACAGCATGGTTTTCTGAAGGGTCGATCAACCACAACCAATCTCGTGGCTTTCTCTAACTTTATTGGTGATGCCTTATCTAAGAAGATACAAGTTGACACAGTGTATTTCGATTTTAAATCCGCTTTTGACCATGTTAACCACTCCCTATTAATTTTAAAACTTTTAAGTAATTTTGACATACCTCCATATCTCATTTTAATTCTAAAGTCATACCTAACGTCAAGGTCTCAGTTTGTTTCCTATGGGGGTGCCATTTCCGACGCTTTTCGCGTCCTCAGTGGTGTTCCACAGGGCAGTATCCTTGGCCCTCTTCTCTTTGTTCTTTTCTTAAATGACTTACCTGGTTTTCTCTCATTTGACAATGTTTTGTTGTATGCCGATGACCTAAAGGTTTTCAATACGGTCGAAAATAGTTGTGATGTAGATTATATACAAAGCATCATAGATCTAGTTGCAGAATGGGCGATGTTGAATAAAATGACTATTCACAGTGGTAAATGTGAGCTGGTGAGTTTTTGTACAGGTACACAATCTGTATATTCTTATGTTCTAAACGGGAGCACACTTAAAAGGAGCTCGACAATTAGAGATTTAGGAGTTGTTTTTACATCAAATTTTACCTTTAAACCCCATGTAGAGGAAATTGTGAAGGCGGCAAACAGAGTTCTTAGTTTTGTCATTCGGATGTCTTACCATTTCTCAAATTCATCAACACATAAGCTCCTTTATAACGCACTTGTTAGATCTAGACTTGAGTATGCATCCGTTGTGTGGCGACCGGAGGCTGAATCCCTGTCAATTTCGATTGAGAAGGTCCAAAAGCGCTTTCTGCGCTATCTCCATTACAGGCGGCACGGGATTTATCCCCACTACGCCAATCATCCGGTTAGAACTTCCCAACTTCTTGCTGAGTTTGAGATGAGCTCGCTCAGGAATAGGAGGGTGTCTGCGGACTGTATATTCTTCCACAAATTAATAAACGGTATGCTAGATGCCCCCACTATACTTGAAAGGGTTCAGCTCAGAGTCAATGTGAGGAACACAAGATTAAGAACTCTGTTTGTGGCTAACTCTCTATCCAAGGCCCCACTGTCTAGAATTTTAAAAACAATCAACGAACACGGTGATCTAGACCCGTTTTGCAGCCTACCTCTTTTTAAAATTTGTTTACGGGGTTTTTTAAATTGACGATATTCATTCATTCATTGAACAATTGCATGTGTTACGTTCATACTGTGCTATCTGTTTGACAAATCGTTAAGATGCTATTTTTATTTTATTTTTCTCCTACTGATTGTTTTTAGGGTATTGTTTATATGTTTTAAATTGTAAGTGATGTCTTATTTGGACTGTGTCTGTTGGCAACGCAATACAAGCTTATTTATTTATTTATTATTTTATAATGAAACGACGCGAAGTATTACAATATAATACTTATAATATTTATTATCTCGCCTGTTCGTGGAGACTGTATTTCGTTATATAATTTCGAAATGTTATTTATAGGCAAGAAACGCACTGATCGCCGTGAACAAATAGAGCTATTACACGAACTTCAGAACGTCGCCGATTCACACCGTTTGGGTATTCCCGTTGCCATCAAAATAAAGTTCGCTATCATAAGTTCTATTTTTGACTATAACCCAAAAGTTTCCGACGCTATGAAGCCGGAGTATTGGACTAAGTAAGTGACTAATTCGAAGCTTAATTCTAGCAATGGTTTTACCTAAGAATTGAAAACGTCTGAGATATGTATGGATATACCTGTAAATAGGTCAGCCTTGCACAAACGTAATACTTGACTATTGTAGCAGTAAAATGTAAAATATGCTTGATAAGGTAGCTTATAGGTAAAAAATAATAATAATACATGTAAATACTCGTATTAAAAAATAAATAAATAAATGTTAGTGTTTTAAACTGTGGATTATAAGAACGAGAACCCCAGTAGACACTGGAGACATGGCGTCATAATGACGTCACTACCAATACAACAGCTGGTAGTTCCCAAACTGGCGGCAACTCCCCAACATCACGTATGACGAGATTCTGCAGTCATTTAAATTGATGGGGACAGCCATTTTTTTCCTCCTACTAAATAACGTTTTTTAAGGAAAAATAATATTAACTTTAAGTAGTTTAATAAAGATACTGATGCATTAAAATAAGTTTTCAAAAATTGTAAAGTAGAATGATGCCGAATTAAGTCATTTTCCAAAATTAAAAGAAATGAAATATTTTTGAATTTGGTTTTGAAAGTTTGAAGTCGCTACGAACGCGAGGTGAATTCGTTAGCTTTTTGACGCATTCTTTGTATCGATGAAGGACATTTTTCACTCATTAAGTCCTGTTTAAGTTTGGTAGCCTTTACTGCAGTCGCTGGCTTATTACTACCCGGTACATCGCCATTGCCTAAGGTTTCTAGGTCCCTTTGGTCATTTAAAAGGGATCATAGCTCAGGCCTAGGCTATTTCGATAGGATTCTTTAGTTATTACTGTAAGAAACAGAACACAATTCCCCAACATTATATCCTTGGTTCTGAGTGGCTGAGACGATCCGCTTCAAGGTTAAGACCATGTATCTAAATTATCAACGATAGGCAGCACGGCATAGCTATTTATAGCTAATTGATTTTGATTTCAGGCTTTTGGATCGCGTGTTGGAGTTAATGGACTTGCTTCTGAAAGAGCGAGATTTGATAATGGGAGAACATATTCTAGAAGAGAATGAGGTGTTTGATAAGACTCCATTCAAAATTCGTGGTTGCACTCTCACTCTTGTTGAGCGACTGGATGAAGAGTTTACGAAACTTTTAAAAGAGTGTGATCCTCATAGCAATGAATATGTGGAAAGGTAATAAGCGTTAACTATGATGTTTACTATATTTCATATGCTGTTTATTATTTACGGTTGGTTATGTTACCATATATTGCCCGTAGACCTTAATCGCCACATCGGGATTTCAGTGGATTTGCACGTTTTGAGGTCCCAAAATAATGCTTTCTTACTTCAGGTATGTTAGGTGCTAATTATAATAACAAAACCGTACAGATTGCTTTCCCAAACAAAGATTAGGTTTCCTACAAAAAAAAAATCTTGGAAATGGATAATTCATGCCCTAATGCTTTACATACCCTGCCATTATTTCTGTGTTGTAATACATTGATCTGCCCGTTCTAGACTATGCAGTCGTCGCATCATGCCCGTAACCCCAGTCCGCCCCAACCCCGAAATTTTTTGACTTTAAACTAGATAGAATTGAACTTTTCAGGTGGACATTTCACTACATGCTATAGGATCGCAGCCCTTCCCGAAATTAAATCATGTTAACGGGCCTGCACCCCATCAGTCAATTCAGTGCTTTGTGATAGGGAATTTAGAGGCAATCGAAGTTTAACACTAGAAAAATTATTTTCTTTGGAAGTATATTATTTATCTCGGTACCTATACTATATGATTAATAGGAAAGCATTTTCGAGTAAACTCAAACTGGTTTTTTAGTTATTGGTGGCGTAGTGTTTCCATTAATTTGGATATAAGTTATTGTGCAGCGTTTTATATCCTGCTTTGAGCATTGGATAGTTAGTTATTAAATAAAAGAAAATGACTAACATAGTTTGAAGTTACCCCTAAATGATGTCCCTTTGAAAAAGAAAGGTAAAACTATAGAAGTATTGTAATGCTCGGTTCAAGAATTGATTCAACTCTCTCGTTATTTGTTATAGATTGAAAGATGAGAAAAAGGTTTCAATAATAATTGATAAAGTGCAGGAGTATCTAGAGCGACAAGGAGTCCAGTCGGAACTATGCCGCGTCTACGTCAGAAAAATTGAACACTTGTATTACAAGCTCGATCCCGATGTGCAAAGAAAGAGACAGGTTCGCATTATGTAGCTCGTAAAGCTGCTTTATTTATTATCTTTGTTTTCAGTTGGCGAGTGCAAATAGTTGCATGTGTGGTTTTGCACTGCAAACAAGGTTACCCGAGGACCGTCCAACACTGTTTGCCATTGCTTGTTTTGAAACTGTTTCACTGAGACTACTATGTCAAGGAATTTAATTTGCCCCCACTACTCACATGTAAATGTCAGTCAGATAATGACTTTAAAATCAAAATCCGATGGTGCTGCCCACTGTTTCATGGCATCTACAACTGCCTAGAGTTAACAACGCCACTGTACCCATCTACTACACACATCTACATGTGAACAGAAACCATTATTTAGTTCCACCACTCCGTTAATTTTTAACTTTATGCGACATTCTATAATTTACCCACAAATTTTGTATTTGCTGACAACTTTTATTATGCTTCAGGGAGAAACTGTAGAGGAACCTACGTCACTGGAGATTGTTGATAAGCTTTGCAAGTTTGTTTACGCGCATGATACAACTGATCGTCTGCGCACGCGCGCCATTTTGGCACATATTTATCATCATGCTCTTCATGACAACTGGTTCCAGGCAAGAGATCTGATGCTGATGTCGCATTTGCAGGAAACGATTCAGCATTCTGATCCAAGTACCCAGGTAAATGCTTTTGTCACTTCCCATGAATAATTGAATTAATTTCCTGATACCGACAGAGTCTTGTTTGTAGGGAACGAATACGAAATGGCCGGCCGTTGTTCGAAGTTCAGCATAAATGACATCCACTTAACCTATTTGAAAAAACGCGGCTGACCACAATATCCCATGCAAAGTAGTAACCTAGATAGTGTAGCCTCTGCCACTCGTCAGCCCTGAACCCTCAGTGCGTTGTGTGTGCCAAAAGTGCATATGGAAAATATATAAATAATGTCCGAAATCCATGGGGTCTTTGGCATTGGACAACAGACCAATGGGCCACCATAAGTAGGCCGAGGTTCATAAAGCGTCCTTCAAGACATTATTATTATTAGACCAAATATGAAACCAGATTACCTCTAGCTATTTGGCAAAGGCAGATGGAGGCCCGAGACGGCGTTGAATACCAGCCAAACCGCTTACCGCTCGTTGTTGACCCAAACATTTATTAGAATGGGCCAATTATGCAATACAACTGACATTGGTCACTTTCGTCTCACTTTTTCTAATTTAGGAACCAAGCCCCCCCCCCCCCCCCCCATTATAGCACTGTTACAACTTTTTAAATTCAGCACTTGTTTTCAGATTCTGTACAATCGAACGATAGCTCAATTGGGGCTGTGTGCTTTTCGTCATGCGTACATAAAAGACGCACATAACTGTCTCGTTGACCTAATGATGACAGCCAAATTCAAGGAACTACTGGCCCAAGGTTTGATTCCGCAGCGTCAACATGAACGCAGTAAAGAGCAGGAGAAGTTAGAGAAGCAGCGGCAAATGCCGTTTCATATGCACATCAATCTAGAGCTTCTAGAGTGCGTTTACCTGGTCTCCGCCATGCTCATTGAAATTCCTTACATGGCTGGTAAGTGCCTTTTGTATGATTACTTTTGCATTAAGTGGCACCGGCTTGTTAATGTTTCTTGACCTTACTGCAGTCATTTGACTTATTATATAATACAGGTCGACTGGCTTGCTTCACACTTCAAATTATTATTTTTTCTTTGCATTTATATTAATTCAAATTCATGTTTATTCCTCATAGAAGTATCGATCGATGACCGATAAATAAGCTGTCATACACTATAATATATATTCCGCTACGCTTTCATGCACATTATGGTGCAGTCACTAACACGGAACTTGATTTAGTAAAAATAACGGTCGCTGAGGATGCCAAGTCGAAGGAGTTCTGTGGCTAATTGCTGTTAGTGACGGCCACCTCCTATGTATAAAAATTGATAGGAACATTTCTTCTGCTTTATAACGTCTCATTAATGACTACGATTAAAATGGCACAAGAAATTTGACTTACCAATAAAACGTAAAAAGTCGGGGCTCATTTGTTTTTAGACATTATTGGCAATTTCGGGATTTGTTCCTTTCATTATTCATCACTAACATTTTCTTTAAATTGTTGTATTAATAGTTATCCCAAATTGTATTTTAGCTCATGAATTTGACGCTCGTCGGCGTATGATCAGCAAGACTTTCTATCAGCAGCTGCGATCTAGTGAGCGTCAGAGCCTGTTTGGACCTCCAGAGAGTATGCGTGAGCACGTTGTCGCTGCCAGTAAAGCTATGCGAAATGGGAACTGGAGTGCTTGTAAAAATTTTATTATAAATGAGAAAATGAATACAAAGGTACGATGTTTTTTTTATGTGATATGGCAGTTTGAGAGGCATAAATAGGCTCATTTGTCCCCGTTAAGCAAAGGTATGATGTAATGAAAAGAAAAGAAAAAGTTCTTAAAAGTCTGAGAAAACCCCTTATCCTGTAATGCTGTGATAAAGTCTAACTTTCACCCGAAAGGTTGTTTGAGGCTCGAGCCTCACACTTGCTACATTTGCCTCTCATGTTGTGGAGGTCACGTAAAGGAGACAGTCCCTCCTTATTGGAGAATGGCTCTTACTCCGCTGGGTTAGCTCAGTAACAGAACGCTATTTATTTATTTATTCACACTTAGACAATTTGTAATGAGACCCTTTTTACCACTTGACACACTTAATAGCATTGTTAAGTGGCTTTGCTGAACTTGCCACTAGCAAGTTTACAGTAATCGATTCGTTTTATAGGCCTTTGTCATATTATGCCAATTCCTTAACTTTACGAATTGCGATTGAATATATAGCAGTATCCTTAAAGTTCCTGGTAATGAAGGTAGCTACAGTTTTGAGGGTTTCTTAATGACTGAATAAATAAATGACTTATTGGTTAAAGGTTTGGAACCTGTTCCATCAAGGAGACTCAGTTCGCCAAATGCTTAGTCGGCTCATTCAGGAGGAATCGCTTCGCACTTACTTGTTCACTTATTCAAACGTGTATGAGTCCATCTCTCTTCAAACGTTGTCTGACATGTTCGAACTCTCCCAGCCAATGGTTCACTCTGTCATTTCAAAAATGATCATCAATGAAGAACTTATGGTATGTTAGTGGTTTGCCTGCAGTCAGGCATACTTGCTCTTTGGTTGTTGGGTGAGACTCCTACTTGCAATACAATGTTTTTTCCTAAACTTACTGCAATATACTAATACTTACTAATGGCAGCAATGTCATTAGTAGGCCATTGAAACCATTACTTATTTTATTGGAAACTATGGCGCTTTAGACGTCTTATTTATCTTATATTCATAGAAGAATTAAAAAAGTTATGATAGATGATGTTACAACTTATTATTCATTGATATTGAGTTTAAAAAAGAGGCCTTAAATTGAAGTTAGTGTGTACCTGCACTTTCATAAATATTTATTTTTAGGCGTCGTTGGATGATCCTTCTCTGACTGTCGTGATGCATCGCTCTGAACCAAGCCGACTACAGTCACTAGCTCTTCAATTAACAGACAAAGTCATCAACCTCGTTGATTCCAACGAGCGCATATTTGAAATGAAGCAAGGTATGAATACTGCTATTAAAGTAAAAGTTTGATGTCCGGTGTTATATGTAAGGGATTAGGGACATTCGCTACCGCCAATGATATTATTTTGAATTTCTTGTGGCTATTGCCACGTCTACTTAGGCATGCAAAGTGGTTGAAAAAGTCGTGGCTGGTTCCACCTTACATTCAGAGAGCAAATGTCCCCTGGCGATTGGCATCGCCCTACTTTAGTGAGTACTACGATAGCAAAGGGGGTCGATAAATCGCCATTATGCACCAACCCATTTGTTGCAATGTATCTCGACGATGGATGAGCGTTGGAGTCGCACCGCGATCTTGAGTCAGGTCATGAGTTTGTCTAACTCCGCGTCACTGGCCAATTTGTGTTGTTTTTTAAACATTTGACGAAAAAACTTGTTTGGTAGTTATATTTTGTGAATTTCACCGTAAAATTTGTAACATTACCTTAAATGGACAACCCTAAATGTAGCCAACTTTTTTCAAGTTTGGTTTTTACAGGCTATTGTACTACGTACTGTATGTTTTAGCTCAGTAATTTTCAATCTATGTCTATAAAAATGACTCCTGACTTACAAAGTTCACCCGGGTCCACTGTGATGTAATGACATTTGAATGAGTCTGCCCATTGGGGTTGGCTGCTGAACACCTTTTTGCCATCATCTTCCCTTGCAAAAACCTTGCATCTGATATATTAAAACTCATCGAAATCTATGTGTCAATTTATTTATTACAATTAACGTCGCTGTTCCAGGTACATTCTTCAACCGTGGTGGCGCTCAAGGTGGCTTTAGAGATCGACAGAACTTCAACAGACAAGGTCAGGACTGGAATCGTCAGCGTCAAGGAAGAAATTATTAACACGACAACGCATAGGCCGTACGTCAAAAGCTATGAAAATGGGTCTTTCTTTTTCTATTATTCCATCATATTCGGAAATTAGTTTCGACGGGAAAGTCACTTGCATTTAGCGCTACTCTCTTGAGAATTGAAAACTTGTTTCATTACAAGAGCTTAGCAATTGTTTTTAGAAATGAAAATGTGTGTGTATCAATGCGATTGTTAATTGGGGGCCATTCGCAAGGAAGTAATTCAATAATCTATCTGTTTTATTTCGTATCGTCGAGGGACTATTTATTCTTTGAACCAATTGAAATCATTAATTACATTATAAAACCCAATGCCTGAATTCTGTGTTTCTGACAACATACTGTATAATGCCCTGGTGATATTTATAATTTCGCGCTATTGTTTAAATTATTTCACTTAGCACAAATACCTATTTTTATTTTAATATGGTGGGTCAGAAGATATTAACGTAGTTGTTGTTTCGACGCTTATGTTCTGAAGAACAGTAAAATGAAATGGGCCATTTCTTTTATTTCGTAAAAATATGAATATTGGCAATGGAGCGACAGCATATTGATGGCGTGACAGGATTTGTTGAAACCAAACCGTTATATTAACTACTTACTTTACTTTATCCGCGCCTTATCCCTTCGGAGGGGTCGGCGACTTGGATCTTCTTCTTCCACGCAATACGGTTTTTGGTGTCCTCTATGGTCAGGTTCAAGGTACTCAGGTCTTGTGCTACCTTCGCCTCCAGGGTCAGCTTGGGTCGGCCTCTCGGTCTCCTGCCCTCCACGACGTAGTTCTCCACTCGGTACAGCAGGTGTCCATCCTCCCTCCGTTTTGTATGTCCCCACCATGCCAGGCGCCGTTCTCTCGCCTTATCTACATTAACTATTAGAAGAAATATTAGGGGTCTTCACAGTGTTGGTGTTATCGAGTTAAATGTGCTATCCAAGTTAACGCACAATCGTGAGCGGACCTCGGGGGTGCGTATCATGCTATATCGAAAATATTTAACAAATTAAACAACGTGGTAGTAATCAGGACGTTCGTCGTACGCCACGTCTAGTGCCACATTTGTTCATTTTCGTTGTTGTAATTTTAAGTATTGACGGTAATTACTTGGGACATAATAAATAATACAAATAAATTTAAATATTACAAAATTTTAAACGCGTGTTTCAAATCAACCGACATAAACAAATATGGCGGCGGTCAAACCATTGTCGATCGCAACGCAACCTATGTAACACTGTTAACCAACTCGTGCGTTTAGGATAGCATGCTGGTTAGCTTGGTTATCGGGTTTCACGTGTGTGAACTTAGCTTGATATAACACACTTAACTTGGTATAACTCGATAACACAAACACTGAAGACCCCTATTGTTTCTCATTTTACTGGCCATTTTGAAAACATAGATTATATATAAGTTTACTGTGTCAGGTATGGAGGGAATTACTGGTTAATCAAGATTTTACCACGGTTTAAGTTGAGGGCTTGTTCCGTTAATGGCAAAACTGATAGTTTTGTAATGTAATTTCATTTTTAATATACATATATGTAGTTCGTTATCACGTGCGGTCTTATGGAATTTCGAAAGTTATTTATATAAGATTGTTGAGTTTGCTTCTCAGTATGGATAATCACATTCATTATGATAAAAGCACAGGGAGAAGTGATGTATGTAGCAAATTTGTTCTTTAATAAAGGCTTTAGAAGATTGATAGAACTGTCTAATGTCCTATTTTAACCTATCCGTAAATTGTGGGGGAAATTGCCACTTCCCATTATAATGGACAAGTGGCTTAGTGGGGGCATTGAATATATAATATAAAATATATAGTGTTATATATTCAATGGTGGGGGTTAAGTATTATGTTATGGAAGCTAGTGTTACGTTGCCTAACGGCTGGAAGTACACCGTCGGCCAATCCTTCCACCACCGGGCCAAGCGACAACAACGCTACAAAACCAAATCGGCTTTTTTCAAAGTCAGCCCTAATAACGACTTCGATAAATAACACAAAGCAAAGGCGGGATACTAATAACTTCTTCTGTGATCTTTCCGTGGCAGAAAAAAATTTTCGTAAAGCTTCACAACCAACATCTGATTTTGCTACGTAACAAATGGAGACAATTGTACTACGGTAGCCTACTGGCATGAATTGCGTGCATTGCAGAAACTATTGTGTTAGAAACAGGCACGTATATATCCAAATACTGAGGAGTACTTGTTCAAAGGGAACGCTTTCCCCCTATGGTCATTTCTTGCATACCTTATTAATCTCCTTACCAATTCGACCATAATCTGAACTGTCAAATTATGCAAATATGCCTATACCTTTTTCCAACACATTATTTCACGAGCAAATAAAAAATGATATTTTCTACAGCCGCCAGGATTAGGTATATTTATGTAGAAAACATATGAAGTAGCCCCGCAGAAGTGGTTCCTTATTGTTCACGCTCATGGGATCTAATGTGATAATAAATAATACTTATCAATAATTGACAAAGAACTATTGTCATTAGAAGTGAGAAGAAATGTGAAATTTGACTAATTTGAGTAATTCAAAGAACTTATATAATACAGTAATTGAGTAATTCAAAATAAGCCATTAGCTTGTGAATAATTTTGAATTTTGGTGGGAATTTGTCTTCTGCCACTTTAAATCCATTACTGTTATTAAAAATTAAAAAAAGCTTTCCATTTATTTTTCTTTATGTAATATAAATTATAAAGCTATTTTTTTAAATTAAAAAAACATTTTTTTAAATTAAAAAAACATTTTTCTAAATTAAAAAAAACATTTTTCTATTTTTAAAGACAGTATTAATTATTTTAGGATTTTAATTTGATTTACGTAGTCAGTCGCTAAGACAACATGAACATATCAAAATAAGCCTAGCCGATGCGAAACTGACGCGGAATGAACTCAAACAAGGGTGAATGACAGGTTGGAGCGCTTTGTTTTCTTATTTAACCAGGAGCTAAGTAAATTTTTTCTATTTTAAGTGACTGTGCTAATGTGTTACCTGCCATAGAAACGAAATTAAGCCTTTTCGCGTAGTGAGTTCTTGTACTTGTGTAGTTCAATACATTATTCCCAAAATGGCATCATCAGTGCCTGTGCCCGAAATGTGTTCCATTGAACGTTTGGTGAAGGGAGTTTCAGAAAAGAAAGAACGGGAAAAGCCATGGCACTCAGAAATTGTTGCCACAGTCTCCACAGAACCGGACAAAATTTGGGGCAACGATCGTGAATATGAGGTGAAGCTACAAATTGGGGAACTTAAACGCAAATTTCACAAAAATCGGCATCTACGCTGCAAATGCTTGCCGAGCGATGTGCTGGAATCGGTAAGTTTAATTTTTAATTGGATTTGAGCGGTGCTGTAACAAGTTTTCTTTGATAAGCTTACTAAAGAGGCTCATGTCACTTCCTGCCAACTTTTTGCCAGAGTTCGCTGTTTGGTGCCTCTCTAGAAAATTATGAAACAGGAATTCACCTGAATTCTGATAATATAAAACCGTTTTCTTTCCTGTAACAGCAGGTTGGTTGATTGATTGATTGTTCGAATTAATATTTTCAGCGTTAGGGAAACTCAAAGACCTAACAAATTATAAGGCTATAAATAATGTGCCATGAATTTCTTAAGAGATTTGCAACCGGCTATTAGTCACCACTGTACCATCCTATAATCAGTTGGTTTCTATTTTGTATTTAATTTACTACGTGAACTATGAAGATTTGGTATATTTGATCTATGTTGTATAAGACTACATCATACATAATGTCATAAGGTCTTAGTACTTTTTGGTGCTGTCATTTCTCCATGAAACTTGTTGTACAATGCGTGAAATTTTAGTCTTCCGTTAAGTTCATTAAATTCCAATATTACATCAAAAATTAAAAATACCCTATGATATTGTTCATGAAGTATTCTTCCATAATTTTTATAGCTTACGCAGTAAACAAAAAAATATATAAAGGCCGATTACTATTAGTCTACGTTCACATTCCCTTCTAACACTAAAATTAGGCCTAAGTCTAAGACTACTAAATTTGGCGTATTATATTTGGTATATAAGATAATAATTGCATTAATTTTATAATTAAAAAATGTCATAAATTTCTCAATTATTACTAAGCCTTATTTTATTATTATTATATAATACATTAATATATATATACTATATGATTAATAATATTATATTATGCAGAGTGAGTACTCTATAATGATTTATTATATTTAATTATTGATTAAAATAATATTTTGCAGTACCACTGCTCAAAGATCGCTCTATCATTGGAAGCTTGAGCGGGATAATTTCATTACGTAAAATAAATTTTTTCAATATAATCCAACTTGTCCGGGGTTGCTGGACAATCAAAAAAGTTAAGTGATGAATAATAATAAATCATTAATAATAATAATAATTGGCTAATCAGTATAAAATAGATATAAATATAGAATCTAAACTTGGATGCATAGAATGTGGCTGTCGCTATTACCAATTCTTCTTCTTCTTCTTCTTCTTCTTCTTCTTCTTCCTTCTGGCTCTACAGCCCTTGATTGCCTTTGGCCTGCTCGACAACCCTCCTCCAGTCATCTCGGTGATGTACAACGCTCCACCATCTAAGGACTCCCAACTCGTGAAGGTCAGTTTCCAAGTCCTCCTTCCAGTGTTATCGAGGACGTCCGGCCAGTCGTGTTCCTGCCATGCTTGCTTTTTCGGCATGCGGTCGTCTGACATTCTTACGGCGTGTCCCAGCCATCTTATGCGTTGCGCTTTTATGAACCGGACTATGTCTTCTCCGTTGAGGATTGCGTCTATTTCGGCGTTGTTTCTTATACACCACTCTTCTTCTTCGCATAGGGGTCCATAGATCTTCCTTATCAGGGCATGTAAAGTAGTGGTACAGACTCCAACTTTCACCCAAAAGGTTGTTGGTTCGAGTCCTAGACTTGCTACATTTTCTGGCCATGCTTCGGAGGGCATGTAAAGCAGGCGGTCCCGAGTCTTCCTAGTTGAGTGTAAGAGAGGGCTTTATAGCCTAACTCTGCTAGGTTGGCTTAGTAATACAAAAAAGTCAATATTTATTTATTTATTATCTCTACGCCCAATACTCGTAGTTTGTTTGCGTCGTTGACAGTACTATTTCCAATTGGCCACAGTTATTGAACTACTTTCACCCACATTATCGGTTTTTAATTCAAATCAAATTCCATAACTTTGTTCAATTGGTGTCAAATCACAAATGTTCTCAATGACTGTGTGCGTGTTAGTCATTGCCTAAACCTGTCAGACAGCAAAACACTTAGTTGCCTGATGAGAGTTGTTGATTGTGTGAGGCGGTTATTTCGTGGCAGCTCTTTGATAAGGCAAACCCAGTATACTTATTTCAGCTACCTCAGCTGAATAGAGTGTAAACTGAAAACGGTCGAATTCCCTAAATATCCCAGCCTTTCATTAAGACAAAGCTGACCGTGGATCCCGCCGAATCGGGCGGTTTATATTTTTTTATTGTAGTTATTCATACGTAAATTATAAGGATTGAAGCGGTATTGAGAACTATTTCAGACTGCTCATTATAAGTTATGTTTTTTTTTGTTGGTTTTATAATGTTTTCACAAATTTGATATGTCGGTTAATTATCTTTCTCCTATCAGTTTCATGGAAAACACACCAAAACTAAATAATCCTAAGGGACCATCCCTAAATTATGTCACCACGAATTTCGAGATTTTTTTGACCCCTCCCCCGTCCTTGTCACAGCTGTTCACATTTGGGGGCGGTCCCCCCCCCCCCGTTCCTAGTGTGACGTCACATATTTTGCAATTTTATTTTTAGACATTATTGAATTCAAACAGCAGTTCCGAAATTATTTTTTAATAAACATGAACATTCAAGAAATTAACAAAACAAAATGCGATTACTTTATTAAAGAACCGGTCCGAGTTTACTCGAACATGCTTTCCAATTTATCAACATTAGGGAATATCAGTAATTTCATGGTAAAAAATCTTCCAGTGGTTAAATTTCCGATATCTCGGGAGGGAGGGAGGGAGGGGGGGGGGTTGTCCACCGGACGCCACTGGAAGTGAGGTAAATTCTAGATAGGTCAGACAAACACATTAATTACCACACAGCAATAATGGCAGGGCATGCAATGCATTTCAGCGCGAATTCTCTATCATTTTTTCAAAAAATAATTTTTTGTGCAAAACCGAATATTTTTTGGGAAAGCAACCTATCCGGTTTCGTTACTCAATTTAACACCTAAAACATGCCTAAAGCTACCTTCATCGATAGAAAGGTTTCGCAGAAAAATTATTTTTTAGTCATTTTTCATTAAAATTTAGTTATTTTTATTTTTTTACCCCCAGAAGCAAACTATCAAGGGGCAAGTGACCCCCCGCATTTGTCAACATTAATAACGACTACAATATATGAGAATTTAAAAGAAATCGTTGGAGCCGTTTTTGAGAAATAATTTTTTTAGATGTTTTTTTTAGTTTTTTGAAAATAAAACCCCCCCAAATTGATTTAGTCCCCAAAAAAAAAGAATGGTCCCGAGGTATGATTTTTGTGAACCTACATGCCGAATTCCACCTAAATCCACCGAGTAGTTTGCCCGGAAATCGATGAACCGACAGACAGACATTTCGTAAAAACCACTTTTTTGGGTTCCTGGGGACCTCAAAACGTGTAAATCCTTTGAAATCTCGGAATCGAAAATTTCGACCGTCACAAAGCTTTCCTTATACTGCGTATAAATTGGAAAGCAATAAAAAGAAATCATCTTGAGTCCATGGACTTTAAACCCGCTATTGTAGTTCATTATATAGTAGGGTTGGGAACCCTAGCGCTAGATCGTCGGTGCGTGCCGAGTAGTAGAGCGAGTCACGAGTGGCCGGCAAAACAATTTGAATCTTATGTTTACACAGGTAGCGTTGCAAATGTTTTGAGTATTTCCTTAATAGTGCAAAGTTCGTGATTTAGCACATACACTTGGAAATGTGACGTCACGAAATTAACTTAACATGTGACGTAATTTATGGATGGCCCCTTAACGTACTACTAGTAGTATATACAGTAAATGAAATAGTTCTCTATTGCTTGAATATACCAAAACTATATACCTTTAAAGTATAAAATTAAATAAAAAATATAAGCAAACCGATTTTGGAATGATCCAGGAGTCATCCAGGCTTCATATTAAGAGTGTACAGCCCGTAGGAAATTGGCAACCCGAAATTTATTCCTTTTTATTTTTTATTTAATTAACTAAGCATGTTATTAAAGATTTGGCTCATCAAAGTTGTAGAAGACTACTTCATGCATCACATTATAAGATATTTTTAATTTTCGAAATTGTAGTTTTTTCATAAACATGCAGATAATTTATAACAATAACTATAACTTTTCACGTAAAAGCCATTTTATAAAAAAATTACAATTTCGAAAACTAAAAATACCTTATAATATGATGCATGAAGTAGTCTTCTACAACTTTGATTAGCCAAATCTTTGATAACATGCTTAGTTAATTAAATAACAAATAAAAAGTAATACAATTCGGGTTGCCAATTTCCTACGGGCTGTACACTCTTAAGGACAAAGGTATTAAGAAATAAATATTTTTGAAACTCAGTGCCCAAATGTAGAGAAACATTTCTTCTTTCTTGTAATTCCTGTTTCATTCATGTTTTATTCCGGTTTTCTTATAATTAGGAACTGGTTCTTTTCTTGTGATATTTAAATAGGTGTTTACCTCCTTGGTAGTAGTGCTATTAGTTTGCCTACTAACTGGAGCCCGAGGATATTACAAATGTTGATAGATGTCTTGAGGTCGGTACTGGGTAGAGTCCCGTTGCATGCTACGAGCGTTGACCTGTCTTACATATTGCGGGCCCTTACCCATTTTAATATCCTCACAAACATCGAGTACTGTTTCAACCATGGGGCAGCTGCCTGAATTAATTAAACTAATAAAATATAAGGGACAGGCCCGTAACCAGGGACGGGGGGGGGGGGGGCTGGTGAATGTAGCCCGCTCCGAAATGTTTTGAATTAACACTATATATAAATGAACTTTCCAGACGTCTGACATTTCACTACATACTATAGACTCACAGCTCTCCCCGAAATAAAATCCTGGTTACGGCAAGGCCTTAGGGAGGTCCAGGGGGTTTGGAACCCCCTGGACCTGAACTATATTCATTGCTGTCACGTTTTGTACTATCAGAAAACTTCTAGTCTCCAAACCTGAGCTTTCGTTCCAGTCTGGTTCCCTACCAAATGGACTATCACAAGACGTGGGGAATTCCCAGGAGGTGGGAGCAGCCGTATGGTCCGGTCCCACCAAGGCTTGGGATACTAGACAGCACATCCATCTACCAATGCACAGTGGTACCGCCGAGTATTATTTGCCGAGATAGGTAAAGAATATTTGTTACATGGCGGTGCCGCCCAGTATTCTTCATCGAAACATTTCTAAGCGTGGTGGGCACGGCCCGTTGTTAAAAGTCTGTCCTTGGATAAATCATTGCCCAGAACGAAAGAAGAAAAGTGAATGACACGAAACTGATATAAGGATACTGCGTAGTAACCCTAATCGGTTGAAAAACGAAAAGCATGCCTTTTCTAATAAATTCATTTTCAATACATTAGGGAGTTTCCTCTGGCATGTTGCATGAACACGTGCTTGGAAAAATCCACTTATTGAGAATAGCTATGGAAGGCCATAAGACAGCGTTCTACAGAGGTGACCTGGATTTAGTCGTACTTCGTTAAAAAGTCAATAGTGGAAGATCGTGGTCACTCTATATGAAAGGTAGAATGGGCTTGTTCAATCCTAATGGGTACCTACTTAAGGGTGCAACCTTATTACTTGGAACATGAAATGTACAGAATCCGTTCACAAATAATATAGGAGGACTGAATTACTCCCCCCCCCCCTGAATCTAGTGGCCAGTTATAACTAAGCGGGCAGAAGTGAGACAAAAGCATTCTTATGATTACCTTATCTAGAGAGCTTACAGACATCATGTCAACTGCTACTTTGCTTTGACTCATAAATCTGATGTCATCACTCACTTGCATGATTAATCATCATGACGTTTTCGGAACTTTCAAGCAGGTGGCTGTTTGAGAGTTTTGAAAATCTACCAATAGATGTGTCTAGTAGGGCCCCTCCTAGGAATTCGCACGTAAAGTCAAATTGACGCGGGGGTGCATTATACTCCTGTAAAAGGTAAAAAATGTAACTGCAGAATGTGACGTCATTTGTGACGGCCGCGGTCGGGCCGCTAGTAGAGGAATTACTACTAGCATTATTGGCAGCAACGTCATTTGTGACGGCCGCGGTCGAACCGCTAGTAGAGGAATTACTACTAGCATTATTGGCAGCAACGTCAATGTGACGTCATTTTCTTGCCACTCATGTGCCGTCGTTTTGCTCTTGTAATCCACAGTTTAGAACACCAATATATATATTTTTTATATTAACAATTTTTCATGCCAAACACTTATTGTATTATTATATTTAACCTACAAGCTACCATATCTAGTATATTTTATATTTAATTGTTACAACTGTCAAGTAGCCTATTAGCCCATTGAGTGTTGTCACTAAATTCGTTGGCGTGCTATGTACCTATTATCGCAGACCAACAAAAAAATTTAAAACTTACTTGACTAATTTACCTAAGTCTTATATATTTCTGGGTGCTTAAACGGTATTCGATATCATATCTTCGTTTATCGCAATTCTCTAACAATATGACATTAATTATATAGTTGTTTATTTTAAAAAAATAGGGACAATTTGATTTCTTTATTTACAATTTTCATGTAAAAAATATCGGATAATTAGTTTTGTGTGTTTCCTCTTCACTTCTCTGCAAAGTTTCTTGCACAGCTTGCATTTTGTAGTTCTCTTGCGAATTGACCAAAGTGGAGTTGTATATATCATCAGGAGAGATGCCCCAAAAATATTTTTTTAATGCTGGATTCCTTGGCCCACCTAATGCGATATCATTTATGACCAGACATTGAAAAATGGAACCAAGTGGCCCCAGAATTCAAAAAAATATTTTTGGCGGGCCCGAATGTCCCGTCTCTCCAATATAGAACTCTAGACCGAATCAACATTAATCAGCCATCGTGTTGATGTTCAACCGTTTTTGGTATCGTAAAAGGAATCCATTTCTTTTACGCCCTGATCTTCACTTATCTCACCCAAGTTTTCAGTTCATAGTAAAGAGCTTTCACATTGCCCAAAAACTTTGTCACAACTTCTGTAAATGATGCCTAAGTCTGTTGTTCCTTTGTACGTATCTTTTCTTCAAAATAAAGCAATCATCTGCTTAGGCGATTATTCCACCGACGTCAATAGTTCACTATAGACGTGCTTGACGTGGTAGCAGACAATTTTTACACTGTCTTTAATGTCTGCTACCACGTCAAACACGTCAATAGTGAACTATTGACGTCGGTGGAATAAGCGCCTTATTAATGCTAGGTCCAACGAAAATCTCTTCTTTCAGTTTAGCTTGTGATAAATGAGAAAAGTTTCTTCACTTACAAACAAGCACCATCTTTTGGCAAAGCATTTACAAAATTATTGTTTTATTATAAGTCTAAAGATATTTCGTCTATGGGATTTGATATTTACCACCTAGTCGGTTACAAAGTTTAGTCCCAGTAAAAGTAAGGAAAAATCGTGATATTTTTTGTATTTTGTAAATTTTATGTATTTGCATGAAATTAAAGAAAAAGAGTCAGACTGCGCTGTTTTTGTTTTGGAATGTTTTCAATTTTTTTTTTAATTTTTAAACTTTCAGTTTGAAATGTGTGGAACAGAAATTTGTAACCGACTAAGTATAGCTGTACGATCATTATTTCTGGCGAAATTTGAATTTTGACACCCGTAAGGTTTTTGTTGTCTGTTGTCTCTTAAGTTTGGGAGATGATGTTATTTAGCCGCTAAATTATCTTTCTGCTTGAAGTAGATTTGCTTTCATGATTTGGTGGGAACTTCGGGCTACAGTCCAAAGTTAAAAGATCTGGCGCGAATCCTACTCTTATCTTTGTCATTTATCAAGCATATTTATAAATTAATGACCCTTCTCAAACGCAATGCAAACAGCTCATTTGGCTGTCAAATTGTGCCGAAAGGTAACGCTAGGGAGTTTGACTCGTATCTGTACTTGGTTAAGTCATGCTATCGCCTGTTACATCGCTTCAATGATAAGCTAGTTTCAGCTTGTTCATTATCGCTTGTAGCCGGTGCAGGTTGGCATTGAAGTGGTTAAGTCATGCTTTCGCCTGTTACTTCGCGTCAATGATAAGCTAGTTTAAGCTTGTTCATTATCGCTTGTAGCCGGTGTAGGTTGGCATTGAAGACGTATACCAGTTACCCAATGGCCATAAATGCATACGGAACCAATATAAATAATGCCCGAAATCCATGGGGTCGTCGGCATTATGTAGGCCTATGTCCATAAAAAGTCCTTCCAGGAAATAATTATAAATAACTCAATGGAGCTGCCTTAAGAGGCCCGTAGTGGACCTTTCTTATGTTAAATTAGTAAAATATCATAGGAAATATATTTTAGATATTTATCATTGGCCGCACAAACGTTCCACGTGGCGTGAGACGCTGAGAAATTTATCATGGCCTGGTGATAAGTTGGTATAAAGAAAAGTTAATTTCTGAACGCACTTCCGAAAGTTTTGACGTTGACGCGTGTTCGGGGCGTATCTGGGGGGAAACCCTAATTGTGCTTCACGCCAGCTGGCGAAATCGTCGATAAAACGACAAGGAATCTTCTGCTAGCCCTAAAACTACAGTGGAAAAGACGAGCAAATCGCGACAGCAGTATCGTCCGAGTGTACCGTGTTCCTAAACGTTTTGATGTGCCATTTGTGGCGGCCACTGAACATCTGAATTGTTAGGAAAGGAGTGAGAAATTGATTTAAAATGCACTTCCCAAGCTTTCCATAATATATTTTTTTAATTATATTACGACCAATAGCTTGCCGAAGTACAGTGCCTCGCAGAGCATATTTTAAGAAATTTTCACTGGGTGGCACAAATTGAAATCCTATTCTATATAGTGTAAATTTCGCTTGTATCCACCCCCCCCCCCTCCATAAATAAGTTCAGATTAGGTCTATTATTATTTTTACTGCTGCCACGGCTTCTTCGGTCATGTTAAAAACAAAATAGGCGCCATAAATACGATGGACAACGTAACTTTTGACTATTTTTTCCTCTTTTTTTTTAATTTCTTGTTTTTGTTGGTCTTGAAATTTGTGCCCAATTTGTATACAGTATTATACAGGTTACGCATAAACCATGATTTCATGAGTAAATATTTCTTCTTCTGGCTCTACAGCCCTTGATGAGCTTTGGCCTGGTCGACAACACCCCTCCAGTCTTCTCAGTTTTGAACAGCGCTCCACCATCTACGGACTCCCAACTCGCGAAGGTCAGTTTCCAACTCATCCTTCCAGCGTTTTCGAGGACGTCGTCTTCCTGTCATGCTTGCTTTGTACGTCTTTTTCGGCATGTGGTCGTCTGACATTCTTACAACCTGTCCCAGCCATCTTATGTGTTGTACTTTTATGAACCGGACTATGTCTTCTCCGTTGAGTATTGCGTCCATATATCCCCCTTATTATCTTTCTTTCTAATACTCGCAGTTTGTTTGCGTCAGTAAGATTCCAGGTTTCCAAGCCGTATGTTGCAATAGGAAAGAAAGAAAAAAAAATGTCTTTATTTTCCATATGGGTGAATTAACCCATTAACCCATAATACGTTTTTTTTTACTCTTTCCTTGTCCAGCACTCCCTGGACAAGGAACATATATTACAAAATATAAAATGTTACATAATAATAACATCCCGCATCCCCAAGCAAGCGCTTATTTGGGACAAAAGGCTCATACAGTGCTGCTAAACAAGGCTTCATCATATTATTTTTGTTATTTATTTATACTGTTTATTTTATTTACTTTTTGTTTTAATTGTTATTTAATAGTCTGTTTTTATTATTATTCCCTCCCAATGACCAACCATTTTTTTATACCCGCTTTTAACTCACCCATCTGTTTAAATTTTTCCATTTCTGGAGGAAGTTCATTTAATATTTAATTCTTATTCTTTTCCTTGTCCACTATCCCCTGTGCAAGGAGCATATATTTACAAAATACAATATCTTACATAATAATACCATAATATTATAAAAGTTACATAATAATAACATCCCGCATCCCCAAGCAAGCTCTTATTTGGGACCAAAGGCAGTGTGGCTTAATCATATTATTTTTGTTATTTATTTATATGTTGTTATGTTTGTTTTATTTACGTATTTATTTTATTTTATTTTTAATGTTAATAGTCTGTTTTTATTATTATTCCCTCCCATTGACCAACGATTTTTTTATCCCCGCTTTTAACTCACCCATCTGTTTAATTTTTTCATGTATATTATTTCTTATTATAAATAATAATAAATAAATAATAATAACAGAAATAAAGAGGTAGGTACGGACGTAACCTCCTTAACTTAGTGTCTCATTTTCATTATAATGTAATGAGGTTCAAGAACCCTGTGGGGGTTTGGCACCATTTAACAAACGTTTGTTTTTTGTTTAAAAAAAACACTTAACTGATGTTAAGGGCCTTTTTTAAACTTAAATTACCCCTTCCCGCCAGATTCACACTCAAAATAAACTCTCAGTGGTGTTCAGTGTGTATAAATGATTCTAAGCTAAGGTGTATAATCACAATATCCGTACAATTCATAATATTAATGAACTTCTAGGGAAGTTTGTTTATATATTACAATGAATTTTTATTTGGAACAATGAGTATAATAATGTAAACGGTAAAGTAACATGGCTTCATCTTATCTTGATCTTCTACACCTTCCGGCGCTGGTCCAGTTCTCTGCCCACTGGGCTACTTCGGTTTTTTGCCGTACTATGATGGATGCTGCCTATTGACGAACCTGAATAATATTTCCTTGCCTTAATGGGGACGCTAGGAATCAGAAGCCGAGCGCAATGGCTTTTGAATAGATGGACAAGTTAGAACGGGCCAGGTCATTGACTTAAGTCGTAGCCAGCCCGTACGTCATACTCCTCGCGTACCTACCTCCAAAATCTTGAGATACCTGAGTTCGTTAACCGAACGATTTTCAAATAGGTCACCAAGAGTTGGCGCCAGTCTAGGAGTAAATAAAAAACATAAGGCTTTGGATACAAGATCTTCATTTATCAGTTACACTTAGCGAGAGAGTAACAGAGAATAAAGTCATTGCTAATTAAATAAATAAATATTGACTTTTTTGCTCTATTACTAAGCCAACCTAGCGGAGTTAGGGCTATAAAGTCGTCTCTTACACTCAAATAGGAAGACCCGGGACCACCTGCTTTCCATGCTATCCCAAGTATGACCAGAAAATGAAGCAAGAGTGGGACTCGAACCAACAATCTTTCGGATGAAAGTCGGAGTCTGTACCACTACTCTATATGTCCTGACATGATTGGCGTAGCTTCTTGTTATAACTTTTGACTTGTAGCGACTTGCAGTCCGAGCAATTTGTTTCTGTCTCAATGAGACCGTGTACATGTTTGACATTGCATAAATCTGTCAGAAAGGAAACACTTACTAGTTTGTTTGGAGTTGGCGACTGTGTGAAACGGTTGATGTGAGACTGAGATCAGAAAGCAGCCTGAAATGGGTCAAATCCCTAGGTCTTGAGGAACTAGTGGTAAAATGAATGAATTTTACTGTGATTATAGCGTACCTACGATAGGAGGATTAATAATTCCACTGATTAATCTAGGCATACCAAATAGTAAGACCCCGCGCAAGTGAACCCGTACATCAAGGACGGATACAGGGGGGTAGCTGCCCCCCCCCCCCAAAAAAAAATTGGTAAACCTATTGTAAATTGATTTATTATACGCTCTGATTTAATCGATCCTACATATGTTTTTCCTATTTTGACGCACAACTACCCCCCCCCCTCCCCAAAAAATGGGCTGGATCCGTCCCTGCCGTACATGCTTTCCTATTTATCAATTAGTATAGGAGCCGTAATAGATAATAATGGGTACTGTAGCTCCATGGTAAATCCTAGGGTTAAATTTCTGATGCCTAGATTTTCTCTATCCTAAAGTACTGGATTGATTTATGGGGCAATTGCACAGTCTATAATGGACAGACGACTTTAATGTAATAATAATAGTCCTCCAGAATGCAGTTAGCCTAAAATAGGAAAACGGTGATTTTTGTGAACCTACATTCCAGAAATCGACTAATAACCCGGCATTTCGTAAAAACAATTTTTTTTTGGTTCATGAGACCACAAAACGTGTAAATACACTGAAATATCAACGTTGAAAAATATTAAGTATAAATAAAAAAACAATAGCTACCCGCCGTTAATAGCGTTGGTGGGGCAAACGAAGAAATTAATAAAATTCAATAAAATAAATAAATTTAGTAAAAAAGAAACGCCTTTAGGGATCTGGCCCTGGGCTTGAGGGCTGGTAGTACAAGATGATTCTTTTCCAGTTCCTGTGGTCAGCAAGCTGACAGGGAGCCGTGTTTAATAAATAAATAACTACTTTTTTGTTCTGTTACTAAGCGCAACATAGCGGAGTTATAGGGCTATAAAGCCCTCTCTTACACTTAACTAGGACCGCCTGCTTTACATGCCCTCCTAAGCATGGCCAGAAAATGTAGCAAGTGTAGGACTCGAACCAACAACCCATTGGGTGAAAATCGGAGTCCGAACCACTACTCTATTTGTCATGACCATTGGGGTTATGTTTACGCAGGTCCGACGAAAAAATTTCCTTTAAAGTCAAGTCTAGAACCCCGGCCTCCTATTTCATAGTCGAGTACACAGCCGACTAAACTACTTTGGCGGCTGAACATATTGGTCCCGATCATTCGCACGCTATCTTCTGGCATAAACGGTAACCACTCCACCAGTAAAGAGAAGGTACCTATTATGGTTAGGCGCTTATTCCACCGACGTCAATTTTCAATGTGCATGTGGATGACGTGGTAGCAGACATCATTATTTAGTCTCTGCCATATTTTAAGGAGACTATAATGTAGATACTTAACTTATCTATTATAAATTAAGTTATAATATGGCAGAAACTAATTAATGATGTCTGCTACCACGTCAATCCACATGCACATTGAAAATTGACGTCGGTGGAATAAGCGCCTTAGGAGGACCCAAGTTCCATGTCGAGTCTCAACCCGCCACCTTACATTTCAAAGCCCAACTCTCTTCCAACTGGATCATGCTGATGCCCATTAAATTGTAGATTAACTTGGTAAAAACCGTCAGCAATTTTTTTTTTTTTTTTTTTGCAGGAGGTTTGGCAGATGCTGGTTGATTTTCCGGTCAGCGTTATAAAGATGACCATTGGTCATGGCGCTGCTGGAAGCGCGAGTGCCTATCTGGAGGATCCGGAGATGCTGGAAGACTGGGACCGGGAGCAAGACTTCATGCTTCGTGGCAACAAAATCCCCGTGGTTCCTTCCCCATCGGAAATGCTTCTTTGCATTGGTCGCATCCCCCTATCCTATACTCCTGCCATGTATGATGGTCTCGTGAAGTCATTCGGGGAAGTTAACATGAGCTTTCTAATGATCTCTGAAAAAACAGGTAAGCATTTTTGAAAGGAAAGAAAGGCAGACAGGTCGCGAGCTCCAACCTCGCCCTCGACGATGGAGGTCAAATCGGACGTGAGAAGGACGTTTCCTCTCGTAAAATTAGAAAGGAAGGTTTTTATGGGTCAGCCCCACTTGACCCCTTTCTAGATAGGATAAGCTGGGTTTGCAGGGTTGGGGGGAGGGTAAGCACGCATAAACCCTTCCCCCTCCTCAGTAAGCTAAGCATTTCGTTGTCCATTACAGTTCCCTACGGGAGAGATGTGACGCGCTCTCGTCAAGGATATTGTACGAATTTCCTGCCACGTCTTTTTCGATCAAGCAGAGCACGCTTTGGACACTTCCAAACAACTTCAAAGCCTGTCGTGGCTCTACGGCGTGCTCTGATTGGTCAAAAAATACGTGTCGAACCCTAAATAAAAACCTAACCGAACCGACCATCACCTCAACACGGGTACTTACCTACAGAGGCGACTGAAGAGGTGAATCGGATACATTCATTAAATTGTTTCTATGCGACTAACCTTTTTTTAAATTAAATAAAAAAAATCTATGAACACGTCTTGTCCTTATGATAATTATTTTCTACCAATCAAGTTTCAATTTATTACCAACTAAAAAAACTTAACAAAATAAATGATCTACCGCCAAAGACCCGCGTTACACCTGCGCCCTCATTACTAAAACAACCGTAAGTTGAACAAATATATACATTTTCAACACTTCAACGTGAGTAATTTTTTTCCAAAGATCCACGATTTCATTATGGGTGTTAGAATATTTTTTATTACCGGTGTGTGATCCAACCTGCTAGTAAATGTTCGCAATTTTTAATTCAGAAACTTAAACCTACATATTATGATTATGAAATTGTTTCTATGCGACTAACCTTTTTTAAATTAAATAAAAAAATCTATATAACACGTCTTGTCCTTATGATAATTATTTTCTACCAATCAAGTTTCAATTTATTACCAACTAGAAAAGCCTGTCGTAGTTCTACGGCGTGCTGCGATTGGTCAAAAAATACGTGTCGAACCCTAAATAAGACGTGGCAGAAATTTAAAGAAAAACATCCATAGCGAGAGCGAATGGCCTTCCATCGTATAGTCTTATAGTAAGTTATAGTAATATCTGCAAGCAAGGCCTGATTTAGGAATTAGCCGCCTCGTTGTTACTCAGAATTTGCCCCGCCCCCAAGTCTGGTATTTGTTTCATCTTCTTATTTTAAGTAATTGAGAACGAGAACTTAGGGTCGACGCCGCTGACGACAAATTTAATTATTAATGGAGTTATAATTCTGGTACTCCAGCGAGAATTTGCCGCCCCAAAAATCTGCCGCCCTGGGTTGTAGCCCAGTTAGCCTAGTGGGTAAATCAGGCCCTGCTTGCAGAACCTGTTTAACCTCAAACTCACGCGTACTTTTGTCTAACACAAACTACTATACCTGGTGACAGGCTCGCTAGTTATTGAAGATAAATTATAACTAGAACATATCATGGGCAACCACTAAACACTGTAGAAAATTCAATTTATGGGCCGAGTGTGAGACATTCTAGAACTGTAAGTTGTGGTTATATTATTATCCTAACCTAACCTATCGCACTTATTGGTTGTTCGAGATGTGATCTTACTATAATTCGCCTTCACTGTTCAGTGAGCCTGTGACCGAGATTAAAGATTACTGTTGGGGCAATACACAAGAAGTTATCGAAGGCTTTGAACCCTTTGGAGACAAAGGCGCCAAAGTTATCCAATGGTTGCCAATATCTACATTCCGCTTTCTCATTGTAGCCAGGTGTTCATTGTTAGTCTGTGACCCTTTTTTGGGAAACGGTTTTACTGGATGGGGTAATATCTATAGGGCCCATGCTTATCTTATGTGGCTGTATCAGGGTGGTCTCACTGAAGTTGTGAAGGGGTTTTAGAGGCCCCGATATCGGACCAGTTACCACTTACCAGGGGCTCAGTCGCCTGTGTCGTTTTTTAAATCTTGAATCATTCAGTAGAAATTAAATGTCCCTTCGGAGTGAGCCACTTGTGTTACGTTTAAAACAAATCATTTATTATGGAATAGAGGATACGGCTTTTTCTGTTGACGATTGGATATTTAGAGGTCTTGTGAAGCCTCAATGTGAGTGTAGTGCAGAAAATACTTCAGTCAGACGCAGTTTAGTGCACTGTGAAGCTTGAAGGAAAAAGGGAGCCTGATAACGAAAAGGAGTGAAAACAAAAGCAGCCACAAAAGGCACGACAATCCTGAATTAAAGAAATAATTGTGTTTAAAATCAATTTTGACAGGAAATGCTGCTTTATATATCAATATTCCACTGCATTTTGTTAAATAGCTTAAGACCGTGAATAACACCGGAAACGGACAGAAAATACTGACAACTCCCTCACGTTTCCTGACTGTAGCTATTCGTTTATTTACGGCCACATAATATGCATAACAATGCAGAGAAATATTTCTTTTGAACTATTGGGCGTCATTGATAGCTCTACGAACAAAATCAGGTGATGCTTTAATTTAAGTTGCCCAAGTATTCCATAAAGCAGTACGCCCATTTCCTTGCAAATTACCTTTTAAGAGGATATGCAACGTTGAAAATTGGTACGCCAAAATTAAATACTTGTCATATTTTATTTCATTAACTCAGCAAGTTTGAAAAATTTGGCTCATTTAAGTTGTAGAAGATCACTTCGTGCATCATTTAATCAGGTATTTTTACTTTTCGGTTTTGTGGTTTTTTAAAAATTCTAGATTATGCATAATTTTAGTCCCCTCTGGTATTTATGGAGGAAATAAGGTACCAAAAATTTAATATTTCCTATTATATGATGCTTGAAGTAGTCTTCTACAACTTACATGAGTCAAATAACTTGCTCTGTTAATTAAATAAAAAGTAAAAAGTCAATAAAAACAACACATTTTGGGGTGCTCATTTTCTACGTAGCATGTCCTCTTAACAGACGTGTATGGGCTCAATTTCTATGTAACTGTAGTATACCCATAGAATATGAATAAAAATGTTTTAGCACATACAAACAATACAAACCTCTTCAGTCCCCTCGGTAGGTTGAGTTACTGTAGGTCTCCGATTGCATTCTCTGTAGTCTCGCACAAGTTCTAAAGTAATAGCAATTCCAAAAGAACCGGTCCGAGTTTACTCGAACATGCTTTCCAATTTATCAAAATTAGTAGATAGAGAAAATGAGTAATTTCATGGTAAATAATTTTCCTATGGTTAAATTTCCGATATCTCGGGGGGGGGGGGGGTGTCCACCTGACGTCACTCGTCACTGGTGGTGAGGTAAATTCTAGATAGGTCAGACCAACACATTTGTACATTTGTACAAAACCAAATACTTTTTTGGGAAAGCAACCTGTCCGGTTTCGTTACTCAATTTAACACCTAAAACATACCTGAAGGTAGAAATCATCGATAGAAAGGTGTCGCAGAAAAATTATTTTTTAGTCATTTTTCATTAAAATTTGGTCATTTTTATTTTATTACCCCCAGAAGCAAACTATCAAGGGGCAAGCGACCCCCCGCATTTTATCAACATTAACAACAACTACAATATATGTGAATTTAAAAGAAATCGTTGGAGCCGTTTTTGGGAAATAATTTTTTTAGACGTTTTTTTGATGTTTTTTGAAAATAAAACCCCCCCTAATTGAGTTAGCCCAAAATAAAAAAAAAGATCCCGAGGTATGATTTTTGTGAACCTACATGCCAAATTTCATCAAAATCGACCGAGCAGTTTGCCCGGAAATCGACGCACAGACAGACAGACAGACAGACATTTCGTAAAAACCACTTTTTTGGGGTTCCTGGTACCTTAAAACATATAAATCCGTTGAAATCTCGGAATCGAAAATTTCGACCGTCACAAAGCTTTCCTTATACTACGTATAAATTGGAAAGCAAAAATTGTAAATTGTACTATTCTATTTGATGCTGACCCCTAGTTGAGTGTATTGTGGGGCCATATGGCCCTTACTCCGCTAGGTTCATAGCCCGTCCATGTGTGGTAGGCCATTTGACGCCGTGCCGCATAGTAGAGCTGGGCCAATCCCTCCTGTGTCGTAGTTCGGTTTTCTACCTCAATGCCAGTGAAGCTGAATAGGTGATCGGCATTCCCCTCCCCCGTCGCGCCATGGTTAAGACGCAGGAATATAGCTAATTTAGTCACACTTCGAATAATGCGTCCAGGGGGCATGTGAACTTTCGTTCGGACGCGAGCTGTCACCCCCCTAAAAAAGTTAAGTGATTATTTATTTATTTATTTTATAAGTAAGAGCCAGCTACCTACCGAAGGCAATAATTAATTACATTAATTATTCTTTGAGGTTAAATAAAAACCTAATTTTATAAATGAATGATGTCTTAACCCAATACCTCATGCTAGTAATTGTATTTCTTTTTTTTTAGGTGAAAGCAAAGGTTATGGATTCGTAGAGTACCAAAATAAGGAAGTAGCATTAAATGCCAAATCGAAATTAAGTAGCCTTAACGTTAAAGACTGTGGTCTTTGGGTGGAATTTGTAGACCCTAACTTGACCACGTTCGAGTCGCTTCACTCCAAGTGTCTCTACGTATGGAATTTGCCGCCAAATTACTGCGATATGACGGACTTTAGGAAAAAGTAAGTATTTTTTCTAGATGTCTTATTTATCTGGTTTCAGCAAAACTGAAACCGAACCGGCCATCACCTCAACACGGGTACTTACCTACAGAGGCGACTGAAGAGGTGAATCGGATACATTCATTAAATTGTTTCTATGCGACTAACCTTTTTTTAAATTAAATAAAAAAAATCTATGAACACGTCTTGTCCTTATGATAATTATTTTCTACCAATCAAGTTTCAATTTATTACCAACTAAAAAAACTTAACAAAATAAATGATCTACCGCCAAAGACCCGCGTTACACCTGCGCCCTCATTACTAAAACAACCGTAAGTTGAACAAATATATACATTTTCAACACTTCAACGTGAGTAATTTTTTTCCAAAGATCCACGATTTCATTATGGGTGTTAGAATATTTTTTATTACCGGTGTGTGATCCAACCTGCTAGTAAATGTTCGCAATTTTTAATTCAGAAACTTAAACCTACATATTATGAATAAGATTTGCATTTTAGTCTTTTAGGTCTTTTGCACATAAATATTTATTTATATGTTTTTAGATAGTCATGCAAAATTTAAAATCGACAAGTGATTTCTTATTCATAATTAATAATTAACCGGTCACACTCAGAAGTCCTCTGATAGAGAAAAAAAATGTAATAAAATCAAACGCTAGGCTGTTTATCGCCAAAAGACACAGTGCTCGCTAAATTGAAGTTGTATGCTAAATCAATTGTGCATTGTCTTTTCGATCGAGAAGCACATTGTCGATTTAATAAATTTAACCGGGTTCAATATGCCAAATCCTCCTATTGAAAAGAAATTGGGTTTGCTACATATGTTATATTTATAGTCGTAAGGATATGAAATGAAAGCGCTATGAATAATGCTATACTCATTTATTTAAATCTTCAATTCTAGTTTATTATAGTATAACAATGAAAGTAATGCGTTGTCTATAATTATATTCAAGAATAGAATAGAATTTATTGCTCCATTAAGACATAAACAGTCCTTTCAGCAATCGTCAACATTAAACACACAAAAAAAGCATTTAGAAAATTTTGTCATCAAACATTACAACGTAGATGGCACATACAATATATATATGCATGCATTGTTAGGTACATCAGATAGTTCTCAATTTACATGGAGCAAAAACAGCCTTCACTTTATCCTAGACCTGCAAAAGGTGTCGATTTATTTGGTATTCTAATCGGTTGTTGTCAATGTGCTATTCCTATCATAAATATTGTAATTTTCCTGGGTTCAGAGCAGCAGGTTGCATGTTCAGTTTCTTTCCATCTTCTGGAGTTGCCACTTCCAACATTGTTTGTTCTTAATTGTGCGGTTGCACTGGTATGTTACATGCTGAATTTTTTTAGTTTTTGATGATTTTTTAGTCATTAGGTACTAATATATGGCAAGTCTACATTTATTAATGGGATCATTCGTTCCCGTATCGTAGCTATTCAATAATCATCCCACACATACGTATTTGGTGCAGTGGTCAGCACACCACCCCTGTAAGGGGGATACTCAGGTTTGAATCCCGTTTCCGTCAATTTTCCCATATCTTCCTTTCTCTAATTCCCCTGCCTGTATAGATTGGCTATACACGGTATACATTGGTATTACGGTAGTGAAAAATAGGATCCTCTACCAGCCTAAATCCATTATGGATTGACGTGGCACTTTTTTTCAATAGGGGTATTCACTGTGTTGGTAGAAAATGGCAAAAAGGGAAAATGAGAAAATAGAGATATTGCTCAGCGTGAGGATACCTCCGCCGACCATAGAAATAGAAAAACCTAACCTAACTTACCTCCAAAGTTTCTTCGCCTTTGGCTATTAACTTATGAACATCTGCTGTAGTCCACATCATCCCACATTTTTCTTTTTTTTTTATTAATTTCTGTCGCAGCGCTCATTTTTTTTAATTAAATAAAAATAAAAAGCTAAATTCAAAAGCAAATCGACGACAAATATGGCCGTTTTCGATTTCCCAAGTGCAGTGGGGTTGTATAAAGTGGAAATGTTACAAAAAAAGGTTTCCATATGGCATCATTTGTCTAATTGAAAAACTGGAGTTCTATTTTTCCATTTTCCCTTAGTTTCCTATTTTCCCTTAGGGTAAACCTAACTCATTGAATACCCCTTATAATAAACAAGGCAAGTTAAATACATTGCTCTACTTTTTGTGTTATTTATTTACAGGATGAGTGTTGTTGCGAATCCACCCTATTGCCAAATAGCTTTGAAGAACGGCAGACCGCTCTCATGGGGTCTTGTAGAGTTTAATTCTGCAGAGGATGCAGAGGCAACCTTTTGTAAGCTCAATGGTGCGGAATTCGAAAGGCATGACAACAAAGATGGTAGTCCAAGAACGTACAAGATGGCATATTACATTCCTGGAGTCCGTGCCATCCATCTTTACCTGAGACTTTTGGATGACGAGCCATCGCTCAAAGGCAAAGGAACTGGACTCTTGCCGAATCCCCCGCCTCCTATTGTGTATCAAACTTTCGAAAATCTCAGGAAGCAAAATCCTGTATGTAAGTAGCCATCACTTTATGTAAATTTCAACCTCTTACCTTCTTCGTTTCCTTCTAGCTAACTTCAAGTTAAAAATCACACAACAACGTTGTACATTGCTACGTCGCACATTAAAAATTATAAAACACAACCGGTTTCGACAATGTCAAAAATGAAAGGAGAGTAGGAAATAACATTAGGGGTCTTCACAGTGTTCGTGTTATCGAGTTATACCTAGTTACGTGTGTTATATCAAGTTAAGTTAACACACCGATAACCAAGCTAACCAGCGTGTTATCCTAAACGCACTTCCAAGTTAGTTAACTGTGCTATTTAGCTTGCGCTGCGATCCATAGCTCAGATTTGACCGCCGCCATCTTTGTTTTTGTTGATTGATTTGAAACACGCGTTTAAAATTTTGTAGTATTTAAATTTATTTGTATTATCTATTATCACAAGCAATTACCGCAAATACTTAAAATTGTAATATCCAAAATGATTAAATGAACAAAAAAATATAAACAAACGTGGCACTAGAATAGAGTTCTGCCACTTTCTTTAAAACCGTGCCACGAACGTCTGACTACTACCACGTTGTTTACACTTAAATATTTTCGATATAGCATGTTAACTCACTCCCGAGGTCCACTCACGATTGTGTGTTAACTCGATAACACTAACACTGTGAAGACCCCTATTATATGAAATTGTCTCCTTTGTAGTACTTCAAACACATTATAATAAAAGTTAACTTAATAAAATATTACGCAAAAAACACAAAATTATGTCTAGGGTGTCCCCAGTAGTATAGTAGAGGTTGGACCTCGTATTGCATACTATGTTACCCTGCTAATCAAACAAGATATCAACTCTTACCTGTCCATTGTACTTTTGAAGCTCCTGCTATTTTGTATTACCCAGCTCTTGTGTCCCACGAAAAGAAAACAATCCAGAGTCCCGGGCCCGCAAAAAATGTTACACTTCAAAATAGTGCAGTATCCTCATCAGTTTTGCCGTTTCAACATTCATGCGAAGATATCTCGGTTCCAATGCAATTCTTTTCTGCATAACTTATTAATTTGGTAGCACAATTACTATTGTTTAACTTTCTCCTGGTTCTCTCCCGACATCATATTCACTTTACTTTTTCCAATGCCCTGTAAGGTTTGAACAGTTTGGCTCGTCAGCCAAGAACAAGCAAGCGAACCCATCTCGTGAGTGTCAAAGAGTGGGCAGTTGGACGATGCGATCAGGTAAAGCCTATGGAGATAGGACGGCATTAAACCTTTCCAGGCCTTCATGTGTTGCACAGTGGCTCCTGGCTTTAAGCTTTGACCCAGCCAGACAACGATTGTCACCAGCAGCTGTCGTCCCTATTGATTGTTGTTGTCACTAATAGAAGTTTTTTTTATTTTTTTAGTTGCTCAAAACGTCCAGAAGATATTAATATCTGAGCTTTTCGGAAGTTCTGAAAAATCTGAAAGTATGGCTAACAATAAGAGCCCAGAACCGTTTCCATGTTACCCGGATACAAGCATGCTTACGCACGATCAGCGGGTCATTTTTGAAATCGTGAAGGGAGACGTTGATAATGGAACCCTCACCCCTCAGGAAGCAAGCTTCATATTGATGAGGGATGTCTTTGGTAAGTAGCTCTTATTAGGCTCTGAAAGCATTGTGCAATCATGGTAGTCGGTGAAGTCGAAAGATTTGAGCGGATGGGGAAATTAAGTTCGTCGAGCTCTGTGGCTGGCATCTTCAGTGGGTGTTACTACGATACGATACCTCGAGCCAATCAAGAGCTGAATTCAAGGAAGGGAACCAATCAGCGTATAGTGTACAGTCAGTCTCATGGTCTCATTCAAAGTGGGAGGCATCCCTTTGTAAACAACGTAGTGCGTATAGTCTTTTGGAAATTTCAGCCGCAAAGCTTGACGAGAAGTCTGATGCTAATGCTCCAATGCGGCCTCGGTTTGTCAGCCCGGATATTTCTATTCACTGAATGACTTTGCTGTTACACATGATATTATTTAGCTCAGTTGAATACCAAATAGTCTGTATTTTTCTAGTACTGTGTTTCTGATGACCATGGCAGTTTCGAGCATAGATGTTCTGTCCTAATTTGGCTGTCCCGCTTTTGATATTTTTCTATAAATTAATTGTCCGTACCAAATCTCCCTTCTCTTACACGTAACTTCTGGGTAACGTCTCTAAGTTCAGCATCCTTTATGACTATTATTTTTCACTTGATAATGCATGTTTTATATTTTTATAGGGTACCTTCCAAACGCATTGCGGCCCATGCTGGTGCCACAGCTATCTCCGACTCAGGTAAGGTGCTGTTCAAGCATAAGAGTACGAAAATAGTTGTTTAGTTTCGTTAGCAAACTATATTGCTAAAAAAAACTCATAGACAGAGGAATTGTAATGATTGGTCTCATTTGCGATTCCAATACTTCGTTTAGTGCTTTAGTGCTCAAATATCTTGTAAGTGGCATTTTTATTGAAATTGCGTTTTTGACTCTTTTGGCTATACAATGCCCTCCGTCAAGGGGTGAGAAATGGTTTTCTTGGTAGTTGCAAGAAATAGCTGAAGCAGCATCTAGGAAACAAAGCATACCGTTAAGTTGATATGTACCTTAAGAACGGCTCCTTTATCTCAAGTGGGATGCAGAAGACGTTCGTGTCCGGAGTCAATCGATGAGGTCGAGCTGTCCTTGCCTGGGCTGTTGGAATGTGGTCTGATTAGAGTTTTATTGTTCAGGATAGCTCTGCCTCATTCATTAATTCACATAGGTTTTAATCACTTGCTCCCTCATATGTGATGTGTACAGTAGGTAAGGGTGAATCACTTCCCCTTTCTTGTCGTTGTACGTATGCTTGCTTCGTTAAATATCTGTTCGTATTGTGCCTTCCCTCATGACAAATTTCATTTGTAATGTCTATACTTATGAATTCTAATACTTACTATGATAATTACTATAACAGTGATAAAAACATCCAACCGGATTCGACTTTAAGTCATCCTCAAGTGAGCTGATAAATTGATACAGGTAATTACAAGTATTTCGTCAACATATACATTACAATACATTATAATGCTGCCGCTAAATCCAACAAGGGTGAATTGCTGATAAATGTTATATCGTTTAATATGAGTTTTGCCTACTTTTATTTCTATAGTTTCAAAATTGTCCAGCAATTTACCCTTTATAGCTAGCTACATTGTTTTTAAATTAATCAAATGAACAAGATTGTCTTGTTTCATTCATGTTTTGTGCCAGCATTGATCCCGCGTGGATTTAGAAATATTTCTCGAAGGGGGTGGAACTGGCGGGAGATTTTTTTTAGGAATTTTGCTTTGAACCCCTCACTTATAATTAATCCTCTACCACTATCACTGCCATTTTAAAAGAATTTACAGATTTTTTTTTTTATCTTTAATTTTAAAGGCCACGTGGCTGAGCCAAAAGATAGGCCGGGAGTTCGTTTAGCCCGAAAGCCTAGAGAGTTGTGACCGCGCTCAACACCTTGATAGCTATCACATTGCAATCATTCTCCTCTATGATATGCAGCGGCTCGTCTCTCCTTCTTCGGATACTGGTGATGTTCCACTGCAGACATCTTAGAGGTCTAGTCATGCTGGCTGCTGTAGGTATTGCTGCGCATCTGAGTGGGCGGAGGCTGTTCCTGACGTGTTACCCAGCTATCAACCCACTCGATGACGGAGTCGCATAAAAACGTAGCAATCTGATTTGGGATTCTGAGGTAGCTCATAAGTTGCGTAACAACACCACGGAGGATCGAGAGGAATGACAAGCCTTGGCTTGTAGTCTCCCTTGGGCGCCGGTTGCCTGCACTACGGCGCTGTTGCGTATTCTGCGCCTTAGCGTCCGCGTCCGCTGAAACAGCTGCTTCAGACTGCGATTTACGACCTTTACCATAGGCCTGAGAAGGGGGCAACTCCGGGAACTCTAGTGGATCGGGACCTTCCTGCCCCGGACTTACGCTAGGGGAGACCTGCCATCTACGCCTCTTATGTGCCTGTGTAGATAGAGGTAAGGCCCTCGCATTCTCCTCTCCCTGCGAGGGGTCAGAGGAGGACTCAGCTAGTACGAGGAACCGATTTCCCACCGCTATGGGCCGTTGACTAGCACTGTATTGTGTTTTGATTTTCCGGCGGGCCTTGTTGAGGGTTGGGCAGTCATGTTGCGAAGTAGGGAAGGAACCTTTGCAGTTGGGGCAGCTGAAGGCGTTCTTCTCACATGCCCCTTCGTGATTTCCCCCGCATTGACTGCAGGCAGGTTTGTTGACACAATATTTGGCCGTGTGATGCAACTTCAGGCACGAAGTGCAAGACATCACCCGTGGCACGTACCTTCGAACATTGAGTCTGAGGTACCCGACAATCATGCACTGTGGCAGCTTCTTCCCCTCAAAAGTAACCCGAACACAATTGCTCGGCACATGCTCAATTCCGTTATTTGTTTTGACTGCCTTGTTGATGCGAAAGACATTGAGGAGTTTGATTTTTTCACTTCCATCTCCAGTGGTTCCGTATCCTACTTTGCTGAGGAAGTCCAGATCATCTTCAGGCTCGCAGTTAACCACTCCGTCTATTTGAACTTCCCGAGCCGGGATGTAGGATGACGCTGCTCCAATTTGTCCCTTGCTGGCTAAGTCGTTAGCTTCGAGCCTGTCCTTAAAAATAACTTTCAGTTTGTAAGAGTTCACCTTGTTCACTGACACCACCGTCTTGTACTCGGAGAACAGTTTCTGCGCCAAGCTTATGTGGTTCAGTCGGCTTGCTGACCGCATGTACACTTCTAAGGTGCCGTCGTACCCCTCAGGATAATACCGAGTTGCGGGACGATCTGTGATTTCATCACTTCCCTCGTCACCCAGCTCCATGCCGGCAAAGTACTGCAAGCCTCTCACTTAGAGTAAGAACCAATCCCTGTACTTAATAATGAAAGACGGATGAAACTCCTGTCTCTACTACGGCTGTTATCAGCTCTGATGGACGTGCAGCAAGGGCACAACTAACACAAGCGAGTCGCAGCCTGCCTCTACTTCACAACATCTTGCCAATAATTGAGTCAAAATTTCACACAAAACACTCGAATGCACGCAACCAGGACGTCCCACCACTTCCTGAGGGGTTGAGGTTGTCCTGTACCACAACTCACTCCACTGCAAAGCCTATTACAGCCACTAAAACGGAAAAAACTAGAGAGCAAAAACCACCGTGTTTTCCAGAAGGTAGCGACCGGATACCAAATGAGAATTTACAGATGTTTTTCTATTTGTACGCTACCATAGTGAATGAGTAGTGGCCATGATCATTTATGAAATAAATTGTTGAAGAGGTACATTTAGGCGGGGAATATTTTCCCTATTCTAAAGCATTAGATTGGTCAATAGAACAATGACCTTGTTTAATTTCTGTAGGCAAACGTACACAAGGCCGGACCCAGGAATTTGAGAATTTTAGTCCATAGTAAAATACTGTAGAAAAATTATAGCCTATGTATTCAACTGCCAAGTATAAGTTACACATGCTATACCCTGCAAACAGTGAAAACAATTGACGAAATAGGCCCCAAAAGGTATAGTTTTTAACGACGAATATTCCCTCGACGAAAATCTTTTTGAACTTACTTTAATTTTTCTTGCCCGAGGTGGAGACACCTAGTTTCTGGGGCCCAGTATTCTACGAACCTGATACCATGGTCGGTGCACACCCAAAGGTCGTGGAAGTCTTTGGTCTCTTCTCGGTGGTGAAAGAATTAGCCGCTAGAAGTTTCCACTTAGCGTTGTCCGTTCGGGTTTTCGTCCATACGTATAAAAAGTGATCTTCGGGGAGGCTCCTTTCCTGTACCCCTCCGCCCCCCTTGCACCCAAGCCCGGCATTGATTTTGTGTCGGTCTGTCCTAGCCCATTACAATGTGCATGTAATTTTTTTTAAATAATATCTTCCTGATTGCGCTAAACACGAACAATCACAATTGTTACATAATGTTTTGTATACCCCTGACTTACTTTCCCTGTTCATTTTTTATTTACAATTAACCAATCGTCTCCCTACCAACCCTAGCGAGTAATATGCCATTGATCTCTCAATCCTCTCACATATAAACGATCCTATGAAGCTAATAATCCTAGCTATATATCGTACATTCATATACATAATTTACCTTGCATAGTGCCTGGTGTATTTGCATGTGACATAGCTATTTTCAATTTATATTTGTTTAAAATGTTGCCCCTGCACTACACTGGGGATTGTGATTGTTTATAAGTAGGGTAAACAAGGGGACATTAAAAAAATAAATAAAAAAATGAGCATTGTAAAGGCCGACACAAAATCAATGCTGGCCCAACATACCGTATGACATTCATGTTCAGTTGATCATTAAAAATCTTACAAGTAGCTAATGAAGGGTAAATTGCATGACAATCGTGAAACTATACAATTAAAGGACGCTAGGCCAGACCAACACATTACCACACAGCAATAATGGCAGGGCACGCAATGCATTTGAGCGTGAATTTGCTTTCATGTTTTCAAAAAAAAAACATTTTTCCCCAAAACCAAATAGTTTATTTGGAAAGCAACCTGTCCGGTTTCGTTACTCAATTTAACACTTAAAACATGCCTGAAGGTAGAAATCATGGATAGAAAGGTTTCGCAGAAAAATTAGTTTTTAGCCATTTATCATCAAAATTAGGTTATTTTTATTTTTTTTACCCCCAGAAGCAAACTATGAAGGGGCAAGCGACCCCCCCCCCCCCATTTTTAACATTAATAACGACTACAATATATGTGAATTTAAAAGAAATCATTGGAGTTTTGACATAAAGACCTGTAGGTATTAATCGTATTCTAAAACTAAGAGCATGCAAGAAACAACTGAAATTTATAAAAGTAAGCCCATACGATGTAACGTTTGTCAGCAATTCACCCTTGTTGGATTTAGCGGCAGCATTCCAATGTAGTGTAATGTTTATGTTAACGAAATACCTGTATCAATTTATCAGCTCACATGGCGATGACTTAAAGTCGAAACCGGTTATGTGATTTTAACTTTTTTATTTTAATATTTACTAGGTTATTTTAATTTACAGTGTGTTCTAAACATCACAAAGTTGCAAGGGAAATGATTTCACATATTAATATTTACTTATTTAATTGATTTTTTTCAGGGAATTCCTTTTGCTACGCGATATGCCCCTCCCCCGAACTTCGTTCATCCTTCGCCAATGCTACCGGTTCATCCTTGGTCCATGCCACCTCCTGCTTCTCCGGCAGTGACGCAGCCTGCTAATGGACAGTCGGCCATGCCGCGCACCCAAGCAGTTTGGCCCGTTAGTCAGACTTCGAATTCAGCAGGTACAAGAGCCAGCACTCCAGAGCTATTACCCAAAGTCGCAGAAGAGTCGTCTATTCTTCAGAGTAATCACCTCTTGAAAAACGCGCAGGAGCCATTTTTTCCTCTAAATGCAGCATCTTCAGTCGTGCCTGGTTCCTCCCTAAATGGTCTAAATTTCAACAACAAACCTACTCCAAACTTAGATGGGACACTGCCATATGTTAATGGTGTGAACAGCAACTACACGAAACCGATTGGTTTCGAAATTGGCGCTAGAGCAGAATCCGGTGGGCTAATAAATACACCAGGGTCGTGGGCTGTTCCATCTAAAGTTCGTCTGACACCATCGCCCCAAAGACTTTCAAAACGGAAGCTTTCTTCCGGTATTTTACCTACACCAGAATCTTCCCCTAAGGGAAACTATATCGGGCAACACTCACAGGGCCTTGGTGGTCACTATTCTGACTCCTACTTTAAACGCCAAAGAAAGAACGACGATGGCGCCTCTTACTAATGGTGATTAAGTGTATAAGTAGAGGGCTGTGATTATTATCTCCCTCCCGTTTTTAATTCAATGTTCTTTTTTAAATGTGGCTTCAGTTAGTACCTGATGCTGTAGTGCATTTGTTGTTCGTTCAGACTGAAGTATTTGCCACGGATGTAAAGTTAAAAATGCATTATGGGTCAAATTATGTATAGTTTGTTTGAAATCGGCTGTGGTACAAATTTTAAGCAGCCGCTTCTTATTGTTGTTTTTAAAAAAACGGTAATAACAAAGATACGATAATTTGCTCATAATTTGTTTCATGTTCTTGAATCGAATGTCCTCTTTACATCAAATTAATAAATAGCAAGGAAAAGCTTTTAACATGGAAAACTATTCCATTGGCTGAAAATTATTTCTTAAATTTCACATATAGAAATGTTTTGTCCCGTAATGGTGACTATTTTTATATGTTCCGCTAGACTGTTATTTCTTTATAAGCATATAGCTAATTATAGAGCTGTGGCATTGTAAATGGGTTTCTGGAACTTGACTATTTGTGTCTATATTTCCGTTTACTTCTAATTTCATGAATGATTGCGCTCTGACCATAATGATATAATAATATATAATAGAATCTCAGCCAATTAATATATATTTCTGTTGCAATTTAATGTGATATTTTTGACATTTTATAAAAGACTGGGCCATCATGTCATTATTTTTAATTTAATGTTTAAACTGTTGAATACAACTGAAACTCACTTATTTACCTTTATTTGTTTTGAGTAAATGCCAATTCACCACGTTGCATCATTTTTAGCAATGCAGTAAGTGAATTTAATAGCCTATTTACACCTGAAATTGGCACTAAAACTTAATTACTGCAGGATCTACTTTATCTTTAATCGTAAATGAGGAATTCTTATGTCTTAACTATGTATGTTAGCTGTGTTCTTGTATTATGCTTTAATGGGGTTTATTATAATAAGAATGTTATTGTTGGGCCTGTGTTAGCTGTAACTTGACGAATTCAGTTCGTTTTGGCACAAAGTATGTGTATGAGGCTTGTTGCCGTTGTACTGAGTAATCTTTGTTTTGCTTGCGTTCCGGTTATGGTAATTTTTTGTACCTTTGTTTGACTGAAGTTTCTATTTTTCCCACTTCAATGACAATTTTTTGGAGAAGGAATCTAGAAACGTACATGACTGACCTGTCCATTTATTCGATTACCATATCGACGGATCTTTACAGTGTTTATCGTTTCACGCTGTGGTTGTGCAGGTATTTTGCATGAAAGTTTTTGCCAGGAATATAGTATTATTAGGTTCGCTTTCGATATGCTACAATATTTTTGGCTTTACTACTTGAGTTAGTTAATTTAATGAAGATTGGAAGCATTTGCTTTAGTACTCGATGCTGTGTAAGCATATTAAAACCGACCCTAGTAATTTATAACGGAAAGCATTAGCTTTGTTATGACAAGACTGTTCACGTCTGATATTTTCTGATCTGTATTTGCCTGTAAGTTGCCTTTAAACTCTTTTTAAAAATAATATTTACTACATAGTATTAGAAGTAGCATTTAAGTATCTTTGATTTACTTAAATGTTTTTCTGCTTGCCTTGTTCTATCAGTTCAGTGCCCGAATTTTGAAGTCTCATAGCTATGAATATTGATTGACCTATAGTAAACTGACTAGGACAAAATCTTATACTCAAGAAGCTTGTCAGTCATCAGTTGAAAAATACCCCATAATGCGAGACTATTGCCCAATTCTTTCTCCGTTAAGATGATTTTCCAGTAAAAAATCTGTCAATTTATTTTTCTTACTAATCATCTACCTCATTAACGAAAAATTTGAATTTTTTGTTACTTTCGTAGTAAAAGATAAGAAAACTAACAAGTCAGATTTTGGAGTACCAATTTTGTAACAGTCCGCAGGGAGTTCCTTTTTAAAAAAATAAACTAGCTAACCCTTTTCCCACCTATTTCACCCTAAAACCATTTGATCACATCAAATCTCTCATGTCTAGTAATCTAATTTTATTATATGGAATCGATTTGTTGATATTATTATGAATAAAACTGAATGAGAATTTTTTGTATCAGTATATACAGCTAAACCTAAAGAATTTTCAATAAAAATGAAAAGATGCCGGTTTACTTAAGGCATGAGCGCTTTACTAAAATTTTATTTAATTTTATAATTCAAATGTTGCAATGTTACTACGATTAACGAAAGACTTACAATTAATAGATGTGGTCGCCTATTGTGAATTAAGCAAATCCGCTATCATGCAGCGCACAATTTACATGTTATCTATTGTTAATTAATGGATAATCGCATGCAAGTGTTTATTACGTAAAACAATATGAAAATACGAATCTGCCTAATTATTGGTAAGAATAACTAATTAAATGTGTTTGATTCAGCATTTGTAATAGAAGCTTAGTTTCTGAATCTAAAATTCTCGTAAAATTATGTGTATGGTAATTAAATGCAAATACAGGCATTGTTGAACGATGGACTATTAAGATATCCTTAAAATAAGATTTATACCTTAGGGAAATGCCACTGGCCTCACGAAGTTGGTCTAGCAATTCCTCAGTGATCCTCCATTGTTGTTGCGGAAAGTGGTAAAACCCTGTTTGGCCTATCCAGTGAATTTGTGTGCAAGGGAGTGCAAAATTTATAATGAACAACACTATTAAGTCTAACAAATTATGGGACTTAGCTGCATACCAACATTAAAGTTATTAAAATTGAGTGAAACTAAGTTCACTTCCCGAAATTGTTACGAATGCAAGAAATATTTGGAGATAACTCCCTGATTAAGCTGAAATTATTTACATTAAATTTTTAATCATTTTTGTGTTTTATGCACCCATAATATCAGCTAAACCGTTTTGCCATGCATATTTGAATTTCATACCTTCTTGACTTCTTTATTGAGAATCGACTGCAGGGTCCAATTGATGTGTTGTGCTTCGACTAATCACCTGGCAGCAGAGTACATTTTGTGGTTTCTTTCGTTAGTGTTTGGTTTAATTGAAACTGATATAATTATATTAAATATATTTATAAAAGCATGAGAATTGACATTACCAAAAAAACGTAGCTGCAGCAATCGTCATGTAATTTTTAACTATCGAAACGGCAAAATTTACTCGACGTAATCTGGCCCCACGAGGCTGGTTATTGGTCGTGATCGTAGATTGGACGCAATTGGTTGAAAGATGACGTGCCAATTTGCCTTGGCCAATACAATAGCGGATACACCATTTTCTTCGGGTCTGAATAATAGTCAGGTTAAAATTAATCTTGTAGGAGCAATCTCTTTCGTTTTGCATGAATCATGAAACTATTCCATTCTTGTATCTTCATTACAACTTAGCTTCTTCAAATCCGTTTACTTCACTACTACTTCAAAAGGTGAAGAATTATGAAAATCACTCTCGGTTGAGTGGAACGTCCTCTGCCATTTGCAACGGGGCTACTATCAGCTATGCAAGTCTCATTTGTTGTTTGTAACTTATTTATGATTAATTTATTAATAAATAGAACTAGTTTTTTGTGTGTTTAGTGTTCATGCCAAGTGGGGCATCAGTCCTATGTATTTATTATGTATATTCTAATCGTATTTTCGTTTCACTTTCTTGCTATTTTCTTTACCATGGTACATTATATTATATTTATTTCCATCTATATTCATTTAAAATGTTAATAATGCTTTGTATTGATAATCATTTTGTAGCTTAAGTGTAAATCCCTTCATAGTCGTGCAAATTTTAATTTACCTTCCCTTTGAGCTTTCATGAGCATTGTCGCTACTTTATTTGAAAAACTTGATACTTCCGTCACGATTTTTGATTACTCACTCACTCACTGATGGCGAAATTAGTAGAAAACTTGCAAATTTATTGTTTTATTGATGTAAGATACCTTTTGGATAGGTTACTGTTCCACTTGGCAAAGTTAGTTTTTGTTTTTAAGTTCTGCTTTGATTCCTATTTTGTAAATTAATCTTCTTTATATTTAATGACTAGTATCATATCAGTGGTATACCTAGCCCATTTGAACAAGTTTTATCTTTCGAAGCATGGCAATACACTTCTTTTGATAGTAATTACTCTTTTAAATGAAAGCCTTTTTTAATTAATTTGTAGAACTTCTATTAAACCAACGGCTAATTGGTCATGATGAAGCAATTGATGAGCCGTGGTCGATCTTAAAGCTTGACTGGTTGCTTCTGAGGTACAATTTTAGAAGACTGGGCAGTGCCCCAGAAGAGGTCGACCGCAGATGATGATGAAATTAAATGAAATCAGTCCGAATTCTACTGCTTCTTCATCTGACTCCGGCCGTGAAAGCCTTTGTAATTATATGGCTATTTGGTTGCTTTTGCGATTGGCTAACCAAGCTTTAAAATAGTGATTGCTCCTCGCTAAGCCCTTTTAGATGCATGAACTGCTTTGCAAGGGAGCCCTTTGGTAATAGAAGGTCAAATGTAAAAACATCAGTGCAAAAAAAAATTCTAAAATCTTCGCTACAAATAAAATTTTAATTTCAAAAATAGCCGACATAGTCTCTACTCTGATACATTTTCTTTACATTGTACGTGCTGCAATTTATTACTTTTTACAGTCGAACAAATCATGCGGAATAGCAATTTTTTAACCAGTGGTCTCATTGAATTGATTTTTGTGTCTGTAAGCCACAAGTTCGTCAGTTACTGAATACGTATCGGTGATCAAGCATCCATTTAGTTGCATTGCCTGAAAATGAAAAGATATCGATTACACGCAGTTCATAATAATAGTTCATATTCCGCCTACGCCCGTCCTTGACGCCGTTTCGCATAGTAGAGCTGAGCCATTTCCTCCTGTGTCGTAGTTCGGTTTTATACTGTACCTTAATGCCACTACCGCTGAATATGTGATCGGCGTTCCTTCCCGTTGGAAGCATTAGAATTTTAAAGAAATTTGACAGGAAACATTGTTTCTAGCTATTACATTGAGCTACTATTGATCGGCCACGGGTATGAGAGTCATTGAAAATTGGATTAATGATCGTTCAACGATCAGCGGAACGCGGAGCCAAAAATACAATAATGCATATACTATATACATAGATAGGAGAAACGGGGGTAGGGAAAAGTAACTTTATTGTTTATAGCTGTTTGTAATACTTTTACGTACAGTTAGACTACTTAAATTTGTGGATTAGATATGAGGCAATATAACATATATTTATTGTTTCGTTATGAATTCCCCTTAAATCAATTTCTGTGCTATAATTTCGTTAATGTCTTCTTTCAGGATCAATGTCTGGAAGCTTTCAGTAGAACTGCATCAGTTTAGAGCCTCTCCCATCATCAATGACAAGGCTACGGAAAAAGGAATCCGAAGAAAGCCACCATGTTTATCAATTAAAATGCATGGCGGCTTCCTTTGTATACCACTTTCCGTAACTTTACCAATGATTGTGTGACCCACCCTTAGTGGGCTGAATGCCCAGCAAGCACGCGGGGCTTTGGTGTCAGACATATTACAATACTCTCTGCGTGCAAAATTTTCGTGGCGCAGCCGAGTGTACCCCAAAGCCACCTAATTCAGAGATAGCTACTTAACTTGTGGAAACAAGAAAGTGTGCAGGTATGGTAAAAGAGAATTAATAAAACCCAACCCCCTGCCTTGATAAAACAAGAAGATGTTCACCTGAATCCCATGTACATGATCTTCAAAACGATGAAAAAATATTGCGTCGGTAACAACTAGGACTGTCAGGTCCATATCGCGTAGGTCATGAGCCGTCTCTTCTATGCACGCATGAAATTAACACCGAACAAGACAACGCATGACAAGCCTTCCATGACCCCTAATATACATTCTCTTTCGAAATGTACCAGCTGCATGTTTCCGTTCAGTATTGTATACAACGAGGATAGAGAACATTTTGTATAGTTGGATCTGAAAGTAAGGAGAAATGACAGGACACCAGTCCTGTTTAATTTCTAAAACAATTGAGAAAAACTTATTTGTCTATGAACATAATGATATTACAATAGTATAGGGTAAAAAAATACATACTAAATGTTCAAATGTTTCCCGAATGTCCGAATTTGGATTAAACTCTTCGAAGTGACTTTTTCACGTCACAGAAGAAGGCAGTTTTTTTCGCTGGCGAAAATTCAGATACATTTTCTGCCACCATGATTACTTTTTGCAGTCAAAACAAACTTCAAATATTAAATTTCCAATTATTTCTCTTAGTCTCAAATATCCACGTGCCAAAAACAGAAAACTGTCACTGTCAGCTCAACTTCCTAAATAATAATAGTCTCTGATGTCAAAATTAGTGGATCATTCCTTTAGTGGCGCATTCCTTTTTTAATATAGTAGTATAATGTTAGTAGTATTAGTATTAGTTATTATGTAGTATAATGTTAACAGTACAGGCAGGTAATAATTATTACTGAATTGAAAGTTATATCGCTTAAATCCTAAGGCGACTATTCCACCGGCCAATTTGCTTCACTTGTGAAGCTGTGAATTTTGTCATTGACGTTTGTTTTAAGGAGACTATTATGCAGATAAATTTACTTAACTTATCTAAGTTATAGGCCTAATAGCCTATTATTAATGATGACTGTTACATATTATAACTTAATTTATAATAGGTAAGTTAAGTATCTATATAATAGTCTCCTTAATACAAAACAAACGTCAATGACATAATTCACAAGTGAAGCAAATTGGCCGGTGGAATAGCCGCCTAAGACAATTAGCCATCATTAGACAGAGAAATGGCGCAATTTCTCTGCTCACTGACATTACTGAAAACAATCTGCCTTCTGCCAAGTGCTGCCATCTGATAGCACTGCCGCTAAGTGGCCGCGTGGGTACTCCTTGCGTTAGTTCCACGACAAAAAATATAAAATGTAAATTGTGTATATATACTCTTTTAAATAAAATATTCACAAAATAAATTATAAAATGATCACTATTTTATAAATAAAATTTAGTTCTATGTTTTTTAGGAGGAATTTTTAAATGAAGTTATTATATTATTTGTTTTGAGTGAGGAAAAAGCTCTACTGAATAGTTTAGCAGAGCTGTCAGCTTCGCGTCGGGGTTGTTTTTCTGTACTCTCAAAGCTTTTATTAATTTTAAAATTTTAAATTCGGTACTAAGGTCTTTTGCCTAATAAATGTGTTCGTATTAACCTGCAACTCTAAATTTGATAATATAAATACTAATTGTAAGATTTAGACAGAGTAACCCTCGTTTTTTGTGCTGTGTAGTGTGTCGCTGTATTTAGTGAAGTGTCAATATTAGTTTTGAGACGTTCTCTATGTATATTTGAAGATATGGGCAATATCTACACCGTTGGACCAAACGAAGCGCTCATAGTTTCAGGTAGAGATTCTTTACCTTTTATCACAAGTGCGGCATGTTGCTACCGCCCTTTGCTTGATGTGAGGTTTGATTGTTTGTAGTGCGTTCCATGTCAATTCGAGTGTGAGCATATTGCTTAAGGCGGATTATTAATTAAATTATTATATGCAGGAAAACATTTAGGTGTAAAAAATGGAACTATAAATTACATTGAAAAGCTGTTTAAAGTTATAGCCCCCGTAGATCCGCGCCTGATATACTGTTGCTGCTGTTGTAAAATTCTTAGAAGTGCAGCACTGACTTGTTTCTATGCAAGGATCCGTCCATGTACAAATATTTTTTTTATTGGTTAAGTTTATTCAGTTTAGCTACCCCGGCTGCGTAGATCCAGACTGTTTTGACGTTAGTTTTAAACACTGAGCAAGAGATATTTCTTAAACTTTAAACATGCCCTAGTGGAAAGAAAAAAATTATTCCCGTGAGAATATGCATTTTAAGTCAGGATACGATTGAAAATCTAGCGTTAAAAAAACGTCAAAAACTAAGCTAGAACGCAAACTTATTTTCAAATGAGAATTCCAAAAACTACAAGAGTCAATAATAAATAATTATTATAGGTTAGATAGTTTTTTGACATGAATGTCGTTACATTGTTATCTATCTTAAGGAGAAACTGAATATTTGTCTAATAATCAAATAATGGTTTCTGTATTATAAATGGTTGTTGTGCCAAAGTTAAAGATAAGTGTAATTATTAAAATTAAAAATTAATATCAAAGTCTTGTTAGAGTTCTTGCGTTGGATGCTCTCATATGGTGACATTATTGGTATGTATTTCCATTATCTTCCATAGACCATAGCGAGATAATGAGTCTTGAGACTTTAAACATAATAAAAACTGATTATGCCTGATTTGATAATAAATTGCTACAGGGAATAGGCGTAGGCTATGGAGTGTCTTGATGTTACCGGCCTATTTGATATGTATTTAAAAATTAGTGGAGCTGGCGAACTTCATTTCACCTACACCTCTGTTTGCATTTATTTGTTTACTATACTTTCAAAAGAACCATCGGTGGCGAAGCCACAACACCCTCTAAAAAAGTTTCATCACAATCTTATTAATGATTAAATGAAATTAATGACTTGTAATTTCGATGGCATAGTGGTAGCTTGTTCGTACTTGTGCGTACTCTACACATCATGCGATCGGTGACCTGTCGTAACTCAACACTCGTATTACCTACAGAGGCGGCTGAAGAGGTAATTCAGATACATTCATTGAATTGTTAACTTACTTATTGGCTTCTTTGTATTCATTTTTTTTTTCCTTCAAAATTAGGCTTTTTATAATTATGTTAGCCCGCACCGTGTATCAAATATTTCATTAATGCTTATTTATTAATATTCTCATTAATACATTGCAATTTCATCTGAGCAACCAAAGCCAGAACTTTCTCTTTTCTACCATTCCTTTGCAATGTGAAATGTAGAAATTTCAATTTTTATTGTTCCCTATTCCCTACAATTTCTCATTAGATTTTACTTGATGACTGCGTGGTACTGGAAACTAGTAATTAAAGAACCGGTGCGAGTAAACCCGTACATGTTTTCCTATTTATCAATTAATTAGGTACTCATGTAGATAATATATGCAGTTCTATGGTAAATAATTGTCCAAAGGTTACATTTCGGTTGCCTGGAGTTTCGCTAGCTTAAAGCACTGAATTGATCAATGATACGATTGCATGAGGCAGACCAATATAATAACACTTCGCAGTAAATATATTATAAATAAATAAGGACATTTTATTGTTTCTATTACTAAGCCAACCTATTATATATATTATCCATAATTTCTTCTAATTGCAATTTTTTATTCAAAACCAAAACTTTGCCTGGGAAAGCAACCTATTTAGTTTTGTTAATCTATTTTAAGGCTAGAACCTGAAGTTTGAGAGAGCATAGAGAGAAAGGTTCCGCCGAAAAATTATGTTTTAGTTATTTTCCATTAAAATAGAATCTTTTTTAAAAACAAACCATCAATGGGGCCTTTTCGACACAGTTTACATTTATAAGGACTACAATATGTGAATTTAAAGAAATAGTTAGAGCCGTTTTTGAGGAAAAAAAATTTAGCCGTTTTTTTGGGAGTTCTTGGAGGGTAAAACTACTTTATGGTGAAGGCCTCCAAAATTTAGTTAGCAGAAAATAAAAAAAACGTTATCCTGAGATATTATTTTTGTGAACCTACGTACCAAATTTCATCAAAATCCACCGAGTAGTTTGTCCACAAATCGACCGACCGACATTTCGTTAAAAAAAAACAAAAAAAAAAAAAACACTTTGGTGCCTGGAACCTCAAAACTTTTAAATCCACTGAAATCTCGAAATTGAACATTTCGACCATCGCAAAACTTTCCTTAACCGAATAAACGTATAAACGCTTTGACTGGGCGGGCATAGTTGCTGATGACCCTAAGTTAAGTATGGGGATGTGCCGCGCCTATCACAGCGAGACAGTGGCCTCCAGTTTGATTTTAGTTCTTCTACAAATGCTTGCCACTCGTGAAAACAAAAATTGAACCTATGTCTCTTCTTAAGTACGGTGATGCGCCGCACAAATCAGGGGAGAAGATTGTTTTTTTGTAGGAAAGTTCTCCATTGACCCTGCCTTTCCCATTAACCACTGCTGACCGTTGGTTATGGAATTGTGTGTGGATATAGCAAAAAGTCATCAGTATTGAACCACACCCCCCTCCCCCGTAGTTGCCATGTAAACCTCACAACAGACTGGCTGGAAAACTTAATGAATAGCTTCATGCGAAATGTTAACAATCTTTTTTAATTGTGTACTACTAGACATAAGTTATAACACACAAACCTTGCAATAACTCCCATTTGCACGACTCCCATTGGCATGTACCCAACTTAGGTCCTCACCCGACTTGAACCCGAACTTGGTTAAGTTACGCCAACGCCTGTTTCACTGAGTCGATGACAAGCTTGTCCATTATCCTTTGTAGCCAGTGTAGGTTGACAGTAGGTTGAATCAGTTTTCCAACGGCCAAAAATTCTGGCAGAAACAATCCCAATAATGTCAGAAAATTTTGCAGAGCAAGGTTCAATGAGCCTTTATATATGCGTCCATAAAAAGTATTGCAATAGAAAATAAAAATCCTGGCTAGGTGCGTGCTTGTATTCAGATAATTTTATTATTTTTGACGACGCCTATATAATTGAGACGGCTGACTTTCCTGAAGTTGGCCTTGGCTAAAAATGGAGTTCAAACTGTGGGCTTTATCTATTTACACTATAGACATTGGCGACAGATCGGGATTGGTCGGGAAATCCGGGGACTAAAAACTGGCTACGACATTTGGAATAATTCTGTTGAATTATGTTATTTTATTTCATGGTAGTTCCTTTGCAAACACATTTTACAACCCTGTGATCATTCAAATTCATTCAAGGCCTACACATCTTAACTCTTGAAACTACTGTTTGCAGGTACATTTCAAATATGTGAATTGATTTGAATATGGAACGTAAACATTGACTACCCCTGGATCATCCTGTAATCAGTTTTATATTTTCTTTAAAGTACTACGCAAGTTATGACAGATTTAGTCTGTTCAAGTCAAAAGAAAATAAATAAATAAATTGTAACCATTTATTTACAAACAGACCTAAAAGTCCAATAAAATGCAAATTTTATATAGAAAATTTGAGTACAATTTAAATTCCTTGCTGTTGAAGACTTTCGTATGTAATACCACATGGTACTTTTGTAAGTTTTGGTGTTGCAATTAGTCCATGAATTTTATATTGCGGTAAAATTTAGTCCCCAGCAATTTTCATGGATTAATTAAAACACCAACTATTCCCTATGATAACACCTCCCCGTTCTCAAACTTGAATAAACTACATCTTTAATAAAATAAGAAATACTGATAGATTTATTGGTGATCAAGGGGGGGGGGCAATATCTGCGTTCCATGTCCTCTAAATATTCGAAACAATTTTTGTTGGTTTGGTTGAAAATAATGGATAAGTACTTTCTAGGCATAAGTACATTTGTTATTGGAACTTTACTTATCTCAAAATTTGCTAATTTCATCATTCAATCGGCTCTTAGTAGTAGTAGTGTTCGTCGGGTTAATAACGACTTAGGCCTCAAATTTGGGCCCATAGAGCGACCCCGACTTGACTGTCCTATGCCCCAGCCCATAGGACAGTGGACCTCCTGATTATAGTGGATTCCGAACCACTTGGGAAACACAGTGAAGTCACACGATTAGTTCGGAGGTGACCAGGACAAGTCCTACCATGTTTCCCTACCGGCATTGTGCACACAACCAAGTCATCTGCAGCTTTGAACCTGCTCTGGTCCGCTGGATTCAACTTGGTTTGGCGGCCGGCTTCAATCGGCTCTTACACACTGGTCAATATATTCAACTACTCGTATAGTATATAAAATAGTCTCTTAAACATGAAAGGAGCGGTTTCAAAATATTTTGTAAACAATGAATAGTGGCATATGTTTGTCAAAATTAATCAATTTTTCATTTCATAGCGCAAAGATAGTTTTTTTTTTTTTAATAAAAAATTATTTGCATACAAGCAATTCAATGAATGTATCCGAATAACCTCTTCAGCCGCCTCAGTAGGTAATACCTGTGTTGAGTTACGACAGGTTTCCGATCGCATGGTGTGCAGAGACTCGCACAAGTACGAACCTACACACGCCAAACTATCCTTAGGAGGTCCTGACTGTGTTTATGAAAGTATGCTTAGGAGGTCCTGGTGTGTATGCATTCAGCTATATGCTTGGGAGGCTCTCTAGATGGTTATGAGTGACGTCGTAGGGGTGTCCAAAGTAAAAATGAGGACATTGACGAAGTGATGAGGCTGTAAGGGTTGTATTGTTACTTTTATCATAGTTTACTATTCTAATTCGTAGGGAGGGGGGGGGGGTTATGTATTTACATAGTCACTCCTTCATGCCTTAGGCATTAAACTGAATTGAACTGAATTACATAGTCACCCCGAATGTTAGCATAAAGTTTGTGGGTTTATTTTTAATTGGCCCGGAATACAGGGACGGATCCTTTCCCGAGCAAAGTTGACAATCTAATTCCAACATTTTAAAAGTTAAAAATTAAGTCAGTGAACTGCACTCAGTGGTGGCCAAAGTCGCAATAACAATATCAGATGACCATGAGACAGCAAATGCGTCATATCGTGGCGGGAGATTGTTTTATCTAACTTCAGTTCTTTGCGAATATCATTATTTCCAGGGTAATTTTGGATTATTCTGTTATTATGTGTTACAGTTATTTCCCCTCTTACAATATTCCTATATTTACTACTAGGTACCTACCTCAATAGATTTTGCGGCCGTCTGGTATTTGACTGTGACTACAGAATATGATAGACCGTACGTCCTGAATGACAGTTTGTTAATAGGTTGTCAAATGGAATCCTGGACTAGGTAGGCAAGGACAGGGCCAAACCCACCGACCGGCCCGTAAAATTTTTGTGGGACATAAATGCTACCGTTGCTATAACAACAATAAATGAGTTTATTTTCTCCCACGTTTAGTTTGTCGGTAAGAACATTTTACTTGTGACTTGTGACATATACTGCACATTGTAACGACAAAAATGCTTTGTTATCGAGCTAGAGGCGGATTAAGGTAATAGTGCGGGAGGTGTGCAGCGCTCCAGGAAAAAGCGCCCTGCCCAGCAACTCAGGAACTACAATAGTTGGCCCCTTCGTCAATTTAATGATTGCAAATTCATTTTTTCTGTCTTATTGACCGAGCGAGCGAAGCGTCTCTGTTTCCAGACCGAGGACCGAACGATCCGGTCCATTCATTTTTTTGATTCGGTTCGGCCCGGTCCTACGGATTGTTAAAATTTTCAATGTATTTTTGATTCGATCCTCGGTTTGGACCGCTCGGTCCGGTATATCTTCCATCGGCCCTCGGCTCGGTCCGACCAAAAATCTGGACCGAACCGGACCGAATCCATCACTACTACAGGAGAGGAGAGAGGGGGGGGGGGTTAACACCTCAATCCCCGCTCTCGTGAATCCGTCACTGATTCTTCTATAAAGTTGTTATTTGCATCTTTTTAATACTATTGTATTATAAGGGCGCTACATTAACTAAGGTACCGGTAGTGATATTAAGAGATAAAACCTCTGAGGAGGATCAGGGTTTGACAACAACATAAACGCGGATGCCCAGAATGGGCAAAGCGTCTATTTGATTTTTAAAAAAAAGTGTATTTGGTTAAAAAAAAGTTGCTATTGTGATGAAATATGGCAAATAAAATAATACTCTAATGACCCTTAAGCAAGTGGTTGATAGAAAACAATAAACAACCACAAGAAAACGATAAAAAAAAAAATATTTATCATCCAAGACCTCCCAAGCAACTTGGCCAGGGCCTCCAAAGGCGCCCATTCCACCGACCGGCTAGGGCTATTTACAAAAACGGTGACGTGGTAGCAGACATTCAAGACTTGAGGCGGGGTTTCCACCGACCTCGCATTGCAGAATTGACGGAAATGTTTATTTTCCTCTAAGCCATAGTTAAAATTGATCAATGATCATACAGTAAAATCACAAACAAACAAACTAAAATTAAAAAATGGCGTCATGGGATATGTTAAGTACAGAAATTTTAATAGATTTCTATAAAAAGAAAAATTCTAATTTCCGTCAATGTCATTTGCATTCTGCAATGCGAGGTCGGTGGAAACGCCACCTAAGTCTTGAATGTCTGCTACCACGTCACCGTTTTTGTAAATAGCCCTAGCCGGTCGGTGGAATGGGCGCCTAAGCAAAAGTGTATAAGTAAGTCCATAAAGGCAGGACCTCCCAAGCACACTTTAATAAACATACTTCTACTTATTCACTTATCTTGTTTTTCTGAAGCAATAATATTTGAGGTAAGAAAATGTAAATTTCTTGCGCAATCCTGTACTTTTTATGAATTCTTCATGCTTCATCACTTGCATATCTTTGCGGCTGTAGAGCGAGAAATTAACTAATTGCGTCAAAAATACGCATACACAAAAATACCCATTCCATACACATATACATTCCTTGTTAACATCTACACTCTGAAATAATACATCAAATTGAGCGCAAAACAATCCCTGACAATTTTAACACAAGCCTACACAGTTGTGTCTGTCTGATATTGCACCTTTAACCAGGCACAGACCATTGGCTCAGACGTAGTTACTAGTCGCGAGTTTTTGCCACGTTGCTTTGATAAGATCACTTGCTTTCTCTCCTATCATATAACATGGCGCTGTGGTATGAGCTGTTGTCAGTTGTGGAATAATTGATGCATCCACCTGAAAATATAAGAAAAAATTGAAAACAAGCCATTGGGGAGGGTAGTTAAAGAGTTCGGTAAAGGCATATAAAATAAATCGCATTTTTGAAATGGTATCTATATCATGGAAGAAGGTGTTATATCCCACTCTACCACATGTATTTTTGCTATGTACATACTACCGCCTACTTCTACCGGACTCTTCAAATATATCAGGGTGGGGTATAAAACATTTTTCAATGATAAAATTTAGTTTTAAAGAAATGCGCTTTAGCTCCTTCTTTAACCAACCCTCTAGTTTCACAGTAAAACTGAACAGTAAATATGCGTGCGGTATCTGAAATATAATACTGTGTAGATGAATTTTTAAGAAAGCCATGCGCAAAATTTGGGGCCACCGTTGTATTGAAAATAATTTAATTTCACATCTCACCTTTATTGTCCTCAAAGGAATAGCATAGCTTGCTCATGCTTAATGCGCGTTTCTACTCATCAAAAGATCGGGAGGCCTGTCACAACACAGGTGCTACCTACAGAGGCGACTGAAGAAGTTACTCGGGTACATTCATGGAATTGTTGGTATGCGATTAATTAAAAAAAAAAGTTTGAGTAAAAATTTGTATAACTTGCCGATTGAGATGAAAAGAATCTCTAAAAATTTTTGATTGTGTAAAATTTCTTTGTTCATTGATGAGTATGGTACGACCGATTTTTTAATCGCAAACCTACCCTTGAATGTTATTAACCCTGGGGAAAATAAGCTGAATGGAAGGACATGGCGAAATTCATAAATTCTTAATCTCCCTTTGAAACCGGACTATTATGAGACTGGGTTATTTTGGTAGTGACGTCATTCGATTATTGTTAAGAAGACCAGAGAAGGATGATACTCACTACAAAAGAAGGTTCTACTTATTGTAGAATTTTATTGTTAGTAGAAGCTCACTTTCGTAGTGGGTGCCAACCACGCCTAGTAATATTGCTGATAATATGCTAATTCTCGGGTTAATAGTGCTTTAAGTGACATGGAAAGGTCTCATAAATATTTTTGTTTAGATATTTGTTTACGTAGCGCGGTTGCATAATCATGAATTCACAGGATTTTGTTGGTGACATGAATTTAAATCATAATTCTGTCTAAATCAATGGGGTCGTTAGTATGGGTAGGAGCCAAGAAGGAAGGGTAGAATTCTATATAGGCGAGATGGGGCATTCACTACCCACCAAAAATATATTTTTAATGTTTGGTGCCACTCTCCATGTCTCCTAAGACTAGCCAATGACAAAACGTACCAGGTGGCCCCAGGATTCAAAAAATATTTTTGGCACACTCAAATGTCCTATCTCTCCTGTATTAAACGGTAGTTCCCACCATGCATATGTAATTGTTCCTGCGGGTGAATATTTGGGTTCTACTGCCATTCGATAGTTACTTCTGATTCTGAAAATGGCAGCTATATTTATTTTCGATTTCATTTATTTCTTATTCTGAGGTCTCAATCTTAACGAATGATTGCGGCAACTCTCTGCTTAATTTATTAATTAATAGTGATAAAATATAAGTAAATTAAAAATTAGTTAAGTTTTAGTGCATAATATCAAGCGAGTGCCGAGAAGCTAACCAGATTAGGTTAACTTTTTAAAAAGGTTACATCGGAAATGCTACAAGTGTTGGATCGATGGCAGACTGTCGTTAGAACCCAAGCTTACCTGTTGGTGTATTGGACACGGTATGGTTGCCATTGGCTATACTATACTATACTCTGGCGAGGGCCATGGTTGGGTGGTTGGAGAGCTTGCATTTCAATCGGAAAACGGTAGTTCGAATCCTCAAGAGGATCGGATTTACTCAATAATTCAGAGAAGAATAGAAAAGCAAAGAGCCAATCTTCCAGAAGCCATCAGTCCAACTCAGGACTAAGCTTCAAAACGTTGCCCCCTTCCCCTGACTATGGGCTCCGGCTTAACTGTGTGATGACTGTGAGGCCGCTAACGACTATTAACACAGCAGGCGATGTAAGTCCAACTAACCCTTTGTTAAATAATATCACCTGTTGGCAGCATTTACGCGCAGGAAGAATTATTAGTAAAAACCGCCACTTACCACTCGCAGGTTGTTAATGCCATGCACATTGAGAGTGGGCGATACGACGGAGGTGGGGTCTTCGGCAGGTCCCATCTTGCAGGTACCTGACTGGTGGTGGAGAGTGGTTGTCAGTTGTCGGACGGTACAGCGCCAGTAATCGTCAGAATTCTGTTCTAAATGTTCACAGCCTGCAAGCACACTGTCGAATATGATGGGATTCGTTAAATTTTAAGGGCTGCTTCGATCCTTTCCGGATTTTCCTGACCAATATTTCCAAAGGAAACTTAAGTTGGGGGCTTAGGGGAATGGATACTAAATGGGTCCCCTTAGCGCAGTGGATCGTGCATCGGACCCCTGATCCGAAGTTGGTGGTTTCGAATCCCTTCAGGGACAATTCTTTAAAATATCAAACAAATAAATATAAATTTGCGTTATGTTGTGATGCGTATTTGGATCAGAATAGTCCATTTGGTGATAACTGGCCTTTAAATTAAAATTAGACATAAAAACATCCACCGGACTTGGGCAGTTCGCAGCCTAGCTGTTACTACTCCTCTTCCCCGTCCGTTGGGGCCTGGACCGCCTGCTTTACATGCTCTCCGAGGCATGGCAGTAAGTGCGGGACAACAACAATCTTTCGTACCACCATATGTACTGACAATTTCTTACCTTTGAGTGGAATGTGATTGAGGTAGGAGCCATATTTTTGGAAAGCTTTCGTTTGACTCATGTTGACAGCAAATTTGATCCCCTCGACAATCTGATCCAAATCCTGTTCATTTGCGAAATAATTGGCGTAGAACTTTGGCCAGTTCCATGGGTTTTTGCTCTTTAATTTAATATGGCCTCTACTCTTGGGGTGAAGAATCATGGGCCAGACAGTCCAGCTGTCTCTCCCATCGACTGGTCTGAAAACGACAATAAGAATTTGTTAGGCGGGGTTTCCACATACGTCAATGGTCAATGGTTTTGATGTGGTAGCAGACATTTTTAGTAGGTCTTTAATGTCTGCTAAAACGTCAATACACACATATCCACATTTACCATTCACCATTGACGTATGTGGAAACTCCGCCTTACAAATAAATGAATAAGAACTATTACTGAACCAACCTGGCAAAGTTTGGGCCATAAAGCCCTCTCTAGCAATCCACTTTGAAGTATCAGTAGCCATGTCCAAACTTGCCTTTAAGAGATGACCAGACACCCCACTAGACGTTTTTTGCGATAAGTCAAATTTCTCATAATATACTTTACTTATTATAAAGATAATAATAATTTATAATTAGGAAGGCATATACGGTTCTTTTTAAATCTGACGGTTGATATCTTAAAAGTTCCTTTTACACAATGCTACTGTGTGTCGTTGTTGTTGTTTCCAACGCCTGCTTTCAGTATTTCTGCTTTAAGCAACCCTGTTAGCCTGGCGGGGGTGTGAGAGACTCTTTCACCTCGGGGAGAAAGGGGAGTTGACTGACAGGTTGGATCTCCTGATTATAGTGGATTCCGAACCACTTGGGGATCATAATAAAGTCAGACGATTAAATCGGAGGTGGCCAGGACTCGACACGCTGATATACTGACTGGTTTAGGCTCGGCACGTTATCATGTCCCACCATGTTCCCCTGCCGAAGCTGTGCACATTACCAAGTTTGCCGCAGTTTCAAACATCCTCTGCTCTCATGGATTCAACAAGGTAAGGCCGTTGGCTGCTGCTGTATGTCGTAGTCATTAGGCTAGATGTGCAGTAGTCTAGTGAAAGTCAGATGGGAAAAGCATGTAAAACATGCAGCGGACTGTGCTGGTAGAAAGATATATTCTCCTCCCAGACAATTTTGTTTACCATTTTTAAGTTGAATGCCAAGAAAGCAAAGAATGAATAATTTACTTTCAAGTCCGAGCTAAGTACCCTCTTCTTTATTCTCTTCTGCCCCTCGTGGCAGTTTCGTTTTCTAACGCTTTTTAGTGGACCCATGTAAACGCTAAGGACCCCTATGCGAAGAAATAATATTATATAAGAATAGAATGGTTCCATGATAAAGAAGAACCAGTAGAATCCGGGCTGATGGGCCGTGGTCGAAATGAAAGTGAACTTCCAAACGTTTCGTCAACATCTGCGGCCGACATCTTCAGTGGCGCTGCGTAGACTTCGAACTTCGAAGGTTGTACCTCGGTGGCTCTGTAGCGAGTGACTGGGTAGGGGGCTGCGCCTGCTCACTTACCTTTATACCTGGGCGTTGGTGTTGTTGTGTTGAGAGCGGGGATTTGCTCGTTACTTTGCCTTCTTCCTTTCTGTTTAAATTGTGTTGGTGCTTGTATATTTCAATAGCTTCTCTGTGTAGTCTGGGGAAATATTGAGTAGCCCGTGACAAGACAGTCGCCTGTTTGTAGTGCGCCGTGTGTCCAGATTGTGTTAGTACGTGCTCGGCAATCGCAGACTTCTCCGGTTGTAGACGGCGGCAGCTTCGTTTATGTTCTTCTATCCTCTTATTTCACTTTCATTTCAACCACGGCCCATCAGCCCGGATTCTACTGGTTCTTCATTCGATTCCGGCCGTGAAAGCCTTTGCAGTTACATGGTTCCATGATATTTTATTATTCAGAATCAAAATCCGTCATGGAATTTGTCTGCAAGACAGTCACTTCGTAAAAACTGCTCTTTTGTTCCTGGACCACAAAAGTCAAAACGTGTAAACCCGTTGAAATCTTGGAATCGAACTTTCCATCGCCACCACAAAGCTTTATTTATACTAAAGTATAAATAGGAAAACAGTAACCAAGTGTAGAGGAACATTTGTACTAACCTGAAAGTTTGTTCGTAGACGTCGTCCTTGACACCGATGCCCTTACGGACAGAGCCTCCGTTATCGGATGTTAATGAACCGCTGCATAGGATAAGCTCTACATCTGGCCTATTGTAGGGGTCGTCGTTGTGTTTGGTGCTAATGTACGCTAGACCTTCAACGCCCCCAGGCACTGATAATGGCCCTAAACATACCAAACCACTTTAAAAGTGCATAGCACCTAGACTTTGGTTTCGAAGTAAATATACTTTGGTCACCCTGGTTCCATGCCAAATCCGACACTGTTCATTATTTATTCGAGTAAGAGTGAAAGTTATGAAGGGGAATTTTAGGAAAACATGGTGTAAGAGCTAATTAATTAATTTCAAGGTCCAGGGTCTCTATAAACAACGCAAACAAGCTGCGAATATTGGAAAGAAAGATAATAAGGAAGATCTAAGGACCCATATGCGAAGATGGAGAGTCGCGTATAAGATACAACGTCGAAAGAGACGCAATACGAAGAAGACAGTCAGGTTCATAAAAGTGCAACCCATAAGATGGCTGGGATACATCGTAAGAATGTCGGGCGACCGCATGCCGAAAAAGATGTACCAAGCAAGCATAACAGGAAGACGACTGGCCGGGCGCTGGAAGGATCGAGTTGGAAACTGTCTAATTCAGGTTAAGTAACCGAAATTAGAGGATATGGAAAAGTTGGGCTTGGCGGGATTCGAACCCACGATCTACGCCTAACCGGGGCTTCGTCTTAACCGCTGGACCACAAGCCCCGACAAGTCCAGTAAATACCAAATCCTCTACTTTTGTTCTAATTTCGGTTATAACGAGGTGGTTACCTCTTTAACCAATGATAATTTAATGTCAGTGTAATATATACCATATATTACTACAATATATACAGGTTAAGTAACTTAACCTTTTCGACTCTTATAAAACACAGGTGTCCCAATGACACTTTAAAAAAATTCTGACGGCTCTCAGTTGTCCCAATATAGCACAATCCTGCGTGTTTCCTCTACTTTGAACCCTATGAGCGCTTATACGTATGTCCCATTTAAAGTAGTTAATGTGTGACCGTTCCTCAATCCATATAGTGTAGTTGAAAATATCAATTTGAGGCACAGAATAACTATTCACTTTGTTGTAAGCCTCTACTGGCAAGGAAATTAGAGAACGGAAGATATTGAACTCGAGTCTCCACCTTCTCGGAGCAGTGTGCCGACCACTATAACAAATTCTTCGTCCATTTCGTAAAAAAAAAACTTTTTTCAACTATAGGGGTATAGAAAGAGAGTTAAAAAACATACGCTAACCTTCATACACATGTTCCGTCTCAAAATGGTTGATTTCTAATCTTTACAACTATTTTTTTGACTTACCTTGGCCCCTTTCAAAGAAATCTCTGAAAACGGATATATCTGAAACCAGCCGGGACTCCAAAACGCCGACATAGCTCTGGTTCACGAGGAAGGTGAGACCGCAATAGGCTACGTGCTCTTGCAGATTTTCCCCTACTCCTGGAAGGTCCTGAATAACTGGAATACCGTGTTCCTCCAGGTGTGCTTTTGGACCTACTCCTGTGCAAATACACTGAGGGTCAGCAATAGGTAGATGTAAGCCATTTTAAATTAAACAATTTTTTTTTGTCTGCGGAACGGGAAAAAATGCAAGCCGCTGCTTGCTAATTAATTTAAAATAAGTGCGGAACAATGCTTGACGGATTTGTACTTAATTTGGAGAACTATTGTCATGTATTGTACGCATTTGTTCAATTGGTCTCAATAATAAAAAACGCAGTAACACAACCCAATGAGAGCCTAGGCTCTGGACCGACAGAGTATTTCATCTCTTGGGATGTTGTGGTCACCAAACTACTTAACTACAGCCGAATCTTTCCCTACGCGTGACCTTTCATGTCCAGTTTCTAACCTCGATCACTCCGTTCATAGTTCAGTTATCTACTAAGTAAACTATTTTGGACCATCTCTTCTTCTTCATTAAATGCCTCTTCTACTGAAGATTCGTGATCAGCATCAATCATTCAATAATGATAACTACAGTAATAATAGCTACCTTTTGCAGTTTGATAGTACTTACCCGACAACATTAAAATCTGGGGTGATCCCAGAGACCCCGCACTCAGAATTACTTCTTTCTTAGCTTTGACTGTGTGTGTCCTCCGGTTTCGCACCACTTCTACGCCTTCTGCAGTCTTCGTGTTCGGGTTGATTAGCACCTTGGTGACCCTGCTCTTCACGGAGATGTCTAGGTTGGGCCTGTTTTTCACAGGACGGAGAAAAGCTTTGCTGGAGCTCACGCGAAAACCGTTACGTTGCATTTGCTGTACTGGTGAGAAACCGTGGGGAATGGTGCCGTCGTTGTAATCTATAACATCGTAGCCTGAAAACGAATGAGCTCATCAATAATTAGGAAGATGTCTATTGGAGATTTTTGGTTAATTTTAATGTTTAAAGGATCTCCATGTAGAACATTAAGGCCAGCCATTGTTGGTAAAGCTGTGGAAAGTGGAGTCCAAGGAAAACTGCAATATTATTTTCCTATTCCTGTGCAAGGCGACTTACTGTTGGTTTCACTTCACCAGTGATGGTGGGAACCACCCCTGTAGTAGTAGTAGTCGCCGGGGCTAACTAGTTAGGCCTCATGGTCGATGCGATTGGTGGTCACACAGTAGTTTGATAAGTCATGGTAAAAATTGTTATACCACGCCAACATGTTTATCCTTAGCTAATGCATGGTGGCAGTGTGCAATATAGTCACCTGACTATAGTGACCTGACCTAAATAGTGACGTGCGTACCCATCTCTTTGCCAGCTTCCAGGAACGCGTCCCCCAGTGGGGTTCTGTGAGGAATTCTCTGTACATCGAGATAACCACCAGATGCGTGGTTGGATTTATTTTTGTATTCGGGAATCCCATTGTTTTCCGACTTTAAAAAGTATGGCAGCACGTCGTTGTAGCTCCATCCAGTGTTGCCCTGTTTCTCCCATAAATCGTAGTCAACCTTGTTCCCCCTCGTGTATATCATGTAATTGATTAATGAAGAACCTGAAAGTTGAAGAATGAATGAATGAATTGTTTATCAAAGCTGAAAATGGTGAGAAAATGCGACACTCAGGAGCGACCCAGAAATGACACTTTTTATTTTTTTATTCATTTAATATGAAATCGTTAAAAATATCTAGTTCATTTAAGTTTTAAATGGGCACGTTCTTTTGCCAAACTGCGTTGTACGAAAATAATTTTTGAATCTTTAGAATACTTAGATGATTAGTTATTTTACCGACTTTCGTTGTAAATTATTAAGTGTCCGATCTTGGAGTAACCATCGCTATCGCAGTATTTCCTCTTAAATTGTTCACCATCTACGAACTCACAACTCACGGAAGTTGGTTTCTAACTCGTCCTTCCAGCGGTTTCGTGGACGTTCCTTCCGCGTCTTCCTGCCATGATAGCTTTCTACATTTTGTTAAGCATGCGGTCTTCAGACATTCTTGCAACGTGTCCCAGCCATCTTAGGCGTCTTCTTCATTCAGTATTGAGTTTATTGGTTCTTATACGCCACTCTCCGTTTTCGTACAGATACAATTGGCTACCCATTACCCATTAGCCCGGATTTTCCCGTTTTATTATAGTATATTGATCTTACCTCCGAGCCCTTTTCCCCTTGGCCATCGGCATCTTTCTCCTTCAAAACCCAGGCACGCTCCCTCCTGGCGCTCTGCCTGGAAGCCCCAGTTGTAGTCCGTAAACTGTGTGTAACTTACGAATATTGGCACGTCAAGAACTATCGAGTCTTCTTTGCCCGCTTCCACAAGTAATACGGACCAATCAGAAATCTCACTGAGGCGGTTGGCAACGACCGCTCCCGCAGGACCTGATCCTACCTGAAATAAAGATCAACAGAAACCATGAGGCACCTTAGAAGTAAGATAGATGGCAGCACTGTTTCAAGTGAGCTTTGCAGATTACAGCCATTATTGAAAGGTCAGGTGGAGGAAGGCGTTAAGACGCACTGAAGAAGAGATTTCATCATGGAAGATGGTCTTATACTCCCACTCTTTGACATTTGTTTTCTTCTACCTAAGGACGGATCCAGTGGAAAGTTTAGGAGGGGGTCACATGTTGCAAAAAATAGTTTGTAAAATTATGGAGAAAACGAAATGGTTTTGAATCTCTTCTTTCAGTTAATACCCCTATAGGTTTTGGAATTCCTCGCCAGAAGAAATTAGGTCACAGAACAATTTGGATAGATTTAAGTCAACATGCAAAATGTGGAATGATGTGTGAGAGGGAATGGATGAGTGCCTGATATATTGTAATAATATTTATTTCTCTCTTTTTCTTTTGTTTTTATTTTTGCATGATTTTTTTACCTTATGAATTTATTTCTTTAGGGGGGGGGGGGCATCACCCCTGTGACCCCCCCCCCCCCTGTGAATGCGCCATTGCAGCTTTACCCTACAAAAACATGTGAAAGGTTGGGTTGTAAAACCATCTTTCGTGACTAAATCAATTTTATTAATGCCAGTCAACTCCTTCCACCAGGCAAATGCGAATAACAGCTAAAAGTATTTGGTTAATTTTCACAAATATTTCATCCTTTAAGAGGGTTCTTTACATATATATTAGAAAGGGTGGGTTGTAACACATTCTCTTCGACCAAATCGAGTTTTTTTTTTTTTTAAATGGGAGTTATTCATTAATCACTTCATGTTTTTTTAAACATTTTTTAACCCCCCTCCCCCTTGGTGATACGTGGTGAGGTTTAAGACTACCCCCAAAATCACGTGTATTTTTTAGTACCTACAAAGAATCTTAACATTTTTATAATATTATTTTTAAATACAGGTATGAAGTATTATCTAATTTTATTCTATTGTAGAAAATTAAGGACCATGATAAAAATGTCTAGACAGAAAGGTTGCAGGTTGTTTTTGGCTGGCATTTATATAGAAGGAAGGTGTAATCATGCGATTATCGTTAGAAGGAAAAATAAATACACGTGATATCTTACTATGCCCCCTCCCCCCTTGTGATATTTCGTGATTTTTTCCGAACCCCCCCCCCCCCTTTCGAACCTCACGTGATTTCCATCGGACCCTTCATTAATGGCCATATAGGCTCCAAATTTATAAAACAAATTTCAAATAGTTTATATTTAATATTGAATTAAATTGAATTGAAAACGACTTCATTGAATAAAAACAAAACAAAAGGCGAACAATAAGACTATAAAGTCTTCTTTTCATGCTAACCTTAAAAACAAACAGATTGTGTTAATATATAGATGCTTAAAATTAAATAGAGAAGAAACATGAATATATATATAATAATATAATCTCCTCAGATAGAGGCAACTGCTGAGGGATTCTTTGTGTGAATTTAAATAAGTTATTTATGAAGGCCCGGGACCGCCTGCTTGACATGCCCTCCGAAGCATGGCCAGAAAATTAAGCAAGTGTACTACCCCATGCTTGTGTGGGTGAGTGTTTTAGTCTTAGGGAATTTTTGGAACCTTGTACTGCAAATGTATACTGTTTCTGTTGCTGACCCCTAGTTGAGTTTAAGAAAGGGCCTTATGGCCCTAACTCCGCTAGGGTGGTCTCAGCTATATTAAAGTCATTATTTATTTATTTATTTATTTACACGCCTCCTTATCGTAGCTATTCAATAGCCGTCCTGCTAATGCCCATCAGATTCGAGCGAGTGTTTGCAAGCAATTTGACTGACCACTGAAATAAATTGACAATCCCAGGTCGGATGTTGGCAGTCACTTAGACCATAGATCAACTGAGGGGTGCACATTGTTCTCTTGCCATGTCATCCTTGCATACATTAGTTTCAACATGACACAGTTTGCTTCCACAAGCTATTCCAACGGTTTTTATTAATTAATTAATTGAAAAAAAATGTATGCTGGAGCCTAAGCACCTGATGACACTTGTATTCATACCTACCACAATGAAATCATACTCTGCGCGTAGTGGTGGATTGCTAAAATAGGATTCATCCGTGTGTTGCGCCGACCTCTTGTAACTCCTGAACAAGTCTTCAAGGAATGCTGGTAAATTAATGATATTGTAGACACAGTGTTGTCCTACTATCGCCAAAAACAGAACTGCAGTGAATGTTTTGTGTCCCATTCTGGAACAAACATATATAATTAAGCTGATTGCAATCAGTGGCGGATATATAAAATATTTTTGGGGAGGGGGGGCAAGAGCTGATGAAACTATCAGCTGACAGCTTGAATTCTAACAAGCCTACTGATCACTGTTGACCCGAACGCCTATTAGATCTGGCAAATTATCATATTAAATTTAAGTGTTGTTGTTTCCAACGCCTGCTTTCAGTATTTCTGCTTTAAGCAACCCTGTCAGCCTGGCGGGGGGAGTAAGTCTGTTTGCTAACTTGAGGCACCCTTAGGGCAGACTCTTTCACCTCGGGGAAAGGGGAGTTGACTGACAGGGTGGACTTCCTGATTATAGTGGATTCCGAACCACTTGCGGAACATGGTAAAGTCACACGATTAAATCGGAGGGGACCAGGACTCGACACGCACGTAAACTGACTGGTATAGTCTCAGCGCGTTATCATGTCCCACCATGTTCCCCTGCCAACGCTGTGCACACTATCAAGTTTGCCGCAGTTTGAAACATGCCCTGCTCTCATGGATTCAATATGGTAAGGCCGTTGGCATAAATTTAAGTTCTTGTACACATTTTTATGTGTACACTTATACACATTTGTACACGTTTTTATTTTAGCATTTTAAAATTTGATATTGGACGCATTTTTTATGTTTAGATAGGTAACCAACCCGTCAAACCGCACACGGCCAGTGCCTTGCTGTATTTGTGTTGAATGTATTCAAATGTAATTGCTGTTGGTATCAATATAATATTGTTTGGCCTCAATAGTACCGTTTGTCTGATATGTGTAATCTCTATTTAAATCTGGGTACTTTTAAGTCACCCAGTCTATTTATCTTGCCCTCTTATAGCTTCATTAGTATGCATAATAAGTACTTGTAGTGGCTGCAAGCCAATGCATAAATTTACATACCGAACGGTATCTGCGTGGTTTCCGTTCCCATGCCATGGTTTCTTCAATATGGTTCTTCAAGATACTTATGCTGGAATCTTAATTGATTCAATATATATTTTATTTGTGATACTGATTGACTGCAGCTGCTCGCCCCAACATCCCAAATAGAGCAGTGGTCAAGACTCAAAAGAGAGGATCCTCAACTATTTCTCAGACGTAATCATTAGATTTTTCGTGGAAGTAGTTTTTTTTTTGTTAATTTTTTTGTGAATGTTGCCGTCCATGAGAATAAGAATTATTTTTTGGTATTTGGTATATTTCATTGGTTATATATATATACATTTTTTTAATTGTAATTTTTTAATCGATGGAAAATACAGTCAGTTCAGCTCAGAAACCAAGAAGTTTGTCTGAACACATGATCATCGCTCATGAAGTGCAAACGTGAATAAACAAGTAACAATCTGAGAGATGGATCATTGCTTCCCATCAAAATTATTCATTTTAATTTCTGGGGTCGCCTGCCGCGTTTCCTATGACTAGTCATTGAAGTGACGTAGCAGATGGCCCAAAGATTCAAAAAAATATTTTTGGCGGGTTCGAAAGTCCCATTTCCTCTATATAGAACTCTAGGTTATCGTTAGTGACAATCTTAATATTTATATTTCGACTGTCCGTGTGAATGAATCCAAACTCCTCTGAAACGACTGGACTGATTATGATGAATATTTCTGTGTGTGTTCAAGGAGATTCGAGGATGGTTTAGATTAACACTTTCGTCCACTGGAGAATGTTTTTATAATTCGATTTTGGAATGTTTTACATTGGATCCGGCAGACTGCCGACATCTAGCGGCAGACTGCGCTGCCATCGCTACCATTTTAATTTTCGTTTATCCCGACAGTTGGCGCTACCATCGCAACCGACATCAACTGACATCTAGCGGCAGACTGCGCTACCATTAATTTTCGTTTATCCTGACAGTTGGTGCTGCGTGTGTGTTGTGTGAGATTTTAGGTCGTGTGCTAATTAAAATATTGTTCAAATAGTTTTGAGTTTTGCGAATTTTGTGCGGAATCGAAGTGAGTATATTTCTTATAAATTTAATAATATAACATAATGTTTTTATTTAACATTTATTTAACAGAAAAATGCCACGCCTTCGTGGAAGAGCAAGAAATATTATAATCCAATAACAACCACCCTAACCTATAAATTAATGCCCAATGCGAGGCCCGAGGGGGCGAGCTGCCGCCCGCCGCAGGCGCAAGTGGTGGAGGCAGCAGCCGAAGGCTGCGCCGGGAACCGCTTGTCTATATGTATATAATTTTTGTATGTAATTTTATTGTATAGTAATTGTTTATTATGATTAACGTTTACGATTTGTACTCGTAATCTAAGCATTGCCTCAGGTGCTAAATCAAAATTTACTGAGACATATGCTTAAAAAAATTTGTTGTGGTCGGCATTTTTTATTTCAGTGGAATAGTTTTTTTACAAAATGTCTGTCTATTTCTGTGAGTGTATTAACTGCCTTTGCCGTTGCAATTACTCAACAATTATATTGATGTCAGTCCACAGCTCTTAAATTACTTTTTGACAATTATAATTTTACAACAAGCACCCCGTGCTGCGTCCCGCAGAAACACTAACTTCTTACTCTGGAATATATTTTTTGCGGGCTAAATAAATAAATAAAGAAGGACTTTTTTTGTTCTTTTACTAAGCCAACCTAGTGGAGTTAGGGCTATAAAGCCCTTTCTTACACTCAACTAGGAAGGCCCGAGACCGCCTGCTTTACATGCCCTCCGAAGCATGGCCAGATGACAATTAGTACGACATCCACTAGTTGCCCCCGTTCTTAGGCCCGACGCATATTGAGCCCAGCGCACTCGCAGCCCATGCGTGGCAGGTTCTGTAAAGCACACTATCGAAAGAGTTGCCCCACATTCGACCCAGTACACGGCTAACCCAGTCAGTTGTGATCCACGCGTGGGATCCTTTGTGTTTCTTGCACAGATTTCATAGGCGTGGGTACCACTCCCAAACTATGATTGACATCACGAATCCTGAGTGAATACTGGTTTCAATATGCGGTACTCCATCCATCCCATGGTATGGGTAGTGCATGGGTTGGTGTATGCTGCGCGGGTGTTGGGCTCAAGAAGCGGTGGGCCTTAGTCTTGCTATCAGAGGCTGTATCCAGTTCATAGACAAATAACTAATATAGATCGTCATCTGCCATAGTAAAAATTCACGGAAAATAAGAAATAATGTTGGCAGCCCTGTTTGACAATGCTATTTTTTGATTGGCTATCATAAGGCCCCAGTTCCATTTGTCTGCGCATGCGTCGCGATTGTGGTGCGCTGTTATGTTTAGCTTACTAGAAAGACTTTATTTTTAGCTATGCTTAGCTTATGAAATACGGTTCCTTTTAATTGCTACTTGTCTCTATTCCCGCTTTTTTTTTTTCAAATGTATGGGTCAAATTAACGGGGTAATCCCCTTTTGAATTTCCCATAAGAACGCATGGGGCCATTCTTAAAAAAACACAGGGAGCAACTTGCTATCTGGGACGACAAAAACAATATTAATTCATTGTGAAATGATATATTATAGACGGAATTGAAATGCCACGTTCTTACAGAAATAAAATTTAAACTCACCTACTCTCATACGGTGTTTATAAGTTGCGAATGACAGTGAGTTTAATTTTATTTCTGTTAAAAGATTGCATTTGAATTGCGGGTAAAATATCATTTTGGTGCCCATTCCATTGACCGGCTAGGGCTATTTCCAAAAACGGTGACGTGGTAGCAGACATTCAAGACTTAAGTGGCGTCTCCACCGACCTCGCATTGCAGAATTGACGGAAATGTTTATTTTCCTCTATGCCATAGTTAAAATTGATCAATGATCATACAGTAAAATCACAAACAAACAAACTAAAATTAAAAAATGGCGTCATGGGTTATGTTAAGTACAAACATTTTAATAGATTTCTATAAAAAGAAAAACAAACATTTCCGTCAATGTCATTTGCAATCTGCAATGCGAGGTCGGTGGAAACGATACCTAAGTCTTGAATGTCTGCTGCCACGTCACCGTTGTTGGAAATAGCCCTAGCCGGTCAATGGAATGGACGCCTATGCAATGAATTAACATTCTTTTTGTCGTCCCAGGTAGCAAGTTGCTCTCTGTGGTTTTCTTATAAATGACACCATGCGTTTTGTACGGGTAAATTCACAGGCAGATTACCACGTTAAAGCATGATGAAAAAGTATCGCAGGCTGAAAGAAACGGTAACTTGTAACAATGTAAAAGTACTCATCCACTGATTCAGATGACATGTCATTACAGTAACTTTGTACATTTAATTCGTTTGTTACAATCAGCCGTTACAGTTTCTCTGTGCCGGTGATAGGGTTTGCTCATAGCCTACATTACTTTGACTTATCATATGGTTTTTAAGCCTGGCGGTGAATAGAAGGTACTATACCTACCTAACTTACTGAGAACAGGTCTATCGCCAAATAATAACAATACAATATAGACTTCCATTTGGTAAGGTTTAATACTTACAACCAACAACAGCACATTTATGTCTCATTTTAAAGCAAGTACAGTAGCTAGATGAAAATTATTTGGCTCATAACGACCAACAGCAGAACTTGAGCTGACAACATGCTGCAGTGTGTCAGTGACGGGCCTTCGTAAATCCTGACTGCCACTTGAATGGTACTGCTGATGTGTCTGTAACGAGATAAATTAATAATAATGGCAATGAAGTATTAATGCTATAAAAATGTTCGGCAATTGACACAAAGGCAACAATGACAGACAAGACCAACTTACGTTATATATATATAAATAGCATAGCCATAACACTTACGATAATGCACGCTTGGAAACAGATGATATGTCAGCTAAAAAAATTGCAATAACCAATAGTATTTCAACAGCTTTCCAAACTGAAAAGTCAACATCGAAATTCGAATAGTCGTTAGTGACAGTTAGTTTAAAAACAGGCAAAATGGCTGCTTCATCTTGCAACCACCCTGCAAGTTTCAGTAGAAAAATAAATTTTTTATAACCCAAAAAAATAAATATGTTTTACTGTTTTTTGGTTTAATTTACATAATTATTTGTTTATTATTAATTAAAAAAGATTTTTAAATGTTTAAACGTATTATTTTCTTCAAAATTCAATTGAGCCATCTCATTGGCTAACGTAAGGACCAGATCTTAAATTCTTTTGCTACATAAGCTAAGCATAAATGTTCAATTTCCTACATTCCGTGACCTTGGCCATAAGAGATAGACTCCCCTGATCCAGTTGAATGCCTGAGGCATGAACAAATGGTGAGACTGGTGCAAGTGGCTGCTCTGTCTACTGCCTCCACTGCCTGCGGAGTTATTAATTCATAGCATGTGGAGTACCAAGGGGGCAACTCAATGTGACTAGATGCTTAACGTTTGTTGGCGAATATCCGAATATTCTAGCCAAATTTGGCCGTGGAAAACTCAAACGCAACTGAACCCTTTAGTAATATGCCTAATGGTAGTACTCCTTATTTTTCTTATTTCATATCAGACAGATGTACAAAACTCTGACACACCTGCTCAAAACTCTGCACACCTGCTTGGTCATGACGAGAGGGCCATATCACTCGTCATTGTGTGCCTCAAGCCAACCCTCATGTATTTGAGGTGCTTGTACCTCAGCCTTGTGAATGAGGGACGTTCAAAAAGTATCTGTCTCATTCTGCGGGCGGCACCATCTTTTAGTGTCAATCAACCTGTTGAGTCTGTACATGTCAACTCGGAATGGTCTATGGCCGGTCAGTAAAGCAGCAACCATCCTAGTAGTTCGGCGATATGCGGCTTACGATGCTTGTTGATAATACAAGTAGTTTCAAGGCAGCGGATATAATTAGGGACTTGTATTTTTTGAGCTTAGTTCCTCTGGATAGTGACCTAGACGCAAGTAACTCTAGGTTCCCGAAGTATCCCTATTTCCGGCCGTTATTCTCTTTTTTTTTCTCTGCATGGAATATAATTAATTATTTCCACAGTTTTGATACTTCATTTTTCAATGTTTGTTGTGTGAGAGAAAAACTTGGCTACGTATTAACGACGTAAAATATAATAAAAACACGACCGGTTTCAAGAAATAAATAAGGTTAGACAATATAATATAGAAGTTCGTCGAGTACCAGGTTGGGAAAGGTGAACGGGCTGCTTATAATAATGTGATTGAATAAAATAAATAAAACTAAAACTGACTTTAACTAACTAACATTAACAGTTAAAGCTGTCCATTTATTTACTTTTTACCTACTCAAAAGGTTGGTGACCCTGCCGTATCGCAATGGCAATTAGATCGACTAAAAGCATCATCATACGGATTCAATCCTCCAGCGTTGTTAATGAGTGGCTAAAATTAATTTACAAGTACTGGAGCCAGCCGATTATATTGATAATCATGCTAAAGGACTGAGAGATCGTACGTCATTTTTAAACGGCATGTGATTAATATGAAATACAATAAGTTTGTTTGAAAATTAAATGAAATCAAATGAAATATATTTCCCCAGAATTACAATGGTACAGGAATAAAAAATTATAAATAAATAATTGTGAAATACTCACCCTCTATAATAGAGTAAGGGTGTGATAGTAGATTAGGCAGGTAAAAATTCGCATGTGTTTCTGTAAACATTGTTCGTCTGTATGTAATGGTTGCTGCACAAGTAAGATTACCTTCTTTCTTATGGTAAGAGTAAAGGGAAACAAAATTTATATTTCATTATTTTACAGCCAGAATGTCAGATGCTGATTACCAATACATAAATTTGTGGAGCTGTCGTACATTCATATGGTAATATGTAGTTTGCTATATATTCATGATGCGATGCACGTGAAGTAGTGTTGTGTCGCGGGTTTTGTCATTTTAGGCATCGCTACGTTTTCTTTAGTTTTTTGACGTGTATCTGTGGGTTATATACCTATATGCCATATACCTAGGTACACGAAGTAAATAGTCCAACAGTTCGTTGTAGGTACGGGGTCCGGAAAGTGCTCTCAATTCTCAAAATGAACCACTTCTGCACGTTCTTGACTATGCAATCGCCCGATCGATTAATTCAGTGCTTTGGGATAGGGAAAGTCCGAGGTAACCGAAATTTAACCCTAGGACAATTATTTACCATGCAACTACTCATATTGTCTACCTCGGTATCTATACTATTATGTAAATATGAAAGCATGTACGGGTTCACTCCTACCGGCTCTTTGCATAACACAATTATCGAAATAAATATGCTGACTTTTTAATTTTCTGTGTCAAAAAGAAACAGGTTTTTGTTTTCATTAACGCCTTCCCTTATATAATACCTCATACAATATTCCCCCCAGGGGGCTGATTAAATGCATGCGAAATGTTAAAAATCCTACTATTTCACACATGTATTTTCCTTGTCTACCCGAAGTTTCAAGAAGCTGTGTCCCACGAGCATCTTCTCGAAGCCAGTGAAAAGGCTCAGCCATGTTAAGTAAGAGCCTATATTTTCAAAAATTACCCCGTGGGAGACTCTTCCCCCCGTCCTTACGAAATTTGCTATAGCTTGCAATTTGTCGTGAATTGTCTTAACTCTGAAGAGGGGCCCCATTTGCGCCCCTACTGACGAAAACCCTCCGCCCGCGCCTGAATTTCCCCTGTCAGTCAACGCCCCTTCTCCCTGAGGTGAAGAAGTCTGCCCTTAACAAGGACAATAGTCCGCTTTGTTAATTTGTTAATATTCACTTTATTACATAAATTAGGTTTCATGTGTCACCCTCGCACGCTTCGGCTTGAGGGGGCACAGACGGTAAATTTATGTCCATATATTTTTGTCGAGAAATGCACGGTTTTTCTATCTATCTATCTATCTGCTTTAGGGTGCCTCGGGCTAATAAACAGACTCACTCCCCCACCAGGCTGACAGGGTTGCTTAAAAGCAGAAATACTGAAAGGAGGCGTTGGAAAACAAACAAACAAACAAACAAAAGCGCCTGAATTCCTACATATCCGTGTGTCTTATAGGACCAGAAGGTCTTACTTGGCTACCCTTAGAGCCTTAGGACTTACCTTGAGAATTGTGGTGTGACCTTTGGGTCCGTTTGTGACGGACTGACTACTTGCGACTTCGATCTTGAACTTGCATGGCTAACCTGGTCGGCGACGTGTTCTGCTAGACATACGAAAGCCGTTAGAATCACGCACTGATGGCAGGCTACTGGAGCTCCACACGCTAGTACTTCCTAAGCACAATTACAGTCTAATTACTCTAAAATTCCTTTGGCTACATTTCAACATGTCTTGGGACAAATGACATGCCTTGAAGGTATTTTTTAAAATATAAATTTAAAAAAAAAACGGGGATACTTTCTTTACTGTATTGTTTTGTATATTTTGTCATATTTTAGTGTTGTCTATTTAACTTATTTAAGTCAGAGGAATCGTTCATTAGCTTATTTAAGGACTTCTAATAGAAATTGGGGGGTTGACCTACACGTCATAATAAATAGATAAATAAATAAACAATGACTTTTAGGCCATTAGTATTACTAATCCAACCTAGCGCAGTTAGGGCTATGAAGCCCTGAGTTCCAGGGCCTGGGCCTGCCAGGGCTAAGAGCTCTCCTACACTCAGAAAGCCCAAAATCACCTGCGTAAAAACCATAGGGGTAGCCCAACTTGCATTATATTACGCCTTACCTGTTAACACCCCCTTTGATTTATCAATACAATTGTTTATTCGATAAATAAACATATTTTACTTCTAATCTCTTTTGAGCATATTCCGTCACGCAGCTAGGGTAGATGGGCCTTTTTTAATTATTATTTTTTTTTAAAATAATTTTCGGCTTTTATGAACCTTTTTATGACCTGCCCTGCCCTGCGAACGAGTCCATTGGTTTTCGGACATTACTGGTATTGTTACCGAATGAATTTCTAGCGGTTGGCAACCTGATTCACTCCTCAGTGTCAACCCACACCGGCTACAAGTGTCAATGGACTAGCGCAGACAGGCTTACCGTTGACATTGTAACAGGAGTTATCTCGACTTAACCAAGTACGGGAACGAGTCTAGATGGGCCTTAATAATATAGTCTAGTATTATTAGGCAATAGGATAATAGAAGCTGTGGAATTTAATTGAAGATTTGAAGCTCTCAATTTTTTCTGGTTGCATTATTTTTCAATATTATTCCGCCCAAAATGATAATTAGCGTTATATTCAAATTTTTTGTTCATACTTATTTATATAAGCAAATATAAACTGACCTGATTTGCTGAAACCCTAACTCATGCAATCATTCTATTAATAAGGCGGCTATTCCATCTGTCAATTTTTCTTCAATTATGATTTTGTCATTGACGGAAAATCATCAATGTTGCATTATTTATTTTTACACCCCATTCCACTTGTTTTTAATAATTGACAATTTTTGTTTTCATTTTTTTCCAATTTTGTAAGTTTGCCCGCCGTCTTTCTTTTAATTTTATAGTATACAAGAAATTTTATGATTTAAATCTCGAAATATTTCGTTCGTTCTCAAGAAATTATTTTAAATTATTTATCATCTCCAGACGACGCCATTGTTTAATTTTGGTATTTATTGTTTGCAAACCGTGATTTTACTCTATGATAATTGATCAATTTTAACTTGAGGAAGTTAAAATAGACAATGTCAGAGTAAAAAAAATCTCATTAATTATTGACGCATAAATGACAGATTATTGACAGATGGAATAGTCGCCTAAATAATGATAAACTTTCTTATCAATTTACGATAGGTCGGTGATTTAATTTAAAGAAAAAAGAAACTTGTCTAATTCAATCTAATATTGCTAACATTGTAATATTATCACATTTTGCTTTTGCATTCATTAAAATAGAATAAAACTACAGATGCTGGAATTTCACCACTATCAATAATATTATATATATTATAATTATATATATTAATATTAGTATTTTCCAGAAGCCCGTTCAAAAAGCGTACTGTGGCGTTTAGGGAATAACTTACTCTGGGGCTAAGTATGTGAACAATACAATTTAAAGTAGAACTTTACATCCATTGAAATAACTGGGCTCCAAAGGATGAAGGACATGGGAGACCCCGTAACATACCATATTAAAGGCACTATTGAGGGCACCAATGCCAGAGGCCGACCAATGAAGTCCTCAAGCAAGACAAGGGATGCGGAACCTACGTAGAACTCAAGACGATGGCCCATGACAGAGAAGAATGGAGACACAACTAATCGATGTGACTTTGCACTCTAAAATTATTTTTAACGCAAGAATAAATTATTTTTTAACCCCCATAGTACGCCTGTTCTTTTGGCTAATGGTAGTAATATCATCAGGCCTAGACTATTTTCTAATTTTCAAAATTTGGCTGACAAGGAAGATCAGGGATGCGGAACCTACGTAGACGATGGCCCAGGACAGAGAAGAATGGAGACGCAACTAATCGATGAGACTTGTGGCGCAAGAGACTTTGCATTCTAAAATTATTTTGTTTGTATATTTAACGCAAGAATAAATTATTCTTTAACCCCCATAGTACGCCTGTTCTTTTGGCTAATGGTAGTAATATCATCAGGCCTAGACTATTTTCTAATTTTCAAAATTTGGCTGACAAAAAAATTAAACAAAAATAGCAGACACTGTTCCATTCCAATTAGGAAGATAGTCATCACAGTGACAGTTATCAATTTCATTGGTTTAAAAGATAATCAATTTTTTCGTTAGGTTAAACAAAGTTGTTTATTTTCCTATCATTTTCATATACAGTATCTCACGCTAACCAAGGCTCATCCTGCCAATTTTAGTGGAGAAGTTATGCAAACTTTCAAAATTGAAAATTACCATAATACAATTTGACTTTTAAATTTTTTACATGGTAAGATGAAATTTCTCGACTTCAATATGCATTAACTTATTTCTCATCTCAGTAACGCGTAATACCCGTAATACGTTTATATATGCAAGTCATTTAAGCTAAAACTGCATGTCCAGTATGACTACTTGAATTTCTGCTGACGTACCTAATACATCGGCTACTAAAATAAATACACGCATAATTTATATGAGTTATTAAATACCCACTTCATTATTGTTGTTAACAATTAACAGATTTTAAAAGGTTTCCTATTCTAACAAGCCTATAGCACCGCTCTATTCTATTTAAAAAGTAACTTATCCGGGAATAAGATTAAATTATTCTAAATAAACCCCAATGATTGTAAATTGACTCATGAGATTTGAAGCTGAATAAGAATTAATTTAGAAATTGTTTTGTCACATGCTAGGCGTAGGGGGAACTGATAGACTCTGACTCTAGTATTACCAACATAACAAAACAAAATTGTCGTCTGTTTTGGAGTGGGTTAATTTTATGACCTTATTATGATTTAAATAATTCCCCGGTTAAGTTATTATTTTCTCTATTCTCCTGCTAGACCTGCTGGAACCTTTATTATTCCGCTTCGTACAGGAGAAAGAAAGTTTCCTTTTCATTTTCACATTGGGCAAATTGGGCCCACCGTAACAATAATTAATTGAAAAACTGGTATATGCCAAGATGTTGAACATGCCAAGATGTTGAACATTTCATACAAAACGAAACACAGCCTAAGATTAACTTAACCTAAATGCAGCCATAATAATCGGAAAAGTTACCAAATTGGGACAATTGACGCAGTAATGTGCTTGATGTGTACTTTCTTCATTATTACGAAGTATAATGCAAAAATAATGCAATAGGCTATAAAATGCAATATATTTGATCATTTAAAAGGATGTGGTCCGCAGATATTGGTCACCGTACAAAAATCAGTCAGTTTCTATTAATTATTTAATTTACTACGTAAGTTATAAAAATTTGGTTTATGGAAATTGTAGAGGACTATTTTATACAGAATATCATAGGCTATTTTTTCTTTTTGATGCTGCTATTTCTCCATGAACTTTACAATGCGTGGAATTTTAAGTTCATTAAATAATTACAACGCAAAAAATTTAAAACACCATATGATATTGTGCATGACAACTTCTGTAAGCCAAATCTTTATAACTTACGTAGTTAATGAACTAAACAATAACAACTGATTAATCGAGGGATGGCCAATATTTACGCTCCACATTCTCTTAATTTATTTACCAATAGCTTCCCGCTATGGCTATATATTTGTAACGCATTTTTATGCATTCCAAATTCTCCACTACTGCATATTTTTAATTCGATCTGACAGATCATGGCTTATGTTTTTTTTAAATCGTAAAGTTAGTATTAGACTGACCGGCCCTCTAGCGTAAAGGCTTTCTAGATGTTTCCCCCTGCGCTTAAGTTTTTTTAATTTAAACATTTAACCCAAATTGTTTCATGACGGTTCCCATATCAAGTATATTAATTAATTAAATCGTTCTTAAAACTTATTCTCTTATGTCATATACAGTACATCATTTTTGGACCACCTATTCGCCACTCAACATGCAGTACAGAACATATTTATCCTGTTTCACGTTTCCATCTAAAATAACTAATGCAACAAAATTATTATCGCCATAAGCTAATTATGGAGAAGTTGTATGATTAGCTTAAGGTGAAAAATTACAGAAATAAGCGGGTGGGTGCTTCTGAGAACACCTTATCTGGAATTTTCAGAGTTGCGACAACCAAATACAGGTGGTATGTGGCCATTTTAGATTCCAAAATATTTTGTAAACAAGGGAACACCGTGTAATTTTTTATAAAGTTAAGGAATTCTTTCTCGACAGCCGCATAGGTATAAAAATGGACTTTCGCAGTAAATTTTATCATTTTTTCACCAAAAATATTTTTTTTACTCAAGTGCATTAAACAGATATTATAGAATTGTAGTAAATCGGTCGAGTGAATATTTTGCTTTTTAACAAGTTTTTATTATCTCTGAATTAAAAAACAACGTTTAATAGGTTTGCGGCGGTGGAACGAGGTATTAAATAATTTCGTTAAATTGACCGGCCATTCATTTTCATCGTTTATGAAATATTTTGGAATCTGCTTAAATCTAGAAAATCTCTTTAGTCAGACGCCCTGTCTATTATTGTATAGTATTTTTTCCTTAAAACGTTAACTACCCCAGTCTTGTTTGATCATGTCTGCTCCTTTCTCAGCGATCATGTATGTTGGGGCATTCGTATGGGCCGAAGGAATAATAGGCATGATGCTTGCGTCTATTACCCTCAGGTTTTTAATGCCCATCACCCTTAGTCTTGGATCTACCACTGCCGTGGGATCGCCTTCTGGACCCATTTTGGCCGTACCCACCTGTAAAATAAAAAACAAATAACTTGGCTGCCCAAGAAATCTTCAGAACTATAGCATACACTACAATATTTGCCCTGAAAACCTGAAAACGTGTGTTTCGGTTGAAATCTTGAAAGCTCTCCCTCCTTATGCTAACACAGCTAACCCAGAATACATCACCTGTATTGTAATTGTTTTTAAAGACTTTTTATGGACCCAGGCCTACTTGGCCCATAACCGGTAGGGAAGGACTTGTCCTGGTCACCTTCGAACTAATCGTGTGACTTCACTGTGTTTCCCAAGTGGTTCGGAGTCTACTATAATCAGGAGGTCCACTGTCCTATGGGCTGGCGTAGGACAGTCAAGTCGGGGTCGCTCTATTGGCCCAAATATGAGGCCTAAGTCGTTATTAACCCGACTAACACTACTACTACTACTACTACTTGGCCCATAGGTCCCTTGTCCAATGCCAACAACCCCATGGACTTCGGACGTTATTTGTATTGTTTCCGTAAGAATTTTAGGCCATTGGGAAAACATTTAGAAAACCAATTTGATCTCCATCCCAATCTGTTGTATCCGGAGTTTTAAAATTTTACAATAACTCGTGGTAATAATAAATATTAATGAATGTGACTACGTCAATGTTACACTGTTACGTTGGTAAGCTGGTTTCAGCTGGTCCATTATCGATTGTAGGCAGTGTAGGTTGACGTATACAAGTTTGCCAATGGTCACAAAATAAATAATGTCCGAAACCCATGGGGTCGTTGGCTTTGGAAGAGGGACCAATAAGTAGGCCTATGTTCATAGAAAATCCTTAAGGGGACATGCTATGTAGAAAATTGGCACCCGAAAATTAAATACTTTTCATTTTTTATTTAATTAACTCAGCAAGTTATTAAAAATTTGACTCATGTAAGTTGCAGAAGACTACTTCGTGCATCATATAATCGGGTAAATTTACTTTTCGATTTTGTAGTTTTTCCAAAAATCTCAGAATACGCGAAATTTAAGTCCTGTCCTGTCTGTTCTGGTATTTATGGAAGAACTAAGGTACCAAAAATTTAATATTTCCTATTATATGATGCATGAAGTAGTCTTCTACAACTTCCATGAGCCAAATTTTTAATGACTTGCTTTGTTAATTAAATAAAAAAATAATAAGTCAATAATAACCACAAATTTTGGGGTGCTCATTTTCCACGTAGCATGTCCTCTTAAGGGCTACTCTGGGCTGCAGGAGAACAAGACTGCAGTAGTAGTGGTCCTTTTGGAAAGAAGACTAGTAGTCGATCGACCCACCCTTGTTCATTCTTGCTGTAGCATTCTCCATTTTAATTTTAAGTGTTTGGGGCCCGAGTAGCGTACGGCTTAGAGAGGTCGCCTCGCGACCGTTGAATCCCTCGCCTTTTGTAAAGCCGAACGTGCTTTGTACAATACTTCGGGTCGGGGTGTTTGCTTTGAATTATTTAATGAACCACTAGCTGCTCTAGTTATTTACTAGCACGTCCCTCTTTCAGTGTTCAAATTCTTCTCCCATAAAAAACTAGTCATGTAGTACCGGGAACTTTTTAATTGAAATAGCTTTTATGGAATGAAACGTTTGGAAAGGTTCACATTATTCTGTATATTTGTATTTCCTTACGTAGATTGATTAGAAAATACATTTTTTAGTACAAAAAAATAATAATCTTGACAACCTATATACATCGTCACTAAGCCTAACTTAACTAGCATCTAATCTATTATTACCTATCTAAAATGAAATTAAATATTTTATACAAAATTATAACTAATTCATATTTTCCCGCACCTTGGGAAGGAGTTACAAATGGGAAAAAGTGCTTTTGATTAATTACTATTTGTAGAGAGCACTCTTTGTAAGATACTATTGTCATATAATATTTTCATTCGCTGAATAGTTGACAATTTCAATTAAGAATATCAGCTGCGACTATTGATTATTAGAAATAAATTAGAAATCCGAAAAGTATGCACCGTTATTATTATTATTTATTTAAATCTTTAAGCACGTTTGGTTGGTGTAGTTATTTTTCATTGCGAAGATATGATTATTTTCTGCATAGCGGTTTAACGATTATTTGGGTTTTACTAATTCTTAATATAGCAGTTATAACAAGTTTTGCTAAAACACAAAGTTTTTGTTTTTCTTTGTTTATTAGCGGTTTAATATTAAATCAATTATTTAAATCTCCTGTGCAATTCAGTGCAATCGATAAGTTAATTTAATTGAAAATTCAGTTCTTTTGAGCCTATCGTCCCCTGTCCCCTTTAAATAAAAATAAATAAATAAATATTGACTTTTTGTTCGGTTAGTAAGCCAACCTAGCGGAGTTAGGGCTATAAATTCCACTCTTACACTCAACTAGGAAGACCCTGGACCGCCTGCTTTACATGCCCTCCGAAGCATGGCCAGAAAATGAAGCAAGTGTGTGAGACTCGAACCAACAACCTTTCGGGTGAAAGTCGGAGTCTGTACCACAACTCTACATGTCCTGACTTTGCTCCACATTGCAAAAAAAAAAAAAAAAAAAAATAGATAATACTTACGTAGTGGTATATTGTGAATGTGAGATGCCTTGAATAACAGTCCCAGTATTTATCGGAATTAAATTTGTAGTTCCTGCACTGGGGTAATGGTGTTTTGAATAATTTTGCACCCATCGCTTTGAATGGGGGCGTTTCGAGAACTTCGTTACTTTTTCGAATTCCCTCGATTGCGACTTTAATGTCATTTCCGTCGGGATCGGTAAAGTATCCGGGATAAATGAGAGGCTTCTTCAACGGGTTTTTATCCGCAAGTTTTAGCCTCCCAACTGATTTAGGTCTCATAACCATCGGAAATACCATAATTTGGTCTTTGTTTTCCAATTTTTTGAACATCTGGGAACAAAAACAGGTTTTTATTATTACTAGGCATCAATACTTTTACTTTTTTCCTCTCTTTTATCCCTAGGTGGGGTCAGCGATACGGCAAATTCTCTTCCCCTCATTGCGATTCTGTGCTTCGGCTGCGAATTTTCGCTTCTACTGTTAGGCGGGGTTTCCACCGACCTCTCATTGCAGAATGCACATACGTTGACGTGGTTGCAGATATCATAAATAAAGGCGGGGTTTCCACCGACCTCTCATTGCAGAATGCAAATGACATTGACGGAAATTTTTGTTTTACTCTATGCCATAGTTAAAATTTATCAATGATCATAGAGTAAAATAACAAACTAAAATTAAGAAATGGCGTCATGGGATAAGTACAAACATTTCAATCGATTTCTATAAAAAGAAAAATTCAAATTTCCGTCAATGTCAATTGCATTCTGCAATGAGAGGTCGGTGGAAACCCCACCTTAGCCTGGGCCGTCCTCGTCTCCTTCTTCTGCCTTCAGCTTCGATATGTTTTACCCGCTTTATCAGGTCATTTGGCTGCCTTCTTTCATAGCATCAATATCAGTTCCAATTCGACCCTTCAAACATAGCATTACCTACGTAGGCTTCTAAGGACTGCATTCGCTGTAATTCCTTTAATTAAAGGATTTCTTAAATGCACACTTGAACTTTTTCAACATTAAATAAAAATAATAATATTGTTCTATTGTTGAACAAATCTAGTGGGATAACGGCCATAAAGACCTATCTTGCACTCGACTAGACGCGGGACCGCCTGCTTTACAAGTACATGCTTTTTCCCTAGCAGGGCTGAAAAAACAAAAAACAAATACGGGACTCCAACGACGTTTCGGGTGATAGTCGAAGCCTTTACCACTGCCCTACATGTTCAGCAATGATTTTCTTTATTAGAAAACACATTATGGGTTAAGCTTTATTTAAAAAATTACTTCCGTATTTACCTTCTGGTAGATTTTCTCGTCTAGATTGAAGTCCAATTTCAGCGTAGGCTCAGCTCCGATCCCACCAGAAACCAAAAGAAGCTCAAGATCTGCCCAGCCATCGGTGGCCGTAACGTTCTGAAGATCGTAGAAGGCAAGGGCCTCGCAACCCCCTGGTATAGACATTGGGCCTCTATGGAATGCGAAGTACTGTGTCATGATATCAGTTTTAAGCATTCTCGCTGTGTTCACTGAATATGGCTTGTCTATGGTGTACGTTAGACCTCCTGGAGCTATATGGTCTTGAAGGTTGTAACCCACTTTAGAGTTCTTTAGGACTGGGATTCCTGTAAGAATCCAAATGAATCATTAACCATAGCTTGTGGAAATGGTAACACAATGCTTTTAGTTGAAACTCTTGATGTGCAGCACATGCCGAGACCAATCTGAACCATCTGCTCCTTGTTACTTTGTTTCATGCGTCCGTCTATTGCCTCTGAACACCATTGCTCTTCTGTGAAAATATTGCAGTACCTCTACTAATCGCACTAACCCTTTTTTCTAGACAAGGCATGAGGGAACTGAATCAAATATATATAGATATAGATACGGCTGCTGATAGTAGAACCCTATTGCCAATAAAACTGTCTATAATGCCCTCTCTTACACTCAACAGGACCCCCTGCTCTACATGCCGTCCGAATCATGGCCTGAAAATTCAGCAGGTGTTGGACTTGAACCAACAACTTTCAGGTGAAAGTCATAGGCCTTGCCACTACTCTATTATGTCCTTAACGCGTAACATACTGATAGTAGGTGGCAAATGTGTATGGGGCGGTTATTGAGTAGCTGGGCTGAACACCCAACCAGTTCTTCTGAACGTTATTCGTATTGTTATGCCCCTATAGCAGGGATTCCGAACAAAAAAGATTAAATGACCCTCCCAACTAGTCACTGTATTGACAAGGACCCTTAAAGTTGATAATGTACTTTTTCTTGATAATGATATTTTGCGGACCCATCAGGCAAGGCTCGCGAACTCCTAGGTGTCCGCGAAGCACCTGCTGGGAACCACTGCCTTATAACTTTTTCACGCCTTATTATGCGATAATGTGTAGGAAAATATAGCCTCAGAACATGTTTCATGATTAATTGCCATATAAAACAAACAAATGTTCAAGATAACATTCAAGTTGGTAACTACTGCCTCGTCATTAGTTGACTTAGTCTGGAATGTACTCGTAGCTGTTTTGAATTAAATATTTTGTGCTATTACTTACAGAAACTAACGATCAGATACTGTTTCTATTTTATCAGCGAACGGACGACAATAATTTAAAAACTTCATGATCAATTATTTCGTTTACAATAACATTTTGATGATTTGTGATATAGCCTTCCTAAAAATGTTCAGACCGGAAATTGACATCAGATGTATGCTAATAACATGTACGGAAATTATCAAAAAAATCAGGGCTTAAAGGAATTCGAACCCACGATCTATACCTTGCCGGGACTTCCTATTAATTAATTTCTTGACGACATTTTTTATAGATATTTTTTAATCGCAGCAAATTTGAATATAGAAGTAAATCTGCAAATATTTATTTACATCTGATGCCACTGTGCAGTCTAATCACATTTTCATTAGTCACGTCAGTTTTTTATTTTAATTTCTTAGTTTATGAAGATAGTCCGATAAATCTTCCGCTAGGGCTCTAGACCCCTACCAACTGGACTATTCCGTACGTTCAGCTATCGTGTTTGAGAGAACTGTAAGCTAAATCTAGTATGCATTGTGTCGCATCTGATGCCATCTTCTGGCAAAAATGCTAACCACCAGTATTCTAATTATATTGTCTAGACTCAGAACTAGTGAGGCTAATTTTTATGACCTACCCAATTGCGTAAGATGCTCCTTGGGCCCAACACCGCTTAGCATCAACAGTTGTGGGGTATTGATGGCCCCCGCTGAAAGAATGACTTCCTTTTTGGCTCTGACCACATATTTTCTTCTGTTCTTCAAAAATTCCACACCGTAGGCTACTTTCGACTTCGGGTCGATCAGTACTTTGGTAACTTGGCTGTTTTTCGTAACGTGAAGATTGCTTCTTTTAATTGGGTGTAGATAAGCTCTGCTGGCACTCCACCGTGTCCCGTTTCTCATAGAAACCTAAAAAATTGTAGAAATATGGTTAAGTACAATTTGTATTTATTGGGTTTGACGTCAATTGCGTATACATCGATAATAATAATAATAATATATTTATTTCCTTCCACAACAAAAACATAAATATATGGTGATCTTTTATAATAATTAAAGTCAGTGAAGGGGAAGGTGACTTCTGTGTGGTGATATGCCACTTGCTGTCGTTACATTGGCATCATACTTGGAATAACCAATAATGCAATTTATTATCATCAATATAATTAGGCGGGGATTCCAGCGACCGGCTGCCGGCTAGGGCTAAATACAAAAACGGTGACGTGATAGCAGGCATTCAAGACTTATGCGGGGTTTCCACCGACCTCGCATTGCAGAATGCAAATGACATTGCCGGAAATTATAATTTTTCTTTTTATAGAAATCTATTAAAATGTTTGTACTTAACATATCCCATGACGCCAGTTTTTAATTTTAGTTTGTTTGTTTGTGATTTTACTGTATGATCATTGATCAATTTTAACTATGGCATAGAGTAAAACAAACATTTCCGTCAATGTCATTTGCATTCTGCAATGCGAGGTCGGTGGAAACCCCGCCTAAGTCTTGAATGTCTGTTACCACGTCACCGTATTTGTATTTAGCCCTAGCCGGTTGGTGGAATCACCGCCTTGGGTACTTGTTAGGTCCGGTTATTTTAGATTCGGAATATTATTTTTGAAAGTTTTTTAAATAATGTCAGTTTTTGGTGACGATTGATAACTATTTAATAAGGTAACGAAGCGGTATTAACGTGATTGTTTATGGTGTTCTGTGTTTGGTCGAGGAACGAGGAAGTTTTCGGGTCGTTATTATATATCCATAAAAACTTTGTCCCTTATGGAAACCGAACACCTGACCCTCTGGATCATGGTCCAGCCCTCTACCAACTAAACTGTTTCAGTAATCCGCATTAATCAAGTATGCTCGCAGGGATAGTTTGGATTATTCACTGCTTATTTTTCTGGAGTTTCAATCTATCGATTGATTTGCAGCGAATATTTAAAGTCTCCTTCTCCGCTCTTGTCTATCTTGTGCGGTTCATTTTAATGCAAGGTACGTGTCGCATCCTTGGTCCTTCTTGATGTCATCCAGTTGTCCTCCTGGATTGGTGCCTTCGACCATATCCTCAATGTTCTTGAGGAGTCCTTCAGGTCTCAGAATATGCCCCATCTATTTGGCTCATCTTATTGAACTGGCGTCAATAATAGATTTATTTTTCTTTTGTTCTAACTAAGTCTTCGTTAGTTATATGGCATCTCCATGATATTTTAAAGATTCTTCTATACCAACACATCTCAAGCGCTTCTAGCTTCTTTTTGCTCGGTTCAAAAATCTTTAAAGATGTTTCACTACCGTATAAGAGCAAACTCCACGCTAATTTTGAGATTTACTGCTATTATATGGTTATACTATAAGAGTTCTTATGAGTAGCTTAAGGTGCCTAATCACAAAAATGCAGGAACATTTTGTTAGCAATGAATTAGGCTACTACAATTACTTATATATTGCTGTGCTGCTGGGGTGTACGTGTTAAAATGTTGAATTTAATTATAGTCACATATCATTGTCCATATTTCCCGTTATAAAATACAACAGTAAGTTCTGTTGGCATAGTTGGTATGTAGCTTGCTCCTACTTTTGTGCGAGGCTCCACACACCATGCGATCGGAGACCTGTCGTAACTCAGGTTATAAGTATACATAGGCGATCGAAGAGGCTATCCGCTACATAATAATATGGTAGGTAAACAATTCATTGGAGCATGGGATTATAGATAATTTTTTCTTCTAAACCAAAACCTTGCTTGGAATCTTTTAACTTTCCCCGTGTTTTTACTGTATTTAGCACGTACAACATACCTGATGTTAGAAAGCATGGATAATAAGACTCATAAAAAAAAATGTTTAGTACTTTTTTTATGAAAATTGAGCCTGACTTTTTCTTTTACCCCCAGAACCGAATTATCGAGGGGGTAAGCGAGCTGGTGGGCTTTGTTTACAATAATAACGATTACAATATGTGTGAATTTAAAGAAAATCTTGTTGGAACAAAAATATTTTTAGCCACTTTTTAGTGTTTTTAGGATGTAAAACTACGAAAATATAAAAAACAATTTCCAAGAAATGACTTTTGTAAACCTAAAGACGGAATTGGATCGTAATCCACAACAGACAGACATTTCGTAAAAACCACTTTTTTGGTTCCTGGAGCCTTAAAACGTGTACATCCTTTGCAATCTCGAAATTTTCGATCTTCACAAAGCTATCCTTATGCTACATATATATAATAAATAGAAATACCTGCAGATAGTTGAATCCAGTCTGGGTTTGGCCATTATAATCAACAACAGGCATCGTAGGCTCCATGTATTTTGCTGCATCCACAAAGGCATCAGCTATCTTAGTCCTGTACGGAATGTCAGAGACTGTCATGTAGCCGCTGTTGCCGTGCATATCACTCGCACTCTTGTCTGTAACTTCGAATTGCTCTACTTTCTTGAAGTATGGCAGTACGTCCGCCCATCCCCAGCCTGAAACAGTGTTTTTTGTATTATTGATTGTTTTTGTTTGTTTAAAAAAAAAAAGTTATATCGCATACAAACAATTTAATGAATGTATCAGATTAACCTCTTCAATCACCTCATTAAGTCACCTAATAGGTACTTGTGTCGAGTTACTACACCTCTCCGACCGCAAGGTGTGTAGATACTCGCACAAGTACAAGCATGCTTCCACCTTGCCACCGAAGTCGCTTAATTTTATAAGAAAACAATATGCACTCTTTTTAAGACAGTTAACTTAATTACAGTAATGAGTCATGAAGCTGACTGAATTGTGTATTTATAGTATTTCTTCTTATTATTTTTTTGGGGTGCGTTTTTGCGTATGCACTTAAGTCTTGTGACAATAAGTTACACCCTATCAGCGATTTGAGACTTGCTCAACTCGCTGATAAGGTGTAACTGTGCTAGTGGGTTTCCCTCTGTAGATGGCAGTTCTTGCCGAAAGGGCCCATGGTTTTGTACTAACACCAGTGGGTTTCATAGACAAAGTTAATTTTTTTTAACGATTATTTGTGTTTTACTAATTCTAGTTATAGTTGTTATAACAGTTTTGATAAAACATTGGGTTTTTGTTTGTTTATTAAAATGAAATACCACGAAGTCACGAGTAATTTATAGGGTGCACCACGCAGCGCAGCATGCAAATCAAATTTTGACACTGTTGTACGCTGTGTGCGTTTTGCCTTTGTGCAGTGGTACACACGTTGCCATAGTTAGGCATAGGTCGTGGGTTCGAATACTATAGGATTCAGTTTTTACTTGATGCATTGTTATATTTATGATAGTCAGTGATGTATCTTTATTTTACTATGTTTCAGGTAAGACTAAAATACTAACTTGACTGCTGAACAATTGAATGCTGTGTATGCACAATGTGTAAGAGGTACGTAAAGTTCGTTGCCTAGTAAAAATATTGCTTAGGGAGCTGTTGCCTTTAAATGGAAGTTGGTCTAAAAGAGACAAGAAAGTAGCAGAGAATGGCCAAATGTACTTGTTTTAATCACCTCTGCATTTGCTATCATGTCTTGTAAAATTTAAAATAATTTAACAAAACGTTTTGAATATTTCTCTATTTCACTTAAATTATCATTATAAAAATGCACTGATTATAAAAAAATTGAAATGCGTAAATTGTGGGGTCTTTGAGTTAGCTCTCTCAGTGACTTTACTGTGTGCTTCGGAATCCACTATAAGCAGGAGGTCCCCCCTGTCAGTCAACTCCCCTTCTCCCTGAGATAAAGAAGTGTTGTTGTTGTTTCTAACGCCTGCTTTCAGCATTTCTGCTTTAAGCAACCCTGTCAGCCTGGCGGGGGGAGTGAGTCTGTTTGTTAACTTGAGGCACCCTAAGGGCAGACTCTTTCACCTCGGGGAAAGGGGAGTTGACTAACAGGGTGGACCTCCTGATTATAGTGGATTCCGAACCACTTGGGGAACATGGTAAAGTCACACGATTAAATCGGAGGTGACCAGGACTCGACTTATACTGCCTGAGCGAGTTATCATGTCCCACCAGGTTCCCCTGCCAACGCTGTGCACACTACCAAGTTGCCGCAGTTTGAAACATGCTCTGCTCTAATGGAATCAACATGGTAAGGCCGTTGGCGAGATAAAGAAGTATGGCCTTAGGATGCCTGAAGTTATGAAACAGACTCACTCCCCCTGCCAGGCTGACAGGGTTGCTTAAAGCAAGCGTTGGAAAACAAACAATGCCCTCTTATGTAGAGCCATAGACTAAACAAAAGGAATACCAGTTTCATTACACAGTTGCATAACCTACATTTTGCAGAAATTAGTAGAACCATGACGTATGTTAAGGGTCTTCACAATCTCAGTGTGATCCAAGGGAATATTAGGAACTTTACGGATATCAATAACAAATGCCACATGAATCCATCGTAGAGCCATAAATGAGAGATGTCATTAAGTCTACTTCTTGTTCTTCTTTGGTTTCAATCTAACGATTGGTTTACAGCAAATCTTTCCAGTCTACTTAATAACAATTTATTTGGTTTTATAATTCTAAAATGCGCATGACCCGTAAATATACAATAATAATACATGCAAATCTTGACTTGACTTTTTGTTGTTGTTTTACTATTCTATAACTAAGCCAACCTAGTGGAGTACATTTTTTTTTACTTAATGTTATACAGCCATTTCCAACAGAACTGCATCAACCTACCCACCTACCACTTCGGACCAATACCCTCCTGGAATCGGGCCACCTCCGTTAACACCTCTCTGTTCAAGGTTTAATGCGGAGTACATGTTAATTATACAACTATACACCTTCACCACGTTGTTCATTAGGCGGGGTTTCCACCGACCTCATTGCAGAATACACATACGTTGACGTGGTAGCAGACATTCAAGACATAGACACCGACCTCTCATTGCAGAATGCAAATGATATAGACGGAAATTTGAATTTTTCTTTTTATAGAAATCTATTAAAATGTTTGTACTTAACATATCCCATGACGCCATTTGTCAATTTTAGTTTGTTTGTTTGTGATTTTACTCTATGATTATTGATCAATTTTAACTATGGCATAGAGTAAAACAAAAATTTCCGTCAAAGTCATTTGCATTCTGCAATGAGAGTTCGGTGGAAACCCCGCCTTTACTAATGATGTCTGCTACCACGTCAACGTATGTGCATTCTGCAATGAGAGGTCGGTGGAAACCCCGCCTTTATTGATGATATCTGCTACCACGTCAACGTATGTGCATTCTGCAATGAGAGGTCGGTGGAAACCCCGCCTTACCTGTGTTTCCATTGCTTTCCCATAAGTCGTAGTCTCTCCTGTTGCCCCTCGTAAAAATCATGTAGTTGAGCACACTGCTTCCCCCCATGACCCTCCCCCTAGGCCAATGACACTGGCCATTCATCATGCCTAGACAGGACGTGTTGGAAGGCTCCGTGAAATACCTGAAAAAAGTACAAATCTGGGATAAAGCAGTAGAATCGGCGTACCTCCAAACGTTTCGTCAACATCTGGGGTCAACATCTTCAGTGGCACTGCGAAGACTTCTAAAATTGTATCTCGGAAGCTCAGCAACAATTGTTTGGGCAAAGGTGCACTTCTACTCAGCCCAATACAGCCTAAAATTACAGAACACCATGACACTACACTTTGCAGTACAATATATTGCACGTTTTATGGCTTTATAATCGGTATTTTATGAGAAATTTGACTTGTTAAAAAAACGTCCAGTGGAATTGCCGACTGCCTCTTGATGGGTAACTGTGCTGGCTGGGTTCCATAGTGTTAGATTGTTGCATGGCAAATAAGTAAAACAATTATATCTATGCTTGTTACCAGGCTTGTTTTGTACTTAAGGTGAATTGTAAGTAGACAACGCCTCCTGCAATCAATAAACAGTAACCAAATTTTACTGTCCCAGCACTTGACCTGTAACTTGAATACGCTACAGTGCTCAGTGAGCGCCCATGATAAGGTCTTCTTATTAGCGTACCATCGCATCGGTGCCAGGTAAGATTGTGTCTGAGTATACTGTTAACTTTATCAACTCTCCCTAAAAATGTCATTATAAGTGAATTTGCGTTTGACTTACCTCCAGTTGGCTCTGGAAAATTGCAGAAAATTTGCAACTATCGGGATGTCCATCAGGAAATTTTCGGAAGAGCCTGCTTCAATAAGTAAGACATTCCAATTTGGGTTTTCGGTTAGTCTGTTAGCAACCACGCAACCAGCACTTCCTGCCCCCACAATTATGAAGTCATATTCCTAAAAAAAATGGTTTAGGTACAAAATTAGAAGAAACATTTTTGGTGGCGTATTTTAATGGAACTCCTTAGGCAATCTCCAATAATTATTGTTTTCAATAAAAATGGACACACATCGATTTGTTAGAGTATGAGGCGTAAACAACAGGAACCATCCCACATTCCATTCAAAACAAATCGTGTGTTTAGACGTGACAAATTGCTTTTACCCTTGAAGTAACACCGTTGCAAGTGGACGTAATTCTTTGCTACGGGTGACTAGTTCAATTTCAAGTGAAGTTAGCGGTTTTTCCAGCCGATTTTGCGCAGTGACAGATCGACAGGGGACAATATAATACATAGGCTTTCAAGCCCGGGAGTTACGTGATGAAGTAGTAGAATCCGGGATTATAGGCCGCAGTCGTTTTGAAAGCGTACTACCGGGTACTGGCAGGGGACAGAAATTCACGGTTGAATAACAACACAAATAATTAAAAATATCTAATAAGATTTCGTCTTCTACCACTTAAATAGACTAAATCTTTAATTAATTGCACAGAAATGAAAAAAAAAACTGATAGATTTAATTGATGTTGATGTAAGAAATTGTTACGGGCAGCATCTTAATAGAATGTTTCTGTAAAATCAGTAATTGTTGACATGTAGTTGGAAACTAGCTTTGTGCATGTGCTTTTTTTCTATATTAAAAAAAAGGTTAATGGCATACAAACAATTTAATGAATATATCCGATTGACCTCTTCAGTCGCCTCTGTAGGCTACTACCCGTGTTGAGTTACGACACGTCTCCGATCGCATGGCGCGTAGAGACTCGCACAAGTACAATCACGCTAACACCTTGCCATCGAAGTCGATGCTGCTGGTACAATTTTGTTCATTCATTCATATATGCTTCATATATGCGAGCCCTATGCAATTAGCGTATTAAACTTGTTTTTGTATAAAATTTCATGGCACGCTGCACATTGCGTGCTACTACTCTGAATAACATTCATTTGCACATCTTCAATTATTACAGGTTTGATACACAATTGTTACACTCATTCCATGCATCGCATTTAAAATTCAAGGTACATGTCACCTAAAAAAGACTACACACTCCTTTTGTTCTTTTAATTTCACTAAGTTATACTGACCTATAAGCATATAGTTATGTATTTGACCCTAACTCCCCAGAAATGGGGATTTTTTTAAAGTTTGGAAGCAATGCACCCTCCTCTACCAACCAAGTAACGCTCCTGAACTCCTTCACCTGTAAAATCCATACTAACATTAATTCAGTTCAATTCTTCTAAATTCCATAGTACATGCATTTAGATTGTCTCAAAAGTTATACTTTTTTCTTCCTATCGTCTTTATAATTGTCTAAAACCGATTTTTTTTTAAATATTTTATAGCCGCAAAACAACCCTCTACCTCCCCTTAACGGATTTCGACGTTGATGGCCAGGTGGTAACGTGCTTGCACTTGTGCGAGTCTTTACACGCCATGCGATCGGAGACATGTCGTAACTCAACACGGGTACTAACCTACAGAGGCGACTGAAGAGGTCAATCGAACACATTCATTAAATTGCTAGTATGCGATTAACCTTAAAAATTTAGCTATATAAACCTATATATATAACATTTCGGTATTACCTCGCAAATAAGCCTGATAAATAAATAAAACTTTATCATTTATTCAGTTTTTGAAAAATGTCATATATGAACATTTTACAGGTGGTTTCATGTCATATGCGGAAAAGATGTATAGGTGTTAACTCTTAATTACTATCGTATGTCACTGCCAGCAATACAACGTCTGCGCTGTCATTAAGGGCCACCTACAATATGATTTGAACAATGAAGGCCTCGAACTTAAACTTGTATATAAAATGCGAGGTCGATCATAGAATTAGCCAAAATTAGCCCCTGTAGCTGCTATGATTGTCTACCTCTGACGCTCTATAGAGATACCTACCTAATTACCGTACAGTGAGTACATAGTGAATAATAGCCTTGATATTTCAGTGACGACGAGATTGTTAAGTTTACTACGCAATTACGGACGTTGCCCCGCCCCCTCAAAACCGAAAAAGGTCTCAATATTGGTAAATGATCTCTCTCTTGACCACAGCTCTATTGGAATGTTGTCAGCAGCCGCGGTTTTCCCCTACTGAAGGTAGGGCACCAATATGTGTGAAGTTGACTAACAACTATTTCGTAATTATACATTTTCTGGTTTTATGACTCGTATCCGTACTTGGTTAAGTCATGCTTCCACCGGTTACACTGCGCCAATTGTAAGCTGGCCACAGCCTGTCTATTATTGCTTGTAGCCGGTGTAGGCTGACATCGAGGACGTATACGAGTTTGCCAATGGCCCAAAATTCTTATGTAAACAATGTAAATAATGTAGAAATTCATGGGGTCGTTGGCATTGGAGAAGGGACCAATATGTAGGCCTAGGTTCATAAAAACGTCCTACAGGACATTATTATTATCATTTAAATTATGAAAGAATTCGTTCGTTCTCAAGAAATAAATTAAAATTGTCGCAGTTGTCACATCTCAAGACGATGTCATTTTATTTTAAATTTGTGTGTTACTGTTTTGAATGCGTGTTTTTACTCGATGAACATTGATAAATTATGACATGTGGGAGTTAATGACATAAAGTAAACACAATGTTATCAATTATTGATGGGAAATTGACAAATAGAATAGTGGTTAACCCAAAATGTGTAGGCTGTGGGTAATTGCGTTGGGTTGGCATGCATACCAAACGTTGGAGATAGGTAACCCTGAATTTGGAATTCAAATTGTTCTAAATCCTCCAATTGCCGTGAATATTTAAAAGTTTAAACTGTTCTTGCCTTTCTTGCAAGGTCCTATTGAACCTTTTCGTTCCATGCCTATGATTCTATGATTTCTGATATGATGCCTATCGGTACCATTATTTCCTTTTATGAATTTCCAAAATGTTCTCCCGGGCGAGACTAAGTGCAATAGCTCTTATTATATTTATTTATTATTATTTATTATTTCTTATTATTATTTCTTATTATATTATATTATATTATTAGCTCTTATATATCCTCCCTCAAAAGAAATCCCGGATACGTGCTAGGGCTGCGGCAAGAGGTCAGAAGAGTTTATTAATTTAGTCTTTAGTGTTTACAAAATATTTGGAATTCATTGTCTTAATCTGATGACGATGACAATTAGCGTCATGCCCTCGTACTTCCCCAGACGAAACTATCGCGCACGTTTGTCTTGCAAAAAATTGGACGTTGGATTGGCAAAAAGCTTTGAACTTTAATTAAAATGATTATACGGCGTGCGGAGCAACCTCGCGGTAAATCATCTTAATTTCGACCTCTCTGACTTCAGGGGAATCCCACATATTTTTATTTGGAGGACCCTTGGGTACTTTTATTAATTACAGTTTTCAGGGGGCACCAACATCATCCAATTGGTTCAGAACTGGACTTGGAACACGAAGGTCGAAATTCGAGACTCCACTTAAAATGAAAAAATTTCCACTTTTTTTTTGTCGAAACCGGTTGTCTTTGCCTTCGGCTTATTGTAACCGGACGCGCCTCGTCACTTGAGGTTTCACCTTGTGAATCTTTGATTACACACTTCCTTAACTCAGATAGCTGTGTCAGCCTCTGCTGGGGCATTCCTGTACCCCGGCTATCACTTGTGCCCGTCGACAACCGCCCCACAAACTTGCCAATCGACTATCAAACCTGCATGTGCTGGCACAAGCTGACGGTTTTTTTGACAGTCATGTTCGCCGTCATTGAGACCATAGAAGATAGCAGGGTGCACAGTGTTCAGATTGTTCACTTTGACAAGTTGCTGCAGTTGTAGGTTCCAACAAGAGGCACTGTTTCCATAAGCTATGGCGATGGCTCCTTACCACTCTAATGGGTGCCTTCTGTCCACCAGTATCGTATTTCTACGAGCTATGGCCCATGGGTTAGCCTTTGCTCTTGCTCTGGAGGTTATATAATGCAATCTTTATTTGCTGTCACCCAAGTGTTTTGTACAATTTCATCATTCGTCTACAAAGCTCTAGTGGTAGGTGGCAGTATTGTCCAAAAGTAACTTTGAAAACAAATAAGTCATAATGATGGGAATTAAGCAGCCAAATTGGACCAAAATGCCAAAATCCAAAAATCGACGGACATACAGGCAGGCCGATAGACATTTCGTAGTTTTCCTTATACTAACGTATGAATAGGGAAGCAAAAACATACATTATGTATCTATGTATACTTTGATGGCTATGTGAGCAATAAAACATTTTAATTATTTAATGGCACTACAGTGTAACGTGCAAGGCCGTCAAATAGTCCTCGCCGAATGAAGCTCTGTGTACGTGGTCACGTTGGTGTATAATGCTGGCGGATTTGAATTTATCTTTTACCCAATTTTTTTATATTTCACTTCTGTAATTTTGAGTACTCTGCAAATTTCCTGAACTCCTATCAGAACGTCGAGAACTGTTCCTGAGAAATGGAAGAAGAGGTGTTTTATGTGCTTATAAAAATAAATTGCCCCCCCCCCTTTGTAGCAGGAATACTCGTACCATAGCGAAACATTTAAAAACAAGTATCATTAAATCATGCAGCATAATTATGTAACATAACATACACAGACCGTCTCATATACCTACCCGAAAGAGTCCCGCGCCTATAAAAATAAATAAATACAATATATTTATCATTCATTTTGTTTCTGTTATTAAACCTCCCTGTTGTGGAAGAATTTTTTTTTTTACATTCTATAACTTCAATTAATTCGATTTTTGGTCTGCTAAACGATTAATTTAGTACATACGGCAATTATAGATGACAAATTGAGAAGTGAGGGGAGAGGGGTGTTGAATTTCGTATTTCGGATATAATAGCGTTTATCCTTATCAAATGTATTTAACAACTGACCATAAAAAACGCACAATGCACTTATGTTAAAAATTCTAACTCTAATTAATTCCTTATATTACATAACTTTATTAAACTGTCCTCCAGGGGTCATGGTATAGCTAGTAAACTTATAGGTATGGAGGAACACAGCGAAAATCACATAAATTTGTTTGCACAAGTTGTTATGATTATGTTTTATGGTGTATTAAAGCTAATTATCAACAACTGACATAAAAGAATAGATTTTTAAAAATTTGCAATTAGTAACATGTGAAAAAAAACGGATCAGATTTTGTGTCAAGCTACGATGTCCTACAAAGTCTGCGAAAAGCGTAGGTTGATTTGTCCAATCGGTTCTAAAGAAATTCTGGGCGGTTAATACGGGTAACTTAACATGAAAATTAAGGTCGTCACGAATGTTGTTTTCCAGTTTGAAAATGCCTATTATTACCGCTCCAGTCGTAGAGAGGAAGCTTTTGTAGGAAGTGTTGAGGGCAAGCAAGATTTGAAACGTAGCTATTCTTGGTAAGACACTTGTTTTAATTTACGTGATTTTATTACTTGACTATTGAATAAGGACGAAACAAAGATTTGAAAATGAGGGGGATGCTGAAAGTCTCGTAATTCTTTAATAAGGTAGCCTTGGTACTTAAAACATTAAAACAGGGTAGTAGTAAGTTTTGGCGTAGTCCCAGGCCACGGTGAGGACCCACAGGACACTTAACCACGGGTGGATCCCGGATTTTATGTAGGGGGCGCAAACATGGGGTCAGAAATGCATGGTATATTTTTAAGCAGTCGTATAATTCAGTATAGAAAGTTAACGTAGATGTTACAGATAAGAACATTTTCCGCTGAGAGGGGTATCCGGGCTCTCTCTTGGGGGGAAATTTTCGAAAATATTTTAAAGTATTGTCTTTCAGTCTGAAATGCCTGAATTCTCTTCGAAAGTTGGTATTCACAACTTTAGCATAACTTAATAAGTAATATCATCACTATAAATTAAGGAAACTTGTAACATAGCGTATTTCTCTCATTTTTCTTCTTTTTAAGTGACTATTTTGAATTATATTGACGCAGGTGTCATTATGGTGAACACAACCTCCCGCGCCTTCTCTGTTCCTGGGATATATGAGCTTGATATCACTGACACCAACTGGCTCATGACATCATCTTTCATCATATTCACCATGCAGACAGGATTTGGATTGCTCGAGTCGGGCTGTGTCTCCCTGAAGAACGAAGTAAACATCATGATGAAAAATATCATCGATATAGTCCTTGGTGGTTTCACCTACTGGGTCTTTGGTTATGCCTTCAGCTTTGGACGAGGACCCTACACAAATCCTTTCATAGCGATCGGCAACTTCTGCGTAGATCCAGACATCAATGACCCTTTGATGGGCCCTATTTTTGCCGCTTTTTTATTTCAACTGTCTTTCGCTACTACAGCTACAACTATTGTTTCTGGAGCAATGGCCGAACGGTGCAACTTCAAAGCGTACTGCTTGTTTTCTTTCCTAAATACTGTCGTATATTGTATTCCCGCTGGTTGGGTGTGGGGTGACCACGGGTTTCTCAATAAACTTGGGGTGGTTGATATTGCTGGTTCTGGTCCTGTCCATCTAGTGGGTGGAGGATCAGCATTTGCATCTGCTCTTATGCTGGGTCCTAGGCTTGGTCGCTATATTAACGGTGAGAAATCGCTACCTTTGGGAAACCCAGTTAATTGTTGTATGGGTTTGTTCGTGTTGTGGTGGGGTTGGTTAGCTTTTAATTCTGGAAGCACTTATGGTCTTCGAGGGTCTCGCTGGGAATACGCAGCTCGGGCTGCTGTATCGACCATGTTGTCTTCTTTTGGCGGTGGCATGTTTGGCCTTGCATATACCTTGGCTTACAATGACGGGGAGATAGACATAATGCATTTGATAAATGGTGTTTTGGGTTCTTTAGTTGCTATAACAGCTGGTTGCTTCCTGTACAGTGGCTGGGAAGCTGTCTTGATTGGTACTATCGGCGCTTTACTGGCTTGTGTGTCTATGCCATGGTTTGATCATATGGGTCTAGATGATCCTGTTGGTGCTTCTTCCGTCCATGGGCTATGTGGAATTTGGGGAGTGCTTGCAGTTGGTTTATTCGCGAAAGACCCGACGCCTTTGGACACAACTGGAGGTCGCAGTGGTCTATTCCATGGTGGTGGCACCTACCTTTTAGGTGTTCAGGCACTTTCCTGCTTATGCCTTGCTGGTTGGTCTATTACCTCCACTGCGGTCCTCTTGTGGGTCGTTAATGCTATCCTTCCAATAAGAATGAACGAAGAAGAGGAGCTCATAGGGGCTGATCTTATTGAACATAAAATTGGACACAATGGGATTGGTGTTGACCATACTTTGAATTATTTGATTCCTATTAATAAGGAACTGGAATTATTACGTAGTGTCCCTCACATTGGAACTAATCCGGGTCATGAGCAGTATTTAGAAAAAAAGTATGGCGTCCTTAAAAATAATACTAAAGACTTTGTAAAAAATGACCATAAATTAAATAATCTTCTCATACTTGAAAATCAACCTCTCGAATTTACCAAGAACGCATGGGTTGAATGATTTTAATTATACTACCTAATAGTTGTCTTACAAATAGTTCATCACTCAGCAGTGTTCTTTGTTTAGGGTATAAGAGCGTATCCTTTAGTTTAGTATATTATACTTGTGACGAAAAGTATTATTAATTAAATAGCCTACTGTGTAATATATTGTATAACTTATTGGACCATACATGCCTAATAATTACTGTTTGAAGTTGCGGAGGTTTTAGAGGAAGGAAGATATGGGAAAATGGCCGGAAACATGATTCGAAACCGAGACTCCAACTTGCCAGGGTGGTATGCTGACCACCTCACCAAATCCGTCGCCGTACAAGTCTCCATGTCTTCCATTGCTCTAGTGACAAATGCACTGGTTTTGACAGTACACCAAACCTTACTAGTCTGTGAGCTATTTTAAGAGGAAGCTTACCGTTGGCATTGGCCTCCCCTGGATTACACCAAAATAGTAAGGTTTATCTTGGGCCGGCCGCCATACCAAGTTGAATCCAGCGGACCAGAGCAGGTTCAAAGCTGCAGATAAATTGGTCGTGTGCACAGTGCCGGTAGGGAAACATGGTAGGACTTGTCCTGGTCACCTCCGAACTAATCGTGTGACTTCACTGTGTTTCCCAAGTGGTTCGGAATCCACTATAATCAGGAGGTCCACTGGAGTCCTATGGGCCCACACCGTGGCCTGGGACTGTGTCAAACCATACTACAAGGTTTATCTTTTTCTTTAAGTTAATACTTAACGAGGTTTACCATCTTTCTTTCTGTTAATACTTAATGATTTGCCCCATTAAATTGGCAGAGGACTATTTTATGCTCGGTGTTTTTCAATTTTGTTATTAAAATTTTCCTATGAACTTGATAATTCGGTAGATTTCGGTCGCCTATCAGTCGTACGCCCCAAAACTGCACCAAAAGTAATTGAACCGACCTAATCGTTAAAACTTACGTATTAAATTAATAAAAAAATATTAAACAAATTTTTAAGTGTGATCCAGGGGTGGCCAATGTCAGCTGCCGGCTTCCTATCAAGCCACACCACGCTTAGGGATATTCTAATATCGGATTTCATCATTTCGTATAATAACAACTATAGGTTTATGTATATATTATATTGTGTATTAATGAATTTGTACATATAGTGTCATCTACAGGCAGGGAACTGAGGGATAAAGAATATAAACGGAAACGGGATTCGGGTGTTTCGATTTCTCATCGAGTAAGTTTATTCAGGTGCTTCCGTGTTTGATGGAATTGGAGTAACTTGCATCCTTAATATGTTTGAGGCCAAATTTGGCACACGGCTTCATCATCGACAGGATGTTTTAACCTGTGTTTTCCAAGTAGGCTTTCGAATTCCAATTCTCCATTTGCGGCCAAGGTTAATAAACGCAACACTGACAATGCGTATGACTTGTGTATTTGAACTGCAGATGGTCATATGGTATTGAGGTGGCCACCGGTGCGAAAATGCATCATCGAACCTTGAACATTGCAAATTTGAAATACTCTTACGCGTTTAGTAACCGCAAATGGAGACCGTAAATTATTTATAATTCCAACATGGTGACTTCCCACCCAAGCAAGAAAAATAGTTCCTGTTGGTAACCTTGGGTCCCACCGGCAGTCGAAAGTTACAGTAAGTTCTGCCTCTGATAATTGCTTAATTTTTTTTTAAAGAATTAATTGTACAATTTAAATTATTACTGATCAAGTAAAAGTAAATTAAAAGCTTGCTTGGTTTTAGTGTATTTGTGAGTGCCAAGCAGCCATAATTATTAAAAAAGAGAATGAAAGAAAATTATTAGTTGTAAGAGTGGGCTGAAAGACCCAAAATTCGCCCATACGGAAAATAAAGACATCTTTCTTTCTTTATTTTCCATTTGGGCGAATTCTGGTCCTTTCGGCCCACTCTTAAAATTAAATAAATAAATAAAGACTTTTTTTGTTACTATTACTAAGCCAACCTAGCGGAGTTAGGGCTATAAGCCCTCTCTTACACTCAACTAGGAAAGCCCGGGACCGCCTGCTTTACATGCCCTCCGAAGCATGGCCAAAAAATATAGCATGTGTGGGACTCGAACCAACAACCTTTCGGGTGAAAGTTGGAGTCCGTTCCACTACTCTACATGTCCCGACCCAGTTAGGTTTATTTTAAGCAATAAACTCATTGCAGACTGTTGTTAGGACTCAAGCTTACATAAGGGAGCATTTACTCACAGGAACGAGTAGTACCCTTAATGAAAATAAATAAGTTGGTGCCTGACCATGGACTTGACGCTCCTAGGCGTGAAACCGAAGCAAAGCCGGCCGCACGAAGTTGCGAAATTGCGGTCGGCTTCGCGCCAGCTTCAGAAATCGACAGGAAATCTTCTGGGTAGCCCATTTGCTTCAGGAAAGACGTTGGCAACTCGCTCGTGCAGAATCGTTCGTGTGTATAATATCTTATTATTATAAGTGTACGTATATTAGGTCTTATGTTTAATATTAATTTTTTTCTGGCTTGTAAAATGTTAATAGCTGCTGCTGGTGCAGTACGACGTACCAGGTTAATTTAGCATAGGAATAAAAATGTAAACAAAAGTGCTATTCTACATATCTTTTGGTCACATTTTGTCCCTCTTGCTTACTTGTTACGGCTATGAATCATTGTGAGATTCTCCAAAGTGACTTCGTGGAACTTCATCACACTTAAAATTGTAGAAAGAATAAGACGCAACTTATCCACAATAAAATATATTAACAGTGACCGGTTTCGGTAAGATACCATCATCAGACATAAACAAACAAATGAAACACGCTATAATATACATTATAGTATATAATGGCGTGTTTCATTTGTTTGTTTATGTCTGATGATGGTATCTTACCGAAACCGGTCACTGTTAATATATTTTATTGTGGATCAGTTGCGTCTCATTCTTTCTACAATTTTAAGATTGTTACGGCTGTTAAAGAATACAAAATACCACGTGTGTTATTCTACTGGGCGGTTTTGTATCTGAAATAAGGTCCTCGGTGCATCAAACTATACGTATGGAGTATCTACACTTTACTTAGAACCCCGGAGGATACGCCAAACATGCTCATGTCCTGTTCAAATACTTCAAATTTAATTAGATCGTTCTTATAATTTAAATTTTTTGGATAGGGGTACTAACAGTTCGTATGATTATGTTTATCTTCTTTCTCATTGCTTCTTATCACCTACTTAACAGGCTTTAAAAATTAATAGTAAATGGTTTAAATTTTACACGAAACCACTCAAAACGTTTCAGAGCTCGAATTACGACGTTTTCATGGTTTAACGCAGATTTTGGACTCCCCTAATTGTTTTATTTTGGCAAATATTTCGCTATGGTTAATGATCTTGCAGACAAACTTGTTTAGTCATGACCTTGTGTACGGTCACTTACCTTATATAGAGTTCTCTGATCGGGGGGTTCATTATTGAAGTTGTTGGCTCCATCAACCATGACGAGCTGTAGCAACATGGACTCAAGCAGGCCAGGCTGTTGCTGCGCTGTTGCGGCAGTGATAAACACTGTTGCAACCCACAGCATCCCCCTCATCTTGTGCTAAAAAAAAATATCAAATATGTAGTAGTGCCACACTCTTTGTGGCTTCGATGATCCGCGATCAGCTGTCGGAACTCAAACAAGTGCCCTGCTCAGAAAAGCCTGTGTTTTTCGTTTATCCCGGCTCAAACTGGTCGGATCTGTTTAGTCGCCACTGCGCGCTTCCATCTTCACCATGAGGAGGTGAAGATTCAGGATTTTTGCGTCTTCGCCTCTGAGATCATAAGGCATTACTCAGAAGAGCGGCTATATACCGTCAATATTGGTCAAAAGGTTTAAATGGGGTCGAAGTTCCATTGAGAACAATCCACGCCCCGGCAGACCCGTCGATGCGATCACCACAGCCCACAGGTAGCAGGTAGCACCCCTTAAATAATATGCAGATAGCTGAAGGATGTGACATATCAGAAAGATCTGCTTCAAAAATTCTTCATGAGCATTTACTGATGTGCAAGGTCAGTGTTCGTTGGGTGCCATCAATGCTGACACCCTTGCAAAAACAATGGAGGGTTCAGATTTCAGCTGAAAATTTGGCGCTCTACAACGCAAACAAGGACCAGTGATGAAACATGGATTAACCACTAGGATCCGGAAACCAAGCAAGAATCCATGCAATTGAAGCATAAGGGAACCCACGAAATTCAGTACTCAACCGTCTGCAGGCAAGATTATGGCCACAATGTTTTGGGATGAAGAAGGAATAATTTTGATTGACTACCTTGAGCATAAAAAGACGATAACGGGAGTATTACGCAGGGGTATTATCGAGACTAAGTGAACCATTCCTTGAAAAAAGACGAGGGGAGAAGAACAAAGGGGTGTTGCATCTGCACGACAACGCGCCAGTCCACAAGTCCGCGAAAGCAGCGGCTGCTATTCGTGATTGTGGCTTCCAAAGACTAAATCATCCTCCCTACAGTCCGAATTTGGCACCCAGCGATTTTGATCTGTTTCGCCTGCTGAAAGAACTTATGGGGCAAGAGATGTTTGGACGACAGGAAAGTAGTAAGTGCAGTTTCGGCCTATTTTCCAGAGCGAGAGGAATGATTTGTTTATAGTGGGATGGAAGCACTTTTGACAAAGTGGATCAAGTGCATAGAACTAAAGGGGGACTATATTGAAAAGCAATAAAAAGTTTTTGACCTTACAGCAGATATTTCTTACCTAGATAGATTACTTACAATTTCACCCTCGTATATATATATTTTTTTTTTAATCAAAAAGGTTAATCGCATGCAAACAATTTAATGATTTCGTCCAATTGACCTCTTCAGTCGCCTCAATGAGTAAATTAATACTTGTGCTGAGTTACGACACGTCTCCAATCGCATGGCATGTAGACTCGCGCATGTACAAGCACTCTACCACCTTGCCACATGTTTCCTTTTGTTGTTTTTTATTAATTTCTGTCGCAGAGCTAATTTTTTAAATTAAATAAAAATAAAAACAAAATTCAAAACAACAACAAATATGGCCGTTTTCGATTCCCCAAGTGCAGTTCCCCAGCCTAGCTGTTGGGTAATGTGGGAAACGAAGAGAAACACGTTTCCATGGCATTATGTTTACGTAGAAAAACTGGAGTTATATTTTTCTATTTTCCCTCAGTTTCCTACTTTCCCTTAGGATAAACCAAACACACTGAATACCTCTATAGTACAAAAAGCGTCCAGTGGGACGTTCGATTGTCTCATAACTATTAAAAGCATTGTTTGCTTTCCAATTTATACGTAGTATAAGGAAAGCTTTGTGATGGTCGAAATTTCCGATTCCGAGATTTCAATGGAATTACACGTTTTGAGGTCCCAGGAACCCAAAAAAGTGATTTTTACGAAATTACTGTCTGTCGCTCTGTCGGTCGGTCTGTCTGTCTGTCTGTCTGTATGTCTGTATGTCTGTCTGTTCATCTATTTCCGGGGAAATTTCTCGGCCGATTTTGATGAAATTCTGCATGTTGGTTCACAAAAATCATGCCTCGAGACCATTTTATTTTTATTTTGGGCTAACTCAATTTGGGGGGGTTTTATTCTCAAAAAACTCCAAAAAAACGTCTAAAAAAATTATTTCTCAAAAACGGCTCCAACAATTTCTTTTAAATTCACATATTTTGTGGTCGTTATTAATGTTAACAAAATGCGGGGGGTCGCTTGCCCCTTGATAGTTTGCTTCTGGGGGTAAAAAAATAAAAATAACTAATTTTTAATAAAAAATGACTTAAAAATAATTTCTTCTGCGAAACCTTTCTATCTATGTTAATCTGTGTTAAATTGAGTAACGAAACCGGACAGGTTGCTTTCTCAGAAAAGTATTTGGTTTTGTAAAAAAAAATGCTTTTTTGAGAAAATGATAGTAAATTCACGCTCAAATGCATTGCGTGCCCTGCCAGTATTGCTGTGTGGTAATGTTTTGGTCTGACCTATCTAGAATTTACCTCACCTCCAGTGAAGTCAGGTGGACAACCCCCCCCCCCCCCCCCCCCCGAGATATCCGAAATTTAACTATAGGAATATTATTTGCCATGAAAGTAATCATTTTCTCTATCTACTAATTGATCAATTGGAAAGCGCGTTCGAGTAAACTCGGACCGGTTCTTTTAATTATTAATCAGAAAAATGTGTCAGATTTTGGAGTGTCAAATATCCTCTTAATCGGTCAATAACTTGTTAATATAGCAAGTCACTATTTTTATAAAATGAACAATACTTCGGGCTTTCTTTCATGTCTGCGTGTGTCATCCAGTTATGAAGTAAGAATGCGGTGTGAAGGTCGTAAATTCTGGTGATTCATTCCCGTCCGTTGATGATCTGGAGAAAACTATGCTGGACATTATTCCGTCTATTGACACAATGAATATTCAGTACAAGGCCGTTCCATAGGGGTCCTTACGTGCATATGTGATGTGTGACTGCGCGCCGCCTTAAAGTGTGGCTTCAATGGGACTATTGTGAAATTTTAGGCCAGCAACATGAAAGGTTGTTGGTTCGAGTCCCGCACGTACAGCATGTACTGTACAACACGTACTTTGCTGGCAATGATTAGGAGGAAATGTAAAAGAGGCGGCCCTTGAGGAGGTTTCATACCCCTGACTCCGCTAAGTCGACTTACTAATTGAACAAAGTCATTTTTTTATCAAATGAAAATTGACTTTATTTTTGGGGAGAGTTGGGCAGTTCGCACACCCAGAGTATTAGCCGACGAAATTTTTTAACTGCTGGTATTTAGAACGGTTTTTAAGAGATTTGAGTATTTTTATTGTGAATGACTTTTTATGGACCCAGGCCTACTTATAGTGGCCCATAGAATTTAGTGACTTAATGATGTCTACCTTCAATATCAGTTAAGGATATTATGTTACTTATTTTTGCCTACGGATAACCCTTTGGGTCCAAAATGTCTGATAGTTGATTTACTTAAATGTATTCATCTACGGTATTAATGTTAAAACTTTAAACGCTTTTCGCGTATAAACGGGGAATGCCATGTTGCGTGTATTATAATTTATAATGAGTTATTTTAATAAATATTTATATATTCATTACCAGTTTTAATAGAATAATTAATAAAGCTAATACAAATGCTTCGCTCGAGGTAATACTCCATACTTAAGTTTTATAGATTAATTAATTTAAGGAGCGTATGAAGGTTTGGACTTAAGACTTGGCTATGATTGGCGCTGGCTGTCACGAAAAGCCAGTAAAGAAAAATGACCTGACTAGATTTGGCAAACTGCTGTCAGGATCGCACGGGCCCAAGTTAGTTTTATTAGTATATCATATCGTATATCAGGTTTGGTTTGATATCAAGAGCATACGAGATTGCCCTAGGACCGTCTGAGGCCTGATTTATAGAAAACTTAACATAACCTTTTCTCTAACCTTAACCCATTCCAGAAAGTTAAAACCTAGAAACTTTGCTATACGCTATGGATAGGCAATACGGCAATATCAGTACTCGCATATCAGGTTTGGAAGATTGATATCAAGAGCATACGAGATTGCCCTAGGACCGTCTAAGGCCTGATTTATAGAAAACTTAACAAAATCTTTTCCCTAACTTTGACCCATTCCAGAAAGTTAAAACCTGGAAACTTTGCTATTCGCTATGGATAGGACATGGCCGCAGCCGCGGATCGTTATGTTTCTCGTGAATACTTCCATAAGCTAAATATTGTGTTAACTTTTTCGGTTACGGTTAAGTTTTCTATAAGTCAGGCCTAAAACAGCTAGCCTTTGTCTAAGCCTGAGATGAACTCTTGCTATTGGATATTGAATATGTTGAGACAGTATTCTTCATTCGTAATTATTCGTGTAAGGCGAAGTTTATGAGTCAATTTTTTGACCAAATGAATTCGACTAGTATAAAACTACGCTGAGTAATGAGTTAAGGCCTATGTCTCTGCAGAAAAATGACTTTAAGTTGCAAAGGCATACTGTGCAAGTTAACGGTATTATGAGTAATTTACGCATGCTCGCATCGCATACCTAGGTATATATATATATATATATATATATATATATATATAATAATAATTATATAATAAAGTCTTTCTTGAAACAAAAATGTAGATGCAGCGAGATTAGGGTCTTTGGCTCTCCCTTACACCTAACTGTACATATCAGCGATAGTTTAATTGAAATGTAATTTTGTAAACTACATTCATACCGAATGTCAGTCATACTATCATTTGTAAGATGACTATTGTTCGCATAATTTTTGCACAGTATGCCTCTTTAATTCATTTTTCTGCTGTGGCGTGTTGCTGAACTCGGCATTGTTTACCCATAGGAATTCTTAATTTTTTTATATTATTATTTTTTGGTAAGGTCCCAATTTTCCATATAAAATTGCTTAATTGGACAGGCGCATCTCTCATCATTATCGCGCCTTTTTGGCACCGGTTTTTAGAAATATGTTTAATGTTTTTTTGATAAATACACGCATTATTATTATTATATATTTTTATTTTTTATTTTTTTTAAAAATATTAATCGCATACAAACAATTTCGATGAATGTATCCGATTGACCTCTTCATTTGCCTCTCTAGGTTAGTACCCGTGTTGAGTTACGACACGTCTCCGATCGCATGGCGTGTAAAGACTCGCATAAGTGCAAGCACGTTACCACCTGGCCAACGAAGTCGATTATTAACTGCTGTGTTATGTAG